>QXEO01001381.1:0-600000 GCA_007115705.1 Dactylis glomerata | reverse complement strand
CAAACAGCAGAATCCCTCACAGCCAGGGAAAAAATTCGACTATCAGTCGATGAATGGAGGATAATAAGAGAAGCCGTAGAGCACGGCACGCCAATACCATCAAACTCCAGCAAAGACATGCTTTTGGGGTATCATTATGCCCTAAGGCAGCAGGCGAAGCAACTAGCAAAGGAGAAAATAGAGATCCAACAAAGGAAGGAATCAGCCATCGCAGCTAGCGACGCCGCTCGTAAAGCGCAAAGCGACGCATCATATAATAATGCAAGGAAAAATCGTCGACACGGTTCAAGGTACGACAACCTCGAGTACTCCGACAGGCAAAGCATTTCCAAAAACCTCGACTCGTCCTTCCTATCGGTCAACGAGCAGGGGAACATCTTACGAAAAACCCCTGAAGCAGCACTAGTAGCAGCGCAAGCGTATCTGCTTACAACTCAACCAAGTCCAGGAGATCCTAGGGAGCATATGCACAGAGCAGCATTGAACGGACTCAACATGGTGGGCCACAAGCTATCAGCAAAAGGAGAAGAAGCATATCACCACAAGGAAGTGCACAAAGCAAGGTCACCTCGCCGTCACAACAGTCCTCGGCGTAGAAGCAGCAAGCAACGATCTCGGTCGCCATCACCAAAACAGCACGGTGGAACTCGAAGATCGCAATCCCCAAAAGAAAAACGCGATTATGAAGACGACGAAAAAGAGATGGGGGCATCGTGCTTTACCCGAAGGGTTCGCACCACTCCAGTTCCCAGGGGATTCAAGTTACCTCATGATCAGCAAAAGTACGACGGGTCACAGGAACCACAATCATGGCTATCAGATTATCTACAAGCAGTGCAAATACTAGGAGGAACCAAAGAAACAGCAATGCAAAGTTTGCAGCTACACCTCACCGGCGCAGCAAGGTCATGGTTGAGCAAACTGGAGAAAGAAACTATTGGAAGCTGGGAAGACCTCACAAAGCAATTTACAAGCAACTTTAGGTCGACATATAAGCGGCCAGCATCAATAGAAGAAGTCAAAGCGTGTGTACAACAACGCGACGAAACACTGTGGGCATACATCCAAAGATGGAGTCTTATCAAAAATTCAGCAGTCGAAGTTTCAGACGAAAGAGCAATAGATGCGTTCATCATTGAATTAAGGCGAAGAGACCTAGTCGAAGAGATGGGCAGAATCAAGCCGAAAACAGTGTCAGACCTCATGGATGTAGCAAACAGATTTGCAGATGGAGAAGACGCATGCAACAACAAGCGGACGCGATCCCCAGAGGACGATAGAAGAAATAGATATGGAAGTCAAAGGAGACGGTCCAGAAATTACGACAACTATGGCCCCCATAGCCAAGTCGCCGCAGGATACAAAGACAACAGCTACCAAGGAAGCGATCGAAGAAGTTCAGGATATCGAAGCTACGAAAAAGAGGACTATAAAAAATTCCCCGCAAGAGAATCCAGAGAATACAACCCTTCGCCAGAAGATATGCTCAACGGACCTTGTCATATACACTCAGCGTTCGTCGATGGGAAGCGAGTATCAAGGCATGCAATGAAAGATTGCACAACATTCTTAAAACTACAAGTGGCAGCACTAAACAAGCAAACCGAAGCAAGGCGACAAGGATTTGAAGGAAGCAGCAATCCTCCGACAAAACAACAATGAAACAACGGAGCTCCTCAAGGACAAGACCAGCAGAATCAGGGGCACGACGACGACGAAGGGAACGTTCCATCCAAAGGACACATCACAGCAATGATACAACCTGTGCCCAAGTCGAACAAAGAAGAAAAGAGTATCACTCGACAAGTCAACTTAGCAGTCATCTCACCACCAGCCGCAACGGAGTATCTGCATTGGTCAGAACAACCAATCGAGTTCAACAGAGAAGACCACCCTATAACAGTACCTCGGCCAGGAAACGCGCCTTTGGTACTTAAAGCTCAAATTGGCACGTACGATGTCGACAGAATATTTATGGACGCAGGAAGCAGAATCAATCTGATATATGCAAAAACACTCAGAGCAATGCATATATCACTAGAGTTCTTGAAGCCAACAGATTGTTCCTTCCATGGGATAGTACCAGGAAGCGCTAACTATCCATTAGGTCGAATAGCACTCAACGTTTGCTTCGGCAACCGACAAAACTACAGAAGAGAAAAGTTAGACTTCGAAGTCATGGACTGGCCATCCCAGTATCACGCGATCCTCGGGCGACCCGCGTTTTCGCGATTCATGGCAGTACCTCACTACACATATCTGGTACTTAAAATGCCAGGACCAAAGGGAGTAATCACAGTAAAAGGAAGTTTTGAAGTCTCAGATCTATGCGACAGGGAGTTCCACAAGATGGCGCAAAATTTGGCATGATAGCCAACCATGCAGAGAAAGCGAAAAGTACGATTGCAGAGGGCGTCAAGCTACTCGAAGGACGCGTTGTGGAGCCAGAGATGAAGAAACCACGAGTAGAAGCATCAGGAGAAGACAAAGAAGCAGGAGAAGAGGAGAAGGACACGACGACATAAAACATCATGAGCAATAGAGTAGAGTAGAAGAATAAGGCTTTAAAAGCCACGAGTTATACCAGGGGCAATGCCCTCTAGATCCAGAACACAGGTCACGGGCCGGATCTCTTGGGTCACCCCATGTATCTTACATTACAAGTATAATAAAGACGAAACGTTCCTCATGTTCGAGTTTACAAGTCTTTCAAAGAGAAAATGCGGGAAACGCACGAATCATACAATAATGCTTTGAGAACAAATTTCAGACATAAAGTCACGAAATCAGGAACTCTCGCGTTCAGTATATACATAAGGGTCACAGCAGCGGGTTATCAGAATCATCTACGCCTAAAGGATCTAAATAGTGATACTCGCGGAAAAACCCAGCGTCTGCTTCAAGCAGCCTAGCTACAAGCCTCCGAGCAGGCTGTAAAGTATTTTCCATATGAACTCGAAGACTAGCTCCACCAGGAGCCAAACTCTGGGACATAGTGCTGTAATTAAGCCTTGGGTGCCACTTGCGCATCCACCCAAGAGCAAAATTGGCACCCGCCACCAAGTTCAACTCTATCAATCTATGAATATGGTGGCTGGACCTAAAAGTATCAAGAAGAAGCGGGAAAGTTGGAGGCAGAGGATTGCGAGGAAGCATGACAGAATGCATAGTTGTCAGAGCTCGTCGGCAACCATCGACTGACTCGCCAATATGTTGGGCACGGTCCTGAAGCAGTACAATGGCACTCCGATGCCGAGGATCAGACCATAAAGTCTCGCAGCCTTCTGACATTCTCTCCAAAGCTGCATTTCGCTCGGTAACCCGACGATCTTCAACAGCGAAATCCAGACAAGTGCCTGTAACGGCAAAGGACGTCACAAAAACAGCAGTGAAGAAACAGGGAAAAGAGAAGCCGAAGAAAGCCTTACATCGCAACATTTCACAGGCAGACTCGACAATGCCAAGAATAAAAGATTCGCATTCTTCATTATGGACAATCTTCGCCGTCAAATTGGAAACCTTTTCATCAAGAGAAGATATTTGCTTCAGATAACCGCAAGCTTTACTAGCTTTGCTCACAGCCATCTGTGCTTGGCGTTTGGCTAAAGTCAAGCGAGCTTCAAGATCAGAAATCCTTAAAGAGTACTCTGCGCATTGACTGCATCGACTAGGAGGCGATGAAATCGTCGAGTCAAACGTGCGGGCAGCGGAAGGACCAGGCCCGCCAGTCAAGGGATCGTTGGTATGCATCGACTGGAAGTCAAAAGAAAATGAAGAAGAAACATTTCAGCAAGGCAACACAAGATTTCATGTGAAGAAAATATATTTACATAAGTGCAAAACCCTTTGGCTAAAGTTCTCGGGTGGCACGCGACTAAAGGTTGTTACATTCAAAAGAAGAAATTGAAAGCTACAGAGGAGCCGAAGTCTACGCCACCTCAGCATTTTGCTCCGTGGCAGAAGAGGGCATGGCAAATCCGTCGCCATAATCGACAGAGGTGCAGGCTCTTCCATCGTTGGAGCCGGTGTAGTAGATGCCGCGGAGGCTGCAGAAGGAGAAATAATTGCCGCCTGTGCAGGCGCCAACTTCTTCGCCTTCTCGATGAAAACCTTCATCTCATCGCGGGTGCAGCCATGGGGAGAGCTCACCTTCTCCCAGTCGAAGTCCGCGCCGTGAGCAAAAGAAAGTGCAATAGCACCCTCAGCGCCACGCTTCAGAGAGAGCCCCTTCAGCTGGAGGATCGGGTCCTCAATTGTATCGAAGGACTTGGCAAGATTCTCCAAGTTATCCTTCGGGACTTCTGCCTTCTTCTTCGGCCACAACCCGACGAACAACCGCGACAGAACGCGGCTAACCAACTCAAAAGTCTCCTGGATAGATATCCAGTTTGCCTCGAGTAGGTTAACCGCGGTCAGCAAAGGATCATCGCCCGATGGCAAAGATGAAGAAGACACCTTGGTAAATCCTGCGCGACAAAGGAAAAAGGAAAGGAAAGAATTAGCGAAGACCAATAATATAGCACGAAGTCGAAATAGAAGGCAAGACGAAACACTTACTTTCAGCAGAGGTAGACATTGTGTGAAGGCGCTCCAATACGGCCTGCTCTCGCTGGGCATGCTCCCTGTTGGCATCGGCCAAAGCTTTTTTAGCCTTTTTCGCCTTACCAAGCGCTGATTTCTGCGACTTCTCAGCGCTTGCTTTGGCAGCGGCCGCAACATCATATGCCTTCTACGAGGCACTAAGCTCAGCCTCCAATGATGCAATTCGGGCATTGGCTGTTGCTAGAGCAGCTACAATGGAAGAAGAAAGGAAGTCAGATAAACAGCAAAAGATAAGCGTGGAAGAAAAACCACGACTGGATATAAAACATACCTTCGGAAGCTTTCGCAACCTTTAGGTACTCAGCACATTCGGTGCCCAAGGCGACGAATCTCTCCAATAATGCCTGAGAGAAAGAGCGTGTAAGAAGCACAAGTGTATGCAAGGGAAACAAAACAGGAAAAATTGCTTACATCATGGGGGGAAGCCCAGGATTCATGGGCTTCCAGAGAGGCATCGGGTTCTTTGGCCTTCTTCAAGCGCTTGAGGTTTCGGGGCGCAGGAAGCTTCTTTACAGAGGCCCTGGTAACCCTAGGCGCAATTACTTGGGCAGGGGGCTCATCATCAACTGCAGGGGGAATTGAAGGAATAGCTGTAGCATCTTTTGGCGGCTCCTTGTCATCTCTACACGAAGCAAAAAAGTTATGTGTCACACGACAGAAACAAGGCAAAAGAGGTGTAATTGAAGAACTCGAATACTTACGATGCCAGGAGGTCGAAGTACTCCTCATCTCCTGCAGGAACAGAGGCCTTATCAGCCGCTGCAGAACTCGAAGAAGCAAATTCTTCGACTCGCTTCCTTTTCTTGTCGACACGAGCATCTTCAGCAAGCATGGAGGGAAACAATGTCGACGAGCTCGTTTCCTCTTCTGATTCTTCGGCATCATCTTCGTCCTGATTATCGTCAGCCTCGGGGGCTTCAGATACAGATGAGGCCAGATCAGCTGGAAGGGGCCCTGCCTCTGGAAGAGGAGGGTGCGAAACAAGGAATTGGTGACCCTGCATATAAAATAAGTCAGCAGAGTACAAAGGCAATGAATAACGTAAGTCGAAGCAAACAAAATTCGACAACAAGCGAACACAAAGATGCATACCTCGGGCAAAGGGTGCACGGAGTCGAAGTAGTCAGCGGTCAAGTCAGCAACCGCATGATCCTTGGTGACGAGGGGTTAACTCGACAAATGTCCTGGATGAAGGACTTAGGATCGGGGAGATAGGGCGTCGGATGAACTCGAAGGTAAAGTTAGTCGAAATAGGTGTGTATCGAAAGTAAACTTGGGCGTTCAACCTGGCTTGCTTTCAATCTGGCCTACACCGTCCCCTCCTGGCCCCTATATATAGGTAGCCAGGTCTCGAGGATCGGGTAGGGTCCGATACAGATTACAATATCGACATACGGTAAGAACTCGTACTCGACTATCATTACAATTGGGCCTAGCTTAACGGGCCTCAGGGGTACACAACTAACGGGCTCTATTAGCTATACCCTTGTCAGTAGCCCCTGAGATTCTACCAGAATTGTAGATTCGGGTTGAATCTCTAATCTTCAAATCTTTGACTTGATCAATTCTTCGACTTCTTCTTATCTTCAAATCTTTGACTTGGTCTTTCGACTTATATTTATAATAATTTGTTCGCAAGGGGTCTTGATGAACAAGCCTGACAACTCTGACGGATCAAGAGGTCAGTTAACTGCCGGAACAGATACTTGTCACCTACTTCAAATTCAATCCCCTTGGATTTGAATTCGGGATACCGGTCAAACCCATTCTTCTGCTGCATTTAGGACTTACAAAGAATGAATCTCAGTGGTTCTCAGGGTACCCAGTGCGTCCACTAGGATTTTCTTCGCGTCGTAGACATGGATACATACCAGCAGAGCGCATCCATGTGCGTATACCGGGCCACACAGGACGGATCCTGGGGTCTTACCTTCGTGACAAGTCACGGCATTCGAGTTATGTTGCGATAACGCAACTCGAGAATCTTATGTCGCAGTCAAAATTTGACTGAAAATATTCGGGTTTCTTTAACCATAAAACTTGCTCCCGATGGGAGTAATACTCCTGCACTTCTTGAATTATAATGCTTTGCCAAGAAATATCGTCGGGTGCGCGCTCAGCGCTCCCGATGGGAGTAGCCCCCGAGGCTATAGTCGAAAAAAGAGTTTTTCGAGTATAGGCTCAAGATATAATGTAGCTCTTCATACTTCAACTCGAAACACTTCAATTTCGAGGTTCTTTAACTCGAGATACTTCAACTTCGAGATTCTTCAATTCGAGATACTTCAACTTCGAGATTCTTCAACTCGAGATACTTTTTTCCTAAGAACACCTTGTTGTTGAATATGAATCCACCACCTTAGTGAAGAGTTCCATTCGACATTTTTCGCAAGTAACAGCCCCCAAGGCTATAATAAATCCTTCTCATATGATCCTTTTTATCAATTCTGCATTTGTCAGCGCCATCCTGTTTCCTTTTATATATATATTTTATGACGTCAATGAAGACGTAGCTCTTCATCAGTGCGAACCGTTCTATGGGTAACACTGTAACTTTCACAATTTTTGACCGTTTAGTGGGCTGCACAATTTTTGACCGTTGGTGGGCTGCCATTTCCGATCTTTACGCCACGTCTCAGCCCACGATTCTTCTCCCAGAAGATATATAAATGGCATAGTGGGGAATCGTACTGTTTACCAGCTCGTTCCATCCGCCGCCTCCATTGCTAATCTCCTCTGCCTCTTCCTCTCTTGCGGAGCCCCCAAGCGCGCTTTGTGCTGGATGCGCGTGAAACATCTGGCCACTAAGAGCACCATGGCCAAAACTTCTGCCACCAACTGGGTGCGCTCCACCATCACCAAGAAGGAGGTAGAGAAGGCCACGACGGACGGCCTCATCACCGCCCAGGATTCCATCCAATTTCCCAGCACTGAGCGGATCCCGAAGCCCCCGAGCGGTTACCGGGTAATGTTCCTTGCTTTCCTCCTCCGCGGTTTGTCCCTTCCTGCCCACGAGTTTCTCCGTGGGCTGCTATTTGTCTACGGTGTGCAGCTCCATCAGCTCACACCAAATTCCCTTCTTCACATTGCTTGCTTCGTGACGCTCTGCGAGTCATTCTTGGGCATTGAGCCCCACTTCCTTCTCTGGAGATCAATCTTTCGACTCCGCCCCAATGTTTCTCTGGCAAGGAAACCCGAACTGGGCGGAGCCGTCGTTTCTGTGCGTCCTGAAGCACAATATTTTGAATTTTCCATGGCCGCATCTATCCAAGGATGGAGGACGAAGTGGTTCTATATCAAGGACCACAAATCCTCGCCTGAAGACGAATTCGGCCTGCCTCCTTTTGATGTTCAGATGGAGGTAAAGAAATTGGCCTCTTGGGACGCACTCCCCTCAGATGCAGAAGCACAAGAAATCCTTCCTCTTCTTTCCCGCATCAAGGCTTTGAAAGGAGGTCAAGGAGGTGCTCTGTCGGGTATGCAACTCATGGCGTTTTTCATTCAACGTCGAGTTCAACCCCTACAACACCGCCTTACCAGACTTTGGAGTTACTCTGGCTTGGAAGATCCTACTCGCATATCTGAAGATCTGATGTCGAAGGAAGAGGTCGACAAGCGAGTCAGGAGTCTTACCAAGCTCACCAAGGAACACGCAGTTGCGGATTTAACCGCTGACTTTTTCGACTCCGTGCACCCTCTGCCTGAGGTATGTATCTTTTCGTTTACTTATTGTCGAACTTTGCTTGGTTCGATTTGTGTTTATTCTGTGCCACTTCATCCTGCTAATTTTATTCATATGCAGGGTCATCAATTCCTTGTTTCTCGTCCTCCTCTTCCAGAGGCAGGGCCCCTACCAGCTGATCTTGCCTCTACTGCATCTGAAGCCCCCGAGGCTGACGAAAGTCAGGACGAAGATGATGTCGAGGAATCAGAAGAAGAAACTAACTCGTCGACATCGCCTCCTCCTGCACTTGCTGAAGATATTGGTGTCGACAAGAAAAGGAAGCGTGTCGACGACATCGCTTCATCGAGTTCTGCAGCGGCTGGTAAAGCCCCCGTTCTTGCAGAAGATGTGGAGTACTTCGACATGCTTGCATCGTAAGTATTGTAGTCGATTTCTTCAATTGCATTGTTCTTGCCTTGTTGTCATAACTTATATTTTTCATGCAGTGATGATGAAGAACCACCAACATATGCAACAGCTGCTCCACCACCTTCTCCTGTGGCGATTGATGATCCTATCAAACCAGATGTTGCACCGAGGGCTACCAGGTCCGGTGTGAAGAAGGTTCCTCAAGTCCGATACCCTAAACGTTCAAAGAGGGCCAAAGAAGTCGAAGTTTCTCTGGAAGCCCATGCACCTACGGTTTCCTATGATGACGTGAGCAACTCTTCTTTACTTTCTTTCCTTTCATGCACTTCCACTCTTACACACTTCTTTTCTCAGGCTTTAGTGAAGAGATTTATTGCCTTGGGCACGGAGTGTGCAGGGTACCTAAAGGCTGAGAAAGCTTCCGAAGGTACAATCTTGATGTCCAGTCATTACTTTTCTTCCGTGCTTTTTCTTTTCCCACTTTATCTGACTCCCTTTCGTCTTCCTTTGTAGCTGCCTTAGCAACGGCTAATGCTCGAATCGCGTCGCTGTAAGTGGAGCTCAATGCTTCGCGAGAAGCTTATGATGTGGCGGCCGCTGCTAAAGCGGATGCTGAGAAGTCGCAGAAGGCTGCGCTTGGCAAGGCGAAGAAAGCTGAGAAAGCTTTAGCTGAAGCCAACAAGGAGCATGCTCAACGAGAGCAAGCCGTGACAGAGCGTCTTCACACCATGTCTACTGCCGCTGAAAGTAAGTGCTTCGCCTTGTCTTCTTGTTTTCGTCTTCTGTAGCACTGGTGTATTTGTTGACACTTGTCTCTTCTTTTCTTTTCTATTGCTCAGAATTCACCGGGGTATCTCCGTCGTCCTTGCAAATGGACGATGACCCTCTTATGGACGCAGTTAACCTACTCGAAGAAAACTGGATATCTATCCAGGAGACTTTTGAGTTGGTTAGCCGCGTTTTATCACGGCTGTTTGCCGGCTTGTGGCCGAAGAAAAGGGCGGTAATCCCAAAGGACAATCTGACTGAACTTGCCAAGTCCTTCGATACCACTGAAGACCCCACTCTCCAGCTGAAAGGGTTGTCCATTAAGCGCGGCGCCGAGGGTGCTATTGCACTTTCTCTTGCGCACGGTACAGACTTCGACTGGGGGAGGGTTGGCTCCCCCCATGGCCACACCCGTGACGAGATGAAGGTGTTCTTCGAGAAGGCGAAGAAGTTGGCACCTGCGTTGTTGACAACGATTTCTCCTTCGGCGGCATCTGCTGTGCCTGCTGCACCACCTCCAGCGGCGAAAGATCCAGTGCTACCGTCGACTTCTAGCGAGGAACTGGCCGCGCCCCCTTCTTCCACGGAGCACAATGCTGAGGTGGCATAGACTCAGCTTCTTTGTAGCTTTTTTAGTTTTCTCCTTTTGAATGTACAGACTTCGATTAAGTGCAACCCGAAAACCTTAGCCATGGGGTTGTGCTCTTATGTAAATATATCCTCTTCATATGAAGTTTTATGCTGCCTTTCTGAAATTGTTTCTCCTTTCTTTTCTCTTGTAGTCGATGAATGTTCATGATCCTTTGACTCATGGTTCTGCTCCTTCCTCTGCCCGTGGATTCGATCCTCAGATTTCGTCGACTCCTAGTCGATGCAATCAATGCGCAGAATATTCTTCGAGGATTTCTGACCTTGAGGTTCGCTTGACTTCAGCCAAACGCCAAGCTCAGATGGTGTTTGACAAGGCTAGCAAAACTTCTGCTCTGACGAAGCAGGTGTCGATTCTTAGTGATGAAGTGTCCAGCTTGACGGCGAGGATTTTGCATCATGAAGAATGCAACTCTTTCATTCTTGGTATCATCGAATCTGCCTGTGAAATGTTGCGATGTAAGCTTCCTCTCGACTTATTTTCTTCTCTTTGTACTGTTACTTTTGTAATATCCTTTGCCCTTATAGGCACTTGCTTGGACTTCGCTGCTGAAGATTGTCGGGTTACCGAATGAAGCGCAGCTCTGGAGAAGATGTCCGCAGGTGTTGAAAATTTATGGTCTGATCCTCGACGCCGAAGCGCTATTGTATTGCTTCAGGACCGTGCCCAACATATTGGCGAGGCAGTGGATGGCTGTAGGGGAGCTCTCGTAACTATGCACTCGGTGATGCTTCCTCGCAATCCTCTGCCTGCCACTTTTCCATTGCTCCTTGACGTTTTTAGATCCAGCCAGCGAATCCATCGGTTGATAGAATTGAACCTAGTGGTAGGTGCCAACTTTGCTCTTGGGTGGATACGCAAGTGGCATCCAAGACTCAATTACAGTTCTATGTCGCTGAGCTATCCTCCTGGTGGGGCAAGCCTTCGAGTACATTTAGAGAGTACCTTGCAGCCTGCCCGACGAATTATAGCCAGGTTGTTGCAAGAAGACTCCGCGTTTTTCCGCGAGTTTCACTACTTGGACCCTTTAGGTGTAGATGGTTCTGACAACCCGATGTTGTAATATGCTTTTGTGTGTCTGTAATGCGAGAGTATGTTATTTCGTAATGAAAACTTGTTCTCAGGGCGTTATTGTATGACTCGTGCATTTGCCGCATTTTTCCTTTGAAAGACTCGTAAACTCGAATATGAGGAACGTTTCGTCTTTATTATACTTTGTAATGTAAGATACATGGGGTGACCCAAGAGATCCAGCCTGTGACCTGTGTTCTGGATCTAGAGGGCATTGCCTCTGGTATAACTCATGGCTTTTA
Organism: Dactylis glomerata; assembly: GCA_007115705.1. Lineage (NCBI taxonomy): Eukaryota > Viridiplantae > Streptophyta > Magnoliopsida > Poales > Poaceae > Dactylis > Dactylis glomerata. The sequence goes on along the minus strand of QXEO01001381.1, from coordinate 588,575 downwards.
CAGCCTTTATTGTTTTACTCTATTGTCTTGTGATGCTTATGTCGTCGTGGCTTTCCCTTTTTCCTCTGCGCCTGTTTCTTCTCCTGATGCTCCTACTCGTGGTTTCTTTGTTTCGGGCTCCGCGACGCATCCTTCGAGTAGCTTGACGCCTTCTGTAGTCGCGCTTTTTGCCTTTTCTGCATGGTTGGCTATTACGCCAAAATTTTGCGCCATCTTGTGGAATTCCCTATCGCAGAGATCTGAAACTTCAAAACTTCCTTTCATTGTAATTATTCCTCTTGGTCCTGGCATTTTAAGTACCAAATATGTATAGTGAGGCACTGCCATGAATCGCGAAAACGCGGGTCGTCCGAGGATCGCGTGATACTGTGATGGCCAATCCATGACTTCGAAGTCTAGCTTTTCTCTTCTATAATTTTGTCGGTTGCCGAAGCAAACATTGAGTGCTATTCGACCCAGCGGGTAATTGGCACTTCCTGGTACGATTCCATGGAAGGAACAATCTGTTGGCTTTAGGAACTCTAGTGATATATGCATTGCTCGGAGTATTTTTGCGTATATTAAGTTAATTCCACTCCCTGCATCCATGAATATTCTGTCGACATCATACGCGCCGATTTGAGCTTTGAGTACCAAAGGCGCGTTTCCCGGCCGAGGTACTGTTATAGGGTGATCTTCTCTGTTGAACTCTATTGGTTGCTCTGACCAGTGCAGATACTCCGTTGCAGCTGGAGGTGATATGACTGCTAAGTTGACTTGTCGAGTTATGCTCTTCTCTTCTTTGTTCGACTTGGGTACAGGTTGTATCATTGATATGATGTGTCCTTTCGATGGTACATACCCTTCGTCGTCGTCCTGTCCCTGGTTTTGCTGGTCTTGTCCTTGAGGCGCTCCATTGTTTCCTTGCTGCTTTGTCGGAGGAATGCTACTTCCTTCGAATCCTTGTCGCCTTGCTTCGGTTTGCTTGTTTATTGCTGCTTCTTGCAGTTTTAAGAATGTTGTGCAATCTTTCATTGCGTGCCTTGATACTCGTTTCTCGTCGACGAACGCTGAGTGTATATGACAAGGCCCGTTGAGCATGTCTTCTGGTGATGGGTTGTACTCTCTGGATTCCCTTATAGGGAACTTCTTATAGTCCTCCTTTCCGTAGCTTCTATATCCCGAGCTTCTGCGATCATTTCCTTGATAGCTGTTGTCTTTATATCCTGCGGCGACTTGGCTATGCGAGCCGTAGGTGTCGTAGTTTCGGGATCGCCTCCTTTGACTTCCATATCTGTTTCTTCTGTCGTCCTCTGGAGATCGCGTCCGCTTGTTGTTGCACGCATCTTCTCCATCTGCAAACCTGTTTGCTGTGTCCATGAGGTCTGACACTGTTTTTGGCTTGATTCTACCCATCTCTTCGACTAGGTCTCTTCGCCTTAATCCGATGATGAACGCGTCTATTGCTCTTTCGTCTGAAACTTCGACTGCTGAGTTTTTGATGAGGCTCCATCTTTGGATGTATGCCCGTAGTGTTTCGTCGCGTTGTTGTACGCACGCTTTGACTTCTTCTATTGATGCTGGTCGTTTGTACGTCGACCTGAAGTTGCTTGTAAATTGCTTTGTAAGGTCTTCCCAGCTTCCAATAGATTCTTTCTCTAGTTTGCTCAACCATGACCTTGCTGCGCCGGTGAGGTGTAATTGCAAACTTTGCATTGCTGTTTCTTTGGTTCCTCCTAATATTTGAACTGCTTGTAGGTAATCTGCGAGCCATGATTGTGGTTCCTGTGATCCGTCGTACTTTTGCTGATCATGAGGTAGCTTGAATCCCTTGGGAACTGGAGTGGTGCGAACCCTGCGGGTAAAGCACGGTGCCCCCATCTCTTTTTCGTCGTCTTCATGGTCGTGCCTTTCATTTGGGGATTGCGATCTTCGGGTTCCCCCATGCTGTTTTGGTGACGGCTATCGAGATCGGTGTTTGCTGCTCCTATGTCGAGGACTATTATGACGGCGAGGTGACCTTGCTTTGTGTACTTCCTTGTGATGATGTGCTTCGTCTCCTTTTGCTGAGAGCTTGTGACCCACCATGTTGAGTAAGTTCAATGCTGCTCTATGCATGTGCTCCCTAGGATCTCCTGGACTTGGTCGAGTTGTAAGTAGATATGCTTGTGCTGCCACTAATGCTGCTTCGGGAGTTTTTGGTAGGATGTTTCCTTGCTCGTCGACCGATAGGAAGGACGAGTCGAGGTTTTTAGAAATACTTTGCCTGTCGGAATACTCGAGGTTATCGTACCTTGAACCGCGTCGACGATTTTTCCTTGCGTTGTTGTATGATGCGTCACTTCGCGCTTTTCTAGCAGCTTCGCTAGCTGCAATGGCTGAATCTTTTCTTCTTTGTATCTCTATTTTCTCCTTTGCTAATTGCTTGGCCTGCTGCCTTAGGGCGTAGTGATACCCCAAAAGTATGTCTTTGCTGGAATTTGATGGTATTGGCGTGCCGTGTTCTACGGCTTCTCTTATTATCCTCCATTCGTCGACTGATAGTCGAATTTTTTCCCTGCTTGCGAGGGATTCTGGTGTTTGCCCCTCTGCTAGGTGATTTGCTCCTCTATCGATATTTGCTGGGTTTAGTACTGGATTGTCGTTTTCGTCGAACTCTTCTGAGTTATCTCCTATAATGGCGAGCACCTGGCATTGTTCGCCGATATTACCCTCGAAGCTTGAGAAGATCGAGTTACTATCCTCAGAAAGCTCTAATCCTGTCTTCCATGTGTCTGTTGATTTGTCCGCAATATCGTCGAGGCAGATCATGAGATCTTCGAGTTGGGTTCCTACATGAAAATTTTCCTTTTCTTCATTGTCCTCTGCGTTCTTCTCTTTTTGCACTTCCTCTGGGCTGACCGGCGAGTTTACCTCGCTAGAAGAGCCTTCAGAATATTCCATCATTGCTGTTGTTTCGGGCTCACTTGCCGACGGATCTTGCTTCGTCGGATCTGAAAGGCGAGATGAACCCGACGGTCCGATGAGGATGTTTAAGCTTCCGATTGTCAACTCCATCTCTTGATTTTCGTCGACTTCTGTACTGCTGTTGGCTAAAAGCGAAAAAGCCGTCGAATTCATGATTCCAACGCCCAAGATCCCCACGGTCGGCGCCAATTGACGAGGGGTTAACTCAACAAATGTCCTGGATGAAGGACTTAGGATCGGGGAGATAGGGCGTCGGATGAACTCGAAGGTAAAGTTAGTCGAAATAGGTGTGTATCGAAAGTAAACTTGGGTGTTCAACCTGGCTTGCTTTCAATCTGGCCTACACCGTCCCCTCCTGGCCCCTATTTATAGGTAGCCAGGTCTCGAGGATCGGGTAGGGTCCGATACAGATTACAATATCGACATACGGTAAGAACTCGTACTCGACTATCATTACAATTGGGCCTAGCTTAACGGGCCTCAAGGGTACACAACTAACGGGCTCTATTAGCTATACCCTTGTCACTTGGTGAGCTTGGTAAGGCTCCTAACTCGCTTGTCGACATCTTTTTTCTCTATCAAATCTTTAGAGACGCGAGTAGGATCTTCCAAGCCAGAGTAATTCCAGAGCTTGGTGAGGCGGTGCTGCAGGGGTTGAACTCGACGTTGTACGAAGAACGCCATGAGTTGGATACTCGATAAAGCTCCTCCTTGGCCTCCTTTCAAAGCTTGAATGCGAGACAGAAGAGGAAGAACTTGTGCTATCTCCGCATCTGAGGGAAGCGCATCCCACGACGCCAATTTCTTCACTTCCTTGGAGGCTTCGAAAGGGGCTAACCCATATTGGTCTTCAGGGGAGGCTTTGCAATCTTTGATATAGAACCATTTGGTTCTCCATCCCTGGAAAGATGCGGCAAAGGAAAACTCGAGGTACTGCGCTTCAGGGCGCACAGAGACAACGGCTCCGCCCAATTCAGGCTTTCTAGCCAGGGAAACATTGGGGCGAAACCGAAAGATTGACCTCCAGAGAAGAAAGTGGGGCTCAATTGTAAGGGTAAATTGCCCCTAAGTGTGTTTTTGGTAATTAATGATAATCCCTATGGACTAATGTTTTCATTGAGCTTTTTGTGAAGGAATTGTTCATAGGAATTGCTTGAAGTCCATGTGTTGGATTCAAGGCTTGGATGCCATGAAGATAAAGATATATCTTAAGTATTGGCATCAAGATCATTGAATAGAAGAGATGAATCCAATATGTTCAAGAATGAGAAATAAAGATGTTGTTCTTGTGTAGAACTCAAGTAATCCTTGCTCTAGCTTATGTGCTAAGCCAAGGTGTCTCAAGATCTTGAGAGTTTGGTTACATGGGAAGAATTCAAGTTATGGCTCTATGTCGAGGTCACGATGGTCTCATGAGTTGAGCCATGGTTGACCAAGACCTAGAGCATGCAATCAAATGAAGAATTCTTTATGTGGCTCAAGATATTGTGATAGAGCATGAGAAGATTCAAGGTTGACCAAGGCAAAGATCAAAGATTGGATTCTAGTTTGGTCAACACATGAAGCATAAGGAATGTGCCACATGGGACCAATCGGTCTTGTGGTATGGTATGGTTTGTCAATTATTGACAAGGGTATAGTTAATAGAGCCCGTTAGTTGAGTACCCCTGGGGCCCATTAAGCTAGGCCCAATTGTAATGATAGTCGAATACGAGTCTTTACCGTATGTCGATATTGTAATCTGTATCGGACCCTACCCGATCCTCGAGACCTGGCCACCTATATATAGGGGCCAGGAGGGGACGGTGTGGGGCAAATTGAAAGCAAGCCAGGTTGAACACCCAAGTTTACTTTCGATACACACCTATTTCGACTAACTTTACCTTCGAGTTCATCCGACGCCCTATCTCCCCGATCCTAAGTCCTTCATCTAGGACATTTGTCGAGTTAACCCTCGTCAATTGGCGCCGACCGTGGGGACTCTGGGCGTTGGAATCATGAATTCGACGGCTTTTTCGCTTTTAGCCAACAACAGTTCAGAAGTCGACGAAAATCAAGAGATGGAGTTGACAATCGGAAGCTTAAACATCCTCATCGGACCGTCGGGTTCATCTCGCCTTTCAGATCCGATGAAACAAGATCCGTCGGCAAATAGGCCCGAAATAGAGGAGACATTGGAGTCATCAGAAGGCTCTTCCAGCGAGGTAAACTCGCCGGTCAGCTTAGGAAAAACATCAATCGCAGAAGGCGACGAAATTCAGGAAAATTTCGACTCAGAAGAAAAAGCGTGTCAGACGCACAACAATGCAAAGGACTTCGCCGCGGGAAGCAGCGGCGTCTCCAAAGTACATCAGTTATGCGTCATTATCACCGAAGCAGAAGAAGGAAACAACAGCGAAGGAAGTAAAATGGTCGACAAGCAAGTCGACAAAATGAAAGATCACAACAAAAAGGAAAAAGAGAAAGTCCATGTCTCGGCTGGTGAATGGAGAATGATCAAGTCAGCCATTAATCATGGTACAGAAGTACCCGAAGGATCGTGAAGAGAAGTTCTAATGGGATATCAGTATGCATTATACCAACACAGGAAGAAGCTAAGGGAGGAAAGAGAAATGGTGTTCCAAGACAACAACAGTATATCAAGGGAGGAATACTGGGAAGACTATAGTGAATATTCAGAATATGGCAGAGAGAGGCGCGGAGACCCAAAACACAACAGGGGGGCGATAGCATGCGGGAGAGAAGAAGGGTACTCAAGGAGCCCCACCCCGCAGCTAGAAGAGGAGGAAGGTGATTTGATACAAAAAACGCCAGAAGCAGCATTAGCAGCAGCACAAGCGTATTTGCTAGCTACAAGACCAGAACATGGAGACCCGCGAGAAGATATGCACCGAGCCGCGATACGAAGCCTCGGAATAGTAGAAGGTAAGATCAGGGAACAAGGCCCAGAGACGAAGTCGACAAGCTACAAGGGAAATCGAAAGGAGAAGTTCAGATATAATCGCGCAGATAACGACTATAGCGAGTCATCGGAAGAGGAAAAGCAACAGAAAAGGAAAGAGGACGCAAGAAGTATAATAGCGCAAGATCGAGTAAATAAATCACGACATGCTTGGAGAGAAGAGAATTACGAGGACGATGATAAAGATATGGGTGCGTTATGCTTTACCCGTAGGGTTCGCAAAACGCGGGTACCCAAAGGATTCAAATTACCGCACGACCAGAATAAGTACGACGGGTCACAAGAACCTGCCTTATGGCTATCAGATTATCTACAGGCAGTGCAAATATTAGGGGGAACAAAGGCGACTGCAATGCAAAGTTTGCAGCTGCACCTCACCGGCGCCGCACGGTCCTGGTTGAACACCCTACCCGACGAATCCATTGGAAGCTGGGGGGAACTCGAAAGTCAATTCACAAGAAATTTTCGTTCCACATACAAGCGCCCGGCATCACTGGAAGAAGTTAAAGCATGTGTGCAGAGGAAAGGCGAAACGTTACGTTCTTATATACAGCGCTGGAGTATAATCAAAAACTCAGCAGAGGACGTCTCCGACGAACGAGCAATAGACGCCTTTTCGGAAGGACTTCGTCGCTCAGATCTTGTGGAAGAAATAGGAAGAACAAGACCTACGACAGTAGCTGGGCTAATGGAACAAGCCAACAAATTCGCTGATGGAGAGGACGCGTATAACAACAAAAGAGGACGTTCGCCAGAAGTCGACAGAATAAGTCGACAGAGGAGAAGATACCGCAGCAGGGATAACCAAGGAAGGCGAAATCAGGTAGCCGCGGGTTACATACTAGAAGAAGAGGAAGGGTGTGAAAGTAGGAGGCTTCAGGCAGAAGGAGTAGAAAAATCGAGATACTCTGGTCCTTCGGCCGAGGATATGCTATACGGACCTTGTCGAATCCACTACGCGTATCTCGACGGGAAAAGGGTCTCAAATCACCAAATGAAGGATTGCAGAACATTCCTAAGGTTGCAAAGCGCAATGGGCTCAAGCCAAGAAGGGAGGCAAGGAGAAAGACGTAGAAGTCAAGGATATCAAAGGCAAAGGCTAGCAAAGCACTTAGAGTCAAAAGTGTACATATCAGCCATGATTCAACCGGTGCCCAAGTCAAAGAAAGAGCGAAAGAGCATATCCAGGCAAGTAAATCTAGCAATATCATCACCACCAGCTACCACAGAGTACCTACGATGGTCAGAGCAACCAGTCAAGTTCAGTAGAGCAGACCACCCAAGGAAAGTTCCCAGGCCGGGCCACTCGCCTATGGTTCTAAAAGCACAAATAGGAGGATACGACATCGGAAGAGTGTTCATGGATGCAGGGAGCGGCATAAACTTAATATATGCCAGAACACTAAAGGCAATGTGCATCTCGCTGACGAGTCTGAAGCCAACAGATTGTTCTTTCCACGGAATAGTACCAGGAGCAGCAAACTACCCCTTGGGAAGAATAGAACTCGATGTCTGCTTTGGCAACAGCGAAAATTATAGAAGAGAGAAACTAGAGTTCGAAGTTATGGATTGGCCATCACAATATCATGCAATCCTGGGGCGCCCAGCATTTGCAAAATTCATGGCAGTACCACACTACGCGTACCTCACGTTAAAAATTCCAGGGCCCAAAGGAACAATTACAATACAAGGGAGCTTTGAAGTAGCCAACACATGCGACAGAGAATTCAACAGGATGGCGCAAACCTTCGGCATGACAGCAGAATATGAGAGGTTAAAAGGAGAAACGGATCATAATGTGCTACCCGACGTTGGACGATCCCTGCCAGATAAGGCTTTCGACACAACGCAGGATTCAAAGAAGATTCAGGTCCACCCTACTGATCCAAACAAGACAACATCAATTGCGGTGAACTTGGATCCCGCATAGGAAGGTGCGCTCGTCAAGTTCCTCCGTGAGCGCTGGGAAATCTTCGCCTGGTGTCCATCGGACATGCCAGGGGTTCCCAGGGAACTCGTCGAGCACGCACTAAATGTAGACCCCAAGGCAAAACCAGTCAAGCAACCATTGAGGCGATTTGATGAACCTAAAAGGAAGACGATAGCATCAGAATTGCACAGACTAGAAAATGCTGGATTTATCAGAGAAATCAAAACTTCGAGTTGGGTATCGAACCCAGTCATAGTACCCAAGAAGAATACAGACGTACAAAGAGTATGTGTCGACTACACATCTCTCAATAAGCATTGTCCAAAGGATCCCTTCCCTCTACCCCGCATCGATCAGATAATCGACTCCACAGCGGGATGCGCAAGGCTTTCATTTTTGGACGCATATTCTGGGTACAACCAGATCAAATTGAAACAAGAGGACGAAGAAAAAACGGCCTTCATCACACCATACGGAGTATTTTGCTACCAGGTAATGCCGTTCGGCCTAAAAAATGCAGGGGCAACTTATCAAAGGATGATGCAAAATTGCCTGGGAAACCAAATAGGACGCAATATCCAAGTCTACATTGATGATGTAGTCATCACAACAAGAGAAGAGAAATCTTTAATCAGCGACTTGGCAGAAACCTTCGACAACCTGAACAAGTACAAGCTCAAGTTGAACCCGACAAAGTGTTCCTTCGGAGTATCAGCAGGGCAACTTTTGGGGTTCTTGGTGTCAGCACGAGGAATAGAAGCAAACCCAGAGAAGATTCAAGCAATATTAACAATGGGGAAACCCACGAAACTACACGACGTACAGAAACTGGCAGGACGTGTCGCGGCACTAAGTCGCTTCGTGGCTCGATTAGGGGAGAAGGCGCTTCCTTTTTATGCACTTATGAAGAAGTCAGACGATAAATTCGAGTGGACAGAAGAAGCAGACGCAGCGTTTGCACAGTTGAAAAAAGTGCTTTCCACGCCGCCAGTGCTGGTCGCACCAAAAGAAAAGGAGCCACTGCTATTGTACATCGCCGCAACCCATCAGGTGGTGAGTACAGTTCTAGTAGTCGAAAGAAGCGAAGAAGGAAAAGCCCATGGCGTCCAGAGGCCGGTATATTTCATCAGTGAAGTGCTATCTCCAACCAAACAGAGGTACCCGCATTATCAGAAATTGGCATACAGTGTCTTCACAACTGCACGTAAACTACGGCAGTATTTTGCGGTGCACCCAATTATAGTGGTCAATGAAGCACCACTATCGAACATATTGAACAACCCTCTAGCGACGGGACGTGTCTCTTTGTGGGGAATCGAGTTATCTCCCATGGACATCACGTACGAAAAAAAGGAAGGCGATCAAGTCGCAAGTCTTGCCAGACTTTACAGCAGAGTGGCTCGAGTTGCAAAGCACGGGACCACCAGATTTATCGAGTACTTGGACAATGTACTTTGACGGTTCTAAGAGAGTCCAAGGCGCAGGCGCAGGAGTAGTGTTGATATCACCTCATGGCGACAAATTAAGCAAGTTATGAACAGATGTGACACAATCAATGACAACATGATGGCCTACAAAAATTTGTACCATTATCTAGAAGGAACGTTCGATGGATGCGAAGTCTCGCACGTAAGCAGGAACAGCAATGAAGAAGCCGACACTTTAGCAAATATCGGGTCACAGTGTTTACCTGTGCCGTCCGGAGTATTTTGGGAGGAAATAGTGGAAAGATCAATAAAAAGTGGAAAAAGCTCGACTATTACAGCAGGCTCGGGGGCTACGTCAGAACCAGAGGAGGTCATGATGATAGAAGAAACATGGATGCAGCCATATCTTGCGTACATGATAAATAAAAAACTACCAGAAGATGCAGTAGAGGCCAAGAGGATAACTCGAAGATCGAAAGTGTTTGTCGTCGTGGAGGGGAAATTGTACAAGAGAAGTATCACCGGCGTTTTGCAGCGTTGTGTAACGCCCCAGGAAGGGCAAGCAATATTAAAAGACATACATGGCGGAGTATGTGGCCATCATGCTAGCAGCAGAGCAATAGCGGCAAAAGCTTTCCGAGCAGGATTCTATTGGCTAACAGCCATCGAGGACGCAAAAGATATAGTTCGAAAGTGTGAAGCATGTCAAAGGTTTGCATCTAGACCGCATGCACCAGCAGCGGAGCTACAAACAATACCATTATCTTGGCCCTTCGCATAATGGGGCCTCGATATGGTGGGAAAGTTGCACAAATCTTGGCCAGGAGGGCATGTCTACATGCTAGTGGCAGTTGATAAATTCACAAAATGGGTGGAAACGGCCCCGGTAACAACTCAAGATTCTACAGCAGCAATCAGCTTCATCAAGTCATTAGTTTTCCGTTTTGGTGTACCATACAGCATCATCACAGACAACGGGACAAATTTCACTTCGAAGGAATTCAAGAGTTACTGCGAAGGACTAGGGATCAAGCTCAAATTCGCATTTGTGGTGCACCCGAAGACGAACGGACAAGTCAAAAAAGCCAATGGCCTAATATGCAGTGGCATAAAAAAGAGGCTCTTAGCACCTCTCGAGAAATCCAAGAGCGCTTGGGTAGAAGAATTGCCCTCCGTTCTTTGGAGCCTAAGAACTACGCCCAATGCAGCAACTCAAGAAACTCCTTTCTTCTTGGTCCATGGCGCAGAAGCCGTGCTTCCAGTCGAAGTTACACACGAGGCTCCAAGAGTGACAGCATATGACGAGACGACGTCGACAGAAGCATTGCAAGACGATGTCGATGCACTAGATGAAGCAAGAGATAAAGCACTAGAAAGGGCTACGCAGTATCAACAAAGCCTACGAAACTACCATAGTAGTCGAGTTCGTCCACGATCCTTCGTGGTGGGAGACCTAGTTTTACGAGGCAAGACAGCCACGGCAAATTGGAGTCCCCTTGGGTGGGACCTTACATCATCACCGAAGTAATACCAGGAGGAGCGTACTGACTACAAGACAAGAAGACCGGGAAGGACGAGAGCAACCCGTGGAATGCAGAGCAGCTAAGGCGTTTCTACGCATAAAATAACAACAGTGGTATCAGTAAATTCGAGTTAACCTTCTGAATCCAGAACATGAGGCCACAGGTCGGGTTCTTTGGGTCTAACTCGACAAAATTGTACAATTATCTTTACTTCCTCGGGGGCTTCAACCCTCGGGTCGTACGAAAGGAGTTTTTATCGTGACTTGGAAGATCTTTTTCATTATAAGGTTATGTTGAGAACCCGACAAATATTCCAACAAATTGGTTCGCAAAGGAACCCGATATTCTTCTTATAAATTGGTTCGAAAAGAACCCGATAGATGGAAAGTATACCTCAGAACATGACTTGTTCTCATGGTACTAGCGAAAGCATCGACACCAAGTGCGAATATTCATTACAGATAAACATGGTAGCAAGGACATTATCAAACGAAATTACATAGAAAAACAAGTCCTAATGGAAGTGAACTTCAGCTTCATATTTCTTCTGGCAAAGAGTGCCATCGTAGATCTTCACGTCGAACTTCGACGTGCCGATGTGGAAGTCGAAGGCCATAAAGAAGCCTTGGTGGATGTCGTGGTCTTCTGCAAACTGCGACCAGCCGCCCTTAAAGTACTGCTCGCCGTCGCCGTCATACCACACCTCGACCTCGTACGGGATGCCACTGCCAGATTGTTCATGAATAACCGCCTCTCGCAGTTCGCGGCCATCCATGAACTTGGTAAAATTCAGCGGCAGGCGCTGAATCTCACGGCACTGCACCATGGCAATGCAGAGGAAGGAAAAGATCTGGGGAGGTGCAGTAGGAGCGGCAGGAGCAGCAGCAGGAGAAGCAATTAGACCTGGAGCAGCGCCAGTCACCTTGGCCTTGTTCTTGCTACCAGGTGGGCGGCCGGGACGACGCTTAGCCGGAGCGTCCAAAGAAGTTCCTGCGGTGGCCGGCGTGATGTTCTTGTTCTTACTTCCACGAGGGCGACCCCGACCTCGTGGCGCCACCGGGGAACCAAGGTTCAGACGAGAACCTTCAGCACCAGCCATGAGAACAAGGGAAAAACTTCGAAAAACCCTAGATGGAGAAAAAAGATGATGCGGCGGAGGAGGAATCTGATTAGGGTTTTTACCTTAACCAGCAGATGCTTTATTTATAAGCACGTATTATTGGGCCCCCATGCTATGGCAAAGCCCGTAAACGTATTTTACAACAGGAGTTAAATTCTGCGCGCAGCAGACGATAGTATCAAAGAAGAAGAAAAAGAGAAAGGGAATATGAACATATGATGTGAAAACCTCGACTTGGACTCGGGGGCTCGCCAACAGTAAGACATTCTCAGAAGAAAGAAGAACTGAACTTTGAGCCTATGCTCGACTACAAGTAGACAAGCATAGCCTCGGGGGCTACTCCCATCGGGAGCGCTGAGCGCGCACCCGATAGAGATGAGATAATCAACATTGGAGATGCGGAAGGGCAAGCATACAAACTTTGACTACGTAGTCGACAAAAAAGAGAGATTACTCCCATCGGGAGCGAAGAAGGTTAATTTAAAATCCGAAATTCTTTAGGTTTATCAGTCAAAAACTTGGCTGCGAATATAAGATTCTCGAGTTGCGTTATCGCAACGAAACTCGAATGCCGTGATTTATCACGAAGGTAAGACCCCAGGATCCGTCCTGTGTGGCCTGGTATACGCACATGGATGCGCTCTGCTAGTATGTATCCGTGTCTACGACGCGAAGAAAATCCTGGTGGACGCACTGGGTACCCTGAGAACCACTGGGATTCATTCTTTATAAGTCCTAAATGCGGCAGAAGAATGGATTTGACCGGTATCCCGAATTCAAATCCAAGGGGATTGAATTTGAAGTAGGTGACAAGTATCTGTTCCGGCAGTTAACTGACCTCTTGATCCGTCAGAGTTGTCAGGCTTGTTCATCAAGACCCCTTGCGAACAAATTATTATAAATATAAGTCGAAAGACCAAGTCGAAGATTTGAAGATAAGAAAAAGTCGAAGAATTGATCAAGTTGAAGATTTGAAGATTAGAGATTCAACCCGAATCAACAATTCTGATAGAATCTCAAGGGCTACTGACAAGGGTATAGTTAATAGAGCCCGTTAGTTGAGTACCCCTGGGGCCCGTTAAGCTAGGCCCAATTGTAATGATAGTCGAATACGAGTCTTTACCGTATGTCGATATTGTAATCTGTATTGGACCCTACCCGATCCTCGAGACCTGGCCACCTATATATAGGGGCCAGGAGGGGATGGTGTGGGGCAGATTGAAAGCAAGCCAGGTTGAACACCCAAGTTTACTTTCGATACACACCTATTTCGACTAACTTTACCTTCGAGTTCATCCGACGCCCTATCTCCCCGCTCATAAGTCCTTCATCTAGGACATTTGTCGAGTTAACCCTCGTCAATTATGCTTTGTGAACTAACCCATTACATATGTGTGTTTGTGTTGTCTATGTGGGTTAGGTATTGTGTCATGGATATGCATCACTAGTGAGATTTCATATAGCCCATGAAAGGATGACATCAAGTGGTGGTTGTCATCAAGGTTTTGAAGTGCAAGTTTCAAGATAAGCATCTCAAGAAGATCATATGCTTGAAGCTTGTCATCCATTTGGTGATAATAGATTTGTGAAGACATGCCTTAGTGAAGGTATCCCATAGTGGTGTATGGGGGAGCATATTGGAAGTCTTCACGAAGCAACAATGATCAAGTGAATCATTTCGGCTTGACGGAAGTATGAAGCATCATCATCAAGATCAAGCGGGGTGCGCAAGGCAAAGGTTTGTCCTTGCTAGGTTTTCCTTTTACCGGTCTCAAGGTGTTTGTTGGGAGACCGGGTTATAGGATAGATAGCCGCACTATCAAGAGGGGCTTTCGGTTGGGTAACTTGATCACATCGTCTTAGGGAGCTCAATCCTTTGCATACTTTGCATCTTCCTAGTTTGTTGCTTCTTGGTGTTTCTCCATGTGAGGTTCTTGTGCTTGTTGCTAGCTTTCCAACAAGTCCAAGTTCATCGAAAACGGAATCCAAATGTATCTTCTATTGCGTTTTTGAGTTGAAGGGTTTTATCGGTTCTTCACTTTGGAAGGTTTCACACCTCTCCATATTTGGTATTTTTCGTCTTGACATTTCTTGGTGTTTCTCTGCATAAAGTTGTAGTACTTTTTCTAAGCTTTTCAAAAAGTTCAAGTTTGCTAAAAACGGAGTTCGGATGCAAAAGTTATAGCGTTTTTCGTACGAGTGTTTTTGCAGTTTTCCAAATCCGGAGTTGCTCCGGGCTCTGCTCCGGGCTGAGCAGTGCCAATATACTTACTCCGGAGTACAATCCGGAGCTACTCCAGGCTCTGCTCCGGAGCGCCCCAAAAACTCTGTAACGGGCAGTTTTCTTGCCCTATAAAAGGGGGCTTCTTCCCCAACGGTTCCCTAGAGTTCTTGGGCACGAAATTGACCTCTATTGTTGTCTTTCAAGAGCTTCCTTCCTCCTCCATCCCTCCTATGATTCTTGCATCTTTTTGAGGGATTTGGAAGAGGAGATCTAGATCTACAATCTCCACCAACTCAATCCTCCTCTAAGTGAAGGGAACCTTTGGGATCTAGATCTTGGGGTCATTAGTTGACCTCCACCCTTGTTCTTCCTCTCTAACTCCTCCATAGCATTTTTTGCTTTGGTGGGATTTGAGAGAGAATGATTTGAGCACTTTCCCTTGTGTTCTTGCTTTGCATCCTTGCATAGTGTTGAGCTCTCTATTACGATTTGTTCGAGTGAGAGACCGTGAGCTTGTTACTCTTGGAGGGTGACCTCCTAGTTGGCTTGGCGGTTGGTGCCTCGGTGACCTCTTCGTGGAAGATTGTGAAGAGGCCCGGGCTTCCCCTTCGTGGGAGTTGTGAAGTGGTTGTGGAGCTTGCCATCTCCGGAGTGGAGGAAAAGCTAACCATAAGAAGGGGTCCCTAGCTTCGTGGGGGACTCAGAGAAGAAGGTGACCTTCGTGGCGTTCGGGGGCCTTCGTGGTTACCCGCATCTCTCCAACGGTGATTAGCTTACTTTATGTAAGTGAACATCGGGATACATCTTCGTCTCCGCGTGCCTCGGTTATCTCTATACCTGAGTTTATTTCCTTGTGATAGCCTTCGTCCTTGAAGTACTTATATCTTGTTTATCACTTGTGAAATTTATCTTGTGATATCTTGCTTATCTCTAGTTGTTGTTGTTGCACTTAGTTGAGCCTAGCATATTTAGGTTTTGTGCTTGAAGAAAATAAACGTTAGTTTAATTCCGCATTCCTTCAAGCCAATTCCGTAATTGTTTTTTAAAACGCCTATTCACCCCCCTAGGCGACATCTCGTCCTTTCAATTGGTATCAGAGCAAGGTCTCTCCTTGTTTAGGCTTCACCGCCTTGAGAGTAAAGATGTCGGCTAGTTATTTAGTGCACAATGACACAATTATTTTTGATGGCACAAATTATAACTTATGGAGAAATCGCATGCTTTGCAATCTTCGGACTTTGTGTCCAAATATAGAGCGATTTCTAGATGTAGGCTTTTCTCCTCCGATGGATCCTCAAAGTCTATCTATAGAGGATGAGAAAAATTTACATCTAGAAGCTCGAGTATTTAATGAAATTTTATTGTCTGTGAGCTCCATAGTTTATGTTTGCTTGATGGGTTCAAAGTGCAAGACGTCTCATGAGATATGGACCAAGCTAGAAGAGTCATTTGGTGGGTCTATTTCTCTTGAGGTTGAAAGTGAACCCAAGGAGCTCTCTTCACCTTCACATCATGAAGAGCTCCAAGTTGCTTCCACATCCGGTCATGATGATTGTTCAAGTTCTTCCGCTTCACCAACATGTGACTTGTCACAAGGTAATGATACGGTGAGTGAAGAAATCATATGTGATGATGGTTGTCTTGTTCTTTGCACCAATGATTCTATTTCTATAAATCCTAATGGTGTAGAGAGTTTGGACCTAAACACTTCTTGCAAGAAATTCTTTACTCATTCTTGTGTTAAAGGTCCTTGTATATCTCCTAAAATTTGCTTGATTAAATTTTGTGATGATATGCTTGTTTCTAGTTGTGACCATACTCAAAATGATTCTATTTCCTCTAGTTGTTGTATGACTAACCATGTAGAGGAAATTAAAGAAAAATTGGGTCACATAATTAAAGAAGAAATCAATAGAAGAACCAAGAAGGTTTCTATCAAGAGAAGGCAATGCTATGAATGCCACGAGTATGGACATCTCGCAAGAGCTTGTCCTACACTCGAAAATGAAGAATGTGCTTCAATTGATGTTCCCTCATCATCTACCCAAGTTCACATGTGCCTTATGGCAAGCGGCTCAAAGGTAACTCCTACTTTGAATCCCGACATATCTCCTTATGATGAGAGTGATGATGATGATGTTTGTGATGATGATAATGAAGCTTTCTTGCATGAGATGGGAATTGTGTATGCCTCTCTTCGGGGTAATAATGATGCTCGTGCTAAAGTGGAACACTTAATGGAAACCTTGTTTGACCACAAGGAGACCATTAAGGAATTGAACTCCCTCGTTAATGAGGGGAAATGGAGATTCAATCTCCTCAAGCAAGCGCTATCCGAAGAGAAGCATACTAATTCTTCCCTATCTCAATCTATTAAATCTTGTGAGATTGCTAATGCTAAATCTATTAATGATGCTTGTGCTACTAACTCTACTTCTTGTGAAGCATCTATATTAAAGGAGAATGTTGAGCTAAGGGCTCAACTTGAGTTGCTAACAAGCAATTATAAGAAATTGGAGGAAAGCCATGAAAAGCTCTCGGGCTCTCATGGGGATCTCCTAATCTCTTATAATGGGCTAAAGTTAGCTCATGAGGCAAGTATCACTAAGGAAACATCTTGTGAGCCTCATTTGGACATTAGCACTACATTGAACCAAAATGCTATATTACCATGTGGTAGTCCTAGTAATTTGTCTAGGCATAATATTGCTACATCTTGTGATGAATTACTTGCTATGCCTTGTTGCTCTAACAATGAAGCTTCTACCTCCTCTAGTACTTGTATTACTACTAACCTTGTAGAGGAAATCAAAGAGCTCAAGGCCCAAGTCACTAGTTTGGAGAAAGACTTGGATAAGCGTCATGAAGGGAAATCCACACTCGATAATATTTTGAGTGTGCAAAAATCCCCTAATGACAAGAGTGGACTTGGATTCAACTCCAATGACAAGAACAAGTCCAAGAGCAAGGACCAAGTCAAGAATTTGGCCAAGATTGTTTGCTTCAAGTGCAAGATTGAAGGGCATCATGTGAGATCTTGCCCATTGAAGAAGAAGCACTTGAGTGAGAAGCAACAAGGGAAGAGGCCACAAGTTCAAGCTCAAGCACGACCTCAAGTTGAAGATAGGCCACTTCCCAAGAAGAAACAAGATGAAGCTTCCCAAATCAAGAATTCAACGAAGAAGAGAAAGGGAAGCACTTGTTGCTATATTTGCCATGAGAAGGGGCACTTTGCTTCTTCATGCTTAAGCGGTACCTTATCTAATCCTATCATTGTTGATGATGATTATTCTATTAGGAAAGATAAGGATGGCAATGTGTTTGCCAAGTTTGTTGGAACTCAAAGTGGTGTCAAGAAAAGAACCATTTGGGTTGCCAAGCCTATTGTTACTAACCTCTTAGGACCCAACTTGGTTGGGTACCAACAAGTTAAAACTTGATCAATAGGTGTTTATGGAGGGCATTGGAGACTTGGCTACCTCATGAAGAATTAAGGGATCTTCATTAATTTTATTTTCATCAAGCCAAGTCATTGACACTATCATTTTATATCCAATATGCCTCTTTGTGGTAACTTGTACTTAACCTCTTTACATTGTAAGTTACTTGCCCCTTTGCATGTTTTGGTTTTGTACCAAGTATGTGTTTGTATATGTTGTTCCTTACACCTTCTTAACTTGTGTATTCAAGTAGGTGTTGGTTGTTTGGCACATCATATACTTGTGTGTTTGCTTTGAGCCTCTAATGCATCTTGTTGGTATCTTATTTGGCTCTTATTATGTGATTAATGGAACATCACATTATGGGGGAGTAATATGCCTTGTGCATATCACAATCCTAGGAAATGTGAACTTTTGAGGTATTGCCACTTAGTGTTGATATTGTTAATTATCTTGTTGCTAGGTGGCATGTTTGCTCAAACAAGCTCCGTTATTTCTTAAAAGATTTTATTGCTCATTTCTTTGGTCTTGGATTGAGTAAGAATTCTTGGTGCGGTTTTACTCAAATATATTTCTCTATATCATAAGTAGGAAACCGTTTGCTTCAAGATACTCTAATCATTGCTTGCATGATTGTTTGTCTATTATTAGAGTTACCAAGAATCCTTTTTCATGCATGGTGATTAAATTGAATATTTAACCATATGCCTTTTATTGTGAAGTTGATCTTGAATATATTTGCAATACACCACCGGAAAATAATTCCAATATGAACTTCTCGTCTCTGACAATTGGTATTCATATATATATGCGTGGTAATTCCTCTAGATCATCTTCACCTTGGAATTTGGCTCTTATTGCCCATATTTCTTGCCAAGATTTTTTTTGACTCCCATTGTCTTATTGCCTTCTTGAGGATCTTTTTGCTTGACTTTGTCTCATCTCTTGATCCCCATCAAGTGTGTGTTGTTGTAAGACAAACCTTTTCTTTTCGGTACTTGTGCCATTGTGAAAAGTGTAGAGGGTTTGGTTTATTTGTTGGAACCTTGATCTTTTGGGAGTTAGTTATCTCATTCCTTCTTCTATGATTTATTTGCTTGAATGAGATAAATTGTTGAGCATGCTTTTATTAATTTATTCTTTCATGCTCAATAAGTTGTTAGGTTTATTTGTTTAATTTTATGAATAAATCATTTGTTGATTTGTTCCCTTGATGTCATTTGGACAAATAATGTGTTTTGCCACACCTTTTATACCTCCTTGTATTCTTGGAGTTTTTGTCTAAATCGTATCTTCTTTGGATCTTGAAAGATAGGTGCATGCATATTCTCTTTATGCTTATTTTTGTATCTTAGTTGCTTTCTTTGATCCAATATATATGTTATAATCCATCAAATCCTAAATGGCTAAGATGTGCATAAAATTCAAATTTCATCTTTAACTATGCACATATTTTTATGGAGTCTATCATATGTATTGTGGTTAGTCTAACCACTTTGGACCCAATAAGTTTGGGGACCAAGATGTACTTGAATGATGTCTTAGGTACATTGGAGATGCAATGGATGCTTGTCTCATTTATAAGGAAGGTGTTATCACCATATGATTATTGGATCCAAGCTAGGATGACCGGCGAACTCTTATCTACTACATCACACCATTGCTATCTCGGTAACAAGTATAACATTTATGCATACTTTTCTAGCATCCCAACTCTTGTTGGTTGGCTCTTGACATGATAATATTTATTTGCAAATGTTGTGGTTCTTGCAAAGGTCTTATAAAGAAATCTCTTTATTGTATATGTGAGCATGTTGAGATGATTACATATGATGGGGAGTATATAAAATCATGTTTATGATTCACCAATCCCAATATGCCCTTTAGCAATTTATTGCATATTAATTCCTCAACGCTCTCTCATGTGCAATATAGATAATGTTGCAAGTTGTACCCTTCTTTATTATGCTTGTTGCCTATCAAAGCATCCCGACTATCTTTTGATCCCTTATTGCTAGTTGTGATGGCTTTGATGATTTTGCGTGGGGAGTTTGTTAATATACCATAATGAAAAATGGAGCCTTGAGCTATATATGCTGTATAGCAAAGCTATTTGGTATATTCTATGACTCTCTCTTGGATATCATGTCTTCCTTAATTTCAACTAACCTCTTGTGTATACATGTTCCTTTGTGGATTGTTCATCATGATTTTTTGTCCACTTAGAAATGTATATGCATAAGAGTGTTAATTTCTTCCCTTGATATCCTCGTTCTTTGCCGACCATCTTTCTTATCCATTTTGTTCTTGATGGTGTTGGTAAGAACTTGATTTATGAGTGCTTGTTTATTCTTTACTGCTTCTTCTCGCACTCATATCTCGTGAATCTTTTTAGACTAAATTTAACTTTGATAAGCGTATTAATCCTTTTGTATTCTTTCATGCTCATGTTTTGTTTTAAATGATATAGAGGGAGTGAGGATTCCATGTTTGTGCATATTGTATTCAAATGCAACAAAAATTCAAATTTATGCATGGACCTTGGGGAGCTTCCTTATTTCATTTAAAGCATCTTGTAGCTCTTATCATCACATCTTCTTGTGTCCAATTGGTTCTTTGGGTCTCTTGATTGCTTGCTTGCTTCATTCGTTGAAGTTTTCTTCACTATGTCATCTTTTTGCAATCTTTGATCCTCAATATGGTTTGACTTCCTCCAAATATTGTTAATTTGATAAGTGCATATGATTTCACTCATTTTTATGAGAAATGCACATCTTGGGGAGGAACTCATACTATATTGGCCTTCTAAATTCCTTCTTCCATTTTGGCAATCGTTGCCAATGGGGGAGAAGTTTAGAGGGTTTAAGGGAAATAGTTTTTATACTTAAGTTTGGTTGTGCTTAAGTGTTTGCCTTTCATGCATTTCTTCTTTGTTAGATGTTTTGCATGGTTGAATATATAGTGTAAACTCCATCTAAGGTTTATCTTGACAATGTATGCAATGAAATTCAAGTTCATCACACGTGCATATATTGTGGCGGAGTTTGCTCTATATATTTTGGTTGCACTCACATCAACCATATTTGTTGTAGTTTATGTGAGTACAATTGTTTTTTATATGCGGTAGTAGCTTCGTGTTACTTGACCATATCAAATACAACCTCTTGTATGCAATTTATTCTCGGATAAGTTGCATATTAGTTTCTATCATTCATTATATAAACCCTCTTGTTGAGATTGTCATCAATTACCAAAATGGGGGAGATTGTAAGGGTAAATTGCCCCTAAGTGTGTTTTTGGTAATTAATGACAATCCCTATGGACTAATGTTTTCATTGAGCTTTTTGTGAAGGAATTGTTCATAGGAATTGCTTGAAGTCCATGTGTTGGATTCAAGGCTTGGATGCCATGAAGATAAAGATATATCTTAAGTATTGGCATCAAGATCATTGAATAGAAGATATGAATCCAATATGTTCAAGAAGGAGAAATAAAGATGTTGTTCTTGTGTAGAACTCAAGTAATCCTTGCTCTAGCTTATGTGCTAAGCCAAGGTGTCTCAAGATCTTGAGAGTTTGGTTACATGAGAAGAATTCAAGTTATGGCTCTATGTCGAGGTCACGATGGTCTCATGAGTTGAGCCATGGTTGACCAAGACCTAGAGCATGCAATCAAATGAAGAATTCTTTATGTGGCTCAAGATATTGTGATAGAGCATGAGAAGATTCAAGGTTGACCAAGGCAAAGATCAAAGATTGGATTCTAGTTTGGTCAACACATGAAGCATAAGGAATGTGCCACATGGGACCAATCGGTCTTGTGGTATGGTATGGTTTGTCAATTATGCTTTGTGAACTAACCCATTACATATGTGTGTTTGTGTTGTCTATGTGGGTTAGGTATTGTGTCATGGATATGCATCACTAGTGAGATTTCATATAGCCCATGAAAGGATGACATCAAGTGGTGGTTGTCATCAAGGTTTTGAAGTGCAAGTTTCAAGATAAGCATCTCAAGAAGATCATATGCTTGAAGCTTGTCATCCATTTGGTGATAATAGATTTGTGAAGACATGCCTTAGTGAAGGTATCCCATAGTGGTGTATGGGGGAGCATATTGGAAGTCTTCACGAAGCAACAATGATCAAGTGAATCATTCCGGCTTGACGGAAGTATGAAGCATCATCATCAAGATCAAGCGGGGTGCGCAAGGCAAAGATTTGTCCTTGCTAGGTTTTCCTTTTACCGGTCTCAAGGTGTTTGTTGGGAGACCGGGTTATAGGATAGATAGCCGCACTATCAAGAGGGGCTTTCGGTTGGGTAACTTGATCACATCATCTTAGGGAGCTCAATCCTTTGCATATTTTGCATCTTCCTAGTTTGTTGATTCTTGGTGTTTCTCCATGTGAGGTTCTTGTGCTTGTTGCTAGCTTTCCAACAAGTCCAAGTTCATCGAAAACGGAATCCAAATGTATCTTCTATTGCGTTTTCGAGTTGAAGGGTTTTATCGGTTCTTCACTTTGGAAGGTTTCACACCTCTCCATATTTGGTATTTTTCGTCTTGACATTTCTTGGTGTTTCTCTGCATAAAGTTATAGTACTTTTTCTAAGCTTTTCAAAAAGTCCAAGTTTGCTAAAAACGGAGTTCGGATGCAAAAGTTATCGCGTTTTTCGTATGAGTGTTTTTGCAGATTTCCAAATCCGGAGTTGCTCCGGGCTGTGCTCCGGGCTGAGCAGTGCCAATATACTTACTCCGGAGTACAATCTGGAGCTACTCCGGGCTCTGCTCCGGAGCGCCCCGAAAACTCTGTAACGGGCAGTTTTCTTGCCCTATAAAAGGGGGCTTCTTCCCCAACGGTTCCCTAGAGTTCTTGGGCACGAAATTGACCTCCATTGTTGTCTTTCAAGAGCTTCCTTCCTCCTCCACCCCTCCTATGATTCTTGCATCTTTTTGAGGGATTTGGAAGAGGAGATCTAGATCTACAATCTCCACCAACTCAATCCTCCTCTAAGTGAGGGGAACCTTTGGGATTTAGATCTTGGGGTCATTAGTTGACCTCCACCCTTGTCCTTCCTCTCTAACTCCTCCATAGCATTTGTTGCTTTGGTGGGATTTGAGAGAGAATGATTTGAGCACTTTCCCTTGTGTTCTTGCTTTGCATCCTTGCATAGTGTTGAGCTCTCTATTACGATTTGTTCGAGTGAGAGACCGTGAGCTTGTTACTCTTGGAGGGTGACCTCCTAGTTGGCTTGGCGGTTGGTGCCTCGGTGACCTCTTCGTGGAAGATTGTGAAGAGGCCCGGGCTTCCCCTTCGTGGGAGTTGTGAAGTGGTTGTGGAGCTTGCCATCTCCGGAGTGGAGGAAAAGCTAACCATAAGAAGGGGTCCCTAGCTTCGTGGGGGACTCGGAGAAGAAGGTGAGCCTTCGTGGCGTTCGGGGGCCTTCGTGGTTACCCGCATCTCTCCAACGGTGATTAGCTTACTTTATGTAAGTGAACATCGGGATACATCTTCGTCTCCGCGTGCCTCGGTTATCTCTATACCCGAGTTTATTTCCTTGTGATAGCCTTCGTGCTTGAAGTACTTATATCTTGTTTATCACTTGTGAAATTTATCTTGTGCTATCTTGCTTATCTCTAGTTGTTGTTGTTGCACTTAGTTGAGCCTAGCATATTTAGGTTTTGTGCTTGAAGAAAATAAACGTTAGTTTAATTCCGCATTCCTTCAAGCCAATTCCGTAATTGTTTTTTAAAATGCCTATTCACCCCCCCTCTAGGCGACATCTCGTCCTTTTATCAATGCCCAAGAATGACTCGCAGAGAGTCACGAAACAAGCAATATGAAGAAGGGAGTTTGGTGTGAGCTGGTGGAGCTGCACACCATAGACAAAGAGGAGTCCACGGAGAAACTCGTGGGCAGGAAGAGAAAGACCGCGGAGGAGGAAAGCAAGAAACATTACCCGATAGCCGCTTGGGGGCTGCGGGATCCGCTCAGTACTGGGAAACTTGATGGAATCATGGGCGGAGATGAGGCCATCCGCCCTGGCCTTCTCCACCTCCTTCGGCGTGATGACAGAGCGTACAAAGTTGGTGGCAGAGGAGTTCTTGGCCATGATGTTCTTGGTGGCTAGGTGCTTCACGCGCATCTATCGCACTGCGCTTGGGGGCTATGCACGAACGGAGAGAGGAGCAGAGATCGACAATGGAGGCGGCGGAGGGAACGAGCTGGTAAATAGTAAAATCCCCCACTACGCCCCTTATATACCTTCTGGGAGAAGGATCGTGGGCTGAGACGTGGCGCAAAGAGCGGAAACGGCAGCCCACTAACGGTCAAAAATCACGAAAATTATAGTGCTGCCCATAAAACGGTTCGCACTCATACAGAGTGACGTGTTTATTGACGTCATAAAGAAGATGATATAAGAAAGAAGAAGGATGGCGCCGACAGGTACAAAATTTATAGACAAGATTATATGTGAAGGATTTTCGATTATAGCCTTGGGGGCTACTATTATCAAAGATATTGAAAGTATCTCGAGTTGAAGTATGATGGACCACACTATATTTTGAGCCTATACTCGAAAAAGACTTTTTTCGACCATAGCCTCGGGGGCTACTCCCATCGGGAGCGCTGAGCGCGCACCCGACGATATTTCTTGGTAAAGCATTGTGCAGAAGTGTTACTCCCATCGGGAGCGAGTTCTATGGTTGGTGAAACCCAAATATTTTCAGTCGAAATTTGACTGCGACATAAGATTCTCGAGTTATGTTATCGCAACGCAACTCGAATGCCGTGACTTGTCACGAAGGTAAGACCCCGGGATCCGTCCTGTGTGGCCTGGTATACGCACATGGATGCGCTATGCTGGTATGTATCCGTGTCTACGACGCGAAGAAAATCCTGGTGGACGCACTGGGTACCCTGAGAATCACTGGGATTCATTCTTTGTAAGTCCTAAATGCGGCAAAAGAGTGGGTTTGACCGGTATCCCGAATTCAAGTCCAAGGGGATTGAATTTGAAGTAGGTGACAAGTATCTGTTCCGGCAGTTAACTGACCTCTTGATCCGTCAGAGATGTCAGGCTTGTTCATCAAAACCCCTTGCGAAATATTATCGTAAAAATAAGTCGAAAGACCAAGTCGAAGATTTGAAGATAAGAAGAAGTCGAAGATATAAAGATTAGAGATTCAACCCGAATCTGCAATTCTGGTAGAATCTCAGGGGCTACTGACAAGGGTATAGTTAATAGAGCCCGTATGTTGAGTACCCCTGAGGCCCGAATAGCTAGGCCCAACTGTAATGATAGTCGAATACGAGTTCTTACCGTATGTCGATATTGTAATCTGTATCGGACCCTACCCGATCCTCGAGACCTGGCCACCTATATATGGGGGCCAGGAGGGGACGGTGTAGGGCAGATTGAAAGCAAGCCAGGTTGAACACCCAAGTTTACTTTCGACATACACCTATTTCGACTAACTTTACCTTCAAGTTCATCCGACGCCCTATCTCCCCGATCCTAAGTCCTTCATTTAGGACATTTGCCGAGTTAACACCTCGTCAGCGACGGACCTGGCGCACGTGGGGGTGCGGCCATGTCGTTGGTCGGTCGGTCTGGGATTAGCCCAGATCTTAGCTCGTTGCCAGCGTCTTTAGTGGTCCTGGTCGGCAGGCGGCAACATCTTTGGCCAGGCAGTGCTGCTTCGGTGAGGGGTGCACGTGCGCCCATGCTAGAGAGGAAGTCGGGGTAGCGGCCCCGGATTGAGGGCTTGGTGGTCGGTGGCAGAGCCACGCCGCTTGTTAGCTTCCCCTTAGTTCAGGCCCCCAGTGGCTTGGCGGCAGAGATTGCGCTCTAGGCGAAAGCCTTGCACTTTGGTGCCAGCGACGACGGCGTTCGTGGGCGCCATTTCTCCTTCTTGAATGCGTCGTTTGGGAACTTCGATCCTCTGCCGACGGGACTGCTTAATTTCCTCCAGGTGAAAACCTAAGCTCCTTCATAGCGGGAGGCGGCGAAGCCCTCGTCGTTACCTTCTTGGAGGCGCCGCCTTGGAGGCCTTAACCCTCGTGGTGCGATGGGTTTGTAGTTGACGTGTGTTGTGGCTTCGTGGCCGAGGCGGTGGATGCCAGGTCGGCGGTCCCGGGCGGTGGACGTGCGCCGAGGTGGCGGCCTCGGAAGTGATGCAACCATAAAGCTATGAGGCAGTGCTATCGTGCGGCATCGCAATTGCGGTGTGTCGGTGCCACGAGGGTGGCTGGTAGCGCAGCCATGTGTTTCTCTTTTCTCTGTCTTTCTGTTCGCGGATTCGATTTAACAGTTTGTTGTTTGAATCTACTGCTTTATCTCAGTCTTCTTTTTTATTACTCCCTCCGTCCACTTTTATAAGGCCTTGTAGAAATTTTAATATAGTCTAAATACAAACTAAAATGAGTGAACCAACATATAAAACATGTTTACATACATACAATTTGGTCTGTATCTAATCCACTTCCTACAAGGTCTTATAAAAGTGGACAGAGAAGGAGTATCTTTTTTGCTTATCTCTTGGTCACCTGATCACTTTGTAAATATTCTACCTGCTAATGAAACTGAGGCCAGCAATTGCTGGATCTTTTAAAAAAAATTATCGGAGCCATTCACGCTTGCGCCGTGCAATCCAACGTTGGAAAATTTAGCTCAAGGGATCTACGGGCCGGTGTTGAATGGAGAGCAGAAACGGGCCACCATCACTTCGAGCTGCTCGAGTTAGGTCATTCTTCACGGTGGGCTGCGGGGGGGAGTGTGGCGGGCTGGATACGTCGGGACAGTGTGCTCTATGTGGGCTGCGCCGGGCCGTCGTCAGTCAGAGCGAGACCACGTCGTCCATTTCACTTGACCTTGTTTTACCAGTTTGCCTCTGTCCAAGACTCCGATCAACTATTGAAGTATTGATTGATTGATGAACTCAACTTAGTGAGGCTCAGTTTGACAACAAAGTTTTTCTAAACTGAAGTATTATAAGACCAAAGTATTCCACCGTCTGGCAAACAAATACTTCAGTTTATCTCCTTTCTCAGTTTTAGAAAAAAAATGGTCACACATATTTCTCCGGTACTTCAAAAACACCACAATTTTGATACCAAACGGGCCTGGGCCTTTTTCTGTTTTGGTTCTATGTGTTCTCGACAACGACAGTGTCTTAGAGCTTAGGAGGTCTTCCACTCGACTTAGTGTGTTTTCATTAATTAATTTTATGTGTTTGTGAATTGGGACACACCAATATTAAAATGTCTTGTGCTCGATTTATATTGGCTTTTTCTATATCATTTTTTAATTCTTGTTGATGTCGACGCCTTATGGGTTAGAAAGGTCAGTATGCTCGACTTGGTGAGATGGTTTGGTTCCATGTGTTGGGTCCACGGGTGCTCTTATTTACCTTTGCATATATAACAATTAAAAAGCAACATTTTTTGCGATAGGTGGCATGTTGTGCTTTTGTCCATATTTAGTTTCTAAAAAAATGTGCTTTTTAGGATAGTGCCTTGGAGATCGGAAGGTTCTAGGATTGACTTAGTGTGGTGCTAGTGATTCTTTCCTTGCGACAGGATCCTTACCACTCTTTTTATGTTCAAACCGCGAGAGTTAAGAATTGCTTCTAAAAATTACGATTCATTGTTTTTTGGTCAACACGTGACGCAGGTTGCAATTAATGACAATGTGACTCAAGATGACGAATGCGAAGACTTTCTCAAAACACACCGAACTAAATAAACTACAATGTTAGGATCAAAACTCTTATTAGAGAGGTACTTCGCTAAGGAATGAGATGCTTAAGAATCAGGGTCGTGTAAATGAAATATATATATATATATATATTAATGATATATATGTGTGTGTGTGAAAGAGAAAGTTCACCACATGCACGTGCAAATTAAGCATAAAAAACCTATCTCACCATTGAGGTAGGGGATGCTCGCAATAGTACATGAAATCCCCATGCATGTGCTCCTTATTGTAATACTGAACTACAATTGCATGGTTGTTGCATCACATAATATCAAACTATATATATCGTTCCTATTTAAGCATGGAAATAGACATCAAACAAAGTCATGATTTGGAAATGAGGTCACATGCTTGATACCTAGCATGGAGTAGAACCCATCAATTGTGAAGTTCATATAAACATATTCCACATACCAATGCACACAAGTTTTCATTTAGCTGGAGTTGCTTTGGTAATGTTGTTGAAAAAGCAATTAAATCATAGGACTTGGAAGCATCCGGAGTTGTGATTGTGCAAAGCTAGATTTCTACAAGACATAATAGCACCATGGTGCCAAGTTAGTTATGTACTCTTCCATAGCCCCTATGGTAGCCATGACGCCTTCGCAAGGAGAAACTCTTCTTTGGGCCTTTGACGTTTCTACATGGTGCTTTGACACTTGATCAAGCATGTGGGAGGATATATGGGTATCTTGATCTTTGAAACCTTTGGAGATTGTTACCCCAATGACAAAAAATTCTACATTTGCAAGTGGCACGACAATCATCTCGTTTTATACAATGTATGTATCAAATTTAGAACAAACAATTAATGTAAAATTCTCATAAATATCATTTTGTTAGTGTGATAAGCACAATATGATATTATTATGGTGTTGCAAGGAATCCATGGTCATGAAAGCAGATGATCTGTGTGACATTTGTTTGATCGCCAGCCATTCGCATACATGTACGGGTAGTGCCCAAGTAATGTACTCACGCATGAGGACGATACACTGTGGTGCTTCCTTTGACGTTTGATTGCCTTGGTATCCCTCGTCTTCCCTTTGGTTTTCTACGCTCGGTTTGGTGAGGGAAAGAAGAGGATGTAGATATGGAGGAGGTAAGTGAACTCTCAGCAGTTGCCTGTCATATCCCTCTCCTGACCTCCCGAGCCCCGTGCGGTGGCACCCATGCCGCATCGGGGAGATGCCGCTGGCCCACCCTAGAAGCCATTTGCTCCGCTCCCTCCACCCACCGTCACCGGCTCCATTGCATGATGGTGGTGGCTGTTAGAATTAATCTTGATTTGATGTTTTGATTAGATTCATATGCGGTGTCTGGCTTGGACATGCATTGGAGTTCTGATCGAGTTAGTACACGATGGTTACTTTTTCTAGTTATCACGTAGTAGTACTTGTGAACGTGGTAGCTATGTTGTATCCGGTTTGGACTCCAAGTCTCCACCGGTTCGTAGTCTTTGCGTCAGTTTTAGGTCGGTCAGCAGCTCGTGTATTTATACACGAGGGGGTGTTGCGTGAGTTTAACACCACAAGTTGTAAGAAAAAAAGAAATAAAAGAAAAGTTAGAGCGTGCGATACGCACGCTTGGCGATAAAAGTAGTCTTCGTGCGTGTTCATCTAGCTTTGATGTGATCGATCCGTGGGCAATTTCCAACAGTGGCCTACTCCTCCGTTGAAGCTGGTCAGACGACTGATTAAAGGTGGTGGTTCTAGGGTTACTTTCGTGCCAAGACAAAGATCTCCTTGATGCATGCTCTTATTGACCTAGCTGGAGTGTTGAGTTCTGGAATGCTCCATCGACGAACTCCCTTGGGCACCTCATGCAGTTTGCTAGATTGGATAGAATCTGGTTGTGCACACCCATATTTTATTATGACCGTTCGGTTTTAGAGGGAGCGAAGCAAAGTTCTGTTTTTTGTTGCCATCATGTGGCACGTCTTATGGTCCATGGTAAAGTTAGAGAAGGCGAATAGCATGGAAGTTGAGTTTCTAAGAACTAGCAATGGTGGTTCAAGTTTTTATGGCGATGAGGAAGTAGTAGTGGCATCGGAAAATGGGGCGACAGCACATGAGAAGTTCAAAGCCCTACCTTATAGGGTGAAAATCCAAGGTCTGGTCTTGATTGGTTGTGCGTGGCAATGAATTTGCTGAAGGCATTTTTTATGAGCGAGGTCTTCCTCCTGGGTGAAAACCTATGATCTATGATCGGACGATGACAGCGCTTGTGCATTGTTTCCTTCTTAGAGGCGTCGCTATTGGAGAAGCTAAACTTCTGATACTGTCTTGGTGGTGTTTGTCATGCTAGTAGTAGGAATAAATCACTGTAGCTGGACTTTTCTTTTCTGTAATTCTTTGTTTTGCTATATGCATATGTAATGTTATTAGGGCACTACGTTGTTGCAAAAGCTAGGTGTAATAGGTATTTTCGTAATGTTAATACATACTTTTTATCGAAAATGGAGGAGTTAAGTGAGTCGGTATGGAAAGATATGTTGATAGAACAAGGCAAATGTAGTTCGAGCGTAACATCAGTAATGGAACGGTCGTCAAAGAGATTCCCATTTTTTCTTTTTTTTGGAGCAACCGGCCTATTCATTAAGAAGAAGCGAAAGTGACCAGTTTATAAGGAAAACTGGCCGAAAACCGATACAGAGGTATGTTAAGGGACATACCACCCACACGGCTAGTTTATAAGGAAAACTAGAGAAAATCGGACAACCCAACGCTACACACCAGCCCCGAGGCCGCGCACCACACGATCCAATGACACTTCTGCCCAAGCAAGAAGGGAAGACACTCGCAGCAGAAGAGTTCTAGAGCCGCCGCTCTGGCATCCACACCGGTCTCGAGACCACGCGCACTGCGAGAACCAAAACAACCGAAACACAACACACTGGCCCCGAGGCCGCGCACCACTGACGAGCCGACGATGCTTCCGCACAAGCAAGAAGGGACGACACTCAAAACACGAGAGCTCCGGAGCCGCCGCTCCGACGTCCACACCGGTCCCGATACCGCGCATCCGCCTAGCCAACGAAGCAGCTGCCAAGCAAAGCAAGCCCGACCTTGCCTAGTGAAGTACCAGACCTCCAAGGCATCGCCCCCAAGGGGAAGACGACGATGACACCGTTGATGTCCGCTCTGGCAAAAGCCAAAGCTCGGGTTTTCACCCGGAGAGTTTAAGGCCCGAGACAACAAGAGAGGTGAAGGAGCTCCTCGACGATGCCTCCAACAAGGGGAGCAACATCCAAGGACGTCGACATCGCCAACATCGACCGAAGTCGATGCAGTGCTTTCGCGCGGAGTTCACCATACCCTAGTTGTCGAAACCTTCCCACCAAGAAGAAGAAGCATAGCTCGCCTTGCAGCACGTCGCCGTCGTCGCAAGGAGCCCACCATGGCACGACACGCCACAATGCTCCTCTACATGCCCCCCATCCCAGGGCCGCTGCCCTGCCCGAGCCGTCGTAGGAGCCACCACCACCCACTGCCATCTCCTACCACCGCCGGACGAACGGAAGCGGAGGTGGATAGCCTATCGCTCAAAAACCGGTAGCACCGCACTATGCGGAGAACACAAGGGCGGAGACGAGAGCCCCGCCCAGCACCATGCTGGCACGAGCACCACTCAGGAATGGGCACCACCACCACCACCTCCAAATCTGGCAGTCGCGCCGCACCACGCCAGCCACCGGCGCCAAAGAGGCCACCGTAGAGTTCCCGCCGGCTAAAGAACCTGGCCGGAGCCCCACGGCCAGAACGACTCGCCGCGACCACCCCTCTTGCAGCCCACCTCTCCCAGCCACCTCCCCTCACCGTGACATGCTCCTAGGCCGACGGATGGCGCGCCAGCCAGAGAGGAGCCGCGTGCAGAAGTCCCAGCCCTCGAGGCCCAGATCGGGCCCAGACGCCCGCCGATGACCTCACCCGTGGCCGCCGCCACGACGCCCCGCGACGCCACCCCACCACCCACGCGGTCGAGGCACCGCCGCCAACTAGCCCCCATCGCTGCGCGGAGAAGACGCCGGCGGCGAGCAGGTTTCCGGGGCCGCCGCCCCGGTGAGCCCGCGCCCGAAGAAGCGCAAGCCCCTCCGCGCGGGAGCCTTGCGTGTGCCCGCTCCCTTTGAGAGACGAGCGCCGCCGCCACCGCTTCAGACCCCGATGGGACGGAGGCGAGGATGGCCGAGAGGAGCCCCGGCGGCTAGGGTTTGGTGGTCGCCCCCGGGTCGCCCGCTCGGGAGCGACACAGGGTCGGGGGGCGTTCCCCCCCCCCCTTTTTTTTTTCCTTTGATCTATTGTATAATTGTATTTTCTAAGTTTTGCGTCCTTTTCTCAATCTAGCACACGGTCTATTCATTGTCGGTCTAAATTAGAAAGATTGGAGTTTTCCAAACCCAACGCTGTCCCAAGACATGTAAAGTTGGTTGCCGCGACGCTACATCAATTCCTCTTTCCGAACAAACATTCTCCTGTGAGGTTCCGTCTCACTCATGTTCAGCCTCTTTTTCCTTTATAATTTAAAGGTCGTTCGTGCAGAATCTGACCAAGCATCTATGCTTGTCTGTTATCTGACTGAAACAGCTGCTTACCAGCATGAAGTGCTGCCCTGTGAGACAGCTAGTATCGAACCTGTGTGGTTTCATCGATAAAAGAAAACCTTCAAGAAATCTTTCCATGGCATTTTAAAAATCGACAGAGCATCGAACATAACAGGATCGCCATTTCTATAGTGGCACAAAGTATTGTATTGCACCCAAAGGATTTGAAGTATCCTGTTTGACCACTGAAACTATATTTTTGCTTGGAAAAAGAAACATAGCCTTAAGTTTACACACTCTGTCAGGAAACGGGGAAAAATAGAAAGAAAAGCTGTATTATACGTTTATAGTACAAGATGTCTGTAGCACAAGCAGTGATGATGTTGTACAGGCAAAAACTCACAGTAAAAAGACATTCCAAAACCTCGTCCTCAGACCACATAATTCGTCCGTCACAGCAAAATCTTGAGGCGTTTTACACAACGTGCGAAATCCCTGAAAAGAACGAATCACAGCGAAGATGTGAGTTTGATGTTGCAGGATTTTGCTTCTAGAATGGGAAAGGCAGATGATGTTGCAGAACTTACTCCCACGGCACGTCTCCGACGAGCATCCAGTCCCCGTCGGCGTCCTCGTACGTGACCACGAGGCCGGCGGAGCAGCCACCGTCGCCGACGACATCCTCGCCGCTCGTGCCGACGCAGCCCGCCTGGTCTCCCGCGGCGGGGAACATGCGGGCGAGCGTGGCGAGGAGGTCGCCGTAGCAGCCGTGGAGGGACAGGTCCACCTTCCTCCCGATGGCCGCGCCCTCCTTCCTCACCTTGACGTGCCTGCCACCGCCGCCGCCGCACGCCCTGCTGCGCGCCGAGCTCACCGGCGGCCACCCCACCAGCGCCGGCTTCCTCTTGCTGCTCCCGCTGCTGCTGCTACTGCTGCTGCCGTCGTCGAACAGCGGCAGCGTCGTGGTCTCCTCCACCACCTCCTGCTCAAACGCCTCGCCGAAGCCTCTCTTCCCGCGCGCGGCAGAGGCGGAGACGCCCGCCGCGCCGCTGAGCTCGCCGAGGAGATTGGCGGTGCGGTTGGGCGGCGCCAGCCCGAGCTCCAGCTCCATACCGATGATCGACCGAATCGCACAGCTAGTTGGTTGCGATTCTTGCACTGGCCGGAGAGAATATCTTTACGTATGATCGACGGTGGAGTCGTGGGGAAGAATGAGATGCCGGTGGGGTGGGTGCGCGTGCGCATATATACCACCGGCGGGAGAGGATCGGGGCGAATCGACGGGCGGCCGGAGGGGGGCAGCTTGTCGGGGGAGCAGGGGACCCAGACGCGGGCAGCCTGTCGGCCTGCCTGCCCGACTTCGGAGCGGGAGTGCTGATTTGCTTTGGTTTCCCGTGGCATACCGACACGCCCGCCACTTTCGATCTCAGCGTGTCCTCATCGCCATTGGTTGTTCTCTCTGTCTTCTCCAGCTGGCCTTTTTCAAATCGGTGAGTGTCACTGTCGCTAGAACATTTCAGTGTAAAACTATGTACAGTGCGATACTGATGCAGACAGTATTGCCAGAGAAACTTTGACTACTGCTGCAGCCGATCCTTCGGAGTGTCATAGTGTCGACCGCACGACCTGCGGCTAGCTAGGCCGTGGCCTGTGGGTACTGGGTAGTAGTAGTGGTTGGTCACCGTGGAAGGCGGCAGCGGTCGGTGTGCGGGCGTGTGGCCTCCCGGCCGGTGGCGGCAGGTGTCTCCTGCAAATGCTCACCCGGCCATGTGAGGCGCCGGGCAAGCAATCAAGCAAACAAAATTGGAAATGACGAGATGAAGCTAATTCTCGAAAGGAATTTTGAAACGGTCGACTTGCACAGCTAATTTGACAAAACTCATTTAAAAGAGCTTTGAATATGAACATCAAATTGGAAATGTGCACGTAGCGAAACCGCGGAACCTAAGTCCGAATGGGAGAACATCATCGCCGTGCATCTTTTTCATGTATGCCTTATTTTAAATTGAACCATGATTATGTTAATGAGAAGGGATTATGGTGAAGCAAATTAAGTAAGGTGAGGTGCTAACATACAAGGAAGGCTTGTTGGAGCCTTTTTATTTTGCGGTCTCCCGGACCTAGATCCATAGGAATGGCTAAATCTGCAATTTGAGTGGGCTAGCCCGAAGATGCTTTAAAGAGCACTGACCACAACACTGAGGGAGCCAGGCATCCAGTAATTGTCATTTCTTCTCCCCATGGCCGACTGGTCCAATAACTTACAGGCTCCAAACATGTACATGTTTCAAGTTTTTTTAAACGAGGCAAACAAATAATTTTTTCATTTAAGAAGAAGAGAATCTTGCATGATTAATAACGGAAAAAGGTCAAAAACCAATACAACAACGACCAAGAGCACATGACATGAACACCACGCAATGAGGGCCAAGCCCCAACACCACTCTGGCGGAAATCGAAGGCCTACCAGAAAGGATGCAGAGAAAATGTCGAGACTGCTACAGAAGGAGCACACATGTGCACTCCAACTATGGTGAAGGCCAACCCAACACACCAACCTCATCGCCCACACCATCGATGGGTCATGGAACCGTCTCGCTAGCGCCATGCCGCTGGAGCCTGGAGATGGGAGGGATGAAGAGCCTCACCTAGCGCTGAATAAGAAAGTAACACAAACATAATACGTGTAAAAGCTATGTAGCAACATAGCACACTTACGAACACCAAATGGGAAACGAAGTTCGATTTTTAGTCTGTGGGAGGCTGCATGACTGGAACCCGCCAATTCAGTTGTTCCCATGGGGACAAGATTTAGGCCGTTTGAAGTTTCCTACCGTGTGAGACAAATCCACTTCCCGAGCAAGTGAAACAGCTGAAAATTACAATCTAACGGGTTTGTTTGAAAAATTGTGGGCAACCAAACAGGCCTAAAGAGACTATTACATGTGTCTAAAAGTAAGTGACTTAGTTTTATCCAGATACAAATATATTTAGATGCGCATTTCAATCGGAAATCCATATTTGAACCTGAGCTCATATGCTCCTGGTTCAATAAAATAAAATAAAAAACAAACAGTATAAAAAATAATTTTTTTGTACAATGAACATAAATATGTGTTCTCACTGCAAGCAACATTTTTGATGAGAAATGACATGTTCAGTGGTCTATGCAAAATTAAAAAAATGTGGTGAAGTTTAGAGCATTTAGATTTGTTGTTTACAACCTTATATATATTTGTCTTGTTTGTACATATCACTAAGTACAAAAATTTCAGATTTTTTTTATTTTTTTACTATTTTTTCAAAATATTTATTGAATCGGGAGCATATGAGCTCGGAAGCAGAAAAACCATGTCCCATTTCAAGGTTAGATACACCCGTATCTAGAAAAAATTAAATCACTTATTTTAAAAATGAAGGAGTATAGAAAAAAAAAAGATCGTTTAGAACAAGTCGATTCTTCATTCGGTATCCACGTCATAGTAATTGCTTAGGCAATGACTAACTCTCCACGTCGACGGTACAACTAGCCATTATTTAAGCGCGTGCTCCTGGCACGAGATATTCGTCTCCATCCACCATCTCGTTATTTTGTCCAACTAGTCTTGTTATGTGCCACCGATGACTTACATATAAACAAACAATCACTTTCTCTCTCTCTTTTCCTATCACAACTCATGGATGGCTAGGGTTTCTTTTTTAGCACAAACAATCGACACTTTTGCTCATGAGTAGGAGTAGCAACTAGTAAAGCAGCGGTGGCTTGGAGGGGAAGGGAGATCGATAGAGCTCGGAAGCTGCCGTGTCCCCGGGACAATGGCGGATCTCCTGGACAAGTTTGTCTAACACCACTCTCCCGTATATGTCTGCTCTTGTTCCCGCGCTCCGCGAGGAGATCCTGCTGAATCCTGCCCAGCGCGTGCAAGGCACTCACACGGATTTCCTTGCGGGTTTGTTCCTGCGACTAATTGATCATGCAAAATCGCCGACTACCGTAGACACGAGCAGGAGACAGAGCGGTTATCTGTCTGAAGATACGGCCTCTGAAGTTCAGTGAAGACATAATCGAAGCATGATGTACATGCATATGCAAGAATTTCGTGTCGATCTAGGCCGGCCGCTTGGACAGGCAAGCATCAGCATCTCTGGATAGAAAGCTGTTAACGCGTACATGCGTTTCCTTTCGTGCGTCATAGTGATCTAGGCCATGACTAAGTCGCCCATCGCCACGTCGACAATACAACAAGTCATTGTTTGAAAAGTTGCAGTGTTCACTACTTACATCTACAAGCTTGTCAATTTTTCACAGCCTAGAATAGCGATTATTTTCACATTGGTTTTTTTTGCACAAATTATTGCCTATATCTAGATTTTTTTTAAAATCTGAAATTGTTGATTTCAAATTTTCGAATAAACCAGTTACATATAGCCCATCCTACATTTAGCCGCACAACACAAGCTAGCTCCTAGAACAATTTTTTGTCTTCATCCACCCTCATCTCTACCGGTATGTTTGGATTGTGTCCAAAACTGATCCTACCAATATTTTGGTCATAGCAAAACTTTAGTGTTTGTTTGGATGGTGGCAAATTATTTTGGCATGCCAATGACTCTTTGTCAATCTTGTTCATTTTTTTTACCAATATTGACTAATTTATGGGCAACCAAAAGATCAACCAAATTTTTTTAGCGGGGCAACATGGGCAAGAACCAAACACACCCTACGTCCAGTGCTTATCTGCCGCCCTTCCGATGAATAGTGCCTTGACATAAACGAACGGTAAAGCCATCGAATGCGTCGTTTTGGAACATGATCTCCATGGAGCCCTTTATTTAAATCTTAAAAATTCAAATTTAAAAAATAAATCATAAAAAATACATGGATGGAGCCAATTGTATACATTACTATCGTGCAAAATTGCAATATGAAATACCTTGTATTTTGTCCTCGGCAAAATAAAAAAAATCCAGATCTGTAAGCAAAAACAGTGTCATTTTTTTCTTCCAAAATTTTTCTAATTTGTCTTTTTTCCTGAGCCTACACTACAAGGTACTTCATATTATAAATTTGCAAGATTATAGTATATACATTTAGCTACACTCAAGATTTTTTAAGTTTCAAATATAGGGCTGGGAGCTAAAAGCATTCTTCGTCATAGGTGCCGATTCTAAACAAATTGAACAGGTTCTAAATGGTGGTAAAATCATGTGACTTTTACGGTGGTCAGGCTAAAGCAGATCTTGCCATAATCACACCATACTGATCCCAGCGCGTGCAACGCACCCGCACGGATTTCCTTGCGCGTTTGTTCCTGCGACTAATTGATCATGCAAAATCGCCGACTACCGTAGACACGAGCAGGAGACAGAGCGGTTATCTGTCTGAAGATACGGCCTCTGAAGTTCAGTGAAGACATAATCGAAGCATGATGTACATGCATATGCAAGAATTTCGTGTCGATCTAGGCCGGCCGCTTGGACAGGCAAGCATCAGCATCTCTGGATAGAAAGCTGTTAACGCGTACATGCGTTTCCTTTCGTGCGTCATAGTGATCTAGGCCATGACTAAGTCGCCCATCGCCACGTCGACAATACAACAAGTCATTGTTTGAAAAGTTGCAGTGTTCACTACTTACATCTACAAGCTTGTCAATTTTTCACAGCCTAGAATAGCGATTATTTTCACATTGGTTTTTTTTGCACAAATTATTGCCTATATCTAGATTTTTTTTAAAATCTGAAATTGTTGATTTCAAATTTTCGAAGAAACCAGTTACATATAGCCCATCCTACATTTAGCCGCACAACACAAGCTAGCTCCTAGAACAATTTTTTTGTCTTCATCCACCCTCATCTCTACCGGTATGTTTGGATTGTGTCCAAAACTGATCCTACCAATATTTTGGTCATAGCAAAACTTTAGTGTTTGTTTGGATGGTGGCAAATTATTTTGGCATGCCAATGACTCTTTGTCAATCTTGTTCATTTTTTTTACCAATATTGACTAATTTATGGGCAACCAAAAGATCAACCAAATTTTTTTAGCGGGGCAACATGGGCAAGAACCAAACACACCCTACGTCCAGTGCTTATCTGCCGCCCTTCCGATGAATAGTGCCTTGACATAAACGAACGGTAAAGCCATCGAATGCGTCGTTTTGGAACATGATCTCCATGGAGCCCTTTATTTAAATCTTAAAAATTCAAATTTAAAAAATAAATCATAAAAAATACATGGATGGAGCCAATTGTATACATTACTATCGTGCAAAATTGCAATATGAAATACCTTGTATTTTGTCCTCGGCAAAATAAAAAAAATCCAGATCTGTAAGCAAAAACAGTGTCATTTTTTTCTTCCAAAATTTTTCTAATTTGTCTTTTTTCCTGAGCCTACACTACAAGGTACTTCATATTATAAATTTGCAAGATTATAGTATATACATTTAGCTACACTCAAGATTTTTTAAGTTTCAAATATAGGGCTGGGAGCTAAAAGCATTCTTCGTCATAGGTGCCGATTCTAAACAAATTGAACAGGTTCTAAATGGTGGTAAAATCATGTGACTTCTACGGTGGTCAGGCTAAAGCAGATCTTGCCATAATCACATCATACTGATCCCAGCGCGTGCAACGCACCCGCACGGATTTCCTTGCGCGTTTGTTCCTGCGACTAATTGATCATGCAAAATCGCCGACTACCGTAGACACGAGCAGGAGACAGAGCGGTTATCTGTCTGAAGATACGGCCTCTGAAGTTCAGTGAAGACATAATCGAAGCATGATGTACATGCATATGCAAGAATTTCGTGTCGATCTAGGCCGGCCGCTTGGACAGGCAAGCATCAGCATCTCTGGATAGAAAGCTGTTAACGCGTACATGCGTTTCCTTTCGTGCGTCATAGTGATCTAGGCCATGACTAAGTCGCCCATCGCCACGTCGACAATACAACAAGTCATTGTTTGAAAAGTTGCAGTGTTCACTACTTACATCTACAAGCTTGTCAATTTTTCACAGCCTAGAATAGCGATTATTTTCACATTGGTTTTTTTTGCACAAATTATTGCCTATATCTAGAATTTTTTTAAAATCTGAAATCGTTGATTTCAAATTTTCGAAGAAACCAGTTACATATAGCCCATCCTACATTTAGCCGCACAACACAAGCTAGCTCCTAGAACAATTTTTTTGTCTTCATCCACCCTCATCTCTACCGGTATGTTTGGATTGTGTCCAAAACTGATCCTACCAATATTTTGGTCATAGCAAAACTTTAGTGTTTGTTTGGATGGTGGCAAATTATTTTGGCATGCCAATGACTCTTTGTCAATCTTGTTCATTTTTTTTACCAATATTGACTAATTTATGGGCAACTAAAAGATCAACCAAATTTTTTTAGCGGGGCAACATGGGCAAGAACCAAACACACCCTACGTCCAGTGCTTATCTGCCGCCCTTCTGATGAATAGTGCCTTGACATAAACGAACGGTAAAGCCATCGAATGCGTCGTTTTGGAACATGATCTCCATGGAGCCCTTTATTTAAATCTTAAAAATTCAAATTTAAAAAATAAATCATAAAAAATACATGGATGGAGCCAATTGTATACATTACTATCGTGCAAAATTGCAATATGAAATACCTTGTATTTTGTCCTCGGCAAAATAAAAAAATCCAGATCTGTAAGCAAAAACAGTGTCATTTTTTTCTTCCAAAATTTTTCTAATTTGTCTTTTTTCCTGAGCCTACACTACAAGGTACTTCATATTATAAATTTGCAAGATTATAGTATATACATTTAGCTACACTCAAGATTTTTTAAGTTTCAAATATAGGGCTGGGAGCTAAAAGCATTCTTCGTCATAGGTGCCGATTCTAAACAAATTGAACAGGTTCTAAATGGTGGTAAAATCATGTGACTTCTACGGTGGTCAGGCTAAAGCAGATCTTGCCATAATCACACCATACTGATCCCAGCGCGTGCAACGCACCCGCACGGATTTCCTTGCGCGTTTGTTCCTGCGACTAATTGATCATGCAAAATCGCCGACTACCGTAGACACGAGCAGGAGACAGAGCGGTTATCTGTCTGAAGATACGGCCTCTGAAGTTCAGTGAAGACATAATCGAAGCATGATGTACATGCATATGCAAGAATTTCGTGTCGATCTAGGCCGGCCGCTTGGACAGGCAAGCATCAGCATCTCTGGATAGAAAGCTGTTAACGCGTACATGCGTTTCCTTTCGTGCGTCATAGTGATCTAGGCCATGACTAAGTCGCCCATCGCCACGTCGACAATACAACAAGTCATTGTTTGAAAAGTTGCAGTGTTCACTACTTACATCTACAAGCTTGTCAATTTTTCACAGCCTAGAATAGCGATTATTTTCACATTGGTTTTTTTTGCACAAATTATTGCCTATATCTAGATTTTTTTTAAAATCTGAAATTGTTGATTTCAAATTTTCGAAGAAACCAGTTACATATAGCCCATCCTACATTTAGCCGCACAACACAAGCTAGCTCCTAGAACAATTTTTTTGTCTTCATCCACCCTCATCTCTACCGGTATGTTTGGATTGTGTCCAAAACTGATCCTACCAATATTTTGGTCATAGCAAAACTTTAGTGTTTGTTTGGATGGTGGCAAATTATTTTGGCATGCCAATGACTCTTTGTCAATCTTGTTCATTTTTTTTACCAATATTGACTAATTTATGGGCAACCAAAAGATCAACCAAATTTTTTTAGCGGGGCAACATGGGCAAGAACCAAACACACCCTACGTCCAGTGCTTATCTGCCGCCCTTCCGATGAATAGTGCCTTGACATAAACGAACGGTAAAGCCATCGAATGCGTCGTTTTGGAACATGATCTCCATGGAGCCCTTTATTTAAATCTTAAAAATTCAAATTTAAAAAATAAATCATAAAAAATACATGGATGGAGCCAATTGTATACATTACTATCGTGCAAAATTGCAATATGAAATACCTTGTATTTTGTCCTCGGCAAAATAAAAAAAATCCAGATCTGTAAGCAAAAACAGTGTCATTTTTTTCTTCCAAAATTTTTCTAATTTGTCTTTTTTCCTGAGCCTACACTACAAGGTACTTCATATTATAAATTTGCAAGATTATAGTATATACATTTAGCTACACTCAAGATTTTTTAAGTTTCAAATATAGGGCTGGGAGCTAAAAGCATTCTTCGTCATAGGTGCCGATTCTAAACAAATTGAACAGGTTCTAAATGGTGGTAAAATCATGTGACTTCTACGGTGGTCAGGCTAAAGCAGATCTTGCCATAATCACACCATACTGATCCCAGCGCGTGCAACGCACCCGCACGGATTTCCTTGCGCGTTTGTTCCTGCGACTAATTGATCATGCAAAATCGCCGACTACCGTAGACACGAGCAGGAGACAGAGCGGTTATCTGTCTGAAGATACGGCCTCTGAAGTTCAGTGAAGACATAATCGAAGCATGATGTACATGCATATGCAAGAATTTCGTGTCGATCTAGGCCGGCCGCTTGGACAGGCAAGCATCAGCATCTCTGGATAGAAAGCTGTTAACGCGTACATGCGTTTCCTTTCGTGCGTCATAGTGATCTAGGCCATGACTAAGTCGCCCATCGCCACGTCGACAATACAACAAGTCATTGTTTGAAAAGTTGCAGTGTTCACTACTTACATCTACAAGCTTGTCAATTTTTCACAGCCTAGAATAGCGATTATTTTCACATTGGTTTTTTTTGCACAAATTATTGCCTATATCTAGAATTTTTTTAAAATCTGAAATTGTTGATTTCAAATTTTCGAAGAAACCAGTTACATATAGCCCATCCTACATTTAGCCGCACAACACAAGCTAGCTCCTAGAACAATTTTTTTGTCTTCATCCACCCTCATCTCTACCGGTATGTTTGGATTGTGTCCAAAACTGATCCTACCAATATTTTGGTCATAGCAAAATTTTAGTGTTTGTTTGGATGGTGGCAAATTATTTTGGCATGCCAATGACTCTTTGTCAATCTTGTTCATTTTTTTTACCAATATTGACTAATTTATGGGCAACCAAAAGATCAACCAAATTTTTTTAGCGGGGCAACATGGGCAAGAACCAAACACACCCTACGTCCAGTGCTTATCTGCCGCCCTTCCGATGAATAGTGCCTTGACATAAACGAACGGTAAAGCCATCGAATGCGTCGTTTTGGAACATGATCTCCATGGAGCCCTTTATTTAAATCTTAAAAATTCAAATTTAAAAAATAAATCATAAAAAATACATGGATGGAGCCAATTGTATACATTACTATCGTGCAAAATTGCAATATGAAATACCTTGTATTTTGTCCTCGGCAAAATAAAAAAAATCCAGATCTGTAAGCAAAAACAGTGTCATTTTTTTCTTCCAAAATTTTTCTAATTTGTCTTTTTTCCTGAGCCTACACTACAAGGTACTTCATATTATAAATTTGCAAGATTATAGTATATACATTTAGCTACACTCAAGATTTTTTAAGTTTCAAATATAGGGCTGGGAGCTAAAAGCATTCTTCGTCATAGGTGCCGA
This sequence comes from Dactylis glomerata, assembly GCA_007115705.1. Classification (NCBI taxonomy): domain Eukaryota; kingdom Viridiplantae; phylum Streptophyta; class Magnoliopsida; order Poales; family Poaceae; genus Dactylis; species Dactylis glomerata. The sequence continues at coordinate 546,117 of QXEO01001381.1, read as the reverse complement.
TTCTAAACAAATTGAACAGGTTCTAAATGGTGGTAAAATCATGTGACTTCTACGGTGGTCAGGCTAAAGCAGATCTTGCCATAATCACACCATACTGATCCCAGCGCGTGCAACGCACCCGCACGGATTTCCTTGCGCGTTTGTTCCTGCGACTAATTGATCATGCAAAATCGCCGACTACCGTAGACACGAGCAGGAGACAGAGCGGTTATCTGTCTGAAGATACGGCCTCTGAAGTTCAGTGAAGACATAATCGAAGCATGATGTACATGCATATGCAAGAATTTCGTGTCGATCTAGGCCGGCCGCTTGGACAGGCAAGCATCAGCATCTCTGGATAGAAAGCTGTTAACGCGTACATGCGTTTCCTTTCGTGCGTCATAGTGATCTAGGCCATGACTAAGTCGCCCATCGCCACGTCGACAATACAACAAGTCATTGTTTGAAAAGTTGCAGTGTTCACTACTTACATCTACAAGCTTGTCAATTTTTCACAGCCTAGAATAGCGATTATTTTCACATTGGTTTTTTTTGCACAAATTATTGCCTATATCTAGATTTTTTTTAAAATCTGAAATTGTTGATTTCAAATTTTCGAAGAAACCAGTTACATATAGCCCATCCTACATTTAGCCGCACAACACAAGCTAGCTCCTAGAACAATTTTTTTGTCTTCATCCACCCTCATCTCTACCGGTATGTTTGGATTGTGTCCAAAACTGATCCTACCAATATTTTGGTCATAGCAAAACTTTAGTGTTTGTTTGGATGGTGGCAAATTATTTTGGCATGCCAATGACTCTTTGTCAATCTTGTTCATTTTTTTTACCAATATTGACTAATTTATGGGCAACCAAAAGATCAACCAAATTTTTTTAGCGGGGCAACATGGGCAAGAACCAAACACACCCTACGTCCAGTGCTTATCTGCCGCCCTTCCGATGAATAGTGCCTTGACATAAACGAACGGTAAAGCCATCGAATGCGTCGTTTTGGAACATGATCTCCATGGAGCCCTTTATTTAAATCTTAAAAATTCAAATTTAAAAAATAAATCATAAAAAATACATGGATGGAGCCAATTGTATACATTACTATCGTGCAAAATTGCAATATGAAATACCTTGTATTTTGTCCTCGGCAAAATAAAAAAAATCCAGATCTGTAAGCAAAAACAGTGTCATTTTTTTCTTCCAAAATTTTTCTAATTTGTCTTTTTTCCTGAGCCTACACTACAAGGTACTTCATATTATAAATTTGCAAGATTATAGTATATACATTTAGCTACACTCAAGATTTTTTAAGTTTCAAATATAGGGCTGGGAGCTAAAAGCATTCTTCGTCATAGGTGCCGATTCTAAACAAATTGAACAGGTTCTAAATGGTGGTAAAATCATGTGACTTCTACGGTGGTCAGGCTAAAGCAGATCTTGCCATAATCACACCATACTGATCCCAGCGCGTGCAACGCACCCGCACGGATTTCCTTGCGCGTTTGTTCCTGCGACTGTTTGATCATGCCAAATCGTCGACTACCGTAGACACGAGCAGGAGACAGAACTGTTATCTGTCTGAAGATACGGGCCTCTGGAGTTCAGTGACCAAATAATCGGAGCATGATGTACATGCGTATGCAATCGACCGCTTGGACATGCAAGCATCAGCATCGCTGGATAGAAAGCTGTTAAGCGTACATGCGTTTCCTTTCGCGCGTCATAGTGATCTCTAGGCCATGACTAAGTCCCCCATCGCCACGTCGACAATACAACATGTCATTGTTTGAAAAGTTGCAGTGTTTACTATTTAGATCTACCGCTCCCGCCCTCCACCTCCTCCCTGCGGCTGGCCTGGCAGAGCTTGTGGATGGGCTCGCTGAGCACCTTCCTGCTATGTAGCCAGGCCCCCGCAATACGGCTGTCCTCTCCATTCTCTGGGCGGTGTGGAAGTCCAGGAATCGCATGGTTTTCGACCGCCATGTGCTCGCCACCCCCCACCCCCAGGTTGCCTCGCTGGCTGCTAGCCACCTCCGCTTGTGGGTTGTCCGCGCACTGTGTCGTGTCGACCTCGGACCCCTCCACTCTTGGTGCGATAGCGTTTTGTGAAGCGCTTCGTCGCACGCGTGCGTGCCCCTGCTCCTCCTTCCCCCTCCTCTTTGTATCCTCTTTGTATTTTCTGAGCGATTGTCGCTCCTGTACGAGATTAGCCTCGTTCCGTTGTGTAACTCCTTCATCCCCGTTTTTAATGAAAATTTGAGTTCAGGTGGGCTATCGCCAAAACTATTTAGATCTACATGTTTATCAATTTTGCATAGCCTAGAATAGTGACTATTTTCACATAGATTTTTTTGCACATTAGTACAATAAATTATTGCCTACATCTGGAATTTCTCTTTTTTTGAAACCTGAAATTGTTGATTTCAATTTTTTTTTAAAAAACAAGCTACATATAGTCCATCCTATACATTTAGCCGCACAACACAAGCTAGCTCCTAGGACAATTTATTCGTCTCCATCTCTACTCATTGTTTTGTCCACCCTCATCTCTACCGACATGTTTGGATTGTGTTCAAAACTGACCCTGCCAATACTTTGGTCATAGCCAAAACTTTGGTTTGTTTGGATGGTGGAAAATTATTTGGCGTGCCAATGACTTTTTGGCCAAATTTGTTCACTTTTCTTGCCAATATTGGTTAATTTATGAGCAACCAAAAGATCAACCAAAAATTCATGGGCAAGAACCAAACACACCTTACGTCCACTGCTCATGTGCCGCCCTTCTGATGAATAGTGCCTTGACATAAAGCAATGGTGAAACACACACTTTTCTTTACCTCCTTCTCATGGATAAGTGGCAGGTTGTCCACTAGAAGCAAAAATTACTTCGTCGCGAGGAGGTCATGTTTGCCGTTTGCGTGCTTGCTCTATTTTTTTTTTTGTCGTGCTTCGGTGCTTGCTCTATCCCAGCATGCAAAGACGTGATCCCAAAGTATCAAAACATTTTTTTCAAAAAAATCAAGTATCTCTTCGATGGACATAAATAGATTGGCTTCCAAAGTGATTCGGCCCAACGAGCGATACAGCAGTTCGGGATCGTAAGGCAGGCCCAGTTCCTATCCGTGAAGGGAAACATTCATGGCGGTTCGCCGGGTGCTCCTCCCTAGCGCTCGAGCGCCAGGTGCGTTTCGTTTCGCACAAGGATGATCGAGGAACCAGACTTTTGTTTGGCGGCCCATTAACGTATCGGTGCCGTTAACTGGGCTTTATGGGATTAAGCGCTCTATGACTGCTAACGTCGCGGTTATTTAAGTGGGTTCGTCGCTCATTCAATTGTCGAGGTGGGACTAAAAAAGTGAAGTCATGGACTACCGCAGTTGCTCCCGTAGTCAAGTGAAGTCTGCGGATATTATACTGCTTTGTCACTGCATATGGCCGGTTTAGTAGTCTCCCGTGCGCAAATTAAACATTGCATCTCTGCTATGAGGTGGGACCATTCCTAATGCTACAGCTTTGCTAGGCGCATCGTTTCAGCGACGTGACCCTTTAATTTGCATATGGGCATGCACTGCACGCCAGCGTTACATGGGCATGTGCTCATTTGCACATGTATCTTAGCATGCATGAAATTAGTCACCGAGGTTAGTTTGCCTAGCCTGCCACATGCAACTTGAAAAAGGCATTGTTTTACGAAAGAAGATGCATGGTTTATAGGAATTTTGACGGTCGCCCGCCCATAGAAAATATTAGCAGATTAATTTTAATGCCCGAGGAACAAATCGTAGGATCCGAGGAACAAGCATAAATTTGGTGCTGGAGGACTATGGAACAAAAATATACTTATTGTGGAACTTAAATTTGAAAAATATGCCATGAAATAAATGTCGACTACAAAAAAGAGAAAAAAAATGAGCATCCATGGAACAAATTATGACTAGAAGAGGGAACAAAAAATTAGCTTTCATGGAACAAATCACAACTATACATGAAACCAAATTAGACCGTGGAACAAATAAAGACCACATGGGAACAAAAGTTTAGTCCAGGGAACAAACCACGGCTATAGAAGGAACAAAAAATCAGGTCGCGAATACATGGGAATAAAAGTAGTCGATGGAACAGACCACGACTATAGAAGGAACAAAAAAAAATCAGGTTGTAGATATATGGGAACAAAAGTAGTCCACAGAACAACCCACGATAATAGAAGGAACAAAAAATCAGGTCACGAATACTTAGAACAAAAGTTAAGTCCGTGAAAATAATCATAACTACAAATAAGGAACAAAAGTTAGCGTTCTGCTCAATAGATGGAAAAAAAACTAGGCCATGGAGCAAATAAAGACTACATGTGGAACACATATTTATTCAGCGGAACAAAAATCACGACTAGAAAAAAGGAACAAAAATGTAGCATCCAGGGAACAAATCATGACTACAATAGGAAGAAACAAAATTTTTGTGTCTGTAGAACAAATCATGATTATAGAGGGAATACATTTTAGGTCGCGAAACAAATAAATGCTACATGATAAATACATGTTCAGTCAAAGAAACAAATCATGACTACAAAAAGAATAAAGAAAAATTTAGTTCAAGATACAAATATAGACTACATGAGATATACAAATTTAGACAACAGAAAAAATCATGATTATAAAGAAGGAACAAAATTAGGAACACAAAAGTAGTCCACGGAACAGACCACGACTACAAAAGGAACACAAAATTAGGTCGTATATGGGAACAAAAGTAGTCTATGGAACAAACCACGGTTATAGAAGGAACAAAAAATCAGGTCGCGGATACCTGGGAACAAAAGTAGTGCACGGAGCAAACCACGGTTATAGAAGGAACAAAAAATCAGGTCGCAGATACCTAGGAACAAAAGTTTAGTCTGTGGAAATAAATTATAACTACAAATAAGGAACAAAAGTTATCGTTCAGCTCAACAGATAAAAAAACTAGACCGTGGAACAAATAAAGACTACATGGGGAACACAATTTTTTTCAGCGGAACAAAAATCACGACCAGAAAAAAAGGAACAAAACTGTAGCGTCCAGGGAACAAATCACGACTACAATAGGAAGAAACAAAAAATCTGTGTCTGTAGAACAAATCACGATTATAGAGGGAACAAGATTTTAGGTCGCAAAACAAATAAATGCTACATGATAAATAAATGTTTAGTCAAAGAAACAAATCATGACTACAAAAAGAACAAAGAAAAATTTAGTTCAAGATACAAATAAAGACTAGATGAGATATACAAATTTAGACACCGGAACAAATCATGATTATAAAGAAGGAACAAAACTTTAGTCCGCGGAACAAATCACGACTACAAAAAAGATGAGGCCGCAAAACAAATCAAATTACATGAGAAACAAAATTTAGTCCACGAACCAAACCATGGCTATAGAAGGAACAAAAAATCAGGTCGCGGATACATGGGATCAAAAGTAGTCCACGAAATAGACCACGACTACAGAAGGAACAAAAAATCAGGTCGTAGATATATGGGAACAAAAGTAGTCCACGGAACAAACCACGGTTATAGAAGGTACAAAAAATCAGGTCGCGGATACCTGGGAATAAAAGTTTAGTCCATGGAAATAAATCATAACTACAAATAAGGAACAAAAGTTAGCATTTGACTCAATAGATGAAAAAAAAACTAGGCCATGGAACAAATAAAGACTACATGGGGAACACAAACTTATTCAGTGAAACAAAAATCACGACTAGAAAAAAGGAACAAAAATGTAGCGTCCAGGGAACAAATCACGACTACAATAGGAAGAAACAAAAAATCTGTGTCTGTAGAACAAATCACGATTATAGAGGGAAGAACATTTTAGGTCTCAAAACAAATAAATGCTATATGATAAATAAATGTTTAGTAAAAGAAACATATCATGACTACAAAAAGAACAAAGAAAAATTTAGTTCAAGATACAAATAAAGACTACATGAGATATATAAATTTAGACAACGGAACAAATCATGATTATAAAGAAGGAACAAAACTTTAGTCCGCGAAACAAATCACGACTACTAAAAAGATGAGGCCGCAAAACAAATCAAATTACATGAGAAACAAAATTTAGTCCATGAAACAAATCGTGACTACGAAAAAATAAAAAAATGAGGCCGCAAAAAAAATCAAACTACATGAGGAACAAAAGTTTAGTCCAGAAACAAATAACGAGTACAAAAAAATGAATGAAAATTAGTGTCGATGAAACATAAGGAACAAAAAAAATTAGCCATAGAAATAAAATTTAAGACTAAATGGGACAAATTTTAAGACATCCATACTATAAGAGGCACAAATTTTAGGATTAAATGGAACAAAAATAATTAAAATTAGGAAAAAATCAGGAAAATAAAAAAGAAACCATGAGAAAACATACCATAGAAAATATTAAGAAAGAAAAAACGAAATAGAAAAGGTAAGTTGTAAAGATGGAACGGAAAACTCACCTAGAAAAAAGGAGCAAAAGAATGAACGATGCATCGTGCAGGGCTGCAGGCCATCAGGGGAGTTCCTTTCTATCGCTTATAGCGGCCTTTTCCCGACTTGCCGCACCGGCGATCTCCCCGATAAAAGAAAGTGGGCCGGTCTATTAGCTGTTTCTTGCAAGTTTCCGTTCCGCGGCCCAGCTCTAACATGTTTCTTCTCTGTTTCTGTTTTGTTTTTTCAAAATTTGAACAAAAATATAAATTCAAACAAATTCGAAAATTGTAAAAGAAATTCTGACATTGAACAATTTTTCAAATCTGAACATATTTTGAAATATGAACTTTTTTAAAATTTGAATATTTTTATAATCTGAACATTTTTTAAAATATGAATAACTTTTTGAAAATGATCATTTTTCACATTTTGAACTTTTTCCACATTTTGAACATTTAACTTGAGCAAATTTTCAAATCTGAACATATTTTAAAATCTAAACATTTTTTAAAATTTGAACTTTTTTATAATCTGAACATTTTAAAAAAACTTTTTGGAAATGAACATTTTTCACATTTTGAACTTTTTCCATATTTTGAACTTTTTTCACATATGAACATTTTTCACAAAATTTTAACTTTTTTAATTCTAAATATATTCATATTAAAAAATATATTTCTAAACAATTCTTGGATTTTAAAAAATCATAAGAATTATAATATACAATAAATACTGAAAATAGAAACTAAAAAAAGAAACGAACAAACAGAAAAAATGAAAAGCGAATGAAAAAAAACTTCCTAACCCACCCCGCACTTCGCTCACACTCTCGCTAATGGCCCGGCCCACCTGGCACGCATGACTGGGAAGCCTGTGCGGCGCGAGCAGGACGCGACGCTATAAGCGGCGTATAGGAATTGCCGGCCATCAGCGCCAGACTTTTCCCGTCTCAAAGCGACGTGAGCACCGAACTGGGCCGAGCCCACGATAGAAAAGCTTCAGCGAAATGATACTCTATAGCGCGCGTGCACTACAGAGCAGTTTCTGGTTCGCCGGTTCCGCAGCACATACAGGCACGACACGACCAGGGCCGGCCCTAATATGTCACGGGCCCGGTGCAATACAAAAAATGGGGCCCTATATACAAATAGTTTTCAAAGGGTTCAAATTTGTCAAATTGATAAAAAATATAACCATATTTAAATTATTGATAGTAATAAATAAATAATTATAAATATAAAGCAAGATAGTAATTATAAATTTTCAGATGCTATACGCCAACAGCAGCGCTCGGCGTACGTTACATATACGCCGACGGCTATCTAACGCCGAGGGTAGCCGTCAGCGTATAGTGTCGATCTGCCCTAAACCTGCAGGGACACGTGCCCCCTGCATACGCCGACGGCCTATAGACGCCGAGGGTGGCCGTCGGCGTATCTAGGACTATGCCGAGGGCTTCTGTACCCGACGGCCTTCTTGCTTGGGTGGCCTGGAGACCCCCTACACCGACGGCATTGACATTTGGCCGTCGACGTAGGTGCAGGCTGTCGACACCTGTAATGATTCCTATAGTGAATCGAGATGCTAACCCTATAGAGGTCGGGAGGAGGCCATCGGGGTGGACGTACCACAAAGGGACAAGGAGCCCAACGCTGCCCTTGTCGACTTCATCAGCTCGGTGATCTACTGCTTATTATTTGCCGCAGTTACATAGTAGTACTCCGTACTTGATCTATACGAACTGGCCACCTAGATGTTGATTGGCCGTATCTTGTCTTAGCTCTCGTTGACTGTGTTCACTTAGGGTGTGTTTGGTAGGTTGGGCCAACCCAGAGATTCCCACCTCATCCTAGGATTTCACAGATTTTGCTGTTTGGTAGGTTGGCTCGGGTCAGCTGAGAGATTCCCACCTCATACAAATAAGGCCCCTCAGTCAGGCTGAGGAGGGAAGCTCGATTCGAGCTTCGCTACCCAGCCAGGCCGGCCTCGCCCGAGAACCCCTCCCGCGTCCCCGCGCCTGGGCCGAAGTTTTGGACCTCTTTGTTATTTCAAGCTTTGGAGCCAATCTCAACGCGTGCAGCCTAACAAACAATGTATGAGCTGAAACTTCTCTCAACACATACGGTCTACCAAACAGCCCACAAAATCTGAGGACAGCCTGGGTGAGGTTAGATATCTGGGATGAGAGTGTAAATCCTAACACATACAGGCTACCAAACACACCCTTAGTGTATCTTGTCTTAGGCTCTTAGCTCCCGTTGACCATATTCAGTGTAAATTACAACTAAAAAGAGTTAATCATGGGAAAAAAATGACACTGCCTTGTGGTCACTGATAGATCATAGACACATTTTTTTTTACAATGATCAACTAATTAGTCCAAAAGAACCAGAATCCTGTCGACTTACTTTCTCTGAATTCACATGTATCTCGGATTCATATGTCTAAATCTATTCTGACTAGATTTCAAGTTCTCAATAAATCTTTACTATTAAATTAGAACCTGTGAATGCCTGGTGTCACACTTTCACCAAATTACAAACAAGATTATCCTGGAACTCGACAATGCCATGGCCGTCAAAGCAGTTCAGATGACAAAGACATATAAAGAATATGGAGCACCTACGACAATTACAAAACCCGGCTGGGTAGTTTCCAAGAGTACAAAGTTGTCCATACAAAGAGAGGGACAAAGAGAGCAGGGTGGCCGACGCATTAGCTAAATTCAGTAGAATCTCGACCAATATTACGGCGTCTACACCCCTCCCCAGCTCTCTGAGAGAACTTGTAACACAACACACTGAACTTTGAGGTAGTTGTATATGTTCCTCTCTCGATCTTATGTAAATAATATTTTATTTTAAAAGAAATCATGGTATATCAACGTTGTACCATTTTCTAGCATACTACACATGTGTGTGGGTAGCTAAAAATTACGGTGCACAACTCTCATAACTTTTTCCAGCCAGTACCTTTCCGAAAAGCAAACCAAAAACAACCATGTATAAGTTTGCTATTGTTTGGCTATTTTGAGCTCCAACAATGTATCCCATCTATTTGAAACAAACACGTGCCGAGAAAAAAAAAATCATATATTGGTCGTAAGTTTTTCTTGGTTTGGGGTGTTTTATGCATTCGTGTGTTTATCACATTATCAGGTTGAGTATTAAGTTATCTTTATCTAATATACAACCAATACTTCACTAAATTAACTACAGTATCAACTTTAAATAACCCGTTTTATCTCATGGGGAAATGACCTTTAGTTTTTGCAAATCTCTAAATCTCTTTAACACAGTCGACGGGGTGGTGCGGTGGGGTGAAAATCACACAAAAGCACACAATTGACACACCGAGACAATGGCCCATGGAAGATCCACAACTGAACCACTTCACTATCGAATAGAGTTAATACTCTTTCCAAGTTCAAAAAATGACGATTCAGTGTGTTTTGGTCGACATGTGCTGCATATTCCAAAGGATTTTGTTGTTTTGATCCGTTTCCACTCATTAATGAATATGTGACTTAAGATGAAGAATGAACGATCAAAATAATAACTTCCAGAGCTGCTTCGCTATGGAGGCAATGCTTAGAGCATCTTCAGCCGTTTGCGCCCTCCACGGTCAAATCCGGCGATAAATTGCGCCGAATTGGACGAAAATTAGGCGTGGGGAGCGCCGAACTTCTAGCCGGCACCCCAGCAAGACGCCCGGAAATCGACGTTTTGGCTTATTTTTATAAATAGACGTTCCAGTTCGGCGAATTTCATACAGTTTGCCAACATTTGGCTCAAATAAACGTTACAGTTCGACGAATTTCATATAGTTTAACAAAACAAGCAAATAATTTGACAAGTTTTCAAACAAATCAAATGGAAACTAGTTGGTGTTGCCTCGAAACCTCCATATGTGCTCCACCAGATCATCCTGCAGTAGTTGATGTATAGTGGAGTCTCGAATCTCCTGACGCATAGCGATGAACGCAGTCCATGATGCCGGCACCTGGTGATTAGGCTGTGCAAGAGGACCCTCTCTCTCATATGGTATAGCCACCATGCATTTTTGGAGGGCGGAAAACCCTGCCATGCCGGTGCAATCTAACTTGCATCTGAAATAGGAGTCGTAGTCTCGAAGGGCATAAACAATTTTCAGGAAAAGCTTCCGGCTCATCCTGAAACGACGCCTAAAAATAGCCTCACCGTGCAATGGATTGTCGGTGAAGTAGTCGGCGTAGAGTATGCAGTAGCCCTCCATTCGCTGCCTCGGCTTGCACTTTTTGTGACCTGGTGCCGACCCACCACGGCGACCAATGGCCACCTTCGCGTACAAGCCCGACAGGCAAGCTAGAATTAGCATATGCTCCTCGTCTTGGGCGGCGGTTGCCATCTCTTCTTCAAACATCTGCTCCTCCTCGTCGTCCGAGTCCATTTCTGGCGAGGCAAATGGACGAACACCTGCCGGGCGTGTCGACGAGGCGTGTTGCAGGGGAAATTATATAAGAAAAGTATTACCGGCGTTTTGCAGCGTTGTGTAACGCCCCAGGAAGGACAAACGATATTAAAAGACATACACGGCGGAGTATGTGGCCATCATGCTAGCAGCAGAGCAATAGCGGCAAAAGCTTTCCGAGCAGGATTCTATTGGCTAACAGCCATCGAAGACGCAAAAGATATAGTTCGAAAATATGAAGCATGTCAAAGGTTTGCATCTAGACCGCATGCACCAGCAGCGGAGCTACAAACGATACCATTATCTTGGCCCTTCGCACAATGGGGCCTCGATATGGTGGGAAAGTTGCACAAATCCTGACCAGGAGGGCATGTCTACATGCTAGTGGCAGTCGATAAATTTACCAAATGGGTGGAAGCGGCCCCGGTAACAACTCAAGATTCTACAGCAGCAATCAGCTTCATCAAGTCAATAGTTTTCCGTTTTGGTGTACCATACAGCATCATCACAGACAACGGGACAAATTTCACTTCAAAGGAATTCAAGAGTTACTGCGAAGGATTAGGGATCAAGCTCAAATTCGCATCTGTGGCGCACCCGAAGACAAACGGGCAAGTCGAAAAAGCCAATGGCCTGATATGTAGTGGAATAAAAAAGAGGCTCTTAGCACCTCTCGAGAAAGCCAAGAGCGCTTGGGTAGAAGAACTGCCCTCCGTTCTTTGGAGCCTAAGAACTACGCCTAATGCAGCAACTCAAGAAACTCCTTTCTTCCTGGTCCATGGCGCAGAAGCCGTGCTTCCAGTCGAAGTTACACACGAGGCTCTAAGAGTGACAGCATATGACGAGACAACGTCAACAGAAGCATTGCAAGATGATGTCGATACATTAGATGAAGCAAGAGATAAAGCATTAGAAAGGGCTATGCAGTATCAACAGAGCTTACGAAACTACCATAATAGTCGAGTTCGTCCATGATCCTTCGTGGTGGGAGACCTAGTTTTGCGACTCAGGCAAGACAGCCATGGCAAATTGGAGTCTCCTTAGATGGGACCTTACATCGTCACCGAAGTAATACCAGGAGGAGCATATCGACTACAAGACAAGAAGACTGGGAAGGATGAGAGCAACCCGTGAAATGCAGAGCAGCTACGGCGTTTTTACGCATAAAATAAAGATAGTAGTATCAATAAATTCGAGTTAACCTTCTGAACCCAGAACATGAGGCCACAAGTCGGGTTCTTTGGGTTGAACTCGACAAAATTGTACAATTATTTTTTACTTCTCCGCTCGGGGGCTTCAACCCTTGGGTCGTACGAAAGGAATTTCTATTGCAAGTTGGAGGTCTTTTTTAACTGTAAGGTTGTGTAGACAACCCGATAAATATTCAAACAACCTGGTTCATTCAAGAACCCGATATTCTTCCTATAAGTTGGTTCGCAAAGAACCCGATATATGGAAAGCATACCTCAGAACATGACTTGTTCTCATGGTACTAGCAAAAAACATCGACACAGAGTACGAATATTCATTACAGATAACATTGAAGCAAGGACATTATCAAACAAAATTACATAAATAGTAGATTCTAATGGAAATGGACTTCAGCTTCATATTTCTTCTGGCACTGGGTGCCATCGTAGATCTTCACGTCGAACTTCGACGTACCGATGTGGAAGTCGAAGCCCATGAAGAAGCCTTGGTGGATGTCGTGGTCTTCTGCAAATTGCGGCCAGCCGCCCCTCAAGTACTGCTCGCCATCGCCATCGTACCAAACCTCTACCTCATAGGGGGTACCACTGCCAGACTGTTCGCGGAGAACTGCCTCTCGCAGTTCGCGCCCATCCATAAACTTGGTGAAATTCAGCGGCAGGCTCTGAATCTCGCGGCACTGCGCCATGGCAATGCAGAAGAAAGAGAAGATCCGGGGAGGAGCAGCAGGAGCAGCAGGAGGAGGAGCGATTTGACTTAGAGCAGCGCCAGTCACCTTGGGCTTATTCTTGCTACCAGGTGGACGGCCGGGACGACGCTTAGCCGGACCAGCCGATGATGATCCTGCGGCGGCCGAAGTTGTGTTGCTCTTGTTTTTACTTCCACGAGGGCGACCCCGACCTCGCGGTGCCACCGGAGAGCCAAGGTTCAGACGAGAACCGTCAGCGTCAGCCATGAGAACAAGGGAAAAGCCTAGAAAAACCCTAGATGGAGAGAGAAGATAATGCGGCGGAGGAGGAATCTGATTAGGGTTTTTACCCTTACCAGAAGGTGCTTTATTTATAAGCACGTATTATTGGGCCCTCGTGCTAAAACAAGGCCCGTAAACCTATTTTACAGCAGGAGTTAAAATTCTGCATACAGCAGACGATAATACCAAAGAGGAAAAACAAGAAAAGGAGACTGTGGTCGCAAGATATGAAAACCTTGACTTGGACTCGGGGGCTTGCCAACAGTAGACGTCAAAAGAAGAGCTGAACTTTGAGCCTATGCTTGACTACAAGTATCCAAACATAGCCTCGGGGGCTACTCCCATCGGGAGCGCTAAGCGCGCATCCGATAGGGGATGAGATAATCAATAACGTACAAACTTCGACTACATAAGTCGACAAAGCACAGAGAGATTACTCCCATCGGGAGCGAAGAAGGTCAATTTAGAAATCCGAAATACTTTGATTTTATCAGTCAAAAACTTGGCTGCGACATAAGATTCTCGAGTTGCGTTATCGCAACGAAACTCGAATGCCGTGATTTATCACGAAGGTAAGACCCCGGGATCCGTCCTGTGTGGCCTGGTATACGCACATGGATGCGCTCTGCTGGTATGTATCCGTATCTACGACGCGAAGAAAATCCTGGTGGACGCACTGGGTACCCTGAGAATCACTGGGATTCATTCTTTGTAAGTCCTAAATGCGGCAAAAGAGTGGATTTGACCAGTATCCCGAATTCAAGTCCAAGGAGATTGAATTTGAAGTAGGTGACAAGTATCTGTTCCGGCAGTTAACTGACCTCTTGATCCGTCAGAGTTGTCAGGCTTGCTCATCAAAACCCCTTGCGAAAGAATATCATGAAAATAAGTTGAAAAGACCAAGTCGAAGATTTGAAGATGTGAAGAAGTCGAAGAACTGATCAAGTCAAAGATTTAAAGATTAGAGATTCAACCTGAATCTGCAATTCTGGTAGAATCTCAGGGGCTACTGACAAGGGTATAGAGAATAGAGCCCGTTAGTTGAGTACCCCTGAGGCCCGTTAATCTAGGCCCAATTGTAATAATAGTCAAATACGAGTTCTTACCGTATATCGATATTGTAATCTATATCGTACCCTACCCGATCCTCGAGACCTGGCCATCTATATATAGGGGCCAGGAGGGGACGGTGTAGGCCAGATTGAAAGCAAGCCAGGTTTAACACCCAAAGTTTACTTTCGACGCACACTTATTTCGACTAACTTTACCTTCGAGTTCATCCGACGCCCTATCTCCCCGATCCTAAGTCCTTCATTTAGGACATTTGTCGAGTTAACCCTCGTCAGGAGGAGTTGCCCAACGGCGGAATATGGCCAGACGGCACGCCGGACGGCGGAATATAGGCTGGTGGGGGCTGGTGAGAGAAGGGACGGCGAAGGTCAGGCAACCGGCCGGCGGATTGGCGAGGGGTGGTGCCGGCGGCGACAGAGCAACGAGGGGAGGGAGAGGGGGATTTGCGACCAGATTGTAGGGTTTGCGTGTTCTCTCACCAACAGAGCAGGCCCGTTCCCGCTTTTCTCTCGTCTGGAGTCCCCGAGCGCGTCCCGGGGGACCGGGGATGGCCTGGGCTCACTGGATGGATTAAGGCCCAAATCCGGAGGAAAACGAGGAACTGAGGGCGCGACTGGGCCGAATACCGCCGTCCGGATGTAAAAAAGGCGTCCGGGGACCGAGTCGGGGGATGGCTGGAGATGCTCTTAGGAATCGATTCGAGGTACATGAAAGCCAGATATATAAAAAGAAAAGATTGGCGTGCGCACATGCAAAGCATAAAAACCTTAATTCATTGGGGGTGAAATATATGCTAAAGATCACACATCAGTGTCAAACACATAATTAATTATATTCTAAACTTTTAAAAAAGTCTAACCATATGATCTACTGCTAACGTTTTGTGCGAAATTCATCAAATCTCAATGGTTGATCTTTCACGGGCCTAAAGTTTGAAAATACGAAAAAACCCAGGGGGCTATCCGCAGTCCCCACCGGCCACCGCCACCACCATTTCCACTCCTCCAGATCCACCCTTCGTCCTCCTCGCTGCTTCCCGCCTCAACTACCTCGCGAGCCAGATCCGGCGAGCTCCCTCCCTCCCCTCCTCTCGCGTGCGTGCGCTCGCGCGCGCGCCCCCCGAGATCTCAAGCTGGATACCGTCGAGAAAATCGTCGAGGACTTCGCCTCGGACATGGCCCTGAACCCCTTCTCCTCCGGCACCCGCCTCCGGTGAGCAACCGAGATTTCCCTTACGATCCGTCGCGATTTTGCGTGCAATGCTGCAATTGGGCCTGATTCCGAGCTCTCCGCAGGGACATGATACGGGCGATACGCGCGAGCAAGACGGCGGCTGAGGAGCGGGCGGTGGTGCGGCGGGAGTGCGCGGCGATCCGGACCGCGATCAGCGAGCGCGGGCAGGAGGAGCTGCGGCACCGGAACATGGCCAAGCTCATGTTCATCCACATGCTCGGCTACCCTACCCACTTCGGCCAGATGGAGTGCCTCAAGCTCATCGCCGCCGCGGGGTACCCCGAGAAACGGATCGGCTACCTCGGCCTCATGCTGCTCCTCGACGAGCGGCAGGAGGTGCTCATGCTCGTCACCAACTCCCTCAAACAGTAGGGCGATGCTGCTTCTCTTCTGCCTCGAGTGTTTTTCGCTGATGTGGTGCCGAGTTTTGAGTAATGTTGCTAGTGCTTGACTTGGGGCAGGGATCTCAACCATTCGAACCACTTCATCGTGGGACTTGCCTTGTGTGCGCTCGGGAACATCTGCTCTGCCGAAATGGCCCGGGACCTGGCGCCTGAAGTCGAGAAGCTGATGCGCAGTAGGGATGCTAATACAAAGAAGAAGGTACTTACTTCTATACCAGTGTGTTCGACTCCTTATTGGTGAATCCAGTAGATCATGTCCACTTGTCCAGAATAAGCTACTGCCCAAGGAAATGTTGGCATGTTAAGGCTTGAAATAAATGTGAAGCTAGGTTGATTGAAAAGCTGTACATTATGATCAAATTCATCAATCTGAATTATCGTATAACGTATAGACAAAAAACCTTGGTACCTCTCTTGGCCCATTATCTCTTAGTATTTTCAAAAATTTACTAGGCAAGTACTCATGTTGCTTCATCGCTCTTCTGCACTATCAAGTATTCGCACACTACTTTACTGGGTTTAGCTCTGAAATTATGACTTATATGGGGGAATTATCCATAATATACTTCTCCCTGTTTATTAGGCTGCTTTGTGCTCTGTAAGGATTGTAAGAAAAGTCCCGGACTTGGCGGAGAACTTCATGGGTCTTGCTGCGTCATTACTGAAAGAGAAACACCATGGGGTTTTGATATCTGCAGTTCAGCTCTGCACGGAACTGTGTAAAGCAAGCAAAGAGGCACTGGATTACTTAAGGAAGGTATGTACATTTTTTTATTACCCCTGGGGCCATATTAATAACTGGATTAAGACAATAACCGATAATTGTATTTATGGTTGTAGCGCATCATTTTTAAGATGTAGCATCTCAATTATTATTTTATGATAGTTAAGTTCATTGCTTGAAAATCTCTACACCTTCTAGCAATCAACAATTCGAGCTGCAATGATACATTGTAGATAATGTTCTGCGCCCTGCAGTCTGTACACCTTATGTTTCAAAGTAGTTCCATATATGAGCCCCCAAGATCATCAATAAATTAATTTATCTTTTGTTTTCTTGCATTTAACCTGAGTACTTACAAGTTGAAAATGGCATTACCTGACACCCACATTATGTCATTGCAGAACTGCATTGAAGGTTTGGTCCGAATACTTAGAGATGTCTCCAATAGTTCTTATGCTCCTGAGTATGATGTTGCTGGCATTTCGGATCCTTTCTTGCATATTCGAGTTCTTAAACTTATGCGTATATTGGGTCAAGGAGACGCAGATTGCAGTGAATATATGAATGATATTCTTGCTCAGGTGATCGCTTAATATATGTATTTTGGTTCACATGCACAAAACCTTCATTTATTGTCTGTGCAAAGCATGATGATTTAGTCAATTCCTATTGCCTGAGTTATTTATAAATTTAGTTTTATCTGTTTTCTGCAAAGTTTAAAATAGCACTCTATTTCTTTGCTATTGCTTCGCTATAGCATATTCAGAGAACTCCCGCATAACGATAATGCCTTTTTAGGGCTAAATAGGATCTCTCGCAAATAGCTCGGTAAATAGCGCTAAAACGCTAAATTAAGCCAAAAAATAACGCTATTTCTTCTGCCACATGTATTTTTCTTCTTCTTATTTTAATTCAAAAGTTAGACCTGATCCTGGAATATGCACTTATGCACTTGTTTTATTGCTATAATGCACATTTTTTTCAGTACACGTTTGTATCATGGAACCATTAAATTTATGGTCATATTTTTTAGATATGAAAATATGATGGTTATTTTTCTATTTTTTTTCCTTATTTTTAGGAAAAACGCTAAATGACTTAGCATCTAGAAAATGCCACCGCTAAGAAGCAGAGCCCGCTATTTTAAACTTTGGTTTTCTGACATGTCTCTTGTTGACCTTCTTCCAATCAGGGGATATGCTTACAATGTTGTACATGCTATAAACACCATGAGCTCAGTTTAGCACTTCTTTAGGATCTGAAGAACAAGTTTTGAATACTTACCCCATTAGTTCATATTGTGTCAATTAATGTATGTTGTTGATCCTTTAGGTCCAACTTAGAGTAATTCACATGTGCGTTAAATTAGAAGATCCAGAGAGGATTCATGTTTTCTTCTCTATTTACTGATTTCTTTACCACAAAATGCAATGCATTTTTTTTTTGTTGCAATTGGCTCTTGTTTGGATATTACATAATTAACCACAGTATTTGTTTTTCTAGGTTGCCACAAAAACTGAGTCAAACAAGAATGCTGGAAATGCCATCTTGTATGAATGTGTTGAGACTATAATGGGTATCGAAGCAACTAGTGGTCTACGCGTCCTGGCTATCAATATTCTGGGTAGATTCTTGTCAAACCGCGATAACAATATAAGGTTAATGTTCTATTTATTTTGACCTTGATTGCTTATTTTCTTTAATATAAGGTGTTTACTAAGACTTCTTCGTACCTTTTTCATGTACATGCTAGTTGTAATAAGGAAGTAGACTTGCAGCTGTAGCTTATAATTGTCGTTTAAGATATAATTAGTTTCTGGTGAATGGTGATGATACATCAAACAATTGGGTCTCTGCTTCCCTCTTAACAATTATAACAGTATTTTTTTATCCATTTGCTCCTTTCTGGGGTAAGACATTCACTGTTCATATATTTTTTCGTGCTTGCAGATATGTTGCTCTGAACATACTTATGAGGGCCATTACAGTAGACACACAAGCCGTGCAGAGGCACAGGGTTACAATATTGGAGTGTGTAAAGGTAAACATACATATTTGTCTGTCTCATATCCTGAGTATTTTTCTTCTACTGAGGTTTGTGGGCAATGTATGAACAATACCATAATAAGGACCGCTTGTCAATTCCTCATCCTTGGCAGGCCCACACTTATTAAGTTAATATGCTAGCATGGTAAAAGAGGAAATTTGTCTTATATTTACTTTGTCTCCTATGATGTTTTGTATTTTTTCTCACCATCTCTTTCTCTTCTGATTTTCGTTGAATCAATTTTCCGAAATGCTGGGTTTATTCCTTATGCCATGAGTCTGCTTGCATTGTAAATTCATTTCCCCACTGCTTGTAATATTTAGTCTAGCATCTCATTGGGAATGCTCATATTTCCCTGCACCCATGGAATAGATAGCTTCCCTTATGTGCTTGTGAAGTTTGATTCATATTGTTTTGGGAGCATAGCCGCATAGTCCAGTTTGGATAGTGCTGCACTTTCACAGCATATTTAACTCAAAGTTTTCAGCATTCTGATATATAAGTTCCTTAATCCTTACTGTACAGTATCTCAGTGTTGCAATCTTGCAGGCTGTAATTAACACTTCTATTTATTAATTTGGAAACATTAGTTCTGCTATTTTGGCTTGTAACCAGTCACCTGTGCACTTTTCAGGACGCCGATGCCTCAATCCGCAAGAGGGCCCTTGAACTTGTTTTTTTGTTGGTTAATGATACAAATGTAAAGCCTCTCACCAAAGAGCTTGTCGACTATTTAGATGTAGCTGATCCAGACTTCAAAGAAGATCTCACAGCCAAAATATGCTCTATCACTGAAAAGTTAGTGTCTAGTTTTTGTTGTTGGTTTCCTGTTGACGCATGGCTCTTTAACGAGGTTGCACTCTAATAGGTTTTCTCAAGAGAAGTTATGGTATCTTGATCAGATGTTCAAGGTTTTATCCCTGGTAAGTACCAAAATACAGTGGAGGTATCTTATATCTGAAAGGTTTGCATTCCAGGGCATATGTGTATGGGCAATGCAGCCTTGTTGTTACAATGCTGTTAGCTAGTAAGCAGATTTAGCTGCCATCTTTGCTTTCTTGATCTGTTTTCTTGGGAAGTTTATGCACATATTTCACACTGGAACTAGCAAGTGTGGGTATCACGGATTATCACTATCAGTGATCTCCATTGACGATACTGCATAAGAATATAACATGTTACATAGACATATAATTTTTTTGATTTTGTGGGCTACTCGTGGTATCTGTTTGCGAAACTGTTGCTTAAGTGGTTCCAAACATTTACCAGCTTACCTTACCTCATTTCACAAATATGCACACGGATACTCTGAAGAATATTAAGAATTAGTTGAAGGCACCTGCAGACCCACTATCACAGAGAAAAAAATCACAATTTTTTGAACCAGCACAAAGGTTGCCTTTTGCGCACATTGTATCCTATGCGTTAGTACATTTTTTCTCTGGATTGAACAAAGCTAATCTTTTTTATATATAAATTATTTATTTATGACCGGAGAAAAGGAAGACACTAAACTTATTGAGTATAGCGGCTAAACCAGTGATGGTATGAGAAAAAATTATTGCACATGCATTTAGGACACTGTCCATAGAATGTTGAACTGCAGGGCGAAGCTTAGTTAGGGGATTGCCAGGTAACTGTTCAGATAATATTAATCCACGTTTGTTATGACTTATAAGTGTTCTCCACGTTGATACTAGTGAGTGCATATATTTCATAGACCATACACATACCTCCAGATATCTAGGTTAATTTTCCTTAATGACCAGTGAATTCATGTTGCACTTTTATTGATAAACAGGCTGGAAATCATGTGAAGGATGATGTATGGCATGCCCTTATTGTTGTAATAAGCAATGCGCCTGAACTTCAGGGATACTCAGTGAGATCATTATATACGGCCTTACAAGCGTACAACGAACAGGTTTGGGTTTTGATTTTGCTCTTTATAATGGATGCCATTCCATTCCATCCATATTAATATCTTATTCTATGTGACGTGTGCAACCTTGCTGACATTACATATTTACACAATAGGGAAGCCTACTGAGAGTAGCTGTTTGGTGCATTGGTGAATATGGTGAAATGCTAGTGAACAATGTCGGCATGCTTGAAGCTGAGGAACCAATTAAGGTAGTGCTCATTCTTGTAGGCCATGCTCTCGACATTTTAAACTACATAGACAGCTTCCATCTCTGTTTCAACTTTCAAGTTTCAACTACTACAAAAGCTGGCGCATTTATAAGCATTATTGTCTGATCCACTATTATATGCGCTGTAGTATACCTGTTCAATGAAATGAAACACTAAGATCCTTTGTGCTTTCTCGGAGAAACCCGTTATTGTTCTCTTAGTAATCATTGGCAGTATTTCTCGGCAATACATTCATTTCATTATTTGCCGTTTAGTCCAAGGGAATTGTATTGGCATGAGTAAATTGCGCTGTGGGTAGAACAATTTGTGAGATGGGTGCAACCAAGTATGGAACTTTGCAATCGTTTCTTTTGTTCACAAAACTTGATTAGTGGGGTCAATGTTGGTCCATTAGGCGCCAGTTGCATTAATAGTGCTTACTCTGCATTCAACAGAAGTGTCCATGGGCTGTAAAAAATATTTGGTCTCGTCAAAACGTTTGAGCTTGGTTCGCTAAAATCATGCCTCGTGCTTGGCTCGAAGCCTTAACAAACCGAGCTCAAGCTTAGACTGAAGCTCGCAAAGAGCTCAAACAGTTTGAGAAAAGTTCGGCAAGAGGCTAGGTAACAAATAACAATAGCATGCAGTCCAGCTCGTTTGTCTTTGAAATAATGTCGTAGCACCTTGGTGGCCAGCACGCTTAGCCCAATATAGCATAAGAAAAAAATATAGTACATACCCACCAATGGCCATGTACGCATGGCTACCCACAAGTTACTTCGATGTGCCCATAATGCAGCCCATAAGAATTTCTTTTAGATTAGCATGGTCCATTAAATCCATCATTGTTCCTGGTGGTGGCAGACAATAAAATGGACGCTTTTTAGTACCAGGTAAGGTAAGAAGTGCGAGGCTCACGACCAGCTATACAAGAAAAGCTGAACGAAGGAGTTAACATGTGGAATGTATGCTGCAGCAAATCTTCAACACCAGTGCATGCACTAGCAATAAAAGAAATCAAAATTAACAAGCCCTGCTTGCTCGTCGAGCCTTCGACCAACCGAGGTCAAGCCTAGATAGAAGCTCGTGAGCCGAGCTCAAGCCAAATATTAGGTTTGGGTGTTTAATCGACCTCGAGCCGAGTTCGGCTCGTTGACACCCCTAGGCATGGGCTCTGAGTCCCTTGAACTTTGCAAGACTAATATATTAATAGTCCATGTTGAAGTATTAATTTTCTATGGTATTGTTGTCAGACATCATGCCAAACATGTCAACTTATCCAGGTAACAGAATCTGATGCCGTGGATGCTGTGGAACTCGGGTTTAACCGTTACTCTGCAGATGTAACGACTCGGTCTATGTGTCTTATTGCTCTTTTGAAGCTCTCCTCACGGTTTCCATCTATGTCAGAGTAAGATATCTTTCAACTTGACATTGTATTGTAGTCGCATAACTTTCTACAAAGTAATAACTCAAAGTTACAATGTTTTTTAACAATGAGCTAGTTGAATCTGTATGCTCTCTGTAAGTTCTGAATACGCTGTGTGAAACCTTTTTACCTATGACTTCCAATTTTGTGCAATTGTATATCATCGCATACTTTAAGTGAACTTTTACTCGCTGGATCATTTAAATATGGACTTTGTCCTTCACTACTGAAGAACTATGTAATGCTATGTTGATTTCTGCACTATGGTAGGTAATACCAATACCAATGTATATGATTGGCCCATCCTTTTGGCAGCTGCTTAACTAACCTTCTGTAGAAATATCGTTTCTTATAGATCCTTGCCATGGCACCTAGTTGTAACCTGCAAATACTTTAGCATATTATAATGAAACTAGCGTGAATTATTGCCAACTGCTGCTTATATTCTGTTACTGTTATGTTAAATAGTACTATTTAACTTTCTTAACAGGAGGATAAACCAAATAGTTGCCCAGAATAAAGAGAATATGGTGCTTGAACTACAGCAAAGATCAATTGAATTCGGTTCCATCATACAGAGACATCAGTCTATCAGGTGGTATCCAGGACTTGTAAATATCACTACATACACTTTATCTTGTATTCTGGTACTTATGAACGTTATTAACTTCGAGAAGTTTGGTATAAGTGCAGGTCATCTTTGCTTGAACGCATGCCTGTATTGGATGAAGCTACTTATCTTGTGAAGAGGGCTAGTGCTACACAAGCAACTATTCCAGCATACAAGCCTGCTTCAGCAGTCACTCCTGGAAACCTTAAGCTTCCAAATGGTGTAGCAAAACCTGCTGCAGCTCCTTTAGCTGATTTGCTTGATTTAAGTTCTGAAGATGCACCGGTCGCTACCACTGCTTCGTCTAGTACAGCACCTACTGATTTTTTAGATCTTTTGGGTCTTGGTGGGACAAATCTGTCAACTGCAGGTACTTTGTTTAGGAATTCCCTTGTTATTTTGCTTCTCACTTGACGGAAATGGAGCAAATTAGTACTTAATTACCTTTGCTGCAATTGAGCATACTGCATGTTCAGAGACTTGCTAATTAGTTATATATCGTCTCAGCCTTAAGTTAGTCATTCTAACCGTTTGCCATTTTAGCCTTTCATGTCTCTGCTTCAAATTTTGTATTCAACCTCCCTGGTTGTTGCTTGCCACAAAAATGTTCGTGCCAAAGCTTGCTTGTGCTTTTTTCAGCAAGTCGAATTGACAATGTAACATCTTTATTTCGTGTATTGCAGAAAAGTTCACATTTGCACTCCTAATATTGAAGTTCATCTTTGCACTTCAATTATTATCTTATCTATTAAATGTTATGTACTTTTTGACTGCTATCAGAATGTCCTTACTATAGACTTAATAAGTTCACTTCGTTTTCTTCAGGAGTACCTTTGTCTGCAAACACAAATATTCTGATGGATCTTCTATCCATCGGATCATCTCCATCACAGAATGGCCTGGTAGCTCCAGACTTGAGCTTTCCTGCCCAAGGTAAAAGTAACTCTTATTGTAACAGTTACCCTATTTTCTTTTTTCTAAAATTGCTGAACTGTAACACTTACAGAGAAAAAACCCTCTTCTGCTGCACCTCAAGTTGCATCTCTTGTACCTGAGTCTATGGATCTGCTTGGCAGTTTGTCATCAAGTGCATCAAGTTCTGGTTAGTTTTATTTTGTCAACTTAGTTCTGGCTAGTTGGTTGATGCTGTCCGTACGAGTTGCTGCATCTATATTGTTTAGCACCATTGCCGAATTGTAACACTTGTGCAGCAGGTACTAAATCCAGTACTGTTGTACCTCAAGCTGTGGATCTGCTCGATGGTTTGTCAGCAAGTACATCTGTCTCTGGTTAGTTTGGTTACAAATATTTTGCAAACAAGAACCCACTATAATATGTTCATAGTTACTAAACCTCCTTATTTTCGCAGGACTTGAAGATGCATGCCCATCAATAACGGCTTTCCAGAGTGCAACTTTGAAGATTGTCTTCGATTTAAGAAAGCAGCTTGGAAAGCCGCAAGAGACTACCATCCATGCCACTTTTACAAATTTGACATCTTCTAGTTACACGGATTTCATTTTTCAGGCAGCTGTTCCAAAGGTAACATCATGGCGCTTTATATTGTATTTTATGTTTGAGCTGTTCGGACGAGTTACCAATTACATCTGAATTGGTAAGTGGAGGGAGTGCTTCTTATGCTGTCTCAATTGGAATTGCAGTTCATCCAATTGCGACTGGATCCAGCTAGCGGCAACGTTGTTCCAGCTAGTGGAAAGGGTTCAGTCACACAAGGGTTCAGTGTCACCAATAATCAACATGGGCAGGTATAGGCCCACATTATTCACTTTGGGTTCATCTTTCATTTCTACTCCCTCCGATCGGAAATAACTGTCGGCAATTTTGTACTAACTTAGTACAAAGTTTGTACTATGTCCCCGACAGTTATTTCCGATCGGAGGGAGTATTATTTAATTGAACTGCATTTCAAGTCCTCATCCGTGCAACTTCAACATGCCACATGGGAGATTAACGTTACATCAGCTTGTCGCACATGGGAGATTAACCTTTCTGCATAAATAAATACCTTTGGATGCATAAAATTATTCTTGCTTCGTGGAATTCCATGATCACATAATATATCTGGCTTCTCTTTAATGTTTGTCTTTTTTTTTCCGTTATGGCTGATCATTCTTTGTTATCCATATCATGATGTGCATGCAGAAACCGCTTGCCATGCGTATACGGATGTCATACAAAGTGAACGGGGAGGACAGGTTGGAACAAGGTCAAGTCAGCAATTTTCCTCCTGGATTATAGTATGTCCGTGTGTATCATATATTATGTTGTGATAGTTGTCTTCATATCAGAGGAATATTTTTTGTATTTGTTCTACTTATATTGGGGGCTCTTGCTCCCATTTGAGGGCACTTGAAGAAAGCGGCATGTATGTCCATCATTTTACCCAACATATATTTGTATAGCGGTAGTAGTAGTACGCCATGTATTTCATATCTGCTGCACATCACACGTGAGGATAATCACAATTGTTCAGCCTCCCCCCTTCAGTTATAGCAGCAACAAAGGAAAACTGAGGATATTTCCTTCCTCATTGCAAATATTTTGTATTTTCGTTGTAATTATTCTAGCTTGTCCACTTTTAAATCAGATAGTTGGGCTTGTTTGTATTAGTGGTATTTTTTCGTGTGAACCATGGTATTTAGTTCAATTTTGAACTACATAATATTCAAGTTCACTTACTGCTCAATAACCTTGTAATTGTGTACTGCCGTGCTATACATCTGGCGGTTTGGGGATGTTTGGATTAATTTCATGATGGAAAAAGCTATGAGCTCCTGCACCATCAGTCGTCTTGGTGAATTAAGCACACCAGCAAGCTCGCGCTGGTGAGTTGTCGTGTGGTGCATGGGCGGTGGCGATTTATAGGCAAGTTTGCCAGGACTCAGAAACACTTCCCGTCTTGAACTATTTTCTTTAGTTGACATCGAAGTTTTAGTGCCATGTTGAAGCTAAAAGCAGTGAAGGCAAGTCAAGCAGTGCCAGATGATGATAAAATAGCTACGGATCCATCTTATGTAATTTGACTCCTAACCGGAGGTGACTTCACTACACTTCTTTAGAGATCTGTGACTTCGCTACGCTTCGTTAGAGATCCATCTTATGGAATTTGGCTCCTAATCGGAGGTGACTTCGCTACACTTATGTAGAGAAGGATATCACCGCTGACTTTCTCGTGAACTAGATTTGCTTTTCTGCTCCTGGCTTAGAATCAAAGCTTTTACCGGTAATGTCGAATCTAAGAACGTATTTTGCCTCCGGTCGTTCTTACTGACTTAGCCTTTCTAAGAGGAAGGATGCCCTTTTCTAATTCAATGCCTGCCTATTCTTGTTATTCCATGCTAATCATATCACACAGAAAGTTGTGACTAGACCTATTCCATGTCTAGCATTCACCTGCACGTTTAGTACGTGTGACAAGTCGAAATGAAGCTATCAACATGAAGAAGAGCCTAGGAGCATGTTCGGTTTCTCTCCTCTCCACTCCGTTCGACAAATGATTAGGTGAGCGCGTGGAGCTCGCTTTAAGCAACTCCGCTAATTTGTGCTGCCGCTCCTCCTGCTCCGGGAGCAGGTCTACGGAGCGGAGAGATCCCGAACGTGTCCTAAATGTCAGCAGCTCAGAGCAGCCATCCTGCAGTGACACATAATACTACATGAAGCTAGGAGTAAATGATCAGAGTGCATACTTCTACAACTATAGTACTGTCGAACGATCGGGTGCTGTCCTGTCTAAAGCACTAATCCACAGAAAAGTTGGCAGGTAAGATGAAACAATAAGCTACAGATCATTCCAAACAATGCAGCCCCTAAAAGAACGGTTGGATGGAAACATTCGCAAAAGGTATTAATAGATGTTCAGACTCCTCTTATAACCATGTGTGTTATGCCTGACTTTAATTAATAAAGCTAGCCGAAGCTCGACAAAGTTTAGTTCATGAGGAATTACCTCCTAAAGCCTAATTACTCGCACTGCAATGTCACATTATACACAGTATGCAATAACAAATGATCAAAGCGAGTGCTTACGTCTACAACTGTACAGTCTGTACTCTTGTGCCTGCTTGAGACATACACGATCACAGATCACGACGTGGGACCCGAGCCTGATCTCGACAAAACATTTCTATGCTTATTAGTACAAGTTTCACATTGTGCATTGCACGAAGCATTGATTCTTAAAAAAGTTAGCAGCCAAAGGGAAATAATATGAGATCACTCTAAACAAGGCAACAGAAAAAGTGAAAAACGGTGCCAGCAGGGAAGCACAGATAATTATTTGAAGATTTTCAAGGTGCGTCACAGGTACTCTCTGGATATACCATCGAATTCTCGTTATAATGTTGACTTCATTAGTCTCTACAAGATCTACCCAACTGTATGTAATGGATGAATGAATATTTTTTTATAATAAAACATTTAATTGATTATGCAACTCTTATAGACCATTTAATTTAAGAGCAGTGTTCCAAGCCAAAGGTCTTCTGAACATCAGATGCAGCTTTCAAGACTACAAAGAGGGAAATTTGCCTCTTTTCATCGCCAGGTACAACAAAGGGCGGAAACAGGAAACATCCCAAAATATGGGAAATCCACTTTGGCTCACGGGTGTAGATGCACCCATTACCAAAAAACATATTTCAAAATGTTTGAAAATTTCGAAAAAAATATCTTGATATACATCTAGACATTTTATGTTCATTCATGAAGTTTCGTGAGAAAAGGACATTTTTTGTGGCCTCTGTAAAAAAGACAAATTTCAGTGCTCCAACATTGTTATTTACGTGAACATTTTTTGTCTTTTTTATACAAGCCACAAAAAAATATCTTTTCATCGCAAAACTTTGTGGGTGAACATAAAGTGTTCAGATGTACACTAAGAATTTTTTGTCTAATTTTTTTGACATTTTGAAATGGATTTAAAATGCGTTTTCCATAATAGGTGCATCTAGTCCTATGAGCCAAAACACTTCCTCCCCAAAATATTGAAAATTGTATTACGAAAATCACCAGATACAAAGGTAAGCTCATTTCTTAAGTTCTGGGAATGGGGACATGCGGCATATATATAGATTGCTAACAGTTGACTACCAAGAAGAACCACTACATAATAAAATAAATAAAGCGCCCTCCGCCCAAAAGTAAACAGAGGCACACAGCAGAACATGTGACAAATATTTCAAAAGCAGCTCAAACACCCCCACCCACTGCCCCTCCTTTTGTGGAGATTTGACACGGCTACCAAATTGTTAAAAAATAACTATAATCACAAGTTTTATAGTAGAGCCAATTGCTGTCTATAAGGCATTGACATATCATCTATAGTCAGTCTTATAGCCAATATGTACAATAGTGAGCTATAAAAATAAACTACTTTATGAATATGACCCACATGACGCTCTCACAAAGTGTATATGAGCATGTACTATAGCTGACTCTTGATGAGAGTCCACTCCTCTTCTCTCCCCGCCAACTCATTAAAAATATGCTTTAATCCTTATAGCCAGTTGACTGGACACTTATTATACTTCTCTAAGTCTAAACCTCTTTTTCATCCTCGATGATCATGTTATGTAGAATCTCACATGGTGTCGTGATATTTGTGAGATTTATTATATCCTAGAAATGAGCATAACCTCATTCAATAGCAAACCAGGATTGCAACACACCAAAAGTGCTCTCAGTGCCAATTTGGGAAAAGCTTTGATCAAAGTGAAGTTGATTTTTATCTCGAGGGTTTTGATGGTCTTCACAAATGCTGACCATGAAAGATAGATGTCTTCATCTAGATAGTACCCCATGGTATATTCATGACCATTGACTCTGTAGTTGCAAGTCGAGGCATCTCCATTACAAGCTTAACAAATATATGAAATATCTGCCAAACATTCAATCATTGAAGAACCCGAGAACCCAAAAAAGCAATGCCAAATCCGTAAGTCCTCATATGCCAATGCTTCAAGCACGATAATTGGATCATGATGATGACCAATGTACTGACCATGCCATCCACAGGTCAGTTCTTCCACCTCCAATGCATATAATCGATGCTCCCAAGTATGCCCGACCATCCTCTTGTTTTATTCGTCATCATTAGCCTCTTTGTGTCCTTATTGGGAGCTCAGAGGTACACATGACCGAAGACCTTCAAGACCTTCTTCACAAACCTCCCTACACACTCGAGCGTAGTATCTTCTCCAATGAGGAGAAGATACTTGGCGGAGAAGATACTTGGCGGTGTAATCCGTTGAAATACCTGATGAGATCAGCCGCATTGTTGGCAATCTATTTTGATACGCATTAAATCCAATGAGACCGGCAACATTCCCTCGACGAGTGAAAAAAGAGGAGTTGGCCTCCCAAGCTTTGACAATGCACACAAAAAGATCGCCCCGCATTCGAGAACGTCTACGAAAGAGTTAAGTAGTGTAGGTGCAATGTTCGTGAGGTAATCCTTCATGAGCATTTCATACCCGAGAGCTCGGCTCTGAGGAATGCAAAGACGACCAATTTTTGATCCTCATTGTTGTCTTTCCTTTTTGTCCATAAGGCCCTTCACAGTGAGAATCTTTTTTTTGACGGAACAAGGAGGAGCTCTCCTTTTGCATTAATAGAGAGGGAAAAGCTGTACAAGGGCATAGCCCGGGAACGCATTACAGAAAAAAAGAGAGACTAAGATCTGAACGCTAAAGTAACATTCTGTACATCTGCTCTAATCAGAGCTAATAACCCAGCAGGCGAACAGCTACAATCTTCAAAGATTCTTCTGTTTCTTTCCTTCCACAAATGCCAAATGGTATAGACAGCAATAGTAGTCAGCTCTTTTTTAGTCTTATTCTTTCTAAATCTGGCAATCTTCTTCCACCACCCAGCGATGGTAGTAGATCTTTGCGCTATGCTGGTCACAGTGTTGTGGGTGGTCACGAAACCCTGCCAAACCTCCAGCGCATAGGGGCAAGCAAGCACCAAATGATTTGCATCTTCCAAGATCAGATTGCAAAGAGCACATTTATCATTATGAGGCCAACCCCTGTCCAGAAGTCGTTGTCCTGTCCAAAGCCGGCTTTGAAGAATGAGCCAAAGGAAGAACTTTACCTTGCCCTCAATCTTTGTATCCCAAATGGCAGCAAGTAATGGTTTCGGAGTAGAGATTCTGGTATTTGTTTGAATCATCCGACGACGATGAGTCCTGAAAAAAGAATTGCATGAACAGTGCACGAAAATATTTTTAGTTTCTTTGCTCAAATAAATATGCACATGGTTCCTAAACAAACAAACAGAACATGAAAAAATCGACCAAAAAATGCCTCCAGGTTGCACCAAACACCCAATAACAAAAGAGGGCTTCACAGCAAATCAGGCGGAACCCTGCCTCGCTGGCCAAATCAGGAAGGAAGGTGCGTGACGGTAGGCGAGTCAGGAACGACAGTCCCAAATCAGCGGTGGCGGGAGCTGCCGAATTAGGGCAAGAGTAGGGCGGCCCTAAATCAGCCCATGAGCAACGACGGTGGTTGCTACCTTGATGGAGCGGCTCAACCAGGCAGTCATTCCGAGCACGGCAGGGTCTCCATTCGACCCGTAGCGGAAGAGCACAAAATGTTGTGAGCTCCGAGAGGGGTAGGGACTGCGCGGCAGATGTTTGGGATCTTCTCGACGGCGTAGAGCACTTGTGGGGGGCGGCCGGAAGGGCGCGTCCTAAAATTTAGCTGTACCAAAGTCAAAAACGCTTATTTCGCGTTGGCCACTTAACGCCTCGTGTGTCTGTCTGACGTTGGTTTACAAGAGGGTGGACGAATCCTCTGAGCTATGGACCTCTGCTATAACTTCACGATTCCTTGTACCAAAGAGATAGTCCAGGATACGATTTAATTACGCTGGGCCAGCTAACCCTGGACTTGGATGATCAACTCATGCATGTGCTGCATTTCTAGTTTTCTACATGCATGGTGTGACCAGGCAGGCAGATCCTCACCCGTTCATTTCTCCGGTTTGCCGAGTAGGCAACTGACATTATGTAAGCCTAAATGTCCGCAGCTGAGAGCTATTACCATGCAGTACAAAATAATGCTAGTACATGCTACTGTCACACAATTGGTATGATGTCAGGATGGAAGCACACACAAAAAGGTATTCAGAGATGTTCAGATTGCGCTCGCACCGCCGACCAAAATACAATTGCGCCTCTCAGGACAGATATAACCATGACCAAGCCTCGCTACCCCAATGGTGAGATTTTTAGTCTGGGCAAAGACCCACCAAAGCAGATGCCTGAAACAAAATTAATTTTATCAGAAAATTTAATTTATAACTTGACTATGATTCAATCATTTAATTTAAGATGAGTGCCCCAAAGCCCAGACTCCTCTAAACATCAGAAACTACTTTGCAAGTTGATAAAGAAGAAAACCGGTCTGTTTTCATCGATCGGTACAACAAAAAAAGGGGGGGGGGGGGGGGGGGGGGATAGGAAGCACCCCAAATATTGACTATTACGAAAGCAACTACATAAAAAGGTAAGGTCAATTATCTAGAGCTACATAGATTGCTAACAACTGACTACTAAGGAGAATTGCTAAATAACTAAATAAAGCGAAGTCTATTTCTCAGCCAATAATAAATAGAGGCACGAGGCAGAACATTGGCAAACATTCCAAAATCAGAGCATAATGACTTGGTAACTGTAGCACACTATTATTAATAAATGAACTAGACACCTTGACCCTAACAGGTACCAAACCAATTATAGATTTCATGCAACGGGAAAACAATAAGAGCTTCTAATCATATCGTTTATACATCAATGCAAAAAAGAAGATGTCGTGGCTCATACATGATCAAGTCCATAACAAATTTGTGAGGATGGACGTTGAGAAGAACCACCTCCCTAGGAATAGCCGTCAGACGAAAGGCGAAGCATCCACATCACAACCTTCTAGCGCCGTGAAGAAGGTATGTGGAACAAGAGTTTGTTTCAACTGAAGCTTACTAAAATAGACATGTTGGCCATCATGACGGTAGCTTTTAACCAGTTTGCCCTTAACGTCTATGTAGAACATCCACTCGCCTTGCGTGACTAGCAAGAGGACATCCCCATCCACCGACTGAACGTTGGCATACCAATAGTCATGTAGCCCAAACTGTGACCTGATTTTAGCTGTCGGCAATTTGACATTGTACATATGCCCCCAAATCTCGCTTTCATAGTTTTGTAGCATCCATATATCAACAATTTGAGTGATTTCGTTATAGCTATAGATGCCAAGGGTGCCATCCATCTCAAAGATATATGAATTGGCGGGAACAACTGGAGCATGCATCTGGCGGAATGACTCTGATATGGCGTCAAATACTATTGGGCCTGCCTAGCGCTCAGTCGACTGAGACTTAATTAGATCTCAGTCGGCTGACGTCATACCGCATCCAGGTCATCTCCAGCTTTTCTTCCCCGTTTGACCGTTGTACTCGTTATTTTCTGTGGCTGTGGAGTTTTCTGTTATAGTGTCCATGTTTGATTGTCTCTTTTGTGGGCTTCTGTTGTGGCTTTT
Source organism: Dactylis glomerata (assembly GCA_007115705.1). Taxonomy (NCBI): domain Eukaryota; kingdom Viridiplantae; phylum Streptophyta; class Magnoliopsida; order Poales; family Poaceae; genus Dactylis; species Dactylis glomerata. Next base: position 513,821 of record QXEO01001381.1, on the reverse strand, counting down.
ATGTGGGCTTTTTTTCTGGATAAGAGAGGCACAAAAATCCCAATGCAAACACATATTACCTGCTAGGCAAAAACAACAATGTTCTATACACTACTCCAGAACCTTCTTTCTCATGTCCCTTCCCCCCAAACCTGCTGCATATTTCCTATTGCATCTCTCGATCCACGTACACATTAAAAAGTCCAAAAAATATCATCGGTATAAAGAAGGGAGATTGTATAAGTCAGGGTACGTTGCATCTGGAATTTAGTTCCAGTATATGGCTAACAAACCAAATGAAAAACAGCCAGTAATTAGATCAGCAGAAGGGAATTTTTTAGAATCGTGTACTAGTAAACACTCCTCTTGAACTGGTCTTGTCCAGCCCAAGAATAAGGCGGTACATGTGCACTCTCAGTCTAGATGATCTGAACCAAAATATGCAGTGTTCCATATATTGTTCCGAACTTCATAGTCTTTGTTCCACATATTCATTAAAGAACTAGTACATAAAACATAGAAACTGAATTAACTACCACATGGGTTGCATATAGGATGCACTAGGCTACCTAGTTGCGCATATGACGCAACTCGGAGCTAGTTGCACATAGGTTGTAACTACAACACTAGTTATCTATAGGTTGCAACTACAACACTAGTTGCGTATAGGTTGCAACTACAACCCCTAGTTGCAGACACGATGCAAGTAGGCACCCCCTAATTGCACATCGGATGCAACTAGGCACCCCCTAATTGCACATTGGATGCAACGGGGAGTCTAGTTACACATAGGTTGCAACTAAGGTCCTAGTTGTGCATTGGTTGCAACTGCGCCCCTAGTTTCACATAGCATGCAACTAGGCACCCCCTAGTTGCACATCATATGCAACCAATAGCCTAGTTGCGCATAGGTTGGAAACTACAACCTCTAGTTGTGCATAAGTTGCAACTGCAGCGTCTAGTTGCGCATAAGTTGCAACTACGGCCCTAATTGCACATATGATGCAACTAGGAGCCCTACTTGCCTATAGGTTGCAACTACGACACTATCACTAGTTGCACATCAGATGCAATAGGGAGCCTAGTTGCACATTGGTTGCAGCTAAGGTCGTAGTTGCGCATAGGTTGCAACTACAACCCCTTGTTGGACACATGATGCAACCAGGAGCCTAGTTACGCATTGGTTGCAACTAAGGTCCTAGTTGCGCATAGGTTGCAACTAAGGTCCTAGTTACGCATAGGTTGCAACTAGGCACCCCCTAGTTGCACATCGTATGCAACCATGAGCCTAGTTGTGCATATATAGGTTGCAACTACATAATCTTGTTGTGCATAGGATCTAGTTGAGCATAAGTTGCAACTACGCCCCTAGTTGCACATTGGATGAAACTAAGAGCCTAGTTGCACCTAGGATGCAATTAGTCCTCAACTTGCACATAAGATGCAGCTAGGCCCCTAGTTGCGCTTAGGATGCAACTAAGCACCCTAGTTGCACATTGAATGCAACAAAAGGTCCCAAATTACACATCGGATGCAACCAGGAGCCTAGTTACGCATCGGATGCAACCAGAAGCCTAGTTGCGCATAGGTTGCAACTAAGGTCCTAGTTGCGCATAGGTTACAACTAAGGTCCTAGTTGCGCATAGGTTGCAACTAGGCACCCCCCCCCCCCCTAGTTGCACATCGTATGCAACCATGAGCCTAGTTGTGCATATATAGGTTGCAACTACATAATCTTGTTGTGCATAGGTAGCAACTTCAACCTCTAGTTGAGCATAAGTTGCAACTACGCCTCTAGTTGCACATTGGATACAACTAATAGCCTAGTTGCATCTAGGGTGCAATTAGTCCTCTACTTGCGCATAAGATGCAGCTAGGCCCCTAGTTGCGCTTAGGATGCAATAAGCACCCTAGTTGCACATTGGGTGCAACAAAAGGACCCTAATTGCGCTCAACTATACCCGTAGGTGCGCATGGGACGTAAACTAGTAGCCTAATTGCACATAGATGCAAATAGGCGTGCAGTTGCACATAAGATGCAACTTCAGGCATTTACAAAATATGTAGAAAAAAATCGCGTATGCTGAAACATAAAAGGATCCTAGTAAGACATAGTAGGGTCTGCATTTGACTAGACAGGAAACAAAAGGCATGATTTAGGATGACAAAAAACAACAATTGTATACCACTATCATTGGTTATATTAAATTTCAGAACACATGTGAAATGCACGCAGATGTTAAGTTAATTTACTTTAAAATACCAGTCACAAAAAAATACATCAAAATCAAATCCGCAGGAGCAGCATCCAAACATTAAAAATCAAGCAAAACAAATTTAGATAAAAATGCTTAATCCATAAACCATCAACTACATAGATGCATGCTGTACCACCAAGAGTTGCAAGCAAAATGGACCTGCCAAAGAAAAAATGGTAGATACTTGCAAAAACACCATCAACTAGAAAAATTGGGGAAACCCCCATTACACGGTCCTATCATCCTAAAAAAAGTGGGGGATTGGAGAGGAAACAAGGAAATTTGCACGCAAACAATTCTACGTATGAGTGGAAATATATCTCCTGTCCCTCTACAAGAATACAAGAATACAGACCCCTAAACATTGGCATCACAAACACCATCAACCTGTACAGCCTAGGGCAGACTACTGCCCATGGGAAAATGTCAATTGGATAATTAGAGATATGCAGAGAGAGGCATGATATCAATCATATCATGGGCAGCCTGGAGCAGAAAGCAAGTATACACACTTTACAAAGTCAAGCCAAACACAACACAAAATTCTATATCTACGGCAGATTCATATTACATAGGATACAGTAGGGCACATCACATGTCCTTGTATTTATAAAAGTCAGCTGCAACTCACACGCTCTACCCATCCCTAGGCCATTTTTATGCTGCTACTTGGACAACAGAAGTTCAGCCAAACCTAAAACTTGTCAACCGAACAGAAGGGGACTACACGGGATTGAAGGGAACTATAATGGAACACAACATAGGAGAAAAACTCTGAATTTAAGTGAGACTGGGATTGCATGGATCCAATCTGGATACTGCACGGAGCCCTCTCTTCCCCTCTACAGACTGAACTAATACCATACAGATTTGGTGATTCTCACTAGATTGACAATGAAAATAACTCATGAAACAAAGAAATCGACAACACCAAATCAGAAAAAACATGACGACATACAAACCCTAGCTCCAACGATTAGGGATTTATCACTCGGTTCCCGATGTGCTTGTTTGGAAGGGGAATAGGCAAGCAAAGGGCCAGCAGCAGGTAGAGAAGTGGAGGGGTATACCAAATAGAATCTGCGCAAGCTCGCCGACGAACTAGACGTCATGCTGCTCTCCGGCCGACCACCCTGTCCCTCGTCGGCGAGGATCCGTCCACTTGGTGGGGAACGGAAATGAGAAGCTACACGGTGACCAAATTTGTATCAGCAAAATAATTCACGAGCGAAAAAAGGAAAAAAGATCTATCTGCTACAGCCCCTGTGGGCCAACCTAGTCAGTGTACAAACACAGAAACCCAAATGGTCAAACAACACGGGCGGAATCCATCGCGTGGCCGAACAAAATCAGCCCAAAGGGCCACACCGCCACAACGCGCGCAGCCCATGACATACAAAAAAAGCGCAACACACAGGGGCGCTACGCGCGACGCACGGAAGTCCGACGAGAAAACCCGAATCTTAATGAAAGAGATCGTACGGGCACAGACGTGACTGAGAGTTAACTAAATCTCAGGCGACTGAGATTTAGCAAACTATTACCACTTTGCTTCCGATCGCCGGTAGGTCACTCGGATAACTCAGTGGGAACCAATGGAGCCTATCACGGACAAGGACAGGTTGGAGTAAGTACGTCGATGCCGCCAACTCTAGCTCCCCGATGCACCTCGGCGGCTTGTTGGAGCCCAATGCGTAGACGTAGCAGCCAATTTTACCTGCGATAGTCTGGCGCAGTAATAGCCGGTACTCCCCAGTATGACGGTTCGAATACATCCCCAAGACACCGAAGCCCGAAAGTTGCGGGAGGGGAGCATGCTGAAGCGTGGCCGGGTTACAGACATAGAAGCATGTGTCAGCCTCATATTTGTAGAGGATGAGGAGGAGGCCTTCGCAGGACAACTGCAGGAACAAGGAGGGTTTAAGCCGGGCGATGGATTGGAGCTGGGCGTTGGTGGCCCGGTGATCGAAAGCAAGGATGTTCTTGTTGCAAACGTCCCCATAATCAGAGGCGGAGATGAGGGTGAGGGAGGGCTGACGACGGTGGTGGGCGAGGAGGAAGGGGCGGGTCGAGGTGGCTTGGCGCCAGGCGCGGCACACCGTGCGGCAGCGGAGGAGGGATTTTGAGGGCTGGCGGACGAGGATCTCCCAGACGATTATATCCTCCGGGAGGCCGCGGCGGATACGCCTCGATCCTTCTTCCCTCGGAGCCTTTGCCATGGTCGCCGGACGCGATTCCATCCCAGGAACGACGGCGAAGATCCAATCGCCGGCCTTTTCCACGGTCACACCCCCAGGCCGAAGCAGTACAACGAACACGACCCGGCGCCGCGTGGCTTTTCCCGTCTGATGGAGCCCTGCGCCTGCACGGATAAAACTCGGACCCGAAATTAGGTCAATTCCTTCGTCGGCTGATTCTCCACGCGACCACGCGCAATGATTGAAACAACCACGCGGGTGAAAGAAAAAAGCCGATTGGTCGAGACGTGCATGTGACCAACAAAAAAAAGGACGATCGATCGATTTTAATTCTGCACCTACGAAACCGTTTTACTAGCTAGCTAGCTAATAACTAAAACCCCGATCAATTTCTTCCTTGTTTTTACCCACGTGCATGCTCTTCTACAAAACCAAGGAAATTTCTTATCAGAGAAACTAAATAGTTTGTATTACTGAATGAAGTACAAAATGTTTAGACGATAGCTAGCCTAAAATAGACTACCAAAACTTCTTGCATTTTGGAAGTGGACAGGCTAAGGCTAAATAGCATAACAAAATGAGTGTGGATAAACATAGACCGAGCTACACGTAGCTTTTTATTTTAAATATTTAAAATTCATATTTCAAAGTAAAAAAGAAAACAAAATAATAAAGATAGCCAATAATGAATTCTACAAATGTGTAAAATTTCAATATAAACTTTGTTATATTCTAGGATACACAAAAATGACAAATTCTGACAAAATTATATAGTGCGTTATTCACTATATAATATGTCAAATTTTGTCATTTTGTGTAGCCAACACTATATAATATGTTAGAATTTATTATTTTTTGTGTAGCCTAGAATAAAAAGTATTTCATATTGAGACTTTGAACGGTTTGTAGCATTCAACATTGCCTACCTCAAGGTTTTGAATTTTTGAAACTCTAAAATACGAATTTTGAATCGTTGAAAATAAAGAGCTACGTATAGCTTGATCTACATTTTGAGTTTTTGATAACAGAACATCTTATATTAGGGCAACTCCAGCGATAAAATCCAAATCAACCACAAAAACGGTCTGATTTAATCTGTGGAGAAAGGGAGCGGACGTCAGCGCAACATGAACAATCAAAGACGCCTAGCAGCATATCTCCTGCGCTATGGCGGCTCGACCTCACCTGAAACACGTTCACGACCATGGTGGCTTGCTTGGCCGGAGAAGGTAGAGCCTGTGCTGCCAGCGTAGGGGCAGCATTGGGGGGGGGGGGGATGCAAGGTGTCTTGCAAAACCAAGTTTGGATGGCCGACCGCCTTCAAAAGCGGGGATGACCCAATTGCGGGAATTACCAACTTTGCAATCGGGAGACCGAAATGGTGGCCCACATCCTCTTCAAATGCCGATACTCCTTGTGAATTTGGAATTCGATCATTCAATGGCTTGGGCTCGCTTCGGTGGACACCGCAACTTGGGCAAACCACGACACAGTGAAGGAGTGGTGGATGAGCTTCATATACTCCAATGGCATGCAGACGAAGTCTCTTGTCACTCTCATCATGCTAGTCTCATGTGAGATTTGGAATAAGAGCAACGCTAGGGTGTTCCGGGAGGTTGCAACTTTGCCTACTATCATTGTAGCAAAAAATTAGGGGAGAGGCGGCTGTTTGGAGCTTGGCTGGGGCAAAAAACTTGGGTTCAATAATGCCGCAAGAGTGAGGCTTTGTTTCCCGAGCTAGACTCGGCTTTAAAACTTTCTAAACTCCTTTTTAATTAATAGGGCAAAGCTTTTGCCCTCTTTTTTAAAAAATCTCGCTACTCCATTTATGAGCTTATTTATTATTCTCCTCGAGCCTAAATGTCTTACGTGCTATTGTCCGGCTTCAAATTATTAAAGCCAGCGGAACCTCCACAAAGTTTAGGTCATGAGGGATTACTTCCTCAAGCCCACAATATGTGAGCAATTACCTGCAATGTCACATGATACAGAGTATGCATTACATTACAGATGTTCAAAGTGAGTGCTTACCTGATAGTGGATTTTTGTAGACCAAGTTACATATATCTTTTTTTTGTAAAAATCAAAAACAGTATTTGAAGTTTTTACAAAAATATGAAAAATCAAGGTGTTGACAATGTTGTGTTCTAACAACGCGCAAAATTTGAACTCGAGATACCTTATAGTCTTGGCTACACAAAATTGATAAAATCTAACAGATTTCGAAATTGTGCACCGTTCACTAATCACTACTATAGATATCAGATTTTGTCATTTTTGCACATCTTTAAATATAAGGTATTTCTAGTTGGCCTCCCAAGTTTTGACAATGCACACAAAAAGATCTCCCCACATTCAACGTCGTCTATGAGAGAGATAAGCAATGTAGGTGCAAAGTTCGCAAGGTAATCCTTCATGAATTTTTCATAGCCGAGAGCTCGGTTCTGAGGAATGCAAAGATGACCAATTTTCGATCCTCACTACTTTTTTTTGCATGAACGGATTCATGGACGAACCCGTCTAAAAGATTTATATTTGCTTTGCAAAAATAAATATGCAGACGGTTCCTAAGCAAACAAACAAAACATGCAAAAAATCGATCAAAAATTACCTCCGGGTTGAACAAACACTAGATAACCTAAGAGTGCTTCACAGTACCCGGCACCACGGTTGCCGGTGGAAATTTCAGGATCAGTCGGTGATCGATCCGGCTACCACTGTATTACCCCACCCGCAGGCTGAAGCAGTAGAACTAGAACACGATCCGGCACCACGTGGCACAGCCTCGAGAGGCCCAGCCCATGGGCCTACTTAAAACTGCCTATTCGCTGGGCCTCTTGCTGCTGTTCGTGTGGGAGGCCGCGGCGGCGTCTTGTCGGCGGCTGGGTGTGACGGCGATGCCGCGTCACGGGCGGGATGACGGCCGGCCGCCTCCCAGCGTCTGCGACGCCGGCGGAAAACCTCTATGCCCGAATGGTACCGCGTCTCCCCCACGCTTCGCTCTCATACCCCCTAGAAACATCGGCCTAGAAATCTAGATGCATTGCTTCCCATTGTTCATCTCGCGCGATTAAGTTCTTAGTAATCCGTGCGCTACTTTTTGTTAGCAGTTAGGATCTGTTTGCTAGCATTTATCGGTGATCTCAGGGACTTTTGCTGGCATTTCATCTCACACTTTGTTGATTCCGCTTCCTTAAGCCAGTGTACCGATATGCCTGGTGACAACCGATTTCGTACCGTATCTTTCCAATTCCTGAAGGGCGACGCTAGGCGTCGGTCGCCCGATCGGGGCAGAAAAATCAGTTGTTGTCTGGACTGTTTGATCGTCATCCGACGCACTGAACTCACATCGAAACATTAGCAGTTTCGCCTCTTAGGTTTTGGAGTATCAACCCGCATTCCTAACCTGCACCACTATAGCCGAAAACATATTTCCACTTTGGTCTCTATCTTTTTGATATTTACAACAAAACTGTCAAAAAAAAAAAAACGCTACAACAAAATGGTTAGACAACAATTAATTTTGTTGCCGATTGATTTGAAACAAAAATTACCAATAATTTTAACAAAACCCATTACAACAAAAATATGCGTTAACAATATCTTGTTTTGCTACAAATAGATTGACAACAAAGATCGATAACTATTTTTACATAAAGCACAAATAATTACAACAAAAATCTTGTGTTTGTAGTAATGAAAAAGTTTGTTGACAAAATTGTGGTTTGCTACAAATTGATTGAGAATAAAAATCAACATCTGTTTCAACAAAGAAAAATCTATTAAAACAAAATACAAAATCACTGATTTATTAATAAATAATAATAAAAAACTAATCCAACAAAATAAAATTATATGTTACAACAATATACAAATAGCTAGTATTACAACAAATCCCATTGATCCTTGCCTAGACAAGGTCTGCTATGCGAGGCGCCTCACCGGCGCGGCTCCGTCGACGGTGAACCGACATCACCCGTCCCCCAACTCGGTCGCCGGCGGCACGGCTAGGACAGCGGCGACCTGGCGTGTTCCCTGAGCCTGTCGCAGACGGCGCATGTGCCGCGGGCATGTCGGCGGCGCTGGCGAGGACGGCGACTCCCCCGCGTCCGCCGCGTCTTGCGCACGCGCATTGCCCCGGTAGTCGATGGCCGATGGAGCGACGCTCAGCAGTGGCCTACTGAGCGACATGGACGCAGTCCCTGGCTGCAGCTGGAGGCAAACATTTGATGACTAACCCTATCAGAACACAGAAAGTTTCCCATGCATTTATCAGCAGTTTTCTCATCTATTGTAGGTTAGACGAATGGACATGCCTGCTGAAGAACAATCTTGACAGTTTCAATCTCACCATGCGCAAAACTGGTCCCTAATATTGCTCGGCTATTTGAGCATCAGAGCTATCAATTATCTATGTGTCATCAGAGATGGCATCTCAACTGAAAGACTGCTCCTGAACTTAAGAGATATTGGGTCACTAACTCACTCTGCAGAGAAGAAAAGACTTTTAGTGAGATTATTATGAAGTGCAGAGCAGATGAAGAGTTGAAGTCTACAATGGACTGTAAATACTTATAACTACTGTTGCTTTCTCCAATGCTGAACAAGAGCTTGTTAGAGCTTAACTGAACAAAACAGATAAGTAAATATCATTAAATTAATAGATGCAGGGTCAGTTCCGTGATTGAACACCTGGAGTTTGTACCAGTTGGACCAAAACTCTCAATACCTAGTGTTTCTGTAATTCATGATTTGGATCGTCAAGTTGTACTGCTCATTAAATGTTTGAAAGTTCTCATGTAATTACGTCACCACCCAGAAATGGACCAAAAGGCAAACCAGAAATCTTGAAAAAACAATCATATTTGAAACTCCACACGACCACACACGTTAGCATGTGGTCTCAAATCAAATTCTGCAAGATAAATGCTAATAAATAAATTAAGCTGCTCAGATATGTCCCGTCTGCAATAAGTCATCACTGGAGTATCGCACACGGCAAGGAAGCAATTCAGGCCATCGCACTGTTTTAAACTAGAAATACTGACAAACAGAACCATATTTGAAGCACTGCACGTATGAAATTCAACCAAATGCAGACGCCATTTTTTAAAGGAACCGTCCTGAATAGACGTATCGGTTTCATAGAAGAATAGCAGTTTAGAAATAAAACAAAAATCTCAAAAAAAGCATCACTGAAACAAGAAGAGGTCACCAAGCATTGCGCCACTAGCAGACGACATGAACTCCTCAGACGTCTCTTCAGCTCCACACAATGTGCAGCATCCCTTGGGATGCGCATTCAGAAATTGGAACGACATAGAACGAAATCGGTCATCACTGGAGTTATACGTATCCCTAGCATGAGGAACCAGATCAGACGGAGCGCACTACGCAGCTCGTTACTGCACAAAACGAAAAGATTCGGGGAGAAACCAATCTGAATCTCGCAGACTCCATAGATAGGATAGCTAGCAGTACACACACACGGGCAGCGCACTGGTTCAAGCTTGCAATCACGCAATCGGATGCCTACCTAGTACCTAGTAGTGTTCGTCCAAAATGCGAAATGGGAGCCAACGCACCTGAGATCCTAGACGATTGCGATTATGCGAGTGAAGCGGGGAGGCGCGGCCGACCGTCACCCTGCGCATACCGGGGCATCGTCGTCCCGCCACCGCCGCCGCCGCCGCCGCCCACACGAACGACATAGGGCTCCATCAAACAGGAAAAGGCCCAGCGAATAGTCAGCTTAAGAAGGCCAGCGAGGCGAGGCCCACTAATACGTGAGCTCGGGACGGAAGCCTAAACCCTGTCGTAACCGGAGCCCCGACTGATATAATTGCCCCGTCTCCGGTGTTCCCTCTTGCCAGTTCGCCGCCGTCTTTTCATCTGATCTAGTTCTGAGATTTAATCCCCGACGGCGAACGTTGTCAAGTCCGGCGACCTAGACCAAGGCCTCGATGGAAGGGGCGACGCCTCTACGTCGCGGTCTCCCGGAGGAGATTGTCGTGTGGGAGATCCTCGTTCGCCTTCCCCCTAAATCGCTCCTCCGCTGCCGCGCGGTCTGCCGGGGCTGGCGCCAAGCCACCTCAACCCGCCCCTTCCTCCAGGCCCACCACGACCGCCAGCCTAGCCTCCCCATCGTCTCCGGATCCAAATACGGCGGCGCCCGCCACGAAAACGTCCTCACCTTCGATCACCGAGCTGCCGTCGGCAGCTGTCTCCAACCTGCCGCCCGCCTTGAATATTCCTTTCATCCGGAGGCGTCCTGCGACGGCCTCCTCATTTTCTCCAGCGATGGCGCATGCATTTCCGTCTGCAACCCGGCCACGCGTCAGCACGCTCCCTTGTCGCAACTGTGGGGCTTCGAAGTATTGGGGATATATGCACATCGCCCTAGTGGCGAGTACCGGCTGTTACTGCAGCGGACTTATCAACTTGACTGCTATGTCTTCGTGTTGGGTTCCGACCAGCCGATGAGGTACGTCGGGATGCTAGGTTCAGCTTATTTACACAAACCTACCCTGGTCCGTCATAGCCTGCATTGGTACCCAATGCATTATTCGAGTGGCTCCCATCAGTATCAGACTGGAAGCAAATCGATAATAGTATTTGACACCATATTGGAGTCATTTCGACGGATGGGTGCTCCAGATGTTCCTGCCAAGTCATATATCTTCGAGATGGGTGGCACACTTGGCATCTACAACTATAACGAAACCACGCAAATTGTTGATGTATGGATGTTGCGGGACTACCAAAGCGAGGTTTGGGGGCACATGTACAATGTCAAATTGCCAGCCGCAGATATCAGGTGTCGATTTGGATTGTTTGACAATTGGCATGTCAACGTATACTCAGTGGATGGTGATCTCCTCTTACTGGTCTCTGTTGGTGGGTGGATGTTTTACGTTGACATTGACGGCAAACTAGTTGATGACTTCCATTATGACGGTCAACATGTCTCTACTTGTGAACTTCAGCTGAAACAAACTCTTGTTTCGCATACCTTCTTCACGGCTCTAGAAGGTTACGTTGTGAACGCTTCGCCTTTCGTTTGATGGCCGCTGAGTAAGGTGGTCCTTCTCAATGGCCTAGATTTCATATCCTCATCGGTCTGCTATGAACTGTATCAAGTATGTGGTTGGTGGTTTCTTGCTTTTGCACTAGTGCATATAAAGTTGTAATCAAAATCTCTTACTGTTTTGTGGTTGCATGAAATCTATACCTCTCCAGCTGAAGTGTCTAGTGCATGTACCGAAGTATGATAAAATTACCAAGTCATTGTGCTCTTCTTTTGAAATATTTGCCAACTATTCTTCCTCATGCCTCTGTTCATGCTTACCTTTTCATCTAGTGGTTTTCTTGTATTAGTCAATATATTTGTGGTGCTTCCGGTTTCCACCATTTGTTGTAACTCATGATGAAAAGAGGCAGATTTTCCTCTTTGTCAACTTGCAAAGCTCTATCTGATTTTTGACCTTGGGGTTGGAGCACACTAGACCTAAATAAAATATAATTGAATTGCAGTCAATTTGTGTGTTCTGTTATGATTAAGTTTTAATTTTTATGCATGCATCGATTACATCTGGTTAGGTAGGTTTTGTGGAGACTGATAAGCTCACTATTGGAGTAGCCAGACCTGGACATGGTTTGTGCTATTGCTATGATCAGTAATGGCTATGATTCTATCTGTCGAATTGTAGTATTCTGGTAGAAAAGGCTGGCAATGCAGCATGAACATATAGAGGGGCTTTCACTTTTACTGCCAACTGCTTCATGTGATGTTTAACCACCGGACCAATTCTGAGATAGTATGCATTCTAAACATTTGTTACTGCATGTATTATGTGCGATTACAAGTTAACTGCTCTTGACTGCTGACATTTAGTCTTGCTGAAAAGGGGAGGGGGGGGGGGCTCCTCGGGTCGCCTTCTGTAGGGCAACCATGGGGGCGATAACCTAGATCTCATGCCGCCACCTCCTCCAACGCCATTCCCCCTCCACTCGATGTCCCCTGAGATGTCCGCCGGCCAAGCCCGCAACGCCGGTGATGGGGGCAGCAGGGATCTGCGCTCAGGGCTCCTCTCGCGACAGCATGGAGGTAGGCTGCCGGGTGGAGAGCCGGGTCTCCGCCTCTGGAAGCTGCTCGACGGCCGTCCACCCTCCCGTCCTCCTCTCCAGCATGGCCTCGCCAGTGTCTGGTAGGGGTGGGCGGTGGTTGGATGCTGCCTGCGCACGACCTAGGCAGGGATCTTGGAAGCCAGGGCGGCAGCCCTGGTTGGAGAAGCGGAGTCGACCCTTGGCAGGTGGCTTCCGCGATGCTGGCCGGTGTCTTGGCCGCATGGGTGGCATGGTGACGGCGGGCGTCAGTCGTGGTGGGGGGGGGAGGTCTGCTATGCGAGGCGCCTCACCGGCGCGGCTCCGTCGACGGTGAACCGACATCACCCGTCCCCCAACTCGGTCGCCGGCGGCACGGCTAGGACAGCGGCGACCTGGCGTGTTCCCTGAGCCTGTCGCAGACGGCGCATGTGCCGCGGGCATGTCGGCGGCGCTGGCGAGGACGGCGACTCCCCCGCGTCCGCCGCGTCTTGCGCACGCGCATTGCCCCGGTAGTCGATGGCCGATGGAGCGACGCTCAGCAGTGGCCTACTGAGCGACATGGACGCAGTCCCTGGCTGCAGCTGGAGGCAAACATTTGATGACTAACCCTATCAGAACACAGAAAGTTTCCCATGCATTTATCAGCAGTTTTCTCATCTATTGTAGGTTAGACGAATGGACATGCCTGCTGAAGAACAATCTTGACAGTTTCAATCTCACCATGCGCAAAACTGGTCCCTAATATTGCTCGGCTATTTGAGCATCAGAGCTATCAATTATCTATGTGTCATCAGAGATGGCATCTCAACTGAAAGACTGCTCCTGAACTTAAGAGATATTGGGTCACTAACTCACTCTGCAGAGAAGAAAAGACTTTTAGTGAGATTATTATGAAGTGCAGAGCAGATGAAGAGTTGAAGTCTACAATGGACTGTAAATACTTATAACTACTGTTGCTTTCTCCAATGCTGAACAAGAGCTTGTTAGAGCTTAACTGAACAAAACAGATAAGTAAATATCATTAAATTAATAGATGCAGGGTCAGTTCCGTGATTGAACACCTGGAGTTTGTACCAGTTGGACCAAAACTCTCAATACCTAGTGTTTCTGTAATTCATGATTTGGATCGTCAAGTTGTACTGCTCATTAAATGTTTGAAAGTTCTCATGTAATTACGTCACCACCCAGAAATGGACCAAAAGGCAAACCAGAAATCTTGAAAAAACAATCATATTTGAAACTCCACACGACCACACACGTTAGCATGTGGTCTCAAATCAAATTCTGCAAGATAAATGCTAATAAATAAATTAAGCTGCTCAGATATGTCCCGTCTGCAATAAGTCATCACTGGAGTATCGCACACGGCAAGGAAGCAATTCAGGCCATCGCACTGTTTTAAACTAGAAATACTGACAAACAGAACCATATTTGAAGCACTGCACGTATGAAATTCAACCAAATGCAGACGCCATTTTTTAAAGGAACCGTCCTGAATAGACGTATCGGTTTCATAGAAGAATAGCAGTTTAGAAATAAAACAAAAATCTCAAAAAAAGCATCACTGAAACAAGAAGAGGTCACCAAGCATTGCGCCACTAGCAGACGACATGAACTCCTCAGACGTCTCTTCAGCTCCACACAATGTGCAGCATCCCTTGGGATGCGCATTCAGAAATTGGAACGACATAGAACGAAATCGGTCATCACTGGAGTTATACGTATCCCTAGCATGAGGAACCAGATCAGACGGAGCGCACTACGCAGCTCGTTACTGCACAAAACGAAAAGATTCGGGGAGAAACCAATCTGAATCTCGCAGACTCCATAGATAGGATAGCTAGCAGTACACACACACGGGCAGCGCACTGGTTCAAGCTTGCAATCACGCAATCGGATGCCTACCTAGTACCTAGTAGTGTTCGTCCAAAATGCGAAATGGGAGCCAACGCACCTGAGATCCTAGACGATTGCGATTATGCGAGTGAAGCGGGGAGGCGCGGCCGACCGTCACCCTGCGCATACCGGGGCATCGTCGTCCCGCCACCGTCGCCGCCGCCGCCGCCCACACGAACGACATAGGGCTCCATCAAACAGGAAAAGGCCCAGCGAATAGTCAGCTTAAGAAGGCCAGCGAGGCGAGGCCCACTAATACGTGAGCTCGGGACGGAAGCCTAAACCCTGTCGTAACCGGAGCCCCGACTGATATAATTGCCCCGTCTCCGGTGTTCCCTCTTGCCAGTTCGCCGCTGTCTTTTCATCTGATCTAGTTCTGAGATTTAATCCCCGACGGCGAACGTTGTCAAGTCCGGCGACCTAGACCAAGGCCTCGATGGAAGGGGCGACGCCTCTACGTCGCGGTCTCCCGGAGGAGATTGTCGTGTGGGAGATCCTCGTTCGCCTTCCCCCTAAATCGCTCCTCCGCTGCCGCGCGGTCTGCCGGGGCTGGCGCCAAGCCACCTCAACCCGCCCCTTCCTCCAGGCCCACCACGACCGCCAGCCTAGCCTCCCCATCGTCTCCGGATCCAAATACGGCGGCGCCCGCCACGAAAACGTCCTCACCTTCGATCACCGAGCTGCCGTCGGCAGCTGTCTCCAACCTGCCGCCCGCCTTGAATATTCCTTTCATCCGGAGGCGTCCTGCGACGGCCTCCTTATTTTCTCCAGCGATGGCGCATGCATTTCCGTCTGCAACCCGGCCACGCGTCAGCACGCTCCCTTGTCGCAACTGTGGGGCTTCGAAGTATTGGGGATATATGCACATCGCCCTAGTGGCGAGTACCGGCTGTTACTGCAGCGGACTTATCAACTTGACTGCTATGTCTTCGTGTTGGGTTCCGACCAGCCGATGAGGTACGTCGGGATGCTAGGTTCAGCTTATTTACACAAACCTACCCTGGTCCGTCATAGCCTGCATTGGTACCCAATGCATTATTCGAGTGGCTCCCATCAGTATCAGACTGGAAGCAAATCGATAATAGTATTTGACACCATATTGGAGTCATTTCGACGGATGGGTGCTCCAGATGTTCCTGCCAAGTCATATATCTTCGAGATGGGTGGCACACTTGGCATCTACAACTATAACGAAACCACGCAAATTGTTGATGTATGGATGTTGCGGGACTACCAAAGCGAGGTTTGGGGGCACATGTACAATGTCAAATTGCCAGCCGCAGATATCAGGTGTCGATTTGGATTGTTTGACAATTGGCATGTCAACGTATACTCAGTGGATGGTGATCTCCTCTTACTGGTCTCTGTTGGTGGGTGGATGTTTTACGTTGACATTGACGGCAAACTAGTTGATGACTTCCATTATGACGGTCAACATGTCTCTACTTGTGAACTTCAGCTGAAACAAACTCTTGTTTCGCATACCTTCTTCACGGCTCTAGAAGGTTACGTTGTGAACGCTTCGCCTTTCGTTTGATGGCCGCTGAGTAAGGTGGTCCTTCTCAATGGCCTAGATTTCATATCCTCATCGGTCTGCTATGAACTGTATCAAGTATGTGGTTGGTGGTTTCTTGCTTTTGCACTAGTGCATATAAAGTTGTAATCAAAATCTCTTACTGTTTTGTGGTTGCATGAAATCTATACCTCTCCAGCTGAAGTGTCTAGTGCATGTACCGAAGTATGATAAAATTACCAAGTCATTGTGCTCTTCTTTTGAAATATTTGCCAACTATTCTTCCTCATGCCTCTGTTCATGCTTACCTTTTCATCTAGTGGTTTTCTTGTATTAGTCAATATATTTGTGGTGCTTCCGGTTTCCACCATTTGTTGTAACTCATGATGAAAAGAGGCAGATTTTCCTCTTTGTCAACTTGCAAAGCTCTATCTGATTTTTGACCTTGGGGTTGGAGCACACTAGACCTAAATAAAATATAATTGAATTGCAGTCAATTTGTGTGTTCTGTTATGATTAAGTTTTAATTTTTATGCATGCATCGATTACATCTGGTTAGGTAGGTTTTGTGGAGACTGATAAGCTCACTATTGGAGTAGCCAGACCTGGACATGGTTTGTGCTATTGCTATGATCAGTAATGGCTATGATTCTATCTGTCGAATTGTAGTATTCTGGTAGAAAAGGCTGGCAATGCAGCATGAACATATAGAGGGGCTTTCACTTTTACTGCCAACTGCTTCATGTGATGTTTAACCACCGGACCAATTCTGAGATAGTATGCATTCTAAACATTTGTTACTGCATGTATTATGTGCGATTACAAGTTAACTGCTCTTGACTGCTGACATTTAGTCTTGCTGAAAAGGGGAGGGGGGGGGGGCTCCTCGGGTCGCCTTCTGTAGGGCAACCATGGGGGCGATAACCTAGATCTCATGCCGCCACCTCCTCCAACGCCATTCCCCCTCCACTCGATGTCCCCTGAGATGTCCGCCGGCCAAGCCCGCAACGCCGGTGATGGGGGCAGCAGGGATCTGCGCTCAGGGCTCCTCTCGCGACAGCATGGAGGTAGGCTGCCGGGTGGAGAGCCGGGTCTCCGCCTCTGGAAGCTGCTCGACGGCCGTCCACCCTCCCGTCCTCCTCTCCAGCATGGCCTCGCCAGTGTCTGGTAGGGGTGGGCGGTGGTTGGATGCTGCCTGCGCACGACCTAGGCAGGGATCTTGGAAGCCAGGGCGGCAGCCCTGGTTGGAGAAGCGGAGTCGACCCTTGGCAGGTGGCTTCCGCGATGCTGGCCGGTGTCTTGGCCGCATGGGTGGCATGGTGACGGCGGGCGTCAGTCGTGGTGGGGGGGGAGGTCTGCTATGCGAGGCGCCTCACCGGCGCGGCTCCGTCGACGGTGAACCGACATCACCCGTCCCCCAACTCGGTCGCCGGCGGCACGGCTAGGACAGCGGCGACCTGGCGTGTTCCCTGAGCCTGTCGCAGACGGCGCATGTGCCGCGGGCATGTCGGCGGCGCTGGCGAGGACGGCGACTCCCCCGCGTCCGCCGCGTCTTGCGCACGCGCATTGCCCCGGTAGTCGATGGCCGATGGAGCGACGCTCAGCAGTGGCCTACTGAGCGACATGGACGCAGTCCCTGGCTGCAGCTGGAGGCAAACATTTGATGACTAACCCTATCAGAACACAGAAAGTTTCCCATGCATTTATCAGCAGTTTTCTCATCTATTGTAGGTTAGACGAATGGACATGCCTGCTGAAGAACAATCTTGACAGTTTCAATCTCACCATGCGCAAAACTGGTCCCTAATATTGCTCGGCTATTTGAGCATCAGAGCTATCAATTATCTATGTGTCATCAGAGATGGCATCTCAACTGAAAGACTGCTCCTGAACTTAAGAGATATTGGGTCACTAACTCACTCTGCAGAGAAGAAAAGACTTTTAGTGAGATTATTATGAAGTGCAGAGCAGATGAAGAGTTGAAGTCTACAATGGACTGTAAATACTTATAACTACTGTTGCTTTCTCCAATGCTGAACAAGAGCTTGTTAGAGCTTAACTGAACAAAACAGATAAGTAAATATCATTAAATTAATAGATGCAGGGTCAGTTCCGTGATTGAACACCTGGAGTTTGTACCAGTTGGACCAAAACTCTCAATACCTAGTGTTTCTGTAATTCATGATTTGGATCGTCAAGTTGTACTGCTCATTAAATGTTTGAAAGTTCTCATGTAATTACGTCACCACCCAGAAATGGACCAAAAGGCAAACCAAAAATCTTGAAAAAACAATCATATTTGAAACTCCACACGACCACACACGTTAGCATGTGGTCTCAAATCAAATTCTGCAAGATAAATGCTAATAAATAAATTAAGCTGCTCAGATATGTCCCGTCTGCAATAAGTCATCACTGGAGTATCGCACACGGCAAGGAAGCAATTCAGGCCATCGCACTGTTTTAAACTAGAAATACTGACAAACAGAACCATATTTGAAGCACTGCACGTATGAAATTCAACCAAATGCAGACGCCATTTTTTAAAGGAACCGTCCTGAATAGACGTATCGGTTTCATAGAAGAATAGCAGTTTAGAAATAAAACAAAAATCTCAAAAAAAGCATCACTGAAACAAGAAGAGGTCACCAAGCATTGCGCCACTAGCAGACGACATGAACTCCTCAGACGTCTCTTCAGCTCCACACAATGTGCAGCATCCCTTGGGATGCGCATTCAGAAATTGGAACGACATAGAACGAAATCGGTCATCACTGGAGTTATACGTATCCCTAGCATGAGGAACCAGATCAGACGGAGCGCACTACGCAGCTCGTTACTGCACAAAACGAAAAGATTCGGGGAGAAACCAATCTGAATCTCGCAGACTCCATAGATAGGATAGCTAGCAGTACACACACACGGGCAGCGCACTGGTTCAAGCTTGCAATCACGCAATCGGATGCCTACCTAGTACCTAGTAGTGTTCGTCCAAAATGCGAAATGGGAGCCAACGCACCTGAGATCCTAGACGATTGCGATTATGCGAGTGAAGCGGGGAGGCGCGGCCGACCGTCACCCTGCGCATACCGGGGCATCGTCGTCCCGCCACCGCCGCCGCCGCCGCCGCCCACACGAACGACATAGGGCTCCATCAAACAGGAAAAGGCCCAGCGAATAGTCAGCTTAAGAAGGCCAGCGAGGCGAGGCCCACTAATACGTGAGCTCGGGACGGAAGCCTAAACCCTGTCGTAACCGGAGCCCCGACTGATATAATTGCCCCGTCTCCGGTGTTCCCTCTTGCCAGTTCGCCGCCGTCTTTTCATCTGATCTAGTTCTGAGATTTAATCCCCGACGGCGAACGTTGTCAAGTCCGGCGACCTAGACCAAGGCCTCGATGGAAGGGGCGACGCCTCTACGTCGCGGTCTCCCGGAGGAGATTGTCGTGTGGGAGATCCTCGTTCGCCTTCCCCCTAAATCGCTCCTCCGCTGCCGCGCGGTCTGCCGGGGCTGGCGCCAAGCCACCTCAACCCGCCCCTTCCTCCAGGCCCACCACGACCGCCAGCCTAGCCTCCCCATCGTCTCCGGATCCAAATACGGCGGCGCCCGCCACGAAAACGTCCTCACCTTCGATCACCGAGCTGCCGTCGGCAGCTGTCTCCAACCTGCCGCCCGCCTTGAATATTCCTTTCATCCGGAGGCGTCCTGCGACGGCCTCCTCATTTTCTCCAGCGATGGCGCATGCATTTCCGTCTGCAACCCGGCCACGCGTCAGCACGCTCCCTTGTCGCAACTGTGGGGCTTCGAAGTATTGGGGATATATGCACATCGCCCTAGTGGCGAGTACCGGCTGTTACTGCAGCGGACTTATCAACTTGACTGCTATGTCTTCGTGTTGGGTTCCGACCAGCCGATGAGGTACGTCGGGATGCTAGGTTCAGCTTATTTACACAAACCTACCCTGGTCCGTCATAGCCTGCATTGGTACCCAATGCATTATTCGAGTGGCTCCCATCAGTATCAGACTGGAAGCAAATCGATAATAGTATTTGACACCATATTGGAGTCATTTCGACGGATGGGTGCTCCAGATGTTCCTGCCAAGTCATATATCTTCGAGATGGGTGGCACACTTGGCATCTACAACTATAACGAAACCACGCAAATTGTTGATGTATGGATGTTGCGGGACTACCAAAGCGAGGTTTGGGGGCACATGTACAATGTCAAATTGCCAGCCGCAGATATCAGGTGTCGATTTGGATTGTTTGACAATTGGCATGTCAACGTATACTCAGTGGATGGTGATCTCCTCTTACTGGTCTCTGTTGGTGGGTGGATGTTTTACGTTGACATTGACGGCAAACTAGTTGATGACTTCCATTATGACGGTCAACATGTCTCTACTTGTGAACTTCAGCTGAAACAAACTCTTGTTTCGCATACCTTCTTCACGGCTCTAGAAGGTTACGTTGTGAACGCTTCGCCTTTCGTTTGATGGCCGCTGAGTAAGGTGGTCCTTCTCAATGGCCTAGATTTCATATCCTCATCGGTCTGCTATGAACTGTATCAAGTATGTGGTTGGTGGTTTCTTGCTTTTGCACTAGTGCATATAAAGTTGTAATCAAAATCTCTTACTGTTTTGTGGTTGCATGAAATCTATACCTCTCCAGCTGAAGTGTCTAGTGCATGTACCGAAGTATGATAAAATTACCAAGTCATTGTGCTCTTCTTTTGAAATATTTGCCAACTATTCTTCCTCATGCCTCTGTTCATGCTTACCTTTTCATCTAGTGGTTTTCTTGTATTAGTCAATATATTTGTGGTGCTTCCGGTTTCCACCATTTGTTGTAACTCATGATGAAAAGAGGCAGATTTTCCTCTTTGTCAACTTGCAAAGCTCTATCTGATTTTTGACCTTGGGGTTGGAGCACACTAGACCTAAATAAAATATAATTGAATTGCAGTCAATTTGTGTGTTCTGTTATGATTAAGTTTTAATTTTTATGCATGCATCGATTACATCTGGTTAGGTAGGTTTTGTGGAGACTGATAAGCTCACTATTGGAGTAGCCAGACCTGGACATGGTTTGTGCTATTGCTATGATCAGTAATGGCTATGATTCTATCTGTCGAATTGTAGTATTCTGGTAGAAAAGGCTGGCAATGCAGCATGAACATATAGAGGGGCTTTCACTTTTACTGCCAACTGCTTCATGTGATGTTTAACCACCGGACCAATTCTGAGATAGTATGCATTCTAAACATTTGTTACTGCATGTATTATGTGCGATTACAAGTTAACTGCTCTTGACTGCTGACATTTAGTCTTGCTGAAAAGGGGAGGGGGGGGGGCTCCTCGGGTCGCCTTCTGTAGGGCAACCATGGGGGCGATAACCTAGATCTCATGCCGCCACCTCCTCCAACGCCATTCCCCCTCCACTCGATGTCCCCTGAGATGTCCGCCGGCCAAGCCCGCAACGCCGGTGATGGGGGCAGCAGGGATCTGCGCTCAGGGCTCCTCTCGCGACAGCATGGAGGTAGGCTGCCGGGTGGAGAGCCGGGTCTCCGCCTCTGGAAGCTGCTCGACGGCCGTCCACCCTCCCGTCCTCCTCTCCAGCATGGCCTCGCCAGTGTCTGGTAGGGGTGGGCGGTGGTTGGATGCTGCCTGCGCACGACCTAGGCAGGGATCTTGGAAGCCAGGGCGGCAGCCCTGGTTGGAGAAGCGGAGTCGACCCTTGGCAGGTGGCTTCCGCGATGCTGGCCGGTGTCTTGGCCGCATGGGTGGCATGGTGACGGCGGGCGTCAGTCGTGGTGGGGGGGGGGAGGTCTGCTATGCGAGGCGCCTCACCGGCGCGGCTCCGTCGACGGTGAACCGACATCACCCGTCCCCCAACTCGGTCGCCGGCGGCACGGCTAGGACAGCGGCGACCTGGCGTGTTCCCTGAGCCTGTCGCAGACGGCGCATGTGCCGCGGGCATGTCGGCGGCGCTGGCGAGGACGGCGACTCCCCCGCGTCCGCCGCATCTTGCGCACGCGCATTGCCCCGGTAGTCGATGGCCGATGGAGCGACGCTCAGCAGTGGCCTACTGAGCGACATGGACGCAGTCCCTGGCTGCAGCTGGAGGCAAACATTTGATGACTAACCCTATCAGAACACAGAAAGTTTCCCATGCATTTATCAGCAGTTTTCTCATCTATTGTAGGTTAGACGAATGGACATGCCTGCTGAAGAACAATCTTGACAGTTTCAATCTCACCATGCGCAAAACTGGTCCCTAATATTGCTCGGCTATTTGAGCATCAGAGCTATCAATTATCTATGTGTCATCAGAGATGGCATCTCAACTGAAAGACTGCTCCTGAACTTAAGAGATATTGGGTCACTAACTCACTCTGCAGAGAAGAAAAGACTTTTAGTGAGATTATTATGAAGTGCAGAGCAGATGAAGAGTTGAAGTCTACAATGGACTGTAAATACTTATAACTACTGTTGCTTTCTCCAATGCTGAACAAGAGCTTGTTAGAGCTTAACTGAACAAAACAGATAAGTAAATATCATTAAATTAATAGATGCAGGGTCAGTTCCGTGATTGAACACCTGGAGTTTGTACCAGTTGGACCAAAACTCTCAATACCTAGTGTTTCTGTAATTCATGATTTGGATCGTCAAGTTGTACTGCTCATTAAATGTTTGAAAGTTCTCATGTAATTACGTCACCACCCAGAAATGGACCAAAAGGCAAACCAGAAATCTTGAAAAAACAATCATATTTGAAACTCCACACGACCACACACGTTAGCATGTGGTCTCAAATCAAATTCTGCAAGATAAATGCTAATAAATAAATTAAGCTGCTCAGATATGTCCCGTCTGCAATAAGTCATCACTGGAGTATCGCACACGGCAAGGAAGCAATTCAGGCCATCGCACTGTTTTAAACTAGAAATACTGACAAACAGAACCATATTTGAAGCACTGCACGTATGAAATTCAACCAAATGCAGACGCCATTTTTTAAAGGAACCGTCCTGAATAGACGTATCGGTTTCATAGAAGAATAGCAGTTTAGAAATAAAACAAAAATCTCAAAAAAAGCATCACTGAAACAAGAAGAGGTCACCAAGCATTGCGCCACTAGCAGACGACATGAACTCCTCAGACGTCTCTTCAGCTCCACACAATGTGCAGCATCCCTTGGGATGCGCATTCAGAAATTGGAACGACATAGAACGAAATCGGTCATCACTGGAGTTATACGTATCCCTAGCATGAGGAACCAGATCAGACGGAGCGCACTACGCAGCTCGTTACTGCACAAAACGAAAAGATTCGGGGAGAAACCAATCTGAATCTCGCAGACTCCATAGATAGGATAGCTAGCAGTACACACACACGGGCAGCGCACTGGTTCAAGCTTGCAATCACGCAATCGGATGCCTACCTAGTACCTAGTAGTGTTCGTCCAAAATGCGAAATGGGAGCCAACGCACCTGAGATCCTAGACGATTGCGATTATGCGAGTGAAGCGGGGAGGCGCGGCCGACCGTCACCCTGCGCATACCGGGGCATCGTCGTCCCGCCACCGCCGCCGCCGCCGCCGCCCACACGAACGACATAGGGCTCCATCAAACAGGAAAAGGCCCAGCGAATAGTCAGCTTAAGAAGGCCAGCGAGGCGAGGCCCACTAATACGTGAGCTCGGGACGGAAGCCTAAACCCTGTCGTAACCGGAGCCCCGACTGATATAATTGCCCCGTCTCCGGTGTTCCCTCTTGCCAGTTCGCCGCCGTCTTTTCATCTGATCTAGTTCTGAGATTTAATCCCCGACGGCGAACGTTGTCAAGTCCGGCGACCTAGACCAAGGCCTCGATGGAAGGGGCGACGCCTCTACGTCGCGGTCTCCCGGAGGAGATTGTCGTGTGGGAGATCCTCGTTCGCCTTCCCCCTAAATCGCTCCTCCGCTGCCGCGCGGTCTGCCGGGGCTGGCGCCAAGCCACCTCAACCCGCCCCTTCCTCCAGGCCCACCACGACCGCCAGCCTAGCCTCCCCATCGTCTCCGGATCCAAATACGGCGGCGCCCGCCACGAAAACGTCCTCACCTTCGATCACCGAGCTGCCGTCGGCAGCTGTCTCCAACCTGCCGCCCGCCTTGAATATTCCTTTCATCCGGAGGCGTCCTGCGACGGCCTCCTCATTTTCTCCAGCGATGGCGCATGCATTTCCGTCTGCAACCCGGCCACGCGTCAGCACGCTCCCTTGTCGCAACTGTGGGGCTTCGAAGTATTGGGGATATATGCACATCGCCCTAGTGGCGAGTACCGGCTGTTACTGCAGCGGACTTATCAACTTGACTGCTATGTCTTCGTGTTGGGTTCCGACCAGCCGATGAGGTACGTCGGGATGCTAGGTTCAGCTTATTTACACAAACCTACCCTGGTCCGTCATAGCCTGCATTGGTACCCAATGCATTATTCGAGTGGCTCCCATCAGTATCAGACTGGAAGCAAATCGATAATAGTATTTGACACCATATTGGAGTCATTTCGACGGATGGGTGCTCCAGATGTTCCTGCCAAGTCATATATCTTCGAGATGGGTGGCACACTTGGCATCTACAACTATAACGAAACCACGCAAATTGTTGATGTATGGATGTTGCGGGACTACCAAAGCGAGGTTTGGGGGCACATGTACAATGTCAAATTGCCAGCCGCAGATATCAGGTGTCGATTTGGATTGTTTGACAATTGGCATGTCAACGTATACTCAGTGGATGGTGATCTCCTCTTACTGGTCTCTGTTGGTGGGTGGATGTTTTACGTTGACATTGACGGCAAACTAGTTGATGACTTCCATTATGACGGTCAACATGTCTCTACTTGTGAACTTCAGCTGAAACAAACTCTTGTTTCGCATACCTTCTTCACGGCTCTAGAAGGTTACGTTGTGAACGCTTCGCCTTTCGTTTGATGGCCGCTGAGTAAGGTGGTCCTTCTCAATGGCCTAGATTTCATATCCTCATCGGTCTGCTATGAACTGTATCAAGTATGTGGTTGGTGGTTTCTTGCTTTTGCACTAGTGCATATAAAGTTGTAATCAAAATCTCTTACTGTTTTGTGGTTGCATGAAATCTATACCTCTCCAGCTGAAGTGTCTAGTGCATGTACCGAAGTATGATAAAATTACCAAGTCATTGTGCTCTTCTTTTGAAATATTTGCCAACTATTCTTCCTCATGCCTCTGTTCATGCTTACCTTTTCATCTAGTGGTTTTCTTGTATTAGTCAATATATTTGTGGTGCTTCCGGTTTCCACCATTTGTTGTAACTCATGATGAAAAGAGGCAGATTTTCCTCTTTGTCAACTTGCAAAGCTCTATCTGATTTTTGACCTTGGGGTTGGAGCACACTAGACCTAAATAAAATATAATTGAATTGCAGTCAATTTGTGTGTTCTGTTATGATTAAGTTTTAATTTTTATGCATGCATCGATTACATCTGGTTAGGTAGGTTTTGTGGAGACTGATAAGCTCACTATTGGAGTAGCCAGACCTGGACATGGTTTGTGCTATTGCTATGATCAGTAATGGCTATGATTCTATCTGTCGAATTGTAGTATTCTGGTAGAAAAGGCTGGCAATGCAGCATGAACATATAGAGGGGCTTTCACTTTTACTGCCAACTGCTTCATGTGATGTTTAACCACCGGACCAATTCTGAGATAGTATGCATTCTAAACATTTGTTACTGCATGTATTATGTGCGATTACAAGTTAACTGCTCTTGACTGCTGACATTTAGTCTTGCTGAAAAGGGGAGGGGGGGGGCTCCTCGGGTCGCCTTCTGTAGGGCAACCATGGGGGCGATAACCTAGATCTCATGCCGCCACCTCCTCCAACGCCATTCCCCCTCCACTCGATGTCCCCTGAGATGTCCGCCGGCCAAGCCCGCAACGCCGGTGATGGGGGCAGCAGGGATCTGCGCTCAGGGCTCCTCTCGCGACAGCATGGAGGTAGGCTGCCGGGTCTCCGCCTCTGGAAGCTGCTCGACGGCCGTCCACCCTCCCGTCCTCCTCTCCAGCATGGCCTCGCCAGTGTCTGGTAGGGGTGGGCGGTGGTTGGATGCTGCCTGCGCACGACCTAGGCAGGGATCTTGGAAGCCAGGGCGGCAGCCCTGGTTGGAGAAGCGGAGTCGACCCTTGGCAGGTGGCTTCCGCGATGCTGGCCGGTGTCTTGGCCGCATGGGTGGCATGGTGACGGCGGGCGTCAGTCGTGGTGGGGGGGGGGGGTGGGGGGGGCATTTCAACCGCCCTTCTCCTCCAGATCTGACTCCCTCTGGTTGGATCCTCCTTGCTAGATCTTGGTGCTGGTGTTTCCACCGGTGCTAGTGAAGGCGTGGTGTTGGTGGTATAGGTCAGGACCGGGGGAAACCCTTGGTTGGTCCCCGGCCATGATGGCGGGGATGCCCTCTGGGCGCCCCTCCCCTCCTTTGAGGCACTGTCGAGGTCCCGCTGTCCCACCCCCGTTCCAGGCTCCCGGGTGTAAACCCAAATCCATAGATTTTGCAGTGGCGGCACCATTGGTGTTGCATCCCTGTTGAGGGCACTGTTTGGGGAGGCCTGGTGTGCGGATGAGTCCGCCATGGAGGTTGGCTAGCTGTTGGTGCCAGAGTCGGTGAGGTAGTGGTGACGCTCCGGTTCGGCGTGTCATGTACTTTATGGGGCTCTCGTTGTCGTGTGGTTGTTGGTCTCCGGCCGGGTCGGCACCCTAGAGCCTGGGCGGAAGGGGAAGTGCTCCCCTTCCCGTTGACAGTAACTGCTAGCGAGCACCCATGCTTTTCCCCGCATAATGGTCCTGCTCCAGACGTTCTACTTCCTGTGCTCGCGCTCTTCACATCTTCTTCATCAACAATCGACACCAAGCTCTCGATAGCGAGACGACCCTATATGCTCCTTGTATCCTGAGTGCAGCCTTCTCCCAGGTTGAGAGAGCAGTGTGCTCTCTTCGGCGGTAGAGAAGACATGTTGTCTCAATTTCGGGGATCTTGCATGTCCGTTTTCAAGGCAGAGTTGTTCTTCATTGTCTTCCGGAGTCCACTCGAGGAGGGCTTCGCCATCGGCATTCTGCGCTCCTAACTGCTTATTTCCTTTGTGCTGTGTGCGTTGCGTTGTAAGCTATGTTGATCAGCATCTTGTATCAGACTGGCTGATTGAGGCTTTATTAATTGAAAGTCGGGCAATGAGTTGCCTTCATTCTAACATTTAGTCTTGCTTGGTACTGTGACTGGCATCGTCTATTTGGCGAGCCTTCCTGGTTACCTGTGTGTGCCATACGAAAATGTCACTTGATGGTGAAGCACGGGCGGAGCCAGCTCCTGGTGACATCGGGCAGCTACCCGTGCTCAGTCAATTTCTTAGGCCTGTAACAAACTCGGTACTCCCAGAACACTTTGTTCTAAGGTCTGGCTTTAATTAGTTGTGCCTGACAATGGTCTTGTTGAAGGTATTGTTTTGAGAGCGAAGACTTTCTCCATGGTGAAAACCTCAGGTCTATGATCAGGCGATGATGGCACTTGTGCACCGTTCCCTTCTTGGAGGTGTTGCTTTTGGAGAAGCTGGAATTCTGGTGCTGTCTTGGTGGTGTTAGTACTGTTGTTTCAGGAAATAGATTGTTGTGGCGGGACTTTTCTTTTTTATATAATTTTTTTTTTGTTGTGTGCATCCGTAATGCCGCTAGGGCAATGCCTTGTTGCAGAGGCTGAGTGTAATTGATATCATCGCGATATTAACATATGCTCTTTATCGAAAAAAAAGGAGAACACTTTTTTTTGGTTGTGTGCATCCGTAATGCCGCTAGGGCAATGCCTATATAGTCCTATTTAATCAGACATAAAAGAATTAGTTACAACTACCATATTAGATCCAGTATCAAGCATCAAACAGACCCATACCCCCATTCCAAGAAACTAGAGGTGGGCGTGTGGCGCCCTGCTGCCTCAATGCGTGACCACGAGCAAACGAGGACGAAGGGAGGCATGTGTCATGCGTACCTAGCAAATCCTAAATCGTCTCACCAAAACAAGCGCACAACAGTTTAATATACCCCCCAAAAACAATTTAATGTAAAAGGAAGACATTATTTTCCAAATATATGCGATAGTTCCCTAAAAAACAGTTTAATGTAAAAAGAAGACATTATTTTCCAAATATATATGTGATAGTTTTTTTTAGAACGATATATGCGAGACAGCGCGGCAAGGCAGGCAACCATAAGGATTTCCTATAAAAGAAAACATGAAAAGCGTACCTAGGCTAAGCCGAGCGAAAGCCCACGCGTGTCGTTTTTTCAGGAAATATCAGCACAACTCGTACCGATCGCTCCTTTGCTCGATCAAATCGGAAACAACTCCTCTCGTTCCTTAGAACCAGCCAGCGACGTGGTGAAGGCCGGCGACCGAGTCCTCACGTACGTCTCCTTACGACGGAATCGCGGCCGGCGACCATGACCACACCGAGGGAAGAAGCGACGCTTCCCCACCGCGGCATCGCGGAGGACATAGCCATCTGGGAGATCCTCGTCCGCCTCCCTCGCAAGTCTCTACTCCGCTGCGGCGCGGTGTGTCGCGCTTGGCGCCGCGCCACCTCAACCCGTGCCTTCCTCCAGGCCCACCACCGCCACCAGCCCAACCTCCCCATCGTCTACACCTCCGATTACGGAGGCGGCGCTCGCCACAAGAACATCCTCGATCGCCTTCGATCACCTTGGCACCGACGGCCAGCTCCAACCGGTCGCCCGACTTGACAACTCCGCCGTCTCTCTAGCGGGCTCATGCGACGGTCTACTCCTCCTCTCCAAGCGCAACTTCTTCTACATCTGTAACCCGGCCACGCTTCAGATTGCTCCCCTCCCGCAACTCACGTACGTGCTTCAGTTTGATGGGGATGTACCCGCGCACCGCCCAACTGGCGAGTACAGATTGTTACTGCAAACGGCTATTGCAGGTTAAAAAAGTGGCTGCTACGTCTACGCGGTGGGTTCTAACCAGCCGCACAGGTACATCGGGGAACAAGAGATGGTGGCGCTGGGGTGGTTAAACAAACCTGCCTTGGTCCGTGCACGTGGTAGCCTACATTGGTACTCAGTTCATTATGGAAGCGACCCATGGACCGGAAGCGAAGTGATAATAGCATTTGACACCATATCAGAGTCATTCTGCCAGATGCGTGCTCCACTTGTTCCCCCCAAGTCCTATATCTTTGAGATGGACGGCACCCTTGGCATCTATAGCTATAACGAAACCACGCAAATTGTTGACATATGGATGCTACAGAACTATGAAAGCGAGGTTTGGGGGCATATGTACAATGTCAAATTGCCAACAGCTGAACTCAGGTCACAGTTTGGGCTATGTGACTATTGGTATGCCAACGTTCAGGCGGTGGATGGGGATGTCCTCTTGCTAGTCACGCAAGGCGAGTGGATGTTCTACATAGACGTTAATGGCAAACTGGTTAAAAACTTCCGGCATGATGGCCAACATGTCTGTTCTAGTAAACTTGAGCTGAAACAAACTCTTGTTCCGCATACCTTCTTCACGGTGCTCGAAGGTTGTGATGTGGACGCTTCGCCTTTCGCCTAACGGCTATTGTGAGAGGTGGTTTTTCTCAACGGCCATCCTCACAATTTTTTTATGAACTTGATCAAGTATGAGCCATGGCATCATCTTCTTTTCTGCATTGATGTATAAACGGTATGATTAGAAGCTCGAATTGTTTTCTGGTTGCATGAAATCTATAACTGGTTTGGTACCTGTTTGGGGGTGTCTAGTTCATGTATTAATAAAAGTGTGCTAAAATTACCAAGTCATTTTGCTCTCATTTTGAAATATTTGCTACTGTTCTGCCTCGTGCCTCTATTTATTCTTGGGCCGAGAAATAGACTTTGCTTTATTTAGTTATTTAGCAATTCTTCTTAGCAGTCATTTGTTAACAATCTATGTAGCTCCAGACAATTGACATTATCTTTTTATGTAGTTCTTTTCGTAATAATTAATATTTCGGGTGTTTCCTTTTCCCCCCTTTGTTGTACCTATCGATGAAAAGAGAAAGATTTTCTTCTTTCTCGACTTGCAAAGTTGTTTCTGATGTTTAGAAGAGCCTGGGCTTGGGGCTCTCATCTTAAATTAAATGGTTGAATCATAGTCAACATATCAAATAAATTTCTGATAAAATTAATATTTTTTGGGCATCTGCTTTGGCGGTCCTTGCCGAGACTAAAAATCTCACCATTAGGGTAGCGAGGCTTGGTCATGGTTATAAGAGGAGCAATTGTATTCTGATCGGCAGTGCAAGCGCGATCTAAACATCTATGAATACATTTTTGTGTGTGCTTCCATCCTGGCATCATACTCATACACCAATTGTGTGATAGTAGCATGTAGTATTATTTTGTACTGCATGGTAACAGTTCTCAGCTGCGGACATTTAGGCTTACATAATGTCTATAATGTCTGTTTTTGGTGCCTACTCGGCAAGCGGGAGAAATAAACAGGTGAGGCCGTGAGGGTCTGCCTGCCTGGTCACACCATGCATGAAGAAGTGCAGCACATGCATGAGTTGAGCATCCAAGTCCAGGGTTAGCTGGCCCAACGTAATTAAATCGTGTCCAGGATTAGCTGGCCCAACGTAATTAAATCGTGTCCTGGGCTAGCTCTTTGGTGCAAGGAATCGTGAAGTCGTAGCAGAGGTCCATAGCTCAGACAGTCAATATGTACGAGGCACGAGGCAGTAGGATTCGTCCACCCTCTTGTAAATCAACAACGGGCAGACGCCAAATAAGCGTTTTCGACTTTGGTACAGATGAATTTCAGGACGAGCCCTTCCGGCTGCCCCCACGAATGCTCTGCGCCGCCGAGAAGATCCCAAACATCTGCCGCGCAGTCCCCACTCACTAGTGGAAAAAGGGTCTTTGGCCTGGACCCTTTAGTCCCGGCCTCCATCTGGGCCGGGACTAAAGGCCCAGCCACGTCGCCCCAAATTCGCCAGCCGCCCGGGAGGATTTAGTCCCGGCCCGTAACAAGCCTTTAGTCTCGGTTTGAGATACAAACCGGGACTAAAGGGCTACGCGGTGTGCAGCCCGCATGTGCGCACCCTTTAGTCCCAGTTTGTGTCTCAAACCGGGACTAAAGTCCTCTGCCTATATATAACTGCAGCCCCTCTCTCCCCTCTTCCTTGCATTTTTTTGGATGAAAGAGTGTGGGTGTGTGCTAGCTCACCTTTTTGCTTGGATGCACTAGAGGTGTTTGTTGAAATGTGTGTTAGAGCGATGCCGCTTCAGTTCACCGAACACAACTACGATATGAGGTGCCCGAGCCACGCTTAAGCCTCTTCCTCTTTATTTCCACTTATTCTAAAAGGTTAGCAACTATATTTCCTCGTTTAGACCGTGCGGTGCTAATTTTTAGGATCGTGATTGTGTTTGATATACTGTTGCATGACGCAGATGAGCCATCCATGGATGTACGGTGATCGACGCACCGCCGCTTACAGAGAAGGCGTGCATTCTTTTCGAGATGCGGCCGATGCGAACAAGCATGGTGGTGGCTATATGTTTTGTCCATGTGTTGAATGTCGGAATGAGAAGGATTACACTTCCTCAAGAGTCATTCAGAGCCACCTGCTTCGGTCCGGTTTTATGTCGGGCTATAATGTTTGGACCAAGCATGGAGAAAGAGGGGTTATGATGGAAGACGACGATGAAGAAGAAGAGAACGATGATGACAACTACCGATCTATGTTCCCTGAGTATGCTGATACCGCAATGGAAGACAATGAAGAAGAAGATCAGGGTGCAGAACGGGAACCAGATGAGCCCGCTGATGATCTTGGCCGGGTCATTTCTGAAGCACGGCGAGGCTGCGACACAGAAAAGGAGAGGTTGCAGTTCGAGCAGATGTTACAGGACCACAACAAATTGTTGTACCCAACTTGTGAAGATGGCCAGAAGAAGCTGGGTAGCACACTGGAATTGCTGAAGTGGAAGGCAGAGACCGGTGTGACTGACTCGTCATTCGAAAAGTTGCTGGTACTGATGAAGAAGATGCTTCCAAGAAAGAACGAATTGCCCGCCAGCACGTACGAAGCAAAGAAGCTTGTCTGCCCTCTAGGATTAGATGTGCAGAAGATACATGCATGCCCTAATGACTGCATCCTCTACCGCGGTGAGAAGTATGATAATATGGATAAATGCCCGGTATGCACTGCATTGCGGTATAAGATCAGAAAAGATGACCCTGGTGAGATTGAGGGCGAGCCACCCAGGAAGAGGGTTCCTGCCAAGGTGATGTGGTATGCTCCTATAATACCACGGTTGAAACGTCTGTTCAGAAATAAAGATCATGCGAAGTTGTTGCGATGGCACATGGAAGATCGTATGAAAGACGATAAGTTGAGGCACCCCGCGGATGGTCGGCAGTGGAGAAAAATCGAGAGAGAGTTTCCGAGATTTGCAGGTGACGCAAGGAACTTATGGTTTGGTCTGAGTACAGATGGCATGAATCCTTTTGGGGAGCAGAGTTGCAGTCACAGCACCTGGCCCGTTACTCTATGTATCTACAACCTTCCTCCTTGGTTGTGCATGAAGCGGAAGTTTATTATGATGCCAGTGCTTATCCAAGGTCCAAAGCAACCCGGCAACGACATTGATGTGTACCTAAGGCCATTAGTTGATGAACTTTTACAGCTATGGGCCGAACCAGGTGTACGTGTGTGGGACGAGCACAAACAAGAGGAATTTGACCTTCGAGCGTTGCTTTTCGTAACCATAAATGATTGGCCTGCTCTTAGTAACATTTCAGGACAGTCAAACAAGGGATATAATGCATGCACGCACTGTTTAGATCAGACAGAAAGTATATATCTGGAGAAATGTAGGAAGAATGTGTACCCGTACAATCGTCGTTTTCTTCCGCCCAAGCATCCCTTAAAGAAAAAAGGCAAGCATTTCAATGGCAAGGCAGAACCCCGGGGGAAGCCTGTCATCCGTACTGGTGCTGAAGTATTTGATATGGTCAAAGATTTAAAAGTAATCTTTGGAAAGGGTCCTGGCAGCCAACCTGTTCCTAACGGCCCTGATAAGCGCGTACCCATGTGGAAGAAGAAATCTATATTTTGGGAGCTACCCTATTGGGAAGTCCATGAGGTCCGCTCCGCAATCGACGTGATGCACCTGACGAAGAATCTCTGCGTGAATATTCTAGGTTTCCTAGGCTTGTATGGGAAGTCAAAAGATACACCGGAAGCACGGGAGGACCAGGAACGTCATAAAGGAAGAGATGGCATGCATCCAGGACAGTTTCAAGGGCGTGCCAGCTACGCTCTTACTAAGGAAGAGAAGGAAATCTTCTTTGAAGTCCTTTTCAGTATCAAGGTCCCGACTGGCTTCTCGTCGAATATAAAGGGAATCGTAAATATGAAAGACAAAAAATTCCAAAACCTAAAGTCTCATGACTGCCACGTGCTTATGACGCAATTGCTTCCGGTTGCATTGAGGGGAATTCTACCGGAAAATGTTCGACTGGCAATTGTGAAGGTATGTGCATTCCTGAATGCAATTTCTCAGAAGGTAATCGATCGAGAAAGTCTATCAGGGTTACAGATTGATGTGGTCCAATGTCTGGTCAGCTTTGAGTTGTTGTTCCCGCCATCCTTCTTCAATATAATGACACACCTCCTAGTTCACCTAGTCGAAGACATTAGAATTCTCGGTCCTGTGTTTCTACACAATATGTTCCCCTTCGAGAGGTTCATGGGAGTCTTAAAGAAATATGTTCGTAACCGTGCTAGGCCAGAAGGAAGCATCTCCAAGGGCTATGGAACAGAGGAGGTCATTGAGTTTTGTGTGGACTTTCTTCCTGACCTTAAGCCGATTGGTGTTCCTGAATCTCGGTATGAGGGTAGGCTGACAGGAAAAGGCACACTAGGAAGGAAAGCAAAAGTATGTATGGACGGGCATTCTTTCTCTCAAGCACACTACACAGTTCTACACAATTCCACCGTGGTGGCTCCGTATATCGTGAGACACAAGAATATTCTACGCTCCGAAAACACGGGAAAGGCTGACTCTTGGATTAAAGGGGAACACGAGAAGACTTTCGGTAGTTGGTTGCAGACACATCTCATGAATGACGACACCGTTGGAGATCAGCTGTACTGTTTGGCCAGGCCACCATCTTCGACTATATGTACTTTCCAAGGGTACGAGATAAATGGGAATACATTTTACACGGTTGCCCAAGATAAAAAGAGCACCAACCAAAACAGTGGTGTCCGCTTTGATGCAACAGACGAGAATGGGCACTGTTTGGAAACATATTACGGGTACATAGAGGAGATATGGGAACTTGACTATGGACCTACTTTTAAGATCCCTTTGTTTCGGTGCAAATGGGTGAAGCTGATAGGAGGCGGGGTAGTTGTAGACCAAAAGTACGGCATGACAACAGTGGATCTCAACAATCTTGCGTACATGGACGGACCATTCGTCCTAGCCAACGATGTCGCTCAGGTTTTCTATGTGAAGGACATGTCTACAAAAACGAGAAAAAGAAATCAGCAAAAGAAGACGTCGTCCGATGAGCCAAAGCGCCACATAGTTCTTTTAGGGAAAAGAAACATCGTGGGAGTAGATGACAAGACAGACATGTCAGTAGATTATAATAAGTTTCATGAAATTCCGCCCTTCAAAGTGAAGACTGACCCAAGCATCCTACTGAATGATGAAGATTCTCCATGGCTACGACCTAGAAGAAAACAGAAATAATAGATAGGATTGTTGGTGCAATAATGTAATAATGTATTAAATCTTTTATGTAATGCATGATGAAGATTCTTCATGGCCTCAACCCCGTTCAGTGCAAAATAGTTTTAAATTGAAAAATGGAAAAATAGTTAATACTTAGGATAGTTATAATAATGTAATTTGAAAATAGAAAATAGTTTTGAATTATTTATTCAATTTCAAACACTTTTCATTTTTATAGTTTTATCAAATTCTCAAATATGCAAAAAGAATATTAATAAACATAGTTTTTAATTGAAAATGGCAAAATAGTTAATACTTAGGATAGTTAAAATAATTAATTTTGAAAATAGAAAATAGTTTTGAATTATCTATTCAATTTCAAACACTTTTCATTTTTATAGTTTTGTCAAATTCTCAAATATGCAAAAAAGAATATTAATAAACATAGTTTTTAATTAAAAATGGCAAAATAGTTAATACTTAGGATAGTTAAAATAATTAAATTTGAAAATAGAAAATAGTTTTGAATTATTTATTCAATTTCAGACACTTTTCATTTTCAAAGTTTTATCAAATTCTCAAATATGCAAAAAAGAATATTAATAAACATAGTTTTTAATTAAAAATGGCAAAATAGTTAATACTTAGGATAGTTAAAATAATTAAATTTGAAAATAGAAAATAGTTTTGAATTATTTATTCAATTTCAGACACTTTTCATTTTCAAAGTTTTATCAAATTCTCAAATATGCAAACAGATAACTATTTATAAAACCAAATAAAACAAAAAACAGAAAATAGGCCTTTAGTCCCGGTCCGTGCCACAGACCGGGACTAAAGGCCCTGGCCGCTGAAATCCCCGCCCGAGGCCTTTAGTCCCGGGCGGTGGCTCAAACCGGGACTAAAGGCCCCCCTTTAGTCCCGGCCTGAGCCACCGCCCGGGACTAAAGGTCCCGGGGTATAAATTTCGCTTTCTTCCCCGCGCCGCCCCAGCACTTAGCCGTTTCGCGCGCGAGGAGAATTTGGACGCCGCCAGGCTGCCGCTCTCGCCGCCGTTCAGTGCGCCGTCGTTCACCGCCCCGCCATCCACCGCGCCCCCGCGCCCTCGCGCCGCCGCGCCCCCGCGCCGCCGCAGCCCCCGCGCCGCCTGCAGCCACCGCGCCACCTCGCCGCCGTTCGCAGCCACCGCGCCACCAGCCGTCAGAGGCCGCAGCCACCTGCAAGGTTTTTTTTCAAAAACTTTAATTTGTTAATTAGTTAATTAGTGTTAGGGTTAGGGTTAGATATAGTTAGAATTTAGTTTAGTTAGCTATATATTGTTAGGGTTAGGGTTAGATATGATATAGAATTAGTTAGAATATAATTAGTTAGAATAGAATTAGTTAGAATAGAATTAGTTAGAATTGTTATTATTTTAGTTAGATATAGAATTATTTAGAATAGAATTATTTAGAATAGAATTAGTTAGAATAGAATTAGTTAGAATAGAATTAGTTAGAATAGAATTAGTTAGATAGAATTAGTAGAATAAGTTAGAATAGAATTAGTTAGAATTGTTATTATTTTAGTTAGATATAGAATTATTTAGAATAGAATTATTTAGATAGAATTATTTAGATACATATAGTTAGAATAGAATTATTTAGATACATATAGTTAGAATAGTATTTAGATACATATAGTTAGAATAGAATTATTTAGATACATATAGTTAGAGAATTATTTAGATAGATATAGTTAGAATAGAATTATTTAGATAGTTATAGTTAGAATAGAATTATTTAGCTTAGTTCTAGTTAGAATAGAATTATTTAGATAGTTATAGTTAGAATAGAATTATTTAGATACATATAGTTAGAATAGTATTATTTTAGAGATAGTATTATTTTAGATAGTATTATTTAGTTAGAATTTGTTTGCAAATAGAAATAGAATTATTTAGTTAGAATTTATTTGCAAATAGAAAATGAATTATTTTGCAAATAGAAAAAGAATTATTTTGCATATATAGTTTGTTAGTTTATTAGTTAATCAAATGTTCGTTTTTTGCAGAACTATGGATCCACATAGCAGGAACCTCGAAGAGGAAGAACTTATCGAAGATATAATCAAAGACGCCCCCGACGTTGAACCTGCTGAATCTCCGTCGTCATATCTAAACCCCTCCGGAGATGGAATGGAGGTTGATCGACACGAAGATGAAGCCGATGGGGCCGGAGATAGCTCCAATGACGGAGAAGGTGATAGCTCCACTGATGGAGAAGCCGGTGGAGAAATAATAAAGTCCGGCGAGGTATACATATGAAGTTCGACAATCACTTGTAATATGTGAAAAATATTGGAGATAGCTCTATATTGTATACATATACATTCATTTGACGAATGTTTCTCCCTCTTAGGCCTCCACATCGAGCAAAGCTACGAAACGAGGCCCGACTAAAAAGTTGGACGCACGGACGCATTACACCTTTGAGGTGATATTGCCTACGGGCGAACCAAAGCTTCCTAAGAATGCTGCTGACACATTCAAGAAGCAATGCGGAGTTCTCGTTAGGGATCACGTCCCGATCAGCGTTCGGGAGTGGAACAAGCGCAAAGGGGCAGCCGATAGTGACTATGTCGCCGAAAGGTACAAAGATAATCTTTGGAATGATATCATGTCACATTTCAACCTGCCAGAATGTGAGAATGAAGACGCCGCAAAAAAACTGAGGGCCAAAGTCAAGCAGTGGACTCTAAAGAAGATGGCCGAACTGTTCCGTAGCTGGAAGAAGAAGCTATGGAAAGACTATCTGAAGACAAAGAAAGTGCCAGTATTCGAGGGGTATCTAGCCAAGCAGGCGAATCACTGGAAGGCATTTCAGGAGTACAAGCAGTCAGAAGATGCCAAGGCATTATCAGAAAAGAACAAGAAAAATGCCGACAAGAAGAAATATCACCACACGCTGGGGCCAGGGGGCTATGAGACTGCCATCCCAAAGTGGGATAAGAAAGAGCAAGATCTGCTAGCTAAAGGCATCGTACCTGAACCCATCCGTGATGAGTGGGAAATGAGAGCAAGGAATTGGTTCCTTGCGCATGGTGGTTCGTACGACGAAGAAACAGGGGACCTCATCTGCAGTGGCGGTCTTAGGATACCCAGGGAGAATTGGAAAAAGATAGTGAAAGAAATTAAAGAGGGAAAAAGACAGTTCACTGCAGATAGAGAGAAAGATTTGCTCACACTGGTCCTCGGCAATGATGAACATGGAGGACGAACGCGAGGCTTCGGTCCTTCTTACCCGTGGTGGCTTGGGTTTGCCAGAGACCAAGACACTTACAGAAGCCGGGCGAGAGCAAAGAAGCGACAGCAGGATGAGGAGAATGACAAGTTCAACCAGTTGCTTGCCAGGCTTAACGAGCAACAGAAGCAGATTGACGAGCTTAGAGGAGTAGCGCGCCAGGAAGATCCTGGACTCGATATTATCGGCGCCCCATCTAAGCGGAAAAGCAGCGTGGCTGAATCTGAGGCCCCGCCCGACGATGCACGAAGAATGATAGAGGGCGGTCCCGGCTACCCCGTGGATGGAATCAAGGAGTCAACATCATGTGAACTCCATCAGAAATTCAAGAACATATCCATGAAGGTGGCCGTCGGACAAGCTTTACCTTCTGGCCCTGATGCACGCTGGCATGGCCGTGAGATTCTAGCTGGCTTTGCTAAAGTCGGGGTGGATGAAATCATGGCGGGGTTTCATGATATGGAGCTCGACATGGCTGGACCCGAAGATGAGAGGACACTCGGAGAAGTACTGGGTGGAGTCATCCTATGGGACAAGAACTACATCAAGCTTCCAGGCTCGGCCCCAAGGACAACACCGCCTCCGAGTCGTCGCAGGTCACCTACACCTCCATCACCTCCAAGCCCTCCACATGACGACGGCCACCACAGCACGAGTCCATCTCGATCACCGCCGCCGGACTTGGGTCGGCCGTCTCTGCCGCCGCCCGCTAAGGATACTAAGCGGAAGCGTGCCAGCAAGAACGCTCCGTCCATGAGTTCTAAGCGACGGAGCTCCCCAAAGCGCAAACTGTCGCCCCTCCCAAAGGTACCTCATGCTAATCTTCCTATCAGACCTTATGATCGTACCGACGAGGAAAACGCCAGGATAGCAAAGGAACATTATGAGGCGCAGATGAAAAAGAAGGAACCCGAGCCCCGCCCGGAATACACCGAGAAGCAAATAGCATATGCAAAATACTTCATGACCCTTCCATCACAGTATGACTTACACCATAAGCCTGACGACTATACACGCACATTGCAGAAGGAAGGGCAAAAGAGCAAGTCACGTGCAAGTGCAAGTGCAAGTGGGAGCAAATTAAGTTCAACTACAAGCAAAATAAGATCAGACGTTCCTCAGCTTGGACAACAGGCCAAACAGTCGATCCCACCCCTCAGGGTGTTACCCGAGAATGTTCCCTCTCTGGTGCAGGGGCAAGATTTGGGATTAGCAAAGAAGTGGGCGGATGAATGGGGTATCCCGGTTGAAGTCATTCTGGCTTCCCAAGACGACGTGGTACCCAAGGCTGTGGTAGCCCCTAAGCCACAGTTTGTCATGGGAGCGCCTTTGGTCAGCAAAGATAAGTTTGATGATCTCCCAACAAATATGCGTTACTTGCATACATGGTACTTAAGTGAATCAAAGAAAGGGAGAACGATGATCGTGGCGCTTGTCCCACGGGAGTACTACGGCCGTCCCGAAGACATCCATATCGACTTTGATGAACTCTTCCAGATGTACAATGCCGACGCCCTCGACAAATCGCTTATGAGTTGCTATTGTCTGTAAGTTTTTCAATTCGTTGTCTACATATAACTTGTTCAATTATTTCAATTCATTGTCTACATATAACTTGTTCAGTTATTTCAATTCATTTTCTACATATAACTTGTTCCGTTCTGACTTGTACTCTATTATGCAGAATGAAGATTCTGGAATGTAAAAGTAGGAACATCCTAAATATTGGGTTTATTGACCCAGATAAAATACATATAAAGACGCTAACTGATAACCCCAAGGAGACGGAGGAAAACCTTCTAAGGTTTCTAACAGATCAAAATTACTGTGACCACATACTGTTTCCATACAACTTCAAGTGAGGGTCTTACTCTGTTGTGTCCATTCACTTATGAGTGTAATTGATAAGTTACTGACACATATATATATACATGTGCAGCTACCACTGGATTCTGTTGGACATTCAAATTG
Source organism: Dactylis glomerata (assembly GCA_007115705.1). NCBI lineage: Eukaryota > Viridiplantae > Streptophyta > Magnoliopsida > Poales > Poaceae > Dactylis > Dactylis glomerata. The sequence continues at coordinate 473,817 of QXEO01001381.1, read as the reverse complement.
ATAAGGGAAGAGTTGATGCCTTCGACCCATTATCGAGACCCTTGGAACAGTTCCAAAGCCTGCAGGACATGCTCCAAGGGTAATTTCAATCATTCTTGCGCTCTATCGGTCTCTTTCGATGATTTTCTGATATATCAATTAATGAAAAACTTAGCAAATCATTTTCCTTGTCGGGCAGGGTTTGGAAGCGGTTCAAGTGCGTGACTCCCGGTATCCGGCATGAGAAGCTGACCTTTAGAGCGGCTCAGGTAAGTAGTAGTATGATATACTTCTATTTTCAATACTTTTGTAATGCTAGATTATTATTTTGATTATATATATTCTATTCTCGTAAAGTGCGACCAGCAGCCACGGGGGACGCATCTATGTGGATACTATGTTTGCGAGACCATTCGCACGTTTACCTCTGAGCACAAGGATTACAGATACGATGTAAGCAATAAACATTCACACCTCTATTTTTACTCGTCATTCTTTGTTATCATGATTGATATTCATATTCATCTCCTCTTCTTATATAGTACACGGCCATGCGGGAGAAGTACCTACCAGAGCAACGCGCGATTGCTGTTGCAGAGGAGCTGGCGACCTTTCTGAGAATAGAAGCTATAGACGACAAAGGACGATTTAGTGTAGCTAGGGGCCATTACTGATGTTGGTCCATGTAATCGAATAGACGGGCTCTAGTCCCGATAATTCTGATCTCCATATAATTGTATATATATGCTCGCTTGTAAGATAAGTTAATCTTATATATATGCATAAACTAATTCCCGAACACGCACCAAACGAGGCATCACGTTAATCCCCCGAACACCTAAAACCCTAGAACCCCTAAACCCTAAAAACCCTAAAGTAAAAAAGCAAAATCTGTAGATGCCTTTAGTCCCGGTCTGTGTTACAAACCGGGACTAAAGGGTCCTGGCCCTGATTCGCTCCGAGATGCCCACGTGGACACCCTTCAGTCCCGGCTGGTAAGCGGGCCGGGACTAAAGGTTCAGCCTTTAGTCCCGCGGCTGGGGTCCCGGTTTGCAAACCGGGACTAAAGCCCCTTACGGGCCGGGACTGGAGGCCCCGTCCCCACTAGTGACTCCTCTTGGAGCTCGCAACATTTTGTGCTCTTCCGCTACAGGTTGAATGGAGACCCTGCCGTGCTCGGAATGACTCCCACTGGTCGTTCTTGAGCCGCTCCATCAAGGTAACAACCGCCGTCGTTGCTCATGGGCTGATTTAGGACCGCCCTACTCTTGCCCTAATTCGGCAGCTCCCGCCACCGCTGATTTGGGACCGCCGTGCCTGATTCGCCTACCGTCACGTGCCTTCCTTCCCGATTTGGCCAACGAGGCCGGTTCCGCCTGATTTGCTGTGAAGCCCTCTTTGGTTATTGGGTGTTTGTGCAACCGGGAGGTATTTTTTTTGGTCGATTTTTTCATGTTTTGTTTGTTTGTTTGTTTAGGAACCATGTGCATATTAATTTTTAGCAAAGTAACTACAAATATTTTAGACGGGTTCATGCATGAATCCGTTCATGCATTTATATTTTTGAGGAATCATCATCGGACGATTTAGACATATACCAGAATCTCATTTTGATTCTCGTTGTGAAGGGCCTTATGGACAAAAAGGAAAAAAAAACAGTGAGCACAATCATTATCAACTTGCAAGTCAACAGAGAGCACAATCTTTCACATTTCATCATTAGCAACAAAAAACAGAACACACATGTGGAATTCTAAACATTGATTATTAAGAAGGCCACTAAATAATCTTTCAGCAAAAAAGAAGACCAAGATTTCCAAGTCAAAAATCTTCAGTACAGGGACAGAGACATGGTAGATTGCTAACTAGTAGTACAGAAAAGACCCCTAAAGGCCTAGATAAAAACCCGAAGTCTATGTCTATTCTCTAGTTCAAGAAGAAATAGACATGGGTGCAAATGAGTTAGCATATATTTCAAGCACACATCAAAATGACTTGGTATTTTTTTGCATCGGATGTCTCAATCCGTCCCAGGATCAAAAGCAAGGGGAGTGGTGTATGGACGCTGCCACACAACGCTAGATGCACAAAAATCAACCACTGTATATCTTGCTTAGAGCTTGCTTAAAGTAATCTTATCGAGCACCTGGGAGAGATCTTTCCTCGGAGATATCTTCTAGCGGTTCGGTGGACTGAATCCACGTATTTCGCTTCTTTTTTGGCATCTTTCCACTCATCCTTCACCAGTTTATTCTTGCAGCCTATAGTTAAAAATTCCAATGCAGGGGCATTTTCCACTGTGTGTAAAAGAAATTCAAGCTGGCCTCTGGATCCTTGGAATGCTGTCATGCGCACATTCTTCAAATATTTATATGGACGCTTCCGATGCCCCTTGTTTGGCTCATACTCCATGCATAGGGAAGAATGAACACTAAGCTGCAAGTAGGAATAAGAATCCTAAGATACAATTCCCGAAAGCTAAGCAAGAGTCTGGATAATGCATTAAAAGAATGAAAGACTCCAGATAAAGTGTATAACCGAAAAGAAAATATGGGAACGGTAGAAACAAAACAGGAAAAGAACAAGTCGCTATGCTACACAACTGAAGTTAGCTGATACAAATGCAAGCATACAGCATGCAAGTTTTGGTATTAACTTGGAAAAATGTGTAGATGCAATAACATGGAAAAGTGTAGGAATTAGCAGACAGGAGGTCATAAGAATACTTACATCTATCTCCAATATTTCGATGAAGGGTGCAGACATCAGAAAGGAGACCAAATTCAGACTGTCAACATCATTTTCAAATAGTAGCATCAGTTTTAAATATCTTAGCTGAGAAAACTTGCATTCGTTATACATCAGGCAGGGCTTCTGAAATACAGACGATCAAAGGTCAGGATGCCAAAATGTAAGATATAGAAAATCATAAGTTAGGGGTAGTCAAGTAACAAACCTGTGGTAATTTGTAGTAAGTATCGAAGGTCAGATTTCGAACATGTGTAAACACATTAGCAAGTTGGGTGGTAGCGTCTTCCAGAGTTGCTCTATAAAACCAAATATCTGCACTTTCAAGTCTTGAAGATTTACCGAGGTCAATACATACCGGATTTCCCTTGTACACAAAAGTTGCGAGTTTCAGGGCATGCAATGTAATCTTCGTTATCTCGCAGGATGAAAAATGCAAGTATAGCAGGTGAGGCAGTGGGCCATTAACCTTTAGGCCATCTTTAAGATGACAGTTAACAATACTTAACCACTCCAGGTTAGAGCAGTTTGACAACATGTCTTGAAGATCTTTTCCACTGACATTCACTAAGTTCAGCTCAAGCTTCCGTAGGTTAGGGAAACCACTGAACCCCGTCGGTGGCTGGAGATGTCCAAAGCTAAGGTGAATTTTCTGTAGACGGGATATACTTGCACTATCTAAGAGTTGGAACGGGAATAAGTAACGATCATCACGACCTCCAAAACGTTCTGGTGCCAAATCTAAAGTTAGGAACTTTATCCGTGATGATACCACAAAGGTAGCCCAACCATTGAGATGGCCAGCAAGCATGGGATCATAATCAAATTTGATTGCAAGCTCCTCAACAATCCTGCCATGGCACTGTAACAAGACTGAATAAACATTATCGACGAACTTCTGAATATGTTGGTTTTTCCCGTAAGTGCTCTTGCAGCGCATTGTAGTTTCATCAAAACTCAGTTTTGGACACATTTTCCACAAGAATCTCCAGCCCCTTGATACTGCACTCGTCCTTACAGCCTCATCCAGCGGCAACTTTGAGAAGATCGTAGACAGCACGTCCTGCAACGAAAGATACATCTTAGTAGCACGCCTGTTCAAATGAGTAAAAAATCTGCGATCACGAGGAGGCTTGATATAACCAATAAATATCATCATACCTCTGGAAGGTTTTCGAACAGATCATTAGATATTCCTTTTTCGTGGATTAATTTGTGATAGACGCTGTCGGATATGGCTCCACAGACCAGGATGCCGCAGAGTTTAAACCGATCATCTCGTAACCCCTTCTCACAGTCCGGTCGGCGACGAATGTCTGCTGACAGTGCTACGGAAATCAGAGTGCTCAGTAGCTGGAACCGACCGTCTGAAATTCCTTTCTGATGGATTGCTTTGCATACAGCGTGGTACGACATGGCCCTCAAAGCCAGAACACGACATGGTAGGGATCGGTCGCCCACTGTTCTTTCTTGGCGTCGGCGTCGCTTCGGATGGCGGTGCTCTGGGTTCAGAATGTTTCCCATGCCGATGCTGCAATGGTCGAAGAGAAAACCATTTACATTCAGTCTAAGAATTTTTTTTTCGATAAAGATTTAGTCTAAATATCGTGGGAATAAAACAGGGAGAACTGAAAACAGAGGCTTTTTCTTGACCCGAACTGAAAGAACATGGCAAAAACCTCAAGAAGAAAGGGGGAGAGGCTGCACTGTACTTCCGGCCTGCAAGAACGAAAGAACACAGCTAGGGTTCCTCAGCGACAATGCCAAGAGGAAATCAATCCCCGGCGGTTCACCTCCGCCCCGTCGCCGCCGTCGGCACAGCAGACTGCGATGAGGTCCAGTTCGGGGGAAGGATCAGATGCAGACCAGCATCCGAGACGGCGAACTTGGCGAGAGCGAACGCCGGAGCCGGCGGACTGGCGAGAGCAAACCCCGGAGACGGCGAAATTTCAGAATCCAACCGAGACGGGTCGAAAATTTTCAGGATCAAATCAATCGGCGCGACGTACGAGCCTACGACGCACGCACTGATTTACGTTTCCGCACAGGGCTCACGTACTACCCGTTCCAGGCCCAGCCCGACCCGCCGCGCCCGGACGGGCCTGCTTAACCTGACTACTCGCTGGGCCGCCTCATGTCTGAGTGCCTGACGGAGCCGCGTCTCGGTCGCGCGTGCGGCGGCGGCGGCCGACGGCGATGCTGCGACGCGCGCTGGTTGGCGTTCCGCCGCCCCCAGCGTCTTCGACTCCGGCGACGTGCGCCCACGTCCTAACGGTACCGTGCAATCCCTCCCTGTCCACTCCCGCAATCTGTAGAAACATTCGTGGATGGCGTCGGTTCACATCGCTCATTTTTGAACTAGTTGTAGTCTGCGAGATTCAGATTGGTTTCCCCAAATTCGTTTCGTCTTGTGCAGTAACAAGGTGCGTAGCGCGCTCCGCCTGATCTGGTTACTTATGCTAGGATGCGAATAACTCCAGTGATGACCGATTTCGTTCTAATTCCTGAATGCACATCCCACGGGATGCTGCACACTCTGTGGAGCTGAAGAGACGTCTGAGGAGTTCAGGTCGTTTGCTAGTGGCTCAATGCCTCAATGCCTCAATGCTTGGCGAACTCTTCTTATTTCAGTGGTGTTCTTTGAGTTTTTCGTTTGATTTCCAAGCTATTAAATGGATGAGTTTGATACCACAAGCGAATACGTGCAGTGCTTCAAATGTGGTTCTCTTTGTCAGTATTTCTAGTTTCTATTTTGAAATAGCGCCGATGTGCTGAATTGCTTCCTTGCCGTGTGCGGTACTCCAGTGATGACTTATTTCGCCTCATATATCGTTCCAATTCCTGAAAGCACATCCGTGGGATGCTGCACAGTATGTGGAGCAGAAGGGACATCTAAGGAGTTCAATTCTCTTTTATCGCTAAATGTTTGGATACCACTTTTAATTAGCTGTCCTTCATTGAGCTGGTTGATTCTTAAACTATTTTTATGCTTCCAACGGTTGGTTGAATTTAATGCCACAGGTGTACTTTGGTTAGAGCTTCAAATGATTCCATTTTCCAAGATTTCTTGTCTGAAATAAGGTGTGGCATGCTCCAGTGATGACTTACTTGGTCTTGTATATCGTTCCAATTCCTGAAACCGCTTCTATGCGATGTTGTATGTTATGTATAGCAGAAGGGATACTCCAGTGATGACTAATTCCGCCTCATATATCGTTCCAATTCCTGAAAGCGCATCCATGGGATGCTGCACAGTATGTGGAGCAGAAGGGACATCTGAGGAGTTCAAATTCTCTTTTAGCGCTCAATGTTTGGTGACCTCTTTAATTCAACGTTCTTCATTGAAATGTTTGATTCTCAAACTATCTTGATGCTGCCAACGGTTGGTTGATTTTGATGCCACACGTGTACGCTGGTTAGAGCTTCAAATGATTTCATTTTCCAACATTTCTTGTCTAAAATAAGGCGTGTGATACTCCAGTGATGACTTACTTCGCCTTGTATATCGTTCCAATTCCTGAAACCGCATCTATGAGATGGTGTATGCTATGTGGAGCAGAAGGGACATCTGAGGAGTTTAATCTGTTTGTTGTCTTGCTTAATGCTTTGAAAACTCCTTTTAATTTCAGTGTTTGTTGTCGGAAAATTCGGTTTGATCGGAAATGCTATTTGACACTTGGCTGAATTTGATACCACGTGCAAACATATGTGGTGCTTCAAATATGCATATTTTTTCAAGATTTCTGGTTTGGATTTTGATTTCTTTCTGGGTGTTGTTGTAACTTTGTGTGGAACAAACAAACAGTTTTCAGGAGGACCAAATCATGGATTACAGGAACAATAGATATTGGGAGTGTTAGTCCGGTGTAAAGTCTAGGTGTTGAATCACACACAACATCTGATGCTATTTACTTATTTATGTTTGTTTTGTTCAATTAAATTTTAGGAAGCTTTTGTTCACCACTGGTGAAGCCAACACTAGTTATAACTAGTAGAGTAAATTATATCGTGCATTACAGTCCTCACCTCCTATGCATTTCACTCCATTGTAGTCTTCATCTGCTATGCTCTTCATTATTATCTTACAAGAAACCTTTTTTTTATCTGCCGAGTCGATGACCCAGTTTCTCTTAAGCTCCTGAGTCGGTGGCCTTGATGCTCAAATAACCGAGCAAGGATTGGTTTTGCGCATGGTTAGAGTGAGACCTTAAGGATTGCCCTCCAGCAGACAGGGGTTGACTGTGTATATAATGCCAATTGCCAGGGAGGATTCTGCTTAGAGTATTAGTCATCGCCCCTAGATCTCTCGTTGCGCAAGGCTGAAGCATGAAAGCCAGGGTGGAAGATGCTTGCAAACATGGGCAGCGAAGCCACGACGGATCACTTCTGGGGCCTGTGAGCTGAATGGCAGTGAGAAGCCTTAGCCTGGCATCATGGGAGACCAACAGCAGGCTTGGCCAGCTTCGTACTGTTAGAACACCCAAGTTCTTAGGGGAGACGCGCCATGTAGTTTGAGAATTGTATCAATCAACAGTACCTTGTGTGGCACTGACCCTATTTTTCTCAATGCGTTGAAAGGGTACATTGTGTGTATCATGGATGTATATGTTCATGACTATTTTGGACTAGTCAGCACCTGATGTTCTTAAATTATAGATCATTCTTGTTGTCCATATATATATCCCAAGTTCCATAATGTAAATTTCGCTAAAGATCAGCTGCTTTAAGAACCGATTGGAAGATTATGTAATGCCAGCTGAATCGGAGCCAGGGATGTCCCAGGATGGTCGTAGATGGATATATGGAGCACATAGAAAAGTGCAAGAAAATAATAGATGGTCCATATTTTGTAGGTTTCAAGAGCAACATGACGCCGGAGTCCTAGGGAATATTTATCTTGTGCGAATCTGTTCTGAATCAAATCAAAAGCCAGCAGAAGACCTTAGCTTTTCCTCGCAACAGGAATTCTGTAGCCATTGGAAGATTTGTCAGTTGCCACAATTCTGAAGAGAACATGGTCTTGCAATACCAGTATTGGCACTTATCAAGGTATGCGTCTTAATATTTTCGAAATTTCTTATCACCATGTGTGTATTAATAGTACATTTAGAAAGATCATGCTTCACCAAGCAGAATGCTATTTGTAAAGAGAACACGCGCATACAAATCTAGGCGGATATATGCATATCAAAACTTCAACAGCGTTGATATTTCTGTGCACACTGAAAGTATACTCAGAAAAATCATACTTCACCAAGACATGCAAGTACATCCATTTGTAAGGAAAAGAGAAAAAACACATGCATATTAACCATGATATTGTGTATTAAAAGCTTCAAGATTTCTCGTATCAGTATATGCATTAATACCACATTTAGAAAGATCATACTACACCAGGCATGCAAATACAACCAAAAACATATGAATATTTCTTACCACACTATGCACAGTAATTGTACCTGCCAGCATGCTCATATCTAGCCTCCCACGTAATTAATCATAGTATATTTCTTCAGATATGCAAAGATCACATAGTATCATTTATTTATTCGGGAGAGATTACACCATATCTTTCTTGGTAAGTGTATAAATTAGGAACCTCCTACTAGACATTGCCATCACCATCATCTTTTTCCTCGCCTAGGTGTTGTACAATGGCACCGTTGGGCAATCTCTTACTACTGATTTTCTTGTTTGCCACGTTCTCTCCTACAGCCATATTCTGCTTAGTGAATCCATCTCCTGCAAGAGTACATGAGGGTACCACTAAAACCTCCACCTATCAGACTTACATTGTGCTCGTCGAACCACCGCCCTCAAACATCGGTGAAGATAGATATCACCAGTGGTACGAGTCTTTCTTGCCAAGCTTGAGTGTCGGAGACTCGGGCGAGCCACGCCTTATCCACTCCTACACACATGTGTTTAGTGGATTCGCCGCAAGGCTTTCTGACGGAGAGGTTGATGTTGTTGCCAAGAAGCCAGGATTCATCCATGCTTTTCCGGACCGGAGGCGCCGACTCATGACCACACACACACCAGAGTTTCTTGGGCTTAGGAACGACACCGGGTTCTGGAGTGACATTAGCTATGGGAAGGGAATCATCGTCGGGTTGCTTGACACTGGCATCTATGCATCACACCCTTCCTTCGACGACCATGGCATCCCACCGCCACCGGCAAAGTGGAAGGGCTCATGCAAGGCGGCCCGATGCAACAACAAGCTCATCGGTGCACTATCACTCGTTGAAGGTGAAAACTCTGACGATGAAGCGGGGCATGGTACACACACCTCATCCACTGCAGCCGGCAACTTCATCACTAGTGCGTCGTACCATGGCCTGGGAACAGGCACCGCAGCTGGAATTGCTGCGGGTGCCCACATCGCCATGTATAAGGTGTGCACATCAAGTGGCTGTGAGGATTCCGCCATACTGGCTGGACTCAACGCGGCCATCAAGGATGGGGTGGATGTTCTCTCAATCTCACTCAACACGGGGAGCCTAAGCTTTGATCATAACCCCCTCGCCATCGGCACATTTAGCGCGATATCTAGAGGCATCATTGTGGTTTGCGCGGCGGGCAACGATGGCCCCGCAACTGGTTCGGTCACCAATGACGCGCCATGGTTACTCACAGTGGCTGCCGGCTCGGTGGACCGAAGCTTCCGCGCTTCCATTCATCTTGGCAACGGTAAGCTTATTGATGGAGAAGCGCTTACCCAGGTGGCAAAGTCAAGCTCAAATCTCTACCCTCTCCACTACGAAAAGGAACGGCAAGACTGCAATTATGACAATGCTGATAACAGTGTCGTCTCTGGGAAGCTCGTGGTTTGTGATAAAATGGGCCCAGATATTTCGTCCAAAATCCATCACATAATGAGCGCCGGGGCAGCTGGTGTATTGCTTTCTTGCTATGAAGGCTACACTACTGTTCTTCGGAATTACAACTCTACTGTGGTTCAGGTGACCCCGGCTGATGGTGATGTCCTCAAGACATTGGCGAGCACCTCCATGGGTGCCACTCTCACATACAACAACACATTGCTTGGTGTTCATCCGTCCCCTGTCGTGGCATCTTTCTCTTCCCGAGGACCTAGCCATAACACCATGGGTATACTCAAGCCCGACATATTGGCACCTGGACTCAACATCCTTGCTGCATGGCCACTAAAAACAGATTTTGCACAGGGGCCATTCAACATCATATCTGGCACATCCATGGCGACGCCACACGTTAGTGGCGTCGCAGCGCTTATCAAGAGTATGCATCCAGATTGGTCCCCAGCTGCCATCAAGTCGGCCATCCTGACGACAGCGGACATTGTCAACGCCACGGGTGGCTCTATCTTGGATGAGAATCACGAGAAAGCAAGTCTGTATGCCACAGGCTCCGGCCATGTGAGCCCCGCAAGAGCCGCTGACCCAGGCCTTGTGTATGACCTCGACATCATCGACTACGCCGGCTACATATGTTGGCTCTTAGGCGACCGCGGCTTGCAGACCATCGTTCATAACTCAAGCTTGACATGTGCAAAGCTACCCAAGGTCAAGGGCATTCAGCTCAACTACCCGACCATAATGGTGCCACTGACATCGACGGCCTTCACTGTGAACCGGACAGTGACGAACGTTGGTCCAGCAAAATCAACGTACACAGCAAAGGTGGAGGCACCCAGGTCACTGAAGATACAGGTCACCCCGGACAAGCTGGTGTTCTCCAAGGTTGGCGAGAAGAAAACATTTGGCATTTCCGTGAGCGGAAAACTTGATAGAGGACAGCACATGGAAGGAAGCTCTAATTGGGTGCACATAGAGGGAAGCTTGAGCTGGGTGTCGAAGAAGAATGTGGTGCGGAGTCCAATCACCGCTTCGACACTTGTATCCCCTTAATAAGTTATTTTGGATGTTCCTTAATCTTTATCAACTTTCTGAGCATTTCGATCCATAAAAAAATAACATTCTAACTGCTCATATTTTACATATTTCAGGCCAAATTATGTGCATAGACGAACCAGATTTATGACATGCAGTTTAGAATTAGCCAAACCCTTTCTTTTCTCTAGGAAAATGTAGTTTTTCGTTGATTCTACTTTATTATCTGACAATAGAAAAAAGATGGATCGAGTAATCCGCGACTGCCAGATGACCAAAACATGCCGTGACAGGTCTACATGTAAGCCCACACCTCACTAATTAAACATCGTGAATTTTAAGAGAACTTAAACACCAAACTATACATGTCGAAAATCCTGCCACTCCGTTCTTTCCGCAGGTGCCAGGCCGTGATCAGAGCCAGAGAAGTTTGGTCACGTTTGGTCTTGTTCTTTCTGAATCTAGCAATTTTCCTCCACCAACCTGAGATGGTCGTTGATCTGTTGTCAATGGCAGCAACAGCAGGATGCGTCAAATTCAGTCCTTGTCAAACCTCTTTTGCAAAAGGGCAACCAAGCATCAGATGGTTTGCCGTTTCTGTTTCTTGATCGCAAAGGACACATTTGTCTTCATGAGGCCATCCCCTTGCATCTAACATGTCTGCAGTCCACAATCTATTCTGAACTAGCAACCAGAAAAAGAATTTAATCTTACCCTCACCTCTGACATCCCAAACAGCTTTGGATCGGGGTTTCTTGATTCTGTCAAGAAAAGAAGCAGAGTAGGCAGATGAGGCTGAGTAGCATCTGTCATTGGACACTGTCTAGTATCAGGGTTTTCAGTTAGATGCACAGTTTGGATCTCTTCCCATAAATCAACAAATTGGTCAATCATCTGTAGTGAGTTGATTCTTTGCAGTCCTTTCATCCATCGGCCACCCTCCGTTGCCATTTTGACAGTGAAGTTTTTTCTTCTAGCAAGCTTGAAAAGATCCGGAAAACGGTCTTGGAGGGCATAATCTTGCAGCCAGGCATCTTTCCAGAAGAGAGCTTTTTCTCCATTTCCAATCTGTATCTTGGTGCAAGCCTTGAAAAAGAAATGATCATCTTGACTGACAAGGAAAAGGCAATCCATGCCATGGTCGCTCTGCATCTTGCAAATTGAGCCAAAGCCATCTCAGGCGTAGGGCCTTACTGAAAGTATGTAAATCCTTTACACCTAGTCCATAAATTTTTGGAGAGCACACTTGCACCAGGTGTTAATCCTAATGCTATCAAGCATTCTTGCCTCTTTCTAGCAAAGCACCATCATTCTTCATCCTGCTGAAGGTAGTACGATTCATTCTTGTTTGGTCTTTCAGTACAAAATTACATTCTTTCTGTTTTACAACAAAAGGCCTAACTGAACCACAGACGGATATCTATTACTTTGACCTCCCTGAGATCGCTCTGTCTCCTCCTTCGGCCATGACATCTTAAACAATATTTTACTCACAGGATTGTGCCACAATTACGTTTTTCATGAGGATTACATTGCATGGCCTGTATTCTATCTTCTCATTGAAATATTTCTTTGTGTACCATGGCACACCTCTAAATCTTGATTTATCAGTCGAAGTAATTTCAAATAAATTTTATAGGATTAGAATCGCTAGAAAACTTCCCATGACGCGCTTTGATTTGTAGGGTGGAAGTTTGTTTTCTATGTTTCACTATGCACTCAATTCAATGGAAACTTTGCACCGAGTCCAGTCTCTTGGAATTTTTTCTTCGTACTGTGTCAACTATGACATGCACCTAATCTTAAAATAACAAATCAACTATGACATGCACCTAATCATGAACATAAATGAAGGAGCTAATCTGGCTAAGGAATAGAGGTTGTTATAGAGAACTCAATGGATCAAAGACAGCAGAAATGGTTCATAGTACAACTTAGAACAACACATGTTAGCTTACCGAATCTGGTGGACAAAATTTGCATGGACACATAAATATACTCAATGGTGACTCGGTACATGTTAGATTACTCAAATGGCATACATATTTGATAAACAAATTCTTGCAATCTTTAAAAAAATCAACATTTTTCCAGCTATTTTTAATGAACAGACCAAAATGTCCAGAAATAATGGTTAAGTTTAACTTGTGAGGATTTCTAGGAAAGAAGCTAATTTGTTTTTGACAGATTGTGAGCAAAGTTCAGGTCACTGTTCAGGTCACTGTTAGTATTTGATTAACCTGCTACAACAGAAAAACTTATCACCAGGGTATGCCTTCAATATCATCAGTGAGCAGGGTGCAGCTCATTGTGACTACTCTGTAACACAAATTTGACAAGCTGAAAATCAGTTCCTTATGCTCATTTGACGGTATTATCGTATTCGAGCCAGGCTCGGTTTTAGAGCTGGACTCGATCTCGATCTCTGTTGTAAACTTTGATGTACACATTATTTCTATTATATAAGAAGAGCGAGCCGTGTGGGCTAACCACGGCAAACAAGTCTTTCTGAGTTGGTAAAGTTTACAACAGAGATCGAGATCAAGTCCAGCTCTAAAACCGAGTCTGGCTCGAATACGCTAATACTTTATACAGAGCAAATTGCAGCTCAAATAAGCGGCAATTTCGTAAAAACACATGAAGGAAAGAAACACTTTGCTGAGCATGGAAGTGAGAGAACATTTGAAGTGGGAGACATGATCTATTTGAAACTTCAACCTTACGGGGTCCAAGCTACACTCCTAATATTATGGACCTTTTTGAGTACTTCCTAAAGTGGCTAACACATCCTAAAAAAATACTGTTGACAAAAGATTGTAAATTAAACCACTTTTCGTTTCAGTTAGTTAAAAAATCATATTGGCGCTAAAAAATGCGTCAAATCTTTATCTTCCACTACTATGATTTTTTTTTACGGTGACTACGGCGGGCTTACGCTGGCCTGAACCATATATAAAACCACAACGAGTACAGTTACAGGGAGAGCATTACAGATTGGGAGGCGGAGAAGAGAGGGAAATACAGGGGGTCAGGGAGGATCAAAATGGTTACACCAAGAAAGTAAGCTATCAGACGAGGCGGGTTTAGAGCAGCGGTGTGCCCAAAGACGGAGGTCTTCGATGCACCTGCGAATAGCAACCTGAATCGGTTCATCCTTTGAATTGAAGACGATGGCATTGGGGCGTTTCCAAATGTTCCAAGCAATGGCTGCGCGGATGGTTGAGTCTTCAGCGCGCAAGGCACAGGGCAGCAGTATGTCATCCGCCGAGGAGCTCGGATCATGATTGTCATGAAGGAAGAAGTTCCAGACTTGGGCATATGGTGGCAGGCGACCAGAAGGTGGTCAGTAATCGCGTTGAGATCACAGCTGAGACAAGTAGCAGTGGAAGCGAGTTGATGACGAAAGCGCCTTGCATTGGTAGGGAGTCGATGCTTCCACTACTATGATCAAGGTAACATCTTGGTAGCACCTGAAACAGTACTTGAAAGGAAACGGATTCCTCATGATATTAGCATCCCTGTCCTCCAATGGATTATCAAATGGATGAATCTTCCTATGAAAGCAGCTACTTGGGAAGACTCCGATTTCATCCAAAAGACTTTTCCCTCTTTCCAGCCTTATGGACAAGTCTGCACCTAAGCCCGGGGAATTGTCAGGACCTAGCTACACTGACGATGTATACTGTCGAAGATATTCAGCTAACACTTCAGTTCACGTCGGAATCTTCGTCAACCGTTGATTCTCATCTCGACGCTCGAGACTGCTATTTACAGCTATAGCTTCAACTGTTCTGTTGTTTGTCTTTTACTTCCCGCAATATATAGCTGTGACCCCCATAGGTGGCGAAATCGACAAAACTGACCTCTAGGGCAAACTTCAGCACAAAATAAATCCAATCTGAAACTATTTCATAAAATAACCTTTTTTAGTACCATGGTTAGTGGCATAGCACCTTGCACGCTGGCGCTATCCTCCTGGCCACATGGCACCGCGGGGCCCGCATCCGGCACCATAGTGCCGGAGGCAGGGGCGCTATGCCCTTAATGGGCCGGCCCATGACTGTTGTGGCCGTTCGTTGCTAACCGAGGTCCCACCTCGGAAGCTGAGGCACTCGCGCACCAGCTTATAAGAGCATCTCCAGCCGTCTCCCCGAGTCGGCCCCCGACAGCTGTTTTTTTCATCCGGACGGCGGTATTCGGCCCAGCCGCGCCCCCGGTTCCTCGTTTTCGCCCGGATTTGGGCTTTCATCCATCCGGCGAGCCCAGGCCATCCCCGGCTTTCCGAGGCGCGCTCGGGGACTCCGGACGAAACAAAAACGCGTGAAACGTCGAGCGGGCCCGCGGTGTCGGTGACAGGAAGGGTAGTTCCCCGCCATTAATTTCGTTTCCCTCCAAAATGCGCCGCATATACCCATTTTCCCCGCCGAAATCCCCCACAGTTGCAGCTCCTTCTCTTCTCTTCCACCACCATGCCGCCGAAGAGGATCGCCGACGACGGAGTGCCGAAGGCGAGGAAGCTGCGGACCCCCAAAGAGAGGCCGCCGGGTATGAAAAACGCGGCGTGGGCGGCGGATGTGGAGCGCCGGCAGACTGAAACGCGCGGCAGGGTGGAGAGGGAGAAGAAGCTCGCTGCGAAGAGGGCGGCGGCGGCGGCAGCGGCGGACGAGCAGGCGAGGCTCGTCTCCATGGCCATGTCCTAGCCGCGCGTTGGCCAATTCCCCGGTCCATGGCCAACCCAAGGTACAATCGGCTCTCCTTCCACCTACTCGCCGGCGTCTTCGCCCATGTTCCACGAGACCTACGTCCCCGGCAAGTCGAGGTTCACCCCATCGCCGCCGGAGTACGGCGCTGCGATGCACGAGGGCATCTCGCCTGCCCTGCGCCGAGGGCCGCTCTCCTTCACCCACGGGATGCCACCGCCGAATGACAGTGTGATGCATGACATGATCACGTCAGGCTCCATGGCCGCCGCATCGAGCCCGGGTTTCTTCACACAAGAGGAAGCAAGGGCGACGGAAGCCGTCGCGGCGGCAGCGCGAAGTGGCGTCGACGATCACGGGTTCGGAGACGGCACCCAAGACATCGACAAAGAAAAAGAGGAGCAAGCCGACCTCGACGAGGAGGATGACGCGCCTGAGCCGACGTCGACGTCGAAGGGGAGGAAGAAAAGTAAGAAGAACTCGCCGCCGACCGAGCCGCGGATCAAATGGACGGGCAAAGAAGAGGAGTGCCTCGCCAAAGCTTGAAAGACCATTTCCATGAACGGCATTACCGGCGCCAATCAAAACTTTGACACATATTGGCAACGATTCAAGTTGGCGTTCGACGGGCGCAAAATCGTCTATCCCTACTTCAACAAGACGGTGATGATCCGCGGCGAGAAGGCAATGGCCACGCATTGGGGGATCATGCAGGCGGTGTGCAGCAGGTGGCACGGCATACAGGAGGAGATCGCCGATCGTCCGGTGAGCGGCACCAACTTCGAGGCCAAGGTATGCTTATTCGCCATCTCCATCGACCCTGGATCGCCGAGTTTTGATTCGCCGGCTTGTCTTTGCAGATGCGGCGGGCGTTCGACATGTACAACAACGACATCGACGGCCGGACGTTCAAGTACCTCAACGTCTTCGCCCGCATCGAGAGCTGCGAGAAGTGGGTGGACTTATGCTGGAACCTCTCGAAGAACAAGGACGAGCAGTACAACCCCGATGCTCCAGCCCCTGCCACGTCGGCGGGCCGCCCCGAGCTCGGCCAGAAGAAGCTGAAAGAACTGAAGAAGGCGGGCCATCCAGCCGACAGGTTGCAGGCGTCCTTCGACAAGTGTTGGGCCGACACGAGGGCGCACGCCGCCGGGAGGGACACCAAGTACAGCGCGGTGGAAGGAGATGCTCGCCAACCAGGGTGCCTGGATCGCCTTGCTCAAGACAACCTCTGCGGCAAAGAAGAGGAACACCGATCTTGCGTTCCTGATCGGCGGCAACGACGTTGCGATGGACGAGGAGATGAGGGCTTGGTACGACGCCCATCGCCAAGAGATCCTCCGGCCTCCGTCGACTGCTTCGTCCTTCCCTTCGACGATGTCCACCCCTTCGATGACGTCCACTTTGGCGGCCGACGATGCATCGCCGCCCGAGGCGCAGGAAGGCACCGCCGACGAGCCT
Source organism: Dactylis glomerata (assembly GCA_007115705.1). Lineage (NCBI taxonomy): Eukaryota > Viridiplantae > Streptophyta > Magnoliopsida > Poales > Poaceae > Dactylis > Dactylis glomerata. The sequence goes on along the minus strand of QXEO01001381.1, from coordinate 457,055 downwards.
GTAGTAGTCTAGTTTCTGTTCCGATCGCCGGATTGTGGCTGATCCGATCGCCGAACTATTGGGCGATGCTTTTGTGTAGCGGGAAGACGATATTGGAAACTTATCCGCGCTGATGGGCAAATGTCGGGGTCCCGACTAGAAAAATGTTGCCACCCACGCCCGTTTTACATCCAATCCGGACGAAAATATCGCCGGATTTCGGCCCGGGGGCCTCTAACGGCTGGAGATGCTCTAAGGTGCGGTGTGTGTGAGCCTGTGAGCTCCTGTCAACACACACACCTATTGGTTGGCCCCATGCCCGCCGTTCTTCTGTCCCATGGGCCCGCCCTGCTGGGCGAGCTGCTCGCTAGTAGTGTCCAGCCTGAAAACCTGTGGCCCCAGCCAGATCAGGGCGAGCATTTTTGCTCTTATTTACCTAGTCCATGTGGGACCCACTCTTAAGTAGCTCCGATGTTACAGACTATAGCACCCTACGCCAGGATGCTACCCTCCTTAGCATAGCGCCGGCCTTGCGGGTGTTATCCCCTGTAGGGCCATGGTAGCTGGTGCTACACTATCTAGCATAGCGCCTGCCACAAGGGTGCTACCCTTCTACGTTTTTCGCATCGGAATAACCAGTATCGAATTGCTCCGGTACTAAGAAATTTTTGGGCTCGACCCTTTGCGTTACAGACTATAGCATCCCACGCCAGGGTGCTACCCTCCAAAGCATAGCGTCGGGCATGCCGGTGTTATCCTGTGTAGCGTCGTGGCATCGGGTGCTACACTCTGCACCATAGCGCCGACCGCTAGGGTGCTACCCACCTTAAGAGTGGGTCCCACATGGACTAGGTAAAAATAAGAGCAAAAATGCTCGCCCTGACCTGGCTGGGGCCACAGGTTTTCTGGATGGGCCCTACTAGCGAGCAGCTTGCCCAGCCAAGCGGGCCCACAAGGCAGAGGAACGGCGGGCACGGGGCCAGCCAACAGGTGCGTGTGTGTTGAGAGGAGCTCATAGGCTCTCTCACACCGCACCTTATAAACATGTGCGCGCGCACCTCAGCTTCCCAACAGTCATGGGCCGGCCCATTAAGGGCATAGCGCCGCTGCCTCCGGTGCTATGGTGCCGGATGCGGAGGCTGCGGTGCCACGTGGCCAGGAGGATAGCGTCGGCGTGCAAGGTGCTATGCCACTGACCATAGCGCCGGCCATGCGGGCGCTACTAAAAAGGATTATTTTATGAAATAGTTTCAGATTAGATTCATTTTGTGCTGAAGTTTGCCCGAGAGATCAATTTCGTCGATTTCGACCCCATAAGATTTGGGCATCAAGCAGTAATTGGGGGAAACCCTAGCCGCCTATGTTCGAGGTAAGGCTTTATCTTCCCTTGTAATTGACTTTATCACTAGCAATCAATATCTACAACGGGGACTATTTGGACAAGGCATTTTTTTTCCTTCGGGTGCAAATACCCACTTTATTTGAAATGCATTTTCAACACATTTAAAAAAACGGTTTTGCTAAACGTCAGTCGACTGATAATTTCTTAGGTCTCAGTCGATTGTGTTAGCCATCCGATCCGTGTTTTGAGTAGCGATCTGGTTTATGCGTGTGTCTGTCTTGCTGGGTCGCACATTACCCCATAGTGGGCTTTTTTGGGCCGCTTTTCTATCCGACTGGAGGTTGACTCATGTTCTTTTCTCTGTTGTATGGGTCTCACTAGTCAGTGTTCCTTTTCTTTTCTTCTTTCTAGAAACGTCGTTTCATTCTAGAGGAGGGACGAGGGGAACCAGGCGAAAGGAGTTGTGGAAAAGGAGCTCTAGGTGGGCGGCGAGGTCGTCGTCGCCGTCGCCGCTGGAGCTCGAGGCGGGCGGCGAGTTCGTCGTCTTCGTCGCCGCTGTTGGTCTAGCCGGCGATAGATCTACAGGTTATTCTCGATTCGTAAGCTCTTTACGCAATCTGGTCTGTACGAGCAGGGCGAACAAAATCAACAAGTGATCTTATTTTCTTCCTTCTAGCTCGTGTGGTGATTTCGGGGGTGCGTTGTTTTTAGGTTTTGCTGATGTGAGCACGTGTATAGAGAGCTAGGTGAAGATGTTTGTCCGCCAGGGGAATGTCTAAATTTCTGAATACATGCGCGCATATAGAGAGCTAGGTGGGGTATAGAATGAGATGTAATTTTCTTTTGGCTCAAATTGCATGTGCGGTACGAAGATTGTGTTGTCAGTGCCCCTATTTGTGTATCTCTGTTTGTGGTTTTGTGTTTATCTATACAGCTTGTGATGGTCTTGATTGATTTATGATTAAGTTTTGTGTTTATGTGCACATCGAACTTCTGCTGTGATGAGTCTCTGATGTCATTTTGTCAATTCGCTCAGTAAATATGCATGTGATCCTAGTTGTCTGAAAGTTAAACTCCTTAATTATTTGTAGGTAAATTCACTCACTTGTGTACTGAAATAAGCAAACAGGTTAGCTGAATTTTGGAGAGAAGTTAGTGAGCAAACACCAAGTAGGCAGTAGACTGCATACTGTTTGTCAACATTTAATCTTCTGACACTGGCATACATAAGAAAAGGAACACTGACTAGCTTGTGATGTCGTTCTGAAATAAGGGTCGCGTGTCTACCTTCTGTCCGTCCAATGAGATCTCCATGGTTGGATTAGGAAGGTTTAGGAACGTCTTATTATAGCAATCTTTCTGTCGTTTGGCTGCTTGATCTGTTGCCATGGTATATGAGAACTTCGCTATTAGAATGAATCAATGAGTTTACGCAATGGTGAATCATCTGTTAATGACTAATATGCTAGATTTTAATCTGTGGCTATCTTAATCTGTACATGCATAGGTTATGGTGTAATTAAGTTTCTCATATAATGACAGCGAGTAAGCATACTATTGCAGTATGGTTGTCTTATTATAGCAATCTTTCTATATGCTTTCATGGTGCAAATGTGTCCTGCATTCGCATATCTGAAGACTAAATTTTACTGGCTGCTATAAATCTTACCTCTTCTTCACATCTTTATCTATAAATGCCACATGACTACAATTACTGTCATTTTATCTATATGTCTTAATTTACTTATTGTTTTATTCACAAAGGGATACAAGATTGAGGCTCAATGTTGCGCAATTTCACCACATTCAACAATAACAGCTCCATTCAATGTGGCCAAAGAACACATGTCAGTCAGGCAAGAATTCAAAGTCACTGCAGCAGTCAAGGATATGAAGGCCTTGCCAAGATGGCTATAGATGATTTCGAGGTGTGTTGCAATTATAACTCTATTTTTCCTAGATTTTCTTAGATTTACAACTTGCAACTCTGTTACAGTAAAGTTAGAACTCGCGCTTACCTGCAAACTTTTATATCATTCGTGCAAGACGCAACATGTGTAAAAGATGCAATTTTCTGAGAAAGGCGCAACTCGTGTCCGGGTTGCATGTTTCTTCGAGAAAAGGCGCAACTCCGTGTCCGAGTTACACTTTTCACTGAGAAAGGCGCAACTCCGAGTTGCACCTTTCTACGAGAAAGGCGCAACTCCAAGTTGCACCTTAGTTGCGCCTTTCTACGAGAAAGGCACAACTCCGAGTTGAACCTTTCTATGAGAAAGGCGCAACTCGTGTCCATGTTGCACCTTTCTCCAAGAAAGGCGCAACTTGTGTTCGTGTTGCACCTTTCTCCTAGAAAGGCGCAACTTGTGTCTGTGTTGCAGCTTTCGCCGAGAAAGACGCAACTCGTTTCCGACTTGCACCTTTCTACGAGAAAGGCGCAACTCGTGTCCGTGTTTCACCTTTCTCTGAGAAAGACGCAACTTGTGTCCGAGTTGCACCTTTCTCCGAGAAAGGCGCAAGGCGCAACTCGTGTCCATGTTGCACCTTTCTACAAGAAAGGCGCGACTTGTGTCCGAGTTGCACCTTTTCTTCAAGAAAGGCGTGACTTGTGTCCATGTTGCACCTTTCTCCGAGAAAGGCGCGACTCGTGTCCGAGTTGCACCTTTCTTCGAGAAAGACGCGACTCGTGTCCATGTTGCACTTTTCTATGAGAAAGGTGCAACTAGTGTCCATGTTGCACCTTTCCACAAGAAAAGCGCAACTCGTACCCGTGTTGCACCTTTTTCTTGTGTCTGAGTTGCACCTTTTCTCCTAGAGAGGCGCAACTTGTGTCCGCGTTGTACCTTTCTTCGAGAAAGATGCAAGTCGTGTCTGAGTTGCACCTTTCTCCGAGAAAGGCGCAACTCATGTCCATGTTGAACCTTTCTCCGAGAAAGGCACAACTCGTGTCCGAGTTGCCCCTTTTTACGAGAAAGGCGCAACTCGCGTCCATGTTGCACCTTTCTCTGAGAAAGGCGCGTGTCCGAGTTGCACCTTTCTCCGAGAAAGGCGCAACTTGTGTCCGAGTTGCACCTATCTCCGAGAAAGGTGCAACTCGTGTCCATGTTGCACCTTTCTCTGAGAAAGGCGCAACTTGTGTTCGTGTTGCTCCTTTCTCCTAGAAGGGCGCAACTTGTGTCCGTGTTATAGCTTTCACCAAGAAAGACGCAACTCGTTTCCGACTTGCACCTTTCTACGAGAAAGGCGCAACTCGTGTCCGTGTTGCACCTTTCCCCGAGAAAGACGCAACTTGTGTCCGAGTTGCACCTTTCTATAAGAAAGGCGCAACTCATGTCTGAATTGCACCTTTCTACGAGAAAGGCGCAACTCGTGTCCATGTTGCACCTTTGTACGAGAAAGGCGCAACTCGTGTCCAAGTTGCACCTTTGTTCGAGAAAGGCGCGACTCGTGTACGAGTTGCACCTTTCTCCGAGAAAGGCGCGACTCGTGTCCAAGTTGCACCTTTCTTCGAGAAAGGCGCGACTCGCGTCCGTGTTGCACATTTCTCTGAGAAAGGCGCAACTCGTGTCCGAGTTGCACCTTTCTACGAGAAAGGCGCAACTTGTGTCCATGTTTCACCTTTCTACAAGAAAAGCACAACTGCACCTTTTTCTTGTGTCTGAGTTGCACGTTTTCTCCTAGAGAGGCGCAACTTGTGTCTGCGTTGCACCTTTCTTCGAGAAAGATGCAAGTTGTGTCCGAGTTGCACCTTTCTCCAAGAAAGGTGCAACTCGTGTCTATGTTGCACCTTTCTCCGAGAAAGGCGCAACTCGTGTCCATGTTGCACCTTTCTCCAAGAAAGACGCTTGTCCGAGTTGCACCTACTTGTGTCCATGTTGCACCTATCTCCGAGAAAGGCGCAACTCATGTCCATGTTGCACCTTTTCCTTTCTATGAGAAAAGCGCAACTCGTGTCCATGCTCTGTCCATGCTCTAAGAAAGGTGCAACTCGTGTTCGAGAAAGTTGCATATTACTTCGAGAAAGGTGGAACTCCTGAGTTGCACTATTCTCCAAGATAAGTGCAACTAATGTCCCGAGTTTGCACTTTCTGCACTCTATTTTTAATGAAATGTACAACTAAATTATTTTTCTTAACTAAATGGATGACCATCTATTTATTTTCTTCTTATTCCATGTCATAGATAGACGACGATCAGCCATCAATCTCCTTCATGGAAAGGTGGCTTGTGGCCCCAAGGAACCAGGTGAATCCTTTTTTACTGTTTCCTATAGCTATATCTAGATATTCATGATTATTCCAACCTTTCACATCATAAAATATTCATGCTTACTCTTCTTCCCCGGCATTCACAAACAGGAAATTAGAAATGCAAAGAACAGAGATGCCAAGGCACAACAGGCTGAAACACAACACAATCATGTACTAGAGCGAACAGATTATGCTGCAAGGCCACCCTCACCTAAAAAGGTTATTTATGTTGGTAGTACAAGATCACCAAAGAGAACAAATTTAGTTGCTAGTCCAGTTTCAGTCACAGAGAACAAATTATGGTGGGAGGATTCTTTGTACATGCACTGTTGATTGGCTTCAACCTTTGACTAGGGAGGTTTTTGGTTAGGTTTTTTCTTGAGTTTCTTCCGCCATGGCCACACCAGGTGCGCCTCCGGGGACTCGGGGAGTGGTGGGGGAAAGAAATTGGAGTGGCTTTTTCTTCAGGCGCTTTCCTGTCTTTAGCCCAAAATAAACAGAAGCCCACATTGACAGATCTTAAGAGGCCTAACAGGGAATGCAAGCCCACATTGACAGATAATAATGGGCTAGACAGAACAAGGACAGAAACACAATCGCAGGACGGGATGACACAATCGTGTTGAGATCGACGACCCAGCTCGTCGACTGAGACATAACAAATTATCAGTCGACTGTCCACTAGGCACTCCCTTAAAAAAAATCGAAATATTCCAAAGAAAGATGTTGCACATCCCACGAAAAATGTCAGTTTTTACGAAACTTTGCTTGAGCAGAAAATATGGAGCTACACATGCGAATATTTTTTAAATAAATTTTTGAACATTTGAATTCTATTGTTTGGGTAAAAGGACCATATGCACTATTTTCCGCTCTTCTCTGCATCTATTCTTCAGTCCTGTCACAGCTTCTCGCGCGAGGTGAGGGTGTCACTGTTGTGGATAAAGCAAACGAGCGCGCTACGCGTTAGCCCATCTATGCTTTCCTATCGCGGCTGTCGTCACTCTCGTCTCGACATCGATGGTGGGCGCGTGCGCTGCAGCTCAGCCAACCCCGGCCATCACTTCCAACTCCAGCGCGGTGCCGCCGCCGCCGCCGCGGCGCAGCTTCCGCGTGAGCTGCCGGCCGCAGCCCCGCAACCGCGCGGCGAGGAGCGGCCTCGGTCGCGCTCGTTTCTCCCGCGACATCAATGGCGCCGAGGCGGAGCAGAGCAGCAAGGGGCGAACCCAGCAGGTCAGTCGGCCATTCCATGGCATAATCGAAGTTGTCCACCAAGGCAACTTGTTCTGCTCTGCTTAGAATCTCCACGCTCAGCTGCCACTCCGTACGCTCCATATTGTCACTGGACACCAGTATATACATTGGCGCATTCCGTACAAATTTGTGTAGAACTGAATGAAAGATTAACCTAGGCTTCCGGTTAGCGTCATCTCTTGCTCCCTGGCAGATCCTTTTGCTTCGAACAAATAATTACTTAGAGCTGAAGCATGTTTTCGAGATTCAACTTCCTCATCCTCATTTGTTAATAAACTAACCAGGATAACTCCAGCTACCTGCGGACGCTGGGCCTCGGATCCATCGGCGGGGCAGCGGCCGTGAAGTACGGCAGCGTCCTGCTACCCGATATCACGCGGCCGAACATTGTCCAGGCGCTGCTCATGGTGTCGCTGCCCATGGTAGCTGCCGTCCTCGTCCTGCTCAAGCTGAGCTCCACAAAGGACGACTAGAACCAAGGGTGCACTTCTCCAAGCTTCACTTCAATTCAGATAGCATGACATGCTTTTCTTCCGTATCATTTTGTACACGCACATTGTTGTAAGATGAAAAAAGTTGGATATGCAGAGGCGACAGAACATGCTTGTGTCTAATCTTGTCCAGAAATCATTTCTACAGCAAAAGTTGCACTTCTTCAGTTTCATTTTGTACAAGTACATTGTCTGTTTTCTTTGCTCTTGATTTAGGTTAACAAAAATATCTGACTTACATGGCCTGGTGTACCGAGATGCTCTACTGGGAAAAATTATATGTATTTACAGAGAATTTAGATTCATTGGGTCCGATATCAGCACCCATGATTCGGGACTGTTTACATGCTCTTGGAAAGTGAGTGCGAACTACACCAAAATTCATGCTTTACAAGGGTATCCAAAATAGAACTGGCGTCAATAAAATTAGTTGACACTCACTCAACACTCTCCGCTGCGACTTCGTACCACGTAAAAAGAGGAACCTCTCCAGCAGAACAGGCGCAGCAGCTCGCCGGACCTGATGAATTGAAGAAATGGAACAACGGCATGGCCCATGTTGTAAAAGGATGCTTTCCGCGGTAATATTTACAGGCTACAGGTTATCCTTCAACCACTTGGATGCCCCATTGACAATGGATCTGGAAAAATTCAACAAGGAACTTAAACTTGGTCATCATCAGAACGTAATACACAAGATACTGCAATTGCAACTGTTATCGTAGCTAAACTAATAAAAAACATTTGAGCGTTTAGTCATGGTTTTGGTCCAACTACAACACAAGCAGGCCTCTACCTAAGTGACAGTTGCTCTGTACTGTATGTATCCTTCCATTGTTTGCTTATATGTCGAATTTAACAAGTCTTTTGTTAGCATATATTTCGAATTCTAACATGTTCAAAGGGAACAGTTTAAGATTTTTCGACAACAGAAACCAGCAAGTGACATAGTAAATCACCAGTAGGTTCAACATAATGAACATTTTTTTACCATGAATTTCCACGATAAAACATTTTAGAAAAAAATGAAAGGACAGAAAAATGAGAATATATTCAAGGATAAATGACAGACGTTGGCAGGACTTTTCAGGATATTACACAATCCTCTGGCAATGATGATGCACACAAAAGACCGAATACCTTACACCAGCAATTGCGTAATAATAAAACTGAGTTTAGTATTTACCCAGCAAAATCTGAAAGTTTCTTCAACCAGTCAACCTCCTCATCATCAGGTTGATCTGGTACTTCTTGAGCGACACTGCTTCCGTTTTCTTCACGTACATCTGAAATACAGGTCTGGTACTTTAGTTTCTCCAACAGAAATTCCATACTGCCTGATTAAGCAGTAATGATAGGACACCACAAAGTTCGCATAGTAACGACCCAAAATGGAAATGGATTCTTCGCTGAAGAGTTGGAGACAAAAGAAGGATAAAATATATGCATATATCATGCATTCTTACGTTTTTGCTTCACAGGTGCACGAGCAAAACCACCATTGGTCATTGATGCAAGTTCCTCAAGTAACTCCCTTTCGCGCCCACTGAAAGAAACACCAGTTCATGGTAAGGTATTGTCGAGTGCTTGTGTAGCACTGTAGCTCCAGAGTATTACTGTGTTCAAAAGGTAATCTCAAGAAAGAAAGTGTGTGTTCACCTTATACGTTTGGGTATAGAGACCTTAATAGTGAATAGATGATCACCACGTATAGATGGTCTATTCAACGATGGAACGCCTTGCTTCGCTAGGACCAGTACATCACCAGGTTGGGTGCCTGGAGGTATTCGAAGTTCACTAGTCCCATCAACAGTTCTGACCTGCTTGCAATAAAATTTTGAAAGAAATGATTACCCAACACCATAATTTAAACATACTAGGTAGTAGCCTGTGCATGGAGAACAATTACTATATGCGATTATACTTGAAACAAACATCCACCAACATGTCACTTTGCTCTGAACATCCGTGGTTGTAAGGAAGGCGCAAAGACTCAAATCAGTTTGAGCAAAACGAATTTCACAAGACCTTGCATAATAGTTCTAACATTGTCCATGGCTCTGTTCAACTTGGTTAACAAAACATGGCTAGTACGGACTTGCTTCCAATTAAATGTGGCATCAAATCAAGGTCAAGAGTATCAACTCCTCTGATCTTGGATTTTGCTTAAGTCAGTATAATGACACACTTACGTCAGAATAAACCTTGCTTTCATTTCATTTACATGATCTGAAGTTTGAGTGATTGAGGATTATCTTCAGAGCCTAAGGGAAAACATTGGCATTAACACTAAGGGCCCGTTTGCCTCCCATCATTTGGGGCTGGAATCAAAGAATTCATTTATGATTCTAACATTTACTTGTTTGGCTGCCACGGAATTGGTTATTCATCTCATGCCTAACCTTAATACCTATTGGGTACCCTGTCATTTCTGTGGATTTGGCAAAATGAAATGATATCATCATGTCATTTCATTTCATTTCCCAAATGAAATGAAATCATGGGTGTCAAATGAGCCCTAAGAGTGAATACAGTCCTAGATATAATTGATGCATCTAGGAATAAGAGTTAATAAAAACACTATCAGTTCTTCTAGCAAACTAATTTAGTTTGCTAAAACGGCTTATATTATGGAACAGAGTGATAATTTATTTGTTTTCCACAGGACACGCAACAAGTATCACTTGCACAGGCAACACAGAAATAAACACACACACAAATTCACCCGGGTACCACACAGACACACCTTCACTTCAAGTTTGGTGGCTACATCAGAACTGCAGTAAAGCAGCCAACCTTTTTTACTTTAGTGAGATCTTGATCTCAAATTTTGCTTTTCAAGTTGTTTCTAATCATCAATTAAAAGGTGACGTGAGAACTTCATAGTCTCAGCCAAATATGTGCTTACGGAAGAAAGGCTATGATATATAGCTGCAATCAAACTTATGATTTGATGATTATAAAGAGAAAGATTTACCTTCTCAACGGTACCCAAAATAGCTTCAATGTAGCTTATCGACACAGTTGAATACAAGTTGATACCATCCCTTTTAATATCGGATGGCTCCTCTACATCAAGGCAAACGAAAAGATCTCCAGGAGGCCCTCTGTTTTAAAAAAGAGAGAAAAGGGGTTTCAGCATGGTTTTATTTGGATTTCAACAAAACGAATATAAAATATAAAAACTTGAAAAGCAGAAAATGAGGAACTACAACTGTAATAGAGCCAAAGCAAGACACGCAACCAAATACATGATCTGTATTATTTCATGGAAGTTTTTCTTAACTGCAGGCACAATTATAAATTACTGCAATACCCGCTACAATACAAATTAATGTTCATGTAACACCAAAGTTGATCCGAGCATGTCTACACAACACACATGCATAGAGACTTAAAATCTGAAAATCTGCCCACCTACAGCTACAGATACAGGAACTAATAGAGCATGTCATGTGCATTTTATGCGCGATACTCCACAATCCAGTTACCGTGTTTCACACGTTGTTAATTGCAAGCATATGTAATATAGGTTACAAGTAGACCTAAAAATAGCAATCAGCAACATTATAGAGCAGATTTACATAATTGCCTAGGACCACATCAATCACTTGTGAGTATATGAAGTACGAAGTATAAACTTTATGTTTGGGTCTTCTGATCTTACCCTTTCAGTCCTGCATCACCTTCACCGCGTACACGAAGAGTACTACCTTTACTAACTCCTGGAGGGATTTTTACTTTGATCTCCTTTCTCACACGAACACGCCCCTCTCCAGAGCATTTCCTGCAATACTCGGAAATGACCTCACCCTCTCCTACACAAGTGGGGCAGACAGAAACCTACAAATAAGAACAAATGAAAAAAGTCTTATGTAATGCTAAAATTTCCATAAGTAATCAACTGAACTAAACTCAAATATAGAGTACATGCTACCAAGACTAGTAATAACTGACTTTTGGATTAGGTACTGAAATAAAACCCTGAGCCTCAACCTCAAACAGAGCATATTTTACAGCTATGTTAGTGTTAGGCCAGTTTACAAACGTGAGCAGTATATGTCAACGGTCAGCACTGTCTAGCGTCAAACAAGTATGGCAAGACAATTGACAAACAGGAGATCTGTCATGTTCTGAAATATGCTAAACTTAGTGCAAATTACCATTCTTCTGGCTGTTTCAACTACTTTAGAGTTTATAGGCATTCTCACAAGAAATTTATTAATTCAAAAATAAAAGGGAAATCTACTACAAAAACAATTCAGGAGCCAATACAACATATATAGGTGCTAAGTTCCTAGGTGCATTGCCAAAGGTAAGTATTGCCAGCCTGTTCTTGCTCACCTTTTCTTGTTTGCTATTCTAAGTAGTGAAGTTTCACATCTGTAATGTTTCAGCCGTTCTTATCCATTTAACACAAGTATATTTTCTTTAATTTCATGATATCCCCTTTCCAACTTTTTGCATTTGATCATGGTTTTCTTTGACATATAATTTGTTATAGCGCTCATTTCAGTGAAATATAAGCCCAAAGCTATTTCATTATTACATGAAAGCTGACACAGTTGCCAGCATACTCCATTGTTACCTGGGAGAAGAGACCAAATGGTGTTTGCTCAGTTCTCATTACTTGCCCTCGCCCACCACATGTGGAGCATATTTTTGCCTTTGAGCCAACCTTTGAACCAGAACCGCTACAGGTATCACAAGTCTCCAAATGGGATAATATAATATCTTTTTCTGTCCCAAATATTGCCTCTGAGAACCCCAGAGTCACATCATATCTGGTGGAATAAATCTGTGTAAGTCTAGAAATCACACTAGATTTATATATATATATATATGTTATAAATTACAGCTCCATAACAACTTTGTAGAAAAATCTGGTCGAAGAGGGACCTTGGTTTCTACTTTCTTTCCTCAAATTATCCTTGAACACGAGAACAAGCAATATGCTAGAATCACCAATAACCACAAATATTTGTTGCATAACACAAGACACTAGTTCATACTAGTAAACAGTAATATACATTAGTGCGCAGGCAACCGCTTATTACATGTGGGGGGCTGTTTGGTTCTTAGCCACACTTTGCCAAGCCAAAGTTTGCCTGCCACAATATTGTTGGCCTTTGTTTGGTTTTTGCCACACTTTGGCTTGGCATACTTTATTCCCCGTATGGCCCATTTGTCAGAGTTATTGTTTTTGCCAACTTTTGCTAAAGTTTGGCTTCAATTTATTCAGCCAAACTTTTTGTGGCTGCCACACTTTTATGGCTAGCCAAACTTTGGCTTGGCAAAGTGTGGCTAGGAACCAAACAACCCCTAAGTATTACTTTCACAGAATAATGCTGCACCTCAAAGCAAGCAGCAGCGGCCAAATTCATGATAATCTTGAATTAGAAAGATTCATGCTAATCAGTAATCACAAAAAATACTTATTAAATTATTGTCTGAACAACTTTAGCAAGCCTTTTTAACTGAGTAAATATCTGAGATCTGAATTCATTTCATTTCAACAATTCTTACAACAAACCTGATGTCTTCACCCTGAGTAGCAGCGCTCCTTCTGCGTGTCCTAAATGAACTCTGGTCCATACCAGAAAAGCCGCCACCACCACCCATGTTTGCTCCGAAGAATGTCTCAAACAGATCAAATGGATTAGTCTGCACAGAAAAATGGAAAATAACTCAAGCCTTGTTTAAGGCACGCAGTAGTTACTTTTTTCTAGTACTCATATAAGCCAAGGAGCTCAAGTCAACATACATATAACCACATTTAAAGATACTTCATGTAAAAGCTATAACAAAGAAGAGTTGAAAGGTAGTACTGTATAAGCTCCAGCAGAGCCCCCAACCGCACTCTTGACCCCAGCTTCACCGTATTGGTCATACAATGCCCTCTTCTTTTCATCTGACAGCACCTGATGATAATAAGATTCAGTACTCCAGAGTCCAGAACGTGGAATAAAAGATAAAGGGGTCATGAGAGCTTTTCATTCTTGATGAAATCTAGTAAACAGTGGAGAAAGACAAAGGAACTCATAGCATAGTAGGGCAATGCCATCCAAACACACACAGTACTTTGTAAGGCACGCATAAAATCGCCAAAATAATGTGAGTGGAGATAAACAAACTGTAGTGTTAGTGCCATGAATCAATATATATTAGCATGTTTTGGGGTCCATATATTACGACTGGCAGAAATAAGTTTTCTGCATTAACTAATACTGCTAGTATAGGTGAGCCAAAGAACTATAACATGTTATTTTAGCTTCCAAGTCATATGGCCCTTATCTGGCCAAATAATCTTTGCCATGAGCCCTACTCATCATGGTAGTTCAGGCTTTCAGGGATGTAATTCATGTTCCTTACCGAGGTTCTAAAGATTGCACTGTAGGATCTTTCAATCATAGCTTTTTATGCATCCATATCTTATAATCTTTAGGAACATGATGCTCGAGATACTAATCTAGCATGACCACAGAATCTGATCCTATGAAACTGATTCTGTCAATAAAGTGATACAGCCTAGGATCTTGATGGTGACATCACTCAGTGGGAATTCACTTATGTTGCCATTTCAGGGTGGCATGCTACTGTATTTTCTATATTCAGCTATATTTTGTATGCAGAGACTATGTGGCTGTGAGTTTATATGAAGTGGTTAAGCCATTGGAATTTTTAGGAAAATACCATAGAACTTTAGAATGTGAGGTCACTTCTCTTATATCTTGTGTCCCATCATACAAGCCGGTATTTCACCTTGCAGAGTCAGATACACCTATTGATTCCATCTATGCAGCAGCCAATAAGAGGGTGGGAGGGAGGGATATACAATTTATGTATAAAGAAATACTACAGCTTTTATGTTTCAGTTCAAGCATGTGATTTCTTCACATCACATGGTTTCACACAAGGCTCGAGACTCCAGGGTGGCAACTGGCAAGTATCTCCAAAGTAGACAGCGAAAAAATTCCGCCAAGTCTGAACTTTCTCACCGTTCCTCATAGTTGTGTGAGATACTATAATATTTACATTAGGGTGAACTCAAGAAGCTACTCCATTAAGGCATTAATTTACCTGGCCATGCTCACACAGTCACACTATCATTTATTTGAATCCACTTATGAAGTGGCAACAAACCATTGAGTAAACAATAGTAACTCACCATGTTTCTAAGGTACATAATGACTTGACTGATAATTGTAATCTATTAACAGGAAGACGTGATTCAATATATTTCTAACATTAGTACTTCTATTCTCTGTCCTACAAGTAGAAAACGCAAGTTAGCATGAAGAGGTTGATTTGCAACCACATACTACTCCATTACTTAGAGTGGTGCTTAGGTGTGTGCAAATTGGTTTCTGTGAGTGCTTCTTGTTGCAAATACATTCATTTGAGTTCTAGGTTGAAGAGTAAAAGCTAAAACCACCACTTGTTAAGGTGATAATTCATGAATCCCTTAAGAAAGAAAGTCAGCTACAAACAAGGCCTTATGCGATAACATGGAGCCAAAACATTTATGGGACTAATTAGTGCATACCTCATAGGCTGAGCTTATCTCTTTGAACTTGTCAGTTGCTCCAGGTTCCTTATTGACATCAGGATGATACTACAAAGTAAAGATAAAATAAGACCAAAAGAAAGTTGTCACAACTCAAATTTAAATGGAACTCGAATCTAATACATTCCATGTTAAAGTGATAAATTTCAGATCCAATTTTTAGATCAAGGATATCAAGTATGTTCTAAAGAAGCTATGAATGGAGACACTTTAAAACCTAACAAGAAGGACCGCTTTATACCTGTTACCCTTCTAAAAATATAGGCCCTACATAAGATCCTGGTCCAAAATCATACTTCGCAGGCTTATAAGGGTATTCCAGAACTTTGCAGCCAGATTCAGTTGAAACAGAAGGATAACCTATGGAGTTTGAAGGACTAGTTTTATTCGTAACTCATAAGCCCCCACCCCCTCTATGATCAAAGGGAACTCGAGCTACTTTGAATGGGAAGTGATTGAAGAACAAAACATTGGATCGGATGTGTAGACCTTGCCCTAAATAGCATCAATATATGATTCAGGCTCCTAGCATGCAGCAACAATCAATGATGCTGGTGGTTTCTGCATGGCACACTGATTTCACTGCATAGGAGGCCTTTCCATAGTTAAGGTTGCAGTGTTAACACTGCTGGAGCAGAGCGAGATATTATAACGCTAGAAAGGGAAGGAACACCTTGATGCAGTCATGTGTATGTAACCGTAAGGATCTCACACTAAACTCTTCTACATATGGTATCAGGACTTACTCAACTATATTTTTTAACTCTAAACAACAGCTGCCTCTCATCCAAAAAAGTAGCAGACCTGTTGTTAGATGTAGTGGTGTTATTATTTACTATACTAAGGCACATTCCATGTATATAATGGATCCTCTAGGCATATCAAGAGACCTGTTCAAATATTGAAGTTGCATTAAAAACAAATGTCTAGTGTTTATTGCAAAACACTCAACACTCAAACCATAAAAACCTTGGGCGTGCAAGTCAAGTTAATTCCGCACACATGAACAAAGATTGTGCAGAAATCAAAGAACGGATGGGTTACGCTGCGGGTTTCAACTAGGAAGGCTGATGGTATAACAAATATGAGACGAGTAACTGAGCACTAGAGAAAAACTGTGTGCAATACCCCTACCACATCATCCAGTTATTCACCAACACCACTATGGCAATATGGATTAAAGTTCATAATACGGGACGAGAAATAGGTCTATTGTAGCGACGTAGCAACATAATAACTTCAAGGTTATACACAGTTAACTATAAATGATGCGTTTATTATCCACAATATACAAACAAAACAATGACACCAAGCGCGATCCTTGAGTCATGACACCATCCCTAAATGTAAACGAGGTTAAACAGCGCACGAATAGCCCAATAGAAGGCGTAAAACCGAGGGTCTAGTGGGAGGGGACAAGCGTCGAGCACCTGGCGCGCGAGCTTCCGGTAGGCGGCCTTGATGTCCTTGATGTTGGCGGAGCGCTGCACGCCCAGCGTGGCGTAGTAGTCGGCCGCCGCCCACACCACCAGGCCCCTGCCGCGCCGCCTCCGCCCGCGGCTCCGCGGGGCGGCGCACGCGAGCGGGAGGCGGACGCCGCCGCTCCTACCGGCGGGGGCGGCGAAGTGGACCCCGCGGGGAGCGAAAGTGGCGGCCGCTCGGGAGGAGGGCGCCGGGTTCGAAGGCGAGAACGGGGTGGAAAGCGCGAGCGCCATTAGCGACGCTCGCCGAGGGCGGCGCCTTCGAGAAGAAGAAGCTGGGCGCGTCGTGTGCTCGGCGTTGGTCCGCGTCTCGTCTGAGCGCAGGGGAGAGCTGCAGTTGGGATGTGAGAGGACGATGTATGAATAGGGTGGACCCTCACTGTCAGTCTATCCAGGAATCTATTTTTCTTTTCTTTTCTTTTCTCGCAAATCATGATAAAACATCTTCGAATTATCTAGCCTCACCTTTCGAACCTCGATGACCATCTAGCTAGCAAATTATAGCTGGTCAAATGATCAAATCTACACAAGTTACCTTTTTTTAAGGGAAAGCTGGCACCTTTATTAACTTAAGAACAAAGTCTGTTTTTGCCCCCTAAACTTTTCACTTGGCTCATATTTCCCCCCTAAACTTTTACTTGGCTCAATAAACCCCCCTAAACAACAAATATAACCCATTAAATTTGGCTTATATTAGTCATGGTCATGTGTTTGTATGCGACTAATTGCGGATTTGTGAAGATACGGTCATAAGCCCACTGTTTGGCTGAGTAAAATCCTAAATTAAGGGGGTAATATGGACCATTAGTGATAGTTTAGGGGGGTTTAGTGAGCCATAAAAAATTTAGGGGGCAAACATGAACCATGTGAAAAGTATAGGGGGGAAAAGCGGACTTTGTTCTTAACTTAAACCAACAAAGTTACAACCAGCCTCTAAGTTGTGAACTATGAAATTCGGTGGCTCGGCATTCCAAGAAAGAGACTCCTCATGTATGCAAACAAATTTTTGCAAAACAGTGGGCCACTTGGTTTGCCTCGCGATTCGGGTGCTATTCCACAAGTTATACTTATTTGGTCGGTTTTGAAACACAACACGAGCTGCCAATGCACCTTAATCGTAACAGCATGTGAGTTCATTTTTTGAAACAAGAATGGGTCTCGAAGGACCCATAAGTTGTGTTATATTCAGGCAACGGGATTACATTATACAATGAGGTCCAAGAAGAAAAAGAAATTACATCTAAGATCTGCAGTTTTGCATCAATAACCCTCAAGCAAAGCTAACAGAAGCATGAATAATGATGGTCAAAAATTGGTGCTAAATACTCTTAGCCGCAACCCTAAGAATTGCAGTGGAACGATGTTAAGAAAGAATTGTTGAAGTCGATTCTACCAAAGGCACCAATTCTAGTTGATAATTTGGTTTTGTTTTGGCCCAACTACCTTTGGGTATAGGAAGTTTTTTTGTTGTTGAGGGAAACATCATGACTCTATTGTGGGCTTTGTTAATTTCCAAAACATAAATTACATCATTTATAATTAAGTTTGCTAACAATAAAACTAGGCGCCTCATCTGATTCCAGTCTGAAGTTTATAAGTATGAAGAGTTTCCCTAACAAAAAAATTAGGCTCCCTATGGCTTGAAATGAGCAAAGAAGCACTTGTAATTCGCAACAGACTCTTGCATACATATAATAAGCGAATACTATATAGTTCTTGTTTACTTGAGTTGGTCGTTGTTTTGTTCACTCCTTTTCTAGCCTTTCTTGTCTCACTCTCAACCTTGGCATGTGAGACCTATGAGCACAGCAGTAAACTATGGTTTCCACATCGATTCCCAATAAATCAAATAATAATAATTTTACATTTAACTTGAATAGACCATGTTTCACGTCTTTTTTATTTATGTGGCATACTACAGGCTCAAAATTCAAAAATGTATATGAAACTCCACTTATATACTCCCTCCGTTCAGAAATATAAGATGTTTTAGCTTTGTGAAACGAATGTATCTAGACATCTTTTAGTATATAGATTCGAACAAACCTATACACTAAAAGATGTCTAAATACATTTGCTTCACAAAGCTAAAACATCTTATATTTCTAAACAGAGGGAGTATGTGTGAACTAGTGTGAGTACAGTAAGTACACACTACCATCGTTCCAAATTAAGTGTCACAGAAGTATCTAGACGCATTTCAATATGTAGATACATCTGTTGCACCAATTAATATGGTAAGGAGGGAGTACATGTCTAAATTGAAATTTCTCTAAATATATTTGAATTTTTTAAACTAACTAAAACAAGTGCAATATGTGATGATATATAATCAATGAAATTGCCCGCAAGGAAAACAAGAAAGTGCATCCTTGAACCAAATAATATATTTCTTGCGATGGAAGAGAGAAGCTGAGATTCCTAATGTGTGTACCGTATGTGCCGTGCTATACGCCTATACCTATATATTACTGCCGGAGGAGTCTTTTGGGATTGGCTTCCCCTACGTGAGGGCGAAGGCATCACGTCGGACTTTCGCTCCCTGACCTAGCCGCCAGAGGCGATCAGGGAGGCGCCCCCTTTTCCACCCAATCTCCATCGGCCGTGCTGGTCCCCTCTCCCTCCGCCTGCTCCGGCGGCGGTGGGGAGGGGGGATCCGGTCTCTCCGCTCTGTAGTTAGGGTTTGGTTTTGCAGGTCGTGGAGCGCCGTTGGGGTGGTGGGAGCGGCGCCCGGACGAATAAATCTGCCTCAGCTCCACTCCCACACCGGCGGTGTCCTTCATGGCGGCGTCTCGGAGTTGATGGCATCGTGTGTTTGCCGATTCCTCGGATCGGCGGCTTTCAGTTTCTTGGATGGCGTCGTCAAGGCGGAGGCGATGATCCCATCAGGTGTGTTCATCCTCCTGCTCTGTCCCCGTTACTATGGCGTTGGCTCTGACGTCATGGTGGAGCAGGGAGGATGTGTTGTCCAGGAGTACGTGCAGACGTTTGTCTGCGTATGTGACAAACGGAAGATGGTGTATCCTATGCTGGGTTTGTGGATGGAGGCCGGCAATTCTGATTTCCTCCCCCGACGCTGTAGTCGTGGGGGGGTATCAGTTCTGGAGTTCGATCGCGTGTCCGAGGACATGTTGCCTCGGTCTGATTCTTTCAACGACAATGGTTTTGCCTCCGGCAAACTACTTTGGAGCACTACCGGAATCCACGCCTCTGCCGTGTCTGCCGTAGACACGGTAGTGTTGCTTTTGGACACGGCAGACCATCTGCCGTGTGCAGGCACACGGCAGAGTGGTCACGGCAGTGACAGCGACGGCAGAGGATGTCTGCCGTGTGCCCGTGCCAGCAGGACACGGCAGAGTGTCTGTCGTGTGTTTTAGGGCGTGCACGGCAGAATAAAGTGACTTCGGCGTCTGCTGCTCGCCAGGGTGGGGCCCCTCTCTGCCGTGTGCCCGGTTGGACACGGCAGAGCATATGCCGTGTGACGTGTCTGCCGTGTGTCTTCCTTTGACTGCAGGTTGGACCAGCACCGTGGCGGGCCCCAGTTTTTGCCGTGCAGCTTATTTGCCGTGTGTCAGCTTTACACGGCACAGTGACCATTTGGTCCACCCAGGCCACTCCCAGGTCTACAGGTGAGCGCCACGTGTCCCCTTTGCCGTGTGTTTGCGCACGGCAGAGGACTTTCGCCCCCCTTTGCCGTGTGCCTGCACACGGTAAAGGTGCAGTTTTTTCTATTTTTTGTTTGTTTTCCCTCAAATACCTGCAATTCAAGCAATATATATATATATGGTTGCAATTCATAAATAGCACTGCAGTATGCACCAATATAGCATCACCATATCATCAAATCATCAAACAATAGCATCAAATCACCACATAGTACCATATTGCACTATCAAATAGATAGAAGTCCATACATAGCACCATATGAGTCCAAAGTGCACAACATACATACATACATACAAGTCCATACACACATGCATAGATGACCAAGTTCACAAATAGATGGTTGCGTGCACGATGCCAACAAGTGCACAAAGGCAACAACCACACTCCACGAGCTCCGCGACGCAAACCTACAAGTTGACGAAGCACAACTAGCATTAGTTCCCTATAACTATCTTATGAACAAAATTATGGCCATTTAGCTCTATGGACAAGATTATTAACAACAAGCATGTATTGAACATGATATTATGCTAGGAAGCAAATATGGCAACATTATGCTATGTTTTTTTCTCTATTATGGACTAGGTCTAGATTTTCACAAGTACACTAGGAAGCAAATATGGCAAGCTCTATGGACAAAATTTTGACTAGTACACTAGGAAGCAAATATGGCAACATTATGCTATGTTTTTTTTTCTCTATTATGGACTAGGTCTAGATTTTCACAAGTGTACAATGCACGAGAGGAGCACAAAGGTAGGACAAGTCACCTTCTAGAAGAGCTTGTTGACTAGGCTATCATTGGTGACGTGTGGTTGACCTCCTGCATCCGTCATCTCTGGGGAGGTTTGCATAGCGGAAGTCCCTGCAGTAGGCGGAACCTGATATGCTGTCATCATCTCCGGGGACATCGGGGGATACCCAGTGGGAAAAGTAGCACTAGGCGGAAACTGATATGGTAGCCCAGTCGGGGAAAGCTAGCAAATGGAAAAGAATTTCCTGTTAGACAATATTAACCGAATTCTGAGGATTGATTGACAATAGGAAATTCTACTTACCCATGGCATAGGGGGACAGTGTTGGGGGGTAGCAGAAGTAGGAGTACCATGCGAAGACGAGGTACCGGATGGGTCCATGGCCTGCAAATCAACGCATGCGGAGGTATGAGGTTACTAGAAGAATGGAATTGATATTATTCCTGCCTACAAAGAAACTCACCATTAGTCGCTGGTCATAATATGCAAACTTCTGTTGCATCATGGCGTGCATCGCATTCTGCTGCTCTTGCATGCGCCTAGCTTCGGCCTGGGCCTCCTCTCGCAGTCGGATCTGTTCGGCCAACTGAGCCTATGTTTTGGCATTGCAATGTTATCAATGTTCCACTAGTGTGATGAAGTGAAGTAGACCGAGAGAGACATACCTGAACCTCGGCGAGCGCTCCAAGAGAAGGCGACGGGCGAGTCTCTACACCGGGATTGGAGCTCGTCCTGGATCTACGGACATCGGAGAGAGATGGAACGGTCGCTGGATCAATAGCGTCGTGACCAATATATAGGCGACCATTCTTCTTCCCTTGTCCCGCCATCACAGCAACCTAAGAGTGTAGAAGCACAACAAGTATGGCTAAATCTCCACAAGTGTACTACGGAGCAAAAATGGACAAGATCAAGATGTGTAACCTCGGCGTCAAAGGGCGCACTGTAAGGGTCGGAATCCTCTCCGTGCTTCTGCTTGAACTTCCTCACGTACGCTTCCTTCCGCTGCTTCCCCCCCATGTTGAGTGACGTACCCACAACGGGATCTGGCGGGCCCTTCCTCTCACGGAAGCTATTCCAAAACGGGAAGAACTCTGGCACAACGCCCGTCTCAAGTGTCTGCAAATGAGAGAATAAAGGATGAGTGATAGAAAACAGCAGTATGGAGAAAATGATAACTTGACATGAAGAATAAATAATACTTTTGCTCACCTTTTTCTGGACGTGGATCTGAAAGGATGCGCTGCCTTGACGGTGTGATCCACCGCCCATCAAAGCACGCCGTGTTTTACCTTCTTCGTGCTTCTTCCAGTACGCAGGGGAGGTCCACCACGCTACCATCCTCGCGAAGCACTGCTTCTTCGCACTGCAATACTGAGGAATCGCCTGGAGACAGAAAATATACACTTAATGAAACTAGAGAAGATAGCCAACTAGTTGATAGTAATCGATATGCATTTACCTGCATGTACTGCCATGGCTCAAAGTACTTCACCTTCCGGGCATCGGCCTTTGTCAACTGAATCCACCGGTACTCGGCATACCAATTGATGATGCACTGAATGCGCACCTCGTAGTGCATGTCGGTGACTTGCTTCTGGGCTACTTTGCATGCCACCTTATGGCACTCATCCCAGTATGCCTCGTGTGGCTTGAAGTATTGCTACAAAAGCATTCAGTAAGGTCAGAAAGGAACAAAGTTACAATTTACAATTAGGAGTTATTGAATGATGTGAAATCATAGAAACTTACCCAAAACTGGCACAACACTCGCTGCTGGGCGTTATCCACTTCAAATTCATCCTCCTCCTCACCAACGACCGGCGGGTAGCTGTAGTGCTTCCAAGTCCAAGCTACCGTGACTCTTCCATCAGGCAGCGTCACCAACCCAGGGAACTTGTCCCTAACACAACATCCCATGATGCTCGCGTAGGCGCGCTCTGGAGGTGTACGGCCGTCGAAGTGGTAGGACCTACACAACAAAGATCAAGAGTTTTCAACATGAGGATATAAAAAGGAAGTTGCGAAATGTTATGTGAGTCAAAAAAACGTACCGGTCAGACTTTGGTATGAGGACCGCAAAGGGATTTTGTGGTCTCTCGGGGAGCCCCGCAGGCCCACGCTGCCAAACCTTGTGGGGCAAAGGCTTCTTCATGCCCTCGTTGCGCTCCTCAAACTGATCCATAGGCACAGGTATCCACCGCTGCTCGTCGTAGTCGGCGGGGTCCTCGTACAAGCTCGCCCAGTCAGCCTCCTCCTCAGCCTCCTCAGCCTCCTCCCCAGTGAGCTCAGGCTGCTGGTGTGGCTCCTCAGCACCCTCCTCGTGCTGCTGGTCCCCACCATCCTCGTGCTGCTGGTCCCCTCCCTCCTCGTGCTGCCAGTCCCCATCGTCCTCAGCATCTCCCTCCTCCTCGTCTGCAGGGGGTGGAGAAGGAGAAAGGGCTCGAGGAGGCCTCCTGGAGCGGCGACGCGATGCGCCTACAGCTGGCTGACTCTGAGTCTGACTAGAACTGGATCCTCCAGGCTCGGCAACCGTCTTGCTGAACAAAGATTTCACCGACTTAACTTTTTTGGCCACTTGCTTTGCCTTCTTCACAGCTCCTCCTCCTGGCATTTTTCAATCACCTGCATTGACATCAAGAGAATCTCCATTAGTACACATGGTAGACAATGAATATTAATACATGCATGAAATTTTGAATAAACAGAAATTCATTATTACACATGATAGAGGACATACATAAATAGTTTGAATAAACAGAAATCCATTATTACACATGATAGAGGACATACATAAATAGTCTAGCTACAGAAATCCATTATTACACATGATAGAGGAAATATATAAATAGTCTAGCTATTACAAATCACTTCAGTAGCCCGTGTCGATATCACTACGATCCACTCTTGGATCCAATGTTTCGTCATCGCTATCAAGATTTCCCCACCAATAATCAGGCACATAATCTGGAGGTGGGCCGGCCGGATCATCAAGGTCAAGGCCTTGGTGGAATCGCTCAAGTAATGTCACGTCATGTTGGTTCTTAACCTCCTCCACTTCATCCTGCGGAGTGTCTTCCTCCATGTGTGCAGCTTCGTCTTCTTCGTCATCTACGACCATGTCCTCATCGATCTCCAAGTTGATAGTGAAATTTCCTGGAAGCCCTTCATCTTGGAAAAAGTCGGCATCATATCTCGAGCTGTCGATGCGGTAATCATCCGTGTTAGGCAAAGGCGGCCTACCACGCGTCGGTACCGTGATTACAACATCCCAACCTTGTAGGCGCTTGCTCGGTTTTTTGCATGGGTACGGAAGATAGAATACTTGAAAGGCCTGGGTAGCCAAAATGTAGACATCAGATCCCGCATATACGGAGCTTCGTTCAACTTCGACCCAACCAATGTCGGGTTTCCGTTTCACCCGATTTGGGTCGAACCAATGGCATTTGAATACCACGGGGTTATGCCCTTTGCCAAAACCGTAATTCAGCTCGTATATATGCTCCACTCTTCCATAGTAATGAAGTCCATCTGAGCCTTCACATAGGACCCCGCTATTTATTGTCTTCCGGTTCGGTCGACCCTGTGTGTAACTGTGGGTATGGAAGCGATACCCGTTCACGTCGTAAGCATTAAATGACTCGACGGAATATTTAAAGCCATTAGCAATTTGTTTTAGCTCTGGTTTCATTTCTTTCTCCGATTTTGCCTACAAGTTTAGTACAAGAAGTTTAGTAGAAGAAGATATTGGAATCTAGAGGAGGTCGACGAATGTACTAGTTAGATAGAGAAGTACCAAAGCCGAGAACCAGCTGATGAAACCAAATTTACCACCACTTTTAAAAATTTCCGTAGCTTCTTCAAAGGTAGGATCCCTATTTTGCTTCCAGTGTATTTCAGTGAACCGTCTATGCCAATGATAGGAGGATTAATTAGTCACAAATTTATGAAGGATTGCGAAAAACAAAGTGATGAACCGAACTTACTTGATGTACGGCTTCAATTCCTCCATGCTGTTCAAGACATAAGATTGTATAAAATCCCATTCGGATCCTTTTATCGTCGTTCTCTTAGCGCCACTTGATTTGCCACCTAGCCCGACAAAGATGCTAAGCTTGGGTACCTCTTCATGGTTGGCAGCATTGTAACGAAGGACAGGATTGTGCCGAGTGGGAATGTTGTCATCATAGTACTTTGTCGTGAAATTTGACACCTCCTCGGTAAGGGTTGCCTCCGCAATGGATGCCTCGGGCTTGTTTTTATTGCCGGTTTTAAGCTGAATATCCTTATTCACTCTCTCGGGCCCGAACTGCCAACGAAACTGCACAGGCCCCCCCTTTAACGCCTCCTGCGGGAGATGCAAGATCATATGTTGCATCGGATTGAAAAACCCTGGCGGAAGAAGCATCTCAAGCTTGCAAAGCAACTCGGGTGCCTGTTGATCTAGCTTCTTGACCACTTCTATGTCTAATTCCTTAGCACAAAGTTGACGGAAGAAAAAGCTCAACTCTGCCAGCAGTTGCCAAGTCTCCTCGTCGACATAGCCTCGAATCATCACCGGCATAATCCGCTCAATCCATACATGATAGTCATGACTCTTGAGCCCCCCTACTCGCAACGTTTCCATATTCACTCCCCTCGCCCAATTAGCTGCATACCCATCAGGGAAGTACAAGCTGTCCACAATCCAGTGCAATATTTCTCTCCTTTCTGCACATGAAGGGCAGAATCGAGCCTTTGGCTTTGACCACTTAGGTCCTTTGACCCCAGGAGGCTGCATGTCTAACTTTGTCCTATCACACCATTGTTGTTGATCAATTCTAGCCTTAACATTATCCTTTGTCTTTTCAGTGTCCATGATTGTGCTCCATAGGGCCTCGGCAATATTCTTCTCAGTGTGCATTACATCAATGTTATGCGGGAGCTCCAAATCCTTAAAGTAAGGGAGCTTCCAGAAGCACGGAATGTGGGTCCATTGGTGTGTCTCCCCATATCCCTCGAAACCAGTACCATTGGGATTAGGCATGAGAGAGTCTAACTCGGCCTTTAGCTCGGTTCCAGTCATCATACTAGGACGTGGAGCATGGACAACAACATCTTTTCTGAACCTCTTTATGTCACTCCTGAATGGATGATCCGGGGGGAGGAACTGTCGATGTTGGTCAAAGCAAGAATACTTGCCTCCCTTCTTCAACCAAAGGAAAGTCACTGCCTGCCTGCACACCGGGCAAGGCCACTTCCCATGTGTACACCAGCCGCAGAACAAAGCACGTGCTGGTAGGTCATGCAGAGATGTGTGAAACCAGACATACATATCAAAGTGTTCCTTTGTTACGGCGTCATATGTTCGTACCCCACGGTCGTTCCAGGCATCAAGCATGTCGTCAAACAGCGGTTCCAAATACACGTTCATGTTCTTCCCCGGGTATTTCGGTCCTGGGATAATCATCGACACAAACATGTTCTGTCGTCTCATGCATACACCTGGGGGGAGGTTCAAGGGAATGACAAACACGGGCCAACAGCTGTATATTGCAGCAGACATACCATATGGATTGAACCCATCGGTTGATATCGCAACTGCTACACTCCTGGGGTTGCCCGCTTTCACTGGATATTTTGCTACAAACGACTTCCATGCTTCACCATCTGATGGATGTATCATCTTGTCACGGTATCTTTTCCCTAGTGCAGGCCATCACATCTGTTGTGCAGATTCCTTGGTCATAAATAGGCGTTGGATCCTCGGTATGAACGGAAGGTACCGGAGGATCTTTTGGGCAACCTTAGTCTGCCTCTTCTGACCATTACCGGCGTCAACCTCAAAGTACCTAGAGGAATTGCAATGGATACAATATGTTGTGTCCGCATGTTCTTTTCTAAATAGCATGCATCCCTTTGGACAACAGTGTATCTGCTCATATGACATCTTCAGTGAACGGAGGATTTTGTTGGACTCGTACATGCTCTTCGTCAAGAGGTGACCTTTCGGCAGAAGGCTGCCAACGACAGCTATAAGATCATCGAAGCCATCTCTGCTGAGGTGCCTGTCGCTCTTAAATGCCATTAGGCGTGCGATGGCATCCAGTTGTGTAACCTCTGTATGTTCATGAAGGGGTTTCTGCGCCGCAAACAAAGTATCGTAGTACTGCTTCGTGTTCTCCTCCGGATCCTCACCCGCTGTCTCCCCATTTGTCTCCTCCTCCACGGCGGGACTTTCAGGCGCATTTGCATTAAGGAAGTCATCCAAACAGTCGTCAATCCCAGTATCAAATTCTGTCGTCGGGATAATCTGTCTGGCCCGCTGCGTCACCGTACTACCATGTTTTGATGTGCTTTCACCGTGGAATTTCCAAACATGGTAGAAAGGTGTGAACCCATTAGTAACCAGGTGTTTACTCACAACCTCCTTCGGATGACGTCTTATATTTCGACATTTGCTACAGGGGCACCAGGTACCATTCGGTCTAGGGTCTATCCGAAAAGCCCTTTCCACAAACTTCCCAGTCTTTTCCTTCCATTCATCAGTCAACTCCCACCGACTTGGTCGGCCCTTGTACATCCACTCACGATTCTCCATCTTCTGATAAGTACCAAAACACATGCCATCTTATGAGGTGTTAGTTTTAATAATTTCAACATATACAATTTTTACGTCATGCATGCACCTACCTCTCTAATAGGTATCCTAATCCCACCCGAGGATGTGCAGATTAGGTACATTCTCCATACTCTACCCGTACCGAGTCAGAATTTCGGCAGCACCTCCCCGCTGTTCTCCAGATGCACGTCTTGGCAAAAGAGCCGAGAGGGTGTGCATCCGGAGAACAACGGGAAGACGCTGCCGAAATCCTGTCTCGGTACGGGTAGAACATGGAAAATGTACCCAATCTACACATCCTCCGGCTGTCCAAAGAACGTGGACAATCCGGAAGGATTACGGTTAAAAATATGCAACTCAATGCATATTTGTCCGCGTAACCCTTCCGAACGGGAGACGCCAAGTTTTCGCGACCGACTTGGTTCTCTAGACAAGAAAATAAACCCTAGGCATGAGAGATGACGACATCTCACCCTCGAAGCGTGATCGATGTGCGAAGGGGAAGAAGATCACCGACAATGCTCCTGCAAAAAGAAAATAAAACATATTACTAAACTATTTCACAAAACTACTAACTAGCTAACTACCGAACTAAGCTAACTGGCTAACTACCTAACTAAGCTAACTACTAACTAAACTAAGCTAACTAACTACTAACTAACTAAGCTAACTAACTAACTAAGTTAACTAACCTAGCTAACTAACTAAGCTAACTACTAACTAACTAAGCTAACTAACTAACTAAGTTAACTACTAACTAACTAAGCTAACTACTAACTAAACTAAGCTAACTAACTACTAACTAACTAAGCTAACTAACTACTAACTAAGTTAACTAACCTAGCTAACTAACTAAGCTAACTAAATAAAGCTAACTAACTAAGCTAACTACTAACTAACTAAGCTAACTAACTAACTAAGTTAACTAACCTAATTAACTGCTGCTAACTAACTAGCTACTAACCTAACTAAATGTCTCTTACCAGCAGCGGTGGCCGGAACAGCTGCGGAGGAGGCCGGCCCGTGGAGACGAGGCCGGAGCAGCTACGGAGCAGGGCCGGCCGGGGGGCGGCCGGGGCGCGCCGGGAGGCTGCAGCAGGGAGCTAGGCCGGGGGCGGGCTAGCTCAGGCGGCCGCCCCGACCTCCATGTCAGTCGGCGAGATGAGCGGCGGCGGAGGCTAGGGAGGAGGAGGGGCACTGTGGCGGTGGGGGAGGGAGGAGCGGCGGCGCTGGTCGACGGCGGGCGCGGCAAGCGGCGGCGGCGGGAAAGCTATCTAGGGCGTGCGGCTGCGGGGAAATTTGGTGGAGAGGCCGACCAGCGCAACGGGTATGTCCCCGGCTCTCTGCCGTGCGCTGACTGTTTGCCGTGCGCCTGGCCACGGCAGAGACCCTGCCGACACTATGCCGTGCGCAAGCACACGGCAGATAGCCTGCAGAATGTTTGCCGTGTGCTTACACACGGCATACTATATATTTTCATTTTTTTCTTTTCCATTTTCTTTATCTTATTTATTTCATAAGATTTCATATAATGCATCTGCATATAATGTATCCTTCAGACATACATAAACACATTTTAGGTCCATGCATAATTTCGGTGTGTTCCGGACCCCCCAAGCACGGTCTACGGCGAAACCCTAGCCCGCTGCCCACGCGCGGTCTACCCCCCTAGATTTCTCCGGACGGCGTTATTCTGGGGGGCTAGTGTGGTCCTTTGACTTTGGTTAGGGCATAGGAACATGGGAAGCAAAGGTTTGCCCATGCTTATCACAAGATTCCCCCCGGTTTAGCCGATGCGGGAGTTTCCACCTAAAAGTCAGCTCGAGCCGAAATATAGGTACAGGTGGAAGGTCACACATGGGACCTAGCTATTGCATCTCCCAACCCAACATCACACATACATACACATTTCAGGTCCACATGCATGAGTTGGGTGGGTTCCGGACCCCCGAAGCACGGTCTACGGCGAAACCCTAGCCCGCTGCCCACGCGCGGTCTACCCCCCTAGATTTCTCCGGACGGCGTTATTCCGGGGGGCTAGTGTGGTCCTTTGACTTTGGTTAGGGCATAGGAACATGGGAAGCAAAGGTTTGCCCATGCTTATCACAAGATTCCCCCCGGTTTAGCCGACGCGGGAGTTTCCACCTAAAAGTCAGCTCGAGCCGAAATATAGGTACAGGTGGAAGGTCAC
The DNA here is from genome assembly GCA_007115705.1 of Dactylis glomerata. Lineage (NCBI taxonomy): Eukaryota > Viridiplantae > Streptophyta > Magnoliopsida > Poales > Poaceae > Dactylis > Dactylis glomerata. Next base: position 427,481 of record QXEO01001381.1, on the reverse strand, counting down.
ACATGGGACCTAGCTATTGCATCTCCCAACCCAACATCACACATACATACACATTTTAGGTCCACATGCATGAGTTGGGTGGGTTCCGGACCCCCGAAGCACGGTCTACGGCGAAACCCTAGCCCGCTGCCCACGCGCGGTCTACCCCCCTAGATTTCTCCGGACGGCGTTATTCCGGGGGGCTAGTGTGGTCCTTTGACTTTGGTTAGGGCATAGGAACATGGGAAGCAAAGGTTTGCCCATGCTTATCACAAGATTCCCCCCGGTTTAGCCGACGCGGGAGTTTCCACCTAAAAGTCAGCTCGAGCCGAAATATAGGTACAGATGAAAGGTCACACATGGAACCTAGCTATTGCATCTCCCAACCCAACATCACATATACATACACATTTTAGGTCCACATGCATGAGTTGGGTGGGTTCCGGACCCCCGAAGCACGGTCTACGGCGAAACCCTAGCCCGCTGCCCACGCGCGGTCTACCCCCCTAGATTTCTCCGGACGGCGTTATTCCGGGGGGCTAGTATGGTCCTTTGACTTGTTGAGCTTGTTGAGCTGCTTGCCACGGCGTATCGATGCTCCTTTTATAGGCAGAGTGTCTTGTTTTCCCGCCCTTTTCCTCCCGCCCATTTCTTCTCGCCCATTTCTTCCCGCCCATTTCTTCCCGCCCTTTTCTTTCCGCCCTCTTCTTCCCGCCCGTTTCCTCCCACGGAAACGGGCGCATGCAGTTTAGAAGGAAAAAAGTAAATTATTATATATTCAGGAATTTTCCGGGGACATATTGTTCACAAAAATGGGTAAAATAGCATGTGATATAACACTACCGTGTTTATACACACGGCAAAGCCATGGTCCCACGGTAGTATTTTGGCGCCAACGATCTGGCGGGAACCAATCGTTGCGGCGCCAAAGTTCTCAAAAGTGTGCCGTGGCCAATTGTCTGCCGTATGTCTCTGCAGTCTCTGCCGTGCTCTCTGAGTTTGCCGTGTGTCCGTTTTCCCTTTCCCCGTGGCCAATTGTTTGCCGTGTGTCGGAGATGTCTTCCCCCGTGGCCAGATGGTCTGCCGTGTGCCGCGCTGGCCCGGATCACGGCAGACATAGCCTCTGCCGTGTCCCTGTCCTTCTGGGCACACGGCAGAGCCACTGGACACGGCAGCGGCTTGTTTTCCTGTAGTGGAGGTCCGAAAAGCTGTTGATCAGCGATGGAGCCGCGTCGAGCTCGGGTGTTGTGGTAATCTGTCTTTCGTCCCTTTGGCGTTCGCTTTGGTGGTGTCGAAGGAGGAGGATAGACGCTGGTTTTTTTGTATAGGTTTATCCTATCTTTTTAGTTGGTCTGTTCGTTCGTAACTTCTAACTTGTTTTTATCTTATGAATAAAGAGCGGATTACAGTGTCAAAAAAAAAAGTTCAGACATCATACGTACAAACATAGCGCACGAGAGCACCACCGGAGCCCTAGTCGCCGCCGCCAACTCCGACGACGAGTCACCCACCACCTGAGAAGACGGCTGCCTACGGAGGATCAGGAAGAGATGCCATCAACAATGTCTTGCGACCACGTGGTCACGGCCGCCGCCGGCGAGGACGACGACGGGCTGAGGGGCCTCCCCGACGACGTCCTCCTCGACATCGTGCAGCGGCTGGTGAATGCCGGCGATGTCTACACGGTGGGCAAGACCTGCATCCTCTCGCGCCGGTGGAGGCACCTGCCTAGGTACCAGATCCCCCACGTCTCCCTGGACGTTGCCGACTTCTACCTCGCCGCCGGTTGGTGCCCCGTCGGGGCGGCGCGCGCGCGGCGCCGCAAGGACTGGTACCTGCCCTACCAGCACCACGCCAGCGAGGGCTTCGTCCAGGCGCTGTGGTACTTCCTCGAAGCGCCGCCCAGCGCGCGGGTCATCCAGACGCTGAAGCTGAAGATGATCCTGACCAAGTACGAGCTCGTGCGGCGCGTCGGGAGGCTCGTCGGCGAGGCGGCCCGCTGTGGCAGGGTGAAGGCGGGCGGAGCCATCGAGCTGGAGCTCCTCACGGAAAGGGGCAACCTCCGCGGAACGAGGTTCGCGACGGCGGAGCTCATGCTCGGCTAAGGCGCGCGGTTCATGCAGTTCCTCCGCGGCTGCCCGCGCGCGTTCCGGGCGCTCACGAGGCTCGCCGTGGAGAACCTCAGGTTCGACGACGCCGGCGCCGTGACCAACCTCATCCGCCACTGCCGCGCCCTGGAGTTCCTGTCGATGCGCTTCTGCGGCTTTGTGCCGGCGGCCACGGCGATGGTCGTGGACGCACCGCCGGAGTCGCGGCTGAGGACGCTTCTGTGCATCGAGTGCAACGTCCCCGGCATCGCCCTCGTGCACGCGCCCAGCCTCGTCGAGTTCCACTGCGGGTGGCGGGTGCTTGTCGAGGAGGAGGAGGGCGAAGAACAGCCGCCGCCAGCGTCGTTCGGGTGGACGCCGGAGCTCAGGAAGCTCACCCTGCATTACGAGCAGTACGGCGAGGAGGATAAGCATGCCGAGTGGAGGCTCAGCGAGTTTCTGATGCTCAAGCGCCGCCAGCTAGAGGTGCTCACGCTTTCCTTTGAAGCTACAAAGGTACTACGTATATTGCCTCTGTCCATTAGCAAAAAAAGTTTTCAACCTTGCGCCGCCAGCATGCATGGTTCGTGAGCAATTCTTCCGCACTTTGGATACTCAACACAAAAGTTTCCACCTTAAAACCGACACATCAAAAAAGGGCTTTTAGTCCCATTTGACAATAGGCTCTAGTCCCGGTTATTCAATCGGGGCTACGAAATCGGGGTCAAAGGCCCCTTTTTTTTAGTTCCGATTGGCCATAAATTGGGACTAAAGGTCTTCCACGTGGTTGTGGTCGCAAGCTAAGGCTGGAGGACCTTTACTCTTTATTGGTGTTACTAACCGGGACTAAATGTCCGGTTGAAGTTTAAAAAAATTTGAATTTTTTTTTGGATTTTTTGAATTGTTTGACAGTTTAATTTCTAATCATCCATATTCTCATATCAAAGTGCATACTCGTGGTTAAACTTTCCGATCGGTACCCATCCTCACACTGCTCAACCCTCAGCATGGTTAACTTTTGAGTTCCTTCTAAATTAGCTTTCAAGACTGCACTCATAACTTCATAATAATAGTATGCTATCAATTATATTAACCCTTAGACTTTAATAACACATGATTTTGTTTTTTGAATTTATAATTTTAAAAAATAAGCAATAATGATTAAGTAATAATAATCTTTATGCATAATTCAACTATTAATTTTAAAACTCAAAAGTTTCAAAAAAACTAAAAAGTAATTCCAAAATTTATAATAATTTAAAAATAAAATAAACAACGAAAGAAATTCAAAATTTTCAAAAATATCAATTTTTCTCACTTTCCTAGCAACACCTAGAATCTTCCTGCTTTCATATTTCCCTTTGAAATTTTGAAAATCTATCATTTATCGTGTAGATACTTTTTTATATATTATATAATTTTTTCTGAGTTCGTACGCAAAAGTTATAGCTGTTTTAATTTGGAACAACCATTTTTTTCAAAAAAAAATCAAAAATCAAAATTTAAAATTTTCCCTAAAAATTGGTTGCGTGAGGTATAGGCATGTCAAAGGACACCAACTGGGATCTTTAGTCCCGGTTCCCAGTTGAAGATACCGATCGGGACTAAAACTGGTTGTGCCCTGTAGCCGTTAGAACTGGAACTAATGCTCACATTAGTTCCGGACAAAAAGCCTATTTTCTACTACTGTAATGAAGAGATTATCTAATAACATTTGCATGATATCGTGTATTATGATTTTTTTAGAGAAAATCGTGTTGAATTCTTTTTACGTTCTCAAATGCATGCATGTGCATTATTATGTTCTCGGAGATTTTGTTCATAGCCGTTCATTATAGATTTGGGTGCAACCAGAATGTCCGAAATATTTGAGAGGGGTACTCGGCAGGCTAAAGGAGCTCCATCTGGAGAAGATCCATCCTACCTGCGACTTCTCATTTGCAATGTTTCTACTTGGAGCCGCACCACTCTTAGAGACTCTTCACATTGAGGTCTGTGTTTACTACTCACGCTTTAACGAGTATTAATTTCCACAACACAAATTTAGTTGAGCCACTCACAAGGATAGTCATACCGAGGAGTATCATACACTATTATTTCCTATATATATATATATATATATATATATATATTGGATATTAATGCATAGTATTATCTAGTAGTATCATCGTGGGAGTATCATAGTGATATCATGTTTAATTATTTGTTAAATTCCAATGCAAATTTGTGCATAAGATGTATTTCTCGCTAAATTTTCTAGTTATACGCACTATGATATGGTAATATATTACTAATTTTTGTGCTCCATCAGATTTTCGTCAACATGACATGCAAGATATTATGTACTGCTACTTATAAAACTCTCCATATTGCTAGTCAAAGTTCCATATTGTTTTCTGGTAATAGGAGATTTATTGACCCAACCTTTGCATCAATATGATACAGCCGTAAAAAGTATAAATTCATAAAAAAAATGAGGGTATCCATGTTTATGGAGCTTTGATAGTACATATTATATGTGTGCCTATGTGATCAATGCAGGTCTTCAACCATGTGTGCCACCCCGACTGGCACAAGAAACTCGACACAGAGACGGCCACGCAGTGCCTAGCGCCGCCTGGGTTAAGGCACCGCCGCCTGAAGGAGGTTTTGATCCGCCGCGCGTTTCATGTAGCCAAGGACATGCCGTTCGCACGAGTGATCCTAGAGGCGGCCATGAATCTGGAGAAACTTACCCTGGGCGTGGAGGACCTAGGTTGTGAGTGGTGCACGGATGTGGTGGCGGGGCGGCCTGCCCTGGCGAGGTCCAGGTTCAAGTTCGACGGAGCCAGCAGGGACGTCAACATGCTCGTTGAGAGGCTAAAATATGGCATCACCACGTCTGCCCGGATTGAAGTGCTTTGATCTAAAACTAAGATTGGGTTATGCTTCGATTGTAGTTGTTTCCTGAACCTACCTTCCTATTGCTAGTTACTACATAAGTTTGGAACTTTGGGGTATGATGACCCACAAGTATAGGGGATCGCAACAGTCTTCGAGGGAAGTAAAACCTAAATTTATTGATTCGACATAAGGAGAGCCAAAGGATATTTATAAGCCTTAACAGATGAGTTGTTAATTTAGCTGCACCTGGAAACAGACTCGCTCGCAGCAGTTTATCAGTAGCAACAATTTTATAGTGGTAATAGTAGTGAAACAGTAACAGCAATAGTAAAGTAAAAGCGATAATAGTAGCAATAGTAAACAATAGGACTAAATACTGTCAGCATAGGGATGGATATACGGGCGTTACATGGATAAGATAATTCATATAGTAATCGAGATATGGGCAATTGCAGGTAAATAATGATAAAGCATCCTAGTACTAAACAATCATAGGCACGTGTTCCGTATATAGTCGTACATGCTCGCAATAAAAAACTTGCACGACATCTTTTGTCCTATCAGCCTGTTTGCAGCAGAGCCTCAAGGGAAACTACTGGTAATTAAGGTACTCCTTTTAATAAAGTACCGGAGCAAAGCATTAACACTCGGTGAACACATATGATCCTCATATCACAGTCATCCCCTCCGGTTATCCCAATTGTTGTCACTTTGGGGCCTCGGGTTCCGGACAACGATATGTGTATACAACTTGCAGGTAAGACCATAAACAACAATTATCATAATGAAACAATAACAAGTTCAGATCTGAGATCATGGCACTCGGGCCCAAAGTGATAAGCATTAAGCACAACAAGTGCAACAATATCATAAGCACTAATAATAGATACTAGGCATCATGCCCTAACAATATCATCGCAAATTACATGAATAATCTTATCTAATCCCTACCATCCCCTTCGCCTATAGCGGGAATTACTCACACATGGATGGGGGAGTCATGGATGGTTGATAGAGAGACGTCGGTGATGATGGTGATGAAGATCTCCTCCAAATCCCCGTCCCGACAGGGTGCCAGAACGGAGTTTCTGGTTCTGAATCGCGGTTTCTGATGGTGGCGGTGCAGCGGAACTCTATCTGGAAAAAATGCCGAACCCCCGATAGTTTCAGGTCAGGAGGTATATGTAGGCGGAAGGAGGTCTCGAGAGGGCGGCTAGGGTGGTCTCACCACACCCTGGCGTGGCCAGGCCTGGGCCGCGCCACCAGGGGGTGTGGTGGCCTCCAGCCCCTCTCCGTCTCATCTTCTGGCTCCGTGGGTCTTCTGGTGAAATAGGATTTTTGTAATATTTTCCGGGATTTTTCCTAAAAGTTCGATTTCTGCATAAAAACGAGACACCAGGGTAATTCTGCTGAAAACAGCGTTAGTCCGTGTTAGTTGTATTCAAAACACACAAATTAGAGGAGAAACAACAGTAAAAGTGTTCAGGAAAGTAGATAAGTTTTGGACGTATCAACTCCCCCCAAGCTTAGCTTATTGCTTGTCCTCAAGCAATTCAATTAACAACTGAGTGCGATAAAAGAAACTTTCACGAACACATTTGCTTCATAAGATGTATATATTCTCACTATATGATCAAATACTTAAACAATTCATAATAAGAAGTATCCAGCTAATGTTATCTCATAGTCATGAAAGCTATGAAAGAGTGCCAATGCACTAATAACAAGTAACATGAAACATAAGAAGTTGCAAGATTGTAATGCTCATAATAAGATATGAAAGAGTGGTATCCCGCTTGCCTTTATTTGTGGAGCAAAACATAAATGTTGAGGCACCTCTGAAGTTCAAGAGAAGACTAGAAGTAGAAATATCAAAGATACAAGCATCAAAGTTATACCACAATTAATCGTGTTCTGGGACAAGCACATTACACTAAGAATGACAGCCATGCTCTCAAGAAGGTGCTTAAAGTTAGAAGGTGAAGACTCAACATAAAAGTAAAAGAAAGGCCCTTCACAGAGGGAAGTAGGGATTAAACATGTGCTAGAGCTTTTCATTTGTAAAACAGAGATAAAATTTTATTTTGAGAGGTGGTTGTTTCCTGTCAACGACTGGCAATGGGGTCTTGCTATCTTCCATAATAAACAAGCGAGAGTGGTTCCGAGTTCTTTGAAAATTTGGTACATTGGTGCTCTTTTATAAAGCTTGGCACTCCTCCCCACCTTTTTCCTTTCTCAAACCATGGCTAACCGATTCCATCGGGTGCCCACCAACTTTCACATACCATAGAGGAGTGCTTTTTTTCTTTTTTAGATTAGATTACAATGGTCTGATCAGCTCCCTTGCAAAATTAATGACGAGCAGATGAAGCATGCAAGTCGAGGGGTACTTAATTTAATATGGAAGATAGCAATTCCAACCACTACGTCCTCATGAGCTAAAAACAGTGGCACAATATGAGAAGTGTTTGAAAGTTTTTTGAAAGGTAGCACATGAAAATTTACTTGGAATGGCTTTGAAATACCATGCATAGGAATTTATAGTGGACTCTTGGTAAACTTGGTTTTTGGTAATTAAATGCACGAGAAATATTCCCTCTCAGTACAAGTGAAGGATAGCAAAAGACTGGGAAGCGACAATCGAGAGAGCAATAACTGTCATAATCATGCTTGACACAAAACAAAATTTGTAACGACCCGCCTTTTACTAAAGGCAAATCTCCTGTGTATCTGTGCCATTCCCTGGATCAGTAGATAGCACCACAGTACAAAATAAGTAATCATTGCAATAGCATCAATATTACAACGTAAATCCAGTTACATAGGTCTTCAACCTTACGAGTACACAGCATAAAGCATAGTTGCAGTGAGCCTCCATTCTTCATCACGTGCCACAGGCAGACATGTTGGAATGTAGTCTCGAGATCCTACTCCTGGTTCCTTACTCGACAGTAAAACCTGCATGTTTGAATATGCAGCCCCAGAGGGGTCAGTACAATGATGTACTGGCAAATGACACATATTTAGTGGCATTTTTGTGGAAAGACTATACTACATGATATTTGGCTGGTGGAGCTCAAAGGCTGATTTGCATAAAGCCAAATTTATCCTATAATCCATTTTAAAACTTTCTTTCAACAAATTTTATTTTTGAAGGGTCAAGACAACCCCCATACACTACATACTGGCCGGTATGTAGTTCTGGGCGAAACTCAACAAAGTTCGGAACCTCAGGCACCACCACCCCTTGGAGTGTATGGTCCTTAGTTCCTACCTAGGGGTTTCTAGACAAATTTTTAATAATTCAGAATCGGTGATGAGATTATTCCGTACATTCCATGTCTAGAGACTCAATTGTCCATAACCGAGGACACGGCTAATTGATTAGATTTAAAACACCTTGCAAGGGTTGTGCACTTTCACCTTACGATTCATTTTATGCCCATACATAAAATGAAACGAGACCTCTTAGAGGAGAGGGCAACTAACTGGCAAGATCCGTTCCCAACCTATAATTCATCTACCACCATCTTCTCGCACATAGTTGCACTCCCACATCTAATCAGTCAAGACAGAGCCCATAATGTCATAAGGCTGCACTGGAAGTACACTAAGCATGGAAGACATAGCCATCTCTTTATTCCTGGGTGGCCATCCCGAGCGGTATTCTGTTCCCACATCCTCTTTATGAGGCTTGCGTCCCAGAATCCACCTACCTCACCTCATCTTATCAAACCATTCCACCCAGGTGTTTCATTTTAGTTGAAGTTCTTAACTTTTCACAAAACACTTTTCAAGTGATCTTAGCATGGCATCAATATTAACAAAGTATTTAGCATCCTATCAGGTGGGGTTTGAGGGATAGCTACACACTACTAGGATCTAAGCATTTGATAAAACAGTTGAGTAAAACACCTATCATGCATACTACAAGAGGTGAATATACAAATGCATAATAAAAAAATGGGTGAGGGATATGTGTGTCACTTGCCTTTTTGAAGATCGCGACGTTTCGCTTCTCTCAACTAAGCACGTAGCTCTTCGCACAAACTATAGCACAGAAATAACATAACATAAACATACCATACAAAACACAATCAAACAAATCAAACAATTTAAAAGTGTTTGTTTAACAATTTCGATTTGTTGAGATGTTATGACAAGAAAGATATGGCAAAGGATCATGATTTGTGAGATATGGATTTGAGAGCTTAGTTGGGATAGATCAATATGATTTGAGAGAGAATTGGATTAGGCATAATATAATTGATGAAGTTTTTATGCTTTAATTAAGCATAAATGAAACTTGGAATAACTCATGTGAACTACATCACACGAGTGTCAAATAGTGCACAACCATACTATTGAGTAAATATGACAACAATTACTCTTAAATAGTATGCATAACACTTAGACATTGGGTAAAGATTCATGAAGTATTGAGTTACTCAATCAACCCATTTGCAAATTGAATAGTTCAATACATAGAGGCAAGATTAAGTAGGCATTGGATTGGGTATGAATGATTGATATTTGAGGACATGGCTCAAATGGTTCATTGATCAACATGGTGTATAACACATACTATGGTACGGGTTATAACAACACCACATTAACAAAATCTAGGTTTGAGATGAATTCATATTCTACTCAAGTAGCACAATTGCAATTTGAATATATATATGAATTAGACAAAAATATGATGGGTGAGATCTTTATGCTTTATCAAAGCATATTGAATCTTGGAATACCTCATGTGGGTAAATCACATAAGAGACAAGGTAGTGCAATAGCAATACTATTGAATAAGTGTGATAACAATTATTCTTAAATAGTATATATTACACTTAAGCTTAGGCTAGGATTCTTATAACATTGAAGTACTCAATTAACTCAAATGCAAATTGAATAGTTCAATGCAAGGCTAAGATTGAGTAGACATGAATAAAAGGCTATAGGTAGAGGATATGATTTGATGATGCTTGAAACATGGCTTAAGGATCCAAATGAGCAATTAGGATTGGGTTAAGTACTATGATGTTGATTTGATCAGTACCATAGTAGCAAAAGTAGAAACATGGATTGATGTATCACACTTTACTCAAATGACACATTTGTAATTTGAATAAGTGGGTACTATACAAGATAGGTCTAAGTGAATATGATCTTGATCAAGATATGGTTTAGACAACATTGTCGACTAGGCATGATTATAAGATTTGCTATGGTAGAAGGGAACATTGGTTGAAATAGGAATAGAATTAATCTATATAGGTATACTCAAATCCTCATATTAGAATTTGAATAATTGTGACATGGTTCAAGAAATTATGGGAGTGATGCTACTGGATAGCTTGCAGTAATTCAAAGTCACTGCAAGTGGATTCATTCTAAAATAAGTTTTAGAATTTGAATTATCACCAAAATAGTGATTTGAACAAATTTGAATGCACAAAGTGTGTGCACGTATCAAATTTGGATTTTTTTGATCCTATGGTGTTCTACAAGTTGAGAGGATTCCAAGGACTACAAATTTGTAATTTTTGGACATCTAGAACAAAAGATATGAATTAATTAGGTTAACAGAAGGTTTGATTCCATTCTGCAAATAGTTTCAAATTGAACCCATAAAATATAAGATTTTATGGTACTGCTGGATTCTAGATTTCCTAAGGATTCCAACGGTATATTATTTGTTATTTTTCGAGTTACAGATCAAAAGTTATGATTTTTCAAAGACTTGGATCAAATCTGATTCGAAAAACCTATTTGAATTCTATTTTGATTCAGACAGGGCCACGTGGCGCTACGGTATTCGCTGGTACCGCTTCGTTTGGATCAGGAACTGAGGCCGTTGGATTTAAAGGGATTTGGATGGATTAGATCATCCCATACCGGTTCAGTAAGTGACTTGATCTGGGGTGTTGGATCTCGATCGGACGGATCAGAGAAGATCTGAGAGAGGTCCTCACCTAGGGTTTCGGCGAGGTCAACTCCGGCGAGGTAGCGGCACTGGCGAACGACGGTGAGGTCGCTCCGGTGATCGTCGGAGGCGGTGGAGTAGCGTACGGCGTGAAGGATTGGATGGCGAGTTCGAAAGTTTGGTCGGTGACGACGGAGGTGTCCTGTGGTGACGGGGAACGGTGGCCGGAGAGAGCGCGAGCGTCGGCGAGATCCAGTGGTCTTGCGTCGTCGAATCCCTGCGAGGAAACGGTTGGGAAAAAGGGTCACCAGGTGCGCCGGAGCAAGGTAAGGTAGGGGGAGGTCGAAGAGGGGACGCGGGCTCACCGACGATGGCGGAATCGGCCGGAGATAGCTGCAGGCGGGATGGAGTCCGGTGACGAATTTCGTCGGCTTGAGACGAAATTGACGGAAGAGAGAAAGGGAGGCGAGGGAGGAGGGCCTGGGGCTTTTATAGGAGAGGTCTTGATGGCTATTTAGTGTGCGGTGATGGCGCAGGAGTAACCGCCGGCGTTTCCAGTAACTGAGAGGAGAGAAATCGGGGAGAAGACGATGCTGACATGTGGGTCCGTGCTGTCAGCGAGGTGAGGGCGGGGGACAGGGTATCGGTTCGGGAGGAGGTAGGTTGGGCTGCGGGCTTCTTTCTCTGCTGGGCCGAAACGGTGCCCCTTGGCCTTTTTCTATTTTTATTTCGTTTTCTTCTTTTCCTTTTCTGATTTCAGATTTGTTTCCAAATCTTTTGCAAATTGTTTCAATTCAAATCAAACAAATTCCTAGTGCCTTCAAATAATCACTGCAGTGTTTTAAACCATTAAGGAACATGTTTTCAAAATAAAAGATGTTTTTGAATAAAACTTTATGTGCATAGCATAAAGGTTTTGCTTGCATAAAATAATAGAAATAGAGTTTGAAATCGATTCTTTCTAAAATAGTAAAATAATAGTTTATAAAATAATGATTGGGAAACATACACAATTATGGTTTGAAAAAGCAACCTTTATTGAATAAAGTAAACTTTGTAAAACAATCTTTTGCAAGCAAGCTTGCATAAAGCTGAATAGGGTTCGAATAAAGGAGAATGAAAATAACATTTTAATACTTGTTCTTTCTCAAAGAAGTTCTTCAAGAAATAAATAGAGGATTTTAAATAGTTTTCAAACAAAGCTTTCAAATAAACTCAAAAAGTTTTAAATCCCTGTGAAAATCCAATCAACACAAGCAAAATAAAAATGAAAAATTTCCCCCAAAATTTGATAAAATCTTGGGTCGTTACAGACTACCACCCTTAAAAGAAATCTCGTCCTCGAGATTGGAGAGGCTAGAAAGAAAGTAGGTATTAGGTTATCTGGGTTTAGGTATCTGGGTGGCTACCACCCTTAAAAGAAAATTCCTCTCGGTGGTATCTTGATGCTTCCTTAGGCACTTGCATTTTGTTCCCAGCTTGCATCCACCGTTGTGCGAATTTCCTTGAACTGCTCTTCTCAGAAGTTTTGATATTCAGAACTATGTTCAAAAGTGGGCACACCAAGGGTTCCATCCAATTCTGGTGATAAGCAGATATCATCCATCGCGTTGTCATCAATAAGGTAGTCCACATCTTCATTTACAATAGGTGGGTGTCTATTCACAAATCCGGGCACCAACCTTCCTTATGGGGTTGCTTGAGGTAACCTTACTCTATTGTAGAGCTTTCTATCCAACGGGGTAGTTGTTGAACTACTTTGAACACTGAGGAGTCACTCTTTGGTTCAATCAGAGGACCAAGCTGAGTTGTCTCCTCTTTGGGTCATTCAGAAGGCCAAGCTGAGAGGGTATCCTCTCATCATCTCGACTTCCTTATCATCATCCTTAGAGGTTCTTCATCTTATGGTTGCTTCCTTATACCATTCCGATCTTCAATTTTCCATGGTATCATTCTATTCTGGTAACCTTCCTGGTTGTTACACATCTTCCAAGAATGTGTATCTAGCCTTTTCTTGGTCGGTCCTCACCAAGGCCAAGACAGTATACAGGCTATCACCATACTCCTTGTTGCTTTTTAGTTGATTTTCGTTCCAAGAATCTCAAAAGATAACTCAGTGCTAAGTACTGCATGCTTGCCCCACGAACATGATGAGACCACACATCCCAATGAATTAGGATGGCATCTCTCTGTAGTCTTCTCATGCATTTCATAGCGGTAAACAAGGTGGACTCTGTAAGAGGTACTTGCACCTTTAAGGGACGGGAGGTCGCCTTATAACTAGCATTGTTGAATCCATTCAAGTTACCGGAGCAAGTCGTGCTACTTGCCACAGGTACCAGATGGTCCTTAAGAATTCCTTTAGCAACCGTCTTCATAGTTTGTTGAAAGGCGCTGAACAACTTGATCATATCTCAAAGATGAACTCTTTCTCAGGGAATAGGGATCTAACGAAGCTCTCATGGGCAGGAAAATAGTTCCATGGATTTGGAGAGTTGCCTCATAACATCGCAAGTCGGGATGGGGTAGACTTCGGTGGCGTAAAGCTTTGGAATCAGGAGGCTAGGTAGTGGTGGCTGTCTCTGTTGTGACTCTCTGGAGAGGAGTGATCTCTCTTTTATAGGCTTAGGGAGGTAGTCGAAACGAAGAGTCGAGAAGGTGAATCGAACAGGCAGCAGCCAATTTGAACAGTCTTCATATTCAAAGTCCACTGAGCAAAGCGTTTCTGATTCGTGTAGCCGTTCAAAAACCAAATCCTCACCGTATTCCTACGTTTTGGCCACACTGGCTCATTATAAGGGATGTAACATATTATCTTCCTAAGGTCATGGTTTAACATCGTCGTCTCTTAGGTAGGTATGTCTCTCTAGATTCACCATTCCTCATACAAGAGCGAACAATATGAGTAGTCGTCATGGGCGCGAATCCATGTCGCACTCAATCATTACTTTGTATTTGGTTTGGTGCATCTCGCATTCTAACTCTTGGTCAACCTCACTAGCTTTTAAACAAAAGTTTTGTTGAAATTGGAACCAAGTTCCTAAATCCTATTTTGAATTTTGAAGAACAAAATCTATCGTTCCTAGCTAGAGGTTTTTAACAAAGCTCATGGCAATAATTCTTAAGTTGTAGATCCTTTGGTTTGCCATTTAAGAGGAATTAAAATCCTTTCCATTGCTCTGTTTGCTCTTTCCATTGCTCGTTTGCTCTTCTCCACCTTTCTTGCATGAGGTGGTAGAATAGTATTACTTCCACATTAGCTACACCTTGAGGTGTCTTCTTATTGTTTGCGGGGTATCCTTAGTCATCTTAGCTTACTAGAGTCTTGGGGGTATCATCCTTTGTGCAACCTCTTGCGTAATGTTCCAGTCTCTTGTACTTGAAATACTATCTCTTGTTGTCGTACTATGTATCCTTATCTCCAACTGAGGGTCATTGTAGTTGTTCTGTCATGGAGAAAGCTTTGGTTTGGGTTTTGGGACAAGTTTAGGTCTTAGCATAGATGAGAATTAGATAGAAGAGGTCTAAAGAAGAAAAATCTTACCCAAAACAAAACAGATCAAAACAATTTATCCTACAAGCAATATCTAACAAACATTCATCATAAGAAGCAAACTAGTTTTCAAACAAACGGGGAGGTACGATCATCCACAAGTCGGTATGACCATAACGTTTATTACACATCGTTGCTTATTAAAATTTCCTAGATGGAGGTCCAACTAAGGTTTCTTGGTACTCTTCTAAGTAGATCCATTGTTCTGGTCCAGCTGTTTCAGTAGATTGGTAATTTGCTCGTCCTTGGTTTTGATGAGGTCTCCTTGAACACTAAGTTCAGATTCCAACTTTTCCATGTCACCTTGAAGTTGACTTATGGTTGTCTTCAATGCAGTAGTATCTTCCTTTTCTTCTTTGAGGTCTTTCTTCAGTGATTCAATGAGGCTGGTCATCTAAATTAGAAGGAAGAGTAGTGTAAAACAAATGAATGGGGTAAGTTCTTACAAGAGAATTTCAAACTGAGAAGTAGATAGGTTGATCTCATTTAGAAAATTGAATTGATTTTCCTTTTGAAGAGAGAGGAAAGAATCCTAGGGCTTCCTAGTCTATTCCAAACCTAGGGTCTCGATCCTACAGGCAACACTATGCTCTGATACCATTTTGTAACGACCCACCTTTTACTAAAGGCAAATCTCCTGTGTATCTGTGCCATTCCCTGGATCAGTAGATAGCACCACAGTACAAAATAAGTAATCATTGCAATAGCATCAATATTACAACGTAAATCCAGTTACATAGGTCTTCAACCTTACGAGTACACAGCATAAAGCATAGTTGCAGTGAGCCTCCATTCTTCATCACGTGCCACAGGCAGACATGTTGGAATGTAGTCTCGAGATCCTACTCCTGGTTCCTTACTCGACAGTAAAACCTGCATGTTTGAATATGCAGCCCCAGAGGGGTCAGTACAATGATGTACTGGCAAATGACACATATTTAGTGGCATTTTTGTGGAAAGACTATACTACATGATATTTGGCTGGTGGAGCTCAAAGGCTAATTTGCATAAAGCCAAATTTATCCTATAATCCATTTTAAAACTTTCTTTCAACAAATTTTATTTTTGAAGGGTCAAGACAACCCCCATACACTACATACTGGCCGGTATGTAGTTCTGGGCGAAACTCAACAAAGTTCGGAACCTCAGGCACCACCACCCCTTGGAGTGTATGGTCCTTAGTTCCTACCTAGGGGTTTCTAGACAAATTTTTAATAATTCAGAATCGGTGATGAGATTATTCCGTACATTCCATGTCTAGAGACTCAATTGTCCATAACCGAGGACACGGCTAATCGATTAGATTTAAAACACCTTGCAAGGGTTGTGCACTTTCACCTTACGATTCATTTTATGCCCATACATAAAATGAAACGAGACCTCTTAGAGGAGAGGGCAACTTACTGGCAAGATCCGTTCCCAACCTATAATTCATCTACCACCATCTTCTCGCACATAGTTGCACTCCCACATCTAATCAGTCAAGACAGAGCCCATAATGTCATAAGGCTGCACTGGAAGTACACTAAGCATGGAAGACATAGCCATCTCTTTATTCCTGGGTGGCCATCCCGAGCGGTATTCTGTTCCCACATCCTCTTTATGAGGCTTGCGTCCCAGAATCCACCTACCTCACCTCATCTTATCAAACCATTCCACCCAGGTGTTTCATTTTAGTTGAAGTTCTTAACTTTTCACAAAACACTTTTCAAGTGATCTTAGCATGGCATCAATATTAACAAAGTATTTAGCATCCTATCAGGTGGGGTTTGAGAGATAGCTACACACTACTAGGATCTAAGCATTTGATAAAACAGTTGAGTAAAACACCTATCATGCATACTACAAGAGGTGAATATACAAATGCATAATAAAAAAATGGGTGAGGGATATGTGTGTCACTTGCCTTTTTGAAGATCGCGACGTTTCGCTTCTCTCAACTAAGCACGTAGCTCTTCGCACAAACTATAGCACAGAAATAACATAACATAAACATACCATACAAAACACAATCAAACAAATCAAACAATTAAAAAGTGTTTGTTTAACAATTTCGATTTGTTGAGATGTTATGACAAGAAAGATATGGCAAAGGATCATGATTTGCGAGATATGGATTTGAGAGCTTAGTTGGGATAGATCAATATGATTTGAGAGAGAATTGGATTAGGCATAATATAATTGATGAAGTTTTTATGCTTTAATTAAGCATAAATGAAACTTGGAATAACTCATGTGAACTACATCACACGAGTGTCAAATAGTGCACAACCATACTATTGAGTAAATATGACAACAATTACTCTTAAATAGTATGCATAACACTTAGACATTGGGTAAAGATTCATGAAGTATTGAGTTACTCAATCAACCCATTTGCAAATTGAATAGTTCAATACATAGAGGCAAGAATAAGTAGGCATTGGATTGGGTATGAATGATTGATATTTGAGGACATGGCTCAAATGGTTCATTGATCAACATGGTGTATAACACATACTATGGTACGGGTTATAACAACACCACATTAACAAAATCTAGGTTTGAGATGAATTCATATTCTACTCAAGTAGCACAATTGCAATTTGAATATATATATGAATTAGACAAAAATATGATGGGTGAGATCTTTATGCTTTATCAAAGCATATTGAATCTTGGAATACCTCATGTGGGTAAATCACATAAGAGACAAGGTAGTGCAATAGCAATACTATTGAATAAGTGTGATAACAATTATTCTTAAATAGTATATATTACACTTAAGCTTAGGCTAGGATTCTTATAACATTGAAGTACTCAATTAACTCAAATGCAAATTGAATAGTTCAATGCAAGGCTAAGATTGAGTAGACATGAATAAAAGGCTATAGGTAGAGGATATGATTTGATGATGCTTGAAACATGGCTTAAGGATCCAAATGAGCAATTAGGATTGGGTTAAGTACTATGATGTTGATTTGATCAGTACCATAGTAGCAAAAGTAGAAACATGGATTGATGTATCACACTTTACTCAAATGACACATTTGTAATTTGAATAAGTGGGTACTATACAAGATAGGTCTAAGTGAATATGATCTTGATCAAGATATGGTTTAGACAACATTGTCGACTAGGCATGATTATAAGATTTGCTATGGTAGAAGGGAACATTGGTTGAAATAGGAATAGAATTAATCTATATAGGTATACTCAAATCCTCATATTAGAATTTGAATAATTGTGACATGGTTCAAGAAATTATGGGAGTGATGCTACTGGATAGCTTGCAGTAATTCAAAGTCACTGCAAGTGGATTCATTCTAAAATAAGTTTTAGAATTTGAATTATCACCAAAATAGTGATTTGAACAAATTTGAATGCACAAAGTGTGTGCACGTATCAAATTTGGATTTTTTTGATCCTATGGTGTTCTACAAGTTGAGAGGATTCCAAGGACTACAAATTTGTAATTTTTGGACATCTAGAACAAAAGATATGAATTAATTAGGTTAACAGAAGGTTTGATTCCATTCTGCAAATAGTTTCAAATTGAACCCATAAAATATAAGATTTTATGGTACTGCTGGATTCTAGATTTCCTAAGGATTCCAACAGTATATTATTTGTTATTTTTCGAGTTACAGATCAAAAGTTATGATTTTTCAAAGACTTGGATCAAATCTGATTCGAAAAACCTATTTGAATTCTATTTTGATTCAGACAGGGCCACGTGGCGCTACGGTATTCGCTGGTACCGCTTCGTTTGGATCAGGAACTGAGGCCGTTGGATTTAAAGGGATTTGGATGGATTAGATCATCCCATACCGGTTCAGTAAGTGACTTGATCTGGGGTGTTGGATCTCGATCGGACGGATCAGAGAAGATCTGAGAGAGGTCCTCACCTAGGGTTTCGGCGAGGTCAACTCCGGCGAGGTAGCGGCACTGGCGAACGACGGTGAGGTCGCTCCGGTGATCGTCGGAGGCGGTGGAGTAGCGTACGGCGTGAAGGATTGGATGGCGAGTTCGAAAGTTTGGTCGGTGACGACGGAGGTGTCCTGTGGTGACGGGGAACGGTGGCCGGAGAGAGCGCGAGCGTCGGCGAGATCCAGTGGTCTTGCGTCGTCGAATCCCTGCGAGGAAACGGTTGGGAAAAAGGGTCACCAGGTGCGCCGGAGCAAGGTAAGGTAGGGGGAGGTCGAAGAGGGGACGCGGGCTCACCGACGATGGCGGAATCGGCCGGAGATAGCTGCAGGCGGGATGGAGTCCGGTGACGAATTTCGTCGGCTTGAGACGAAATTGACGGAAGAGAGAAAGGGAGGCGAGGGAGGAGGGCCTGGGGCTTTTATAGGAGAGGTCTTGATGGCTATTTAGTGTGCGGTGATGGCGCAGGAGTAACCGCCGGCGTTTCCAGTAACTGAGAGGAGAGAAATCGGGGAGAAGACGATGCTGACATGTGGGTCCGTGCTGTCAGCGAGGTGAGGGCGGGGGACAGGGTATCGGTTCGGGAGGAGGTAGGTTGGGCTGCGGGCTTCTTTCTCTGCTGGGCCGAAACGGTGCCCCTTGGCCTTTTTCTATTTTTATTTCGTTTTCTTCTTTTCCTTTTCTGATTTCAGATTTGTTTCCAAATCTTTTGCAAATTGTTTCAATTCAAATCAAACAAATTCCTAGTGCCTTCAAATAATCACTGCAGTGTTTTAAACCATTAAGGAACATGTTTTCAAAATAAAAGATGTTTTTGAATAAAACTTTATGTGCATAGCATAAAGGTTTTGCTTGCATAAAATAATAGAAATAGAGTTTGAAATCGATTCTTTCT
Source organism: Dactylis glomerata (assembly GCA_007115705.1). Lineage (NCBI taxonomy): Eukaryota > Viridiplantae > Streptophyta > Magnoliopsida > Poales > Poaceae > Dactylis > Dactylis glomerata. The sequence continues at coordinate 408,255 of QXEO01001381.1, read as the reverse complement.
AAAATAGTAAAATAATAGTTTATAAAATAATGATTGGGAAACATACACAATTATGGTTTGAAAAAGCAACCTTTATTGAATAAAGTAAACTTTGTAAAACAATCTTTTGCAAGCAAGCTTGCATAAAGCTGAATAGGGTTCGAATAAAGGAGAATGAAAATAACATTTTAATACTTGTTCTTTCTCAAAGAAGTTCTTCAAGAAATAAATAGAGGATTTTAAATAGTTTTCAAACAAAGCTTTCAAATAAACTCAAAAAGTTTTAAATCCCTGTGAAAATCCAATCAACACAAGCAAAATAAAAATGAAAAATTTCCCCCAAAATTTGATAAAATCTTGGGTCGTTACAGACTACCACCCTTAAAAGAAATCTCGTCCTCGAGATTGGAGAGGCTAGAAAGAAAGTAGGTATTAGGTTATCTGGGTTTAGGTATCTGGGTGGCTACCACCCTTAAAAGAAAATTCCTCTCGGTGGTATCTTGATGCTTCCTTAGGCACTTGCATTTTGTTCCCAGCTTGCATCCACCGTTGTGCGAATTTCCTTGAACTGCTCTTCTCAGAAGTTTTGATATTCAGAACTATGTTCAAAAGTGGGCACACCAAGGGTTCCATCCAATTCTGGTGATAAGCAGATATCATCCATCGCGTTGTCATCAATAAGGTAGTCCACATCTTCATTTACAATAGGTGGGTGTCTATTCACAAATCCGGGCACCAACCTTCCTTATGGGGTTGCTTGAGGTAACCTTACTCTATTGTAGAGCTTTCTATCCAACGGGGTAGTTGTTGAACTACTTTGAACACTGAGGAGTCACTCTTTGGTTCAATCAGAGGACCAAGCTGAGTTGTCTCCTCTTTGGGTCATTCAGAAGGCCAAGCTGAGAGGGTATCCTCTCATCATCTCGACTTCCTTATCATCATCCTTAGAGGTTCTTCATCTTATGGTTGCTTCCTTATACCATTCCGATCTTCAATTTTCCATGGTATCATTCTATTCTGGTAACCTTCCTGGTTGTTACACATCTTCCAAGAATGTGTATCTAGCCTTTTCTTGGTCGGTCCTCACCAAGGCCAAGACAGTATACAGGCTATCACCATACTCCTTGTTGCTTTTTAGTTGATTTTCGTTCCAAGAATCTCAAAAGATAACTCAGTGCTAAGTACTGCATGCTTGCCCCACGAACATGATGAGACCACACATCCCAATGAATTAGGATGGCATCTCTCTGTAGTCTTCTCATGCATTTCATAGCGGTAAACAAGGTGGACTCTGTAAGAGGTACTTGCACCTTTAAGGGACGGGAGGTCGCCTTATAACTAGCATTGTTGAATCCATTCAAGTTACCGGAGCAAGTCGTGCTACTTGCCACAGGTACCAGATGGTCCTTAAGAATTCCTTTAGCAACCGTCTTCATAGTTTGTTGAAAGGCGCTGAACAACTTGATCATATCTCAAAGATGAACTCTTTCTCAGGGAATAGGGATCTAACGAAGCTCTCATGGGCAGGAAAATAGTTCCATGGATTTGGAGAGTTGCCTCATAACATCGCAAGTCGGGATGGGGTAGACTTCGGTGGCGTAAAGCTTTGGAATCAGGAGGCTAGGTAGTGGTGGCTGTCTCTGTTGTGACTCTCTGGAGAGGAGTGATCTCTCTTTTATAGGCTTAGGGAGGTAGTCGAAACGAAGAGTCGAGAAGGTGAATCGAACAGGCAGCAGCCAATTTGAACAGTCTTCATATTCAAAGTCCACTGAGCAAAGCGTTTCTGATTCGTGTAGCCGTTCAAAAACCAAATCCTCACCGTATTCCTACGTTTTGGCCACACTGGCTCATTATAAGGGATGTAACATATTATCTTCCTAAGGTCATGGTTTAACATCGTCGTCTCTTAGGTAGGTATGTCTCTCTAGATTCACCATTCCTCATACAAGAGCGAACAATATGAGTAGTCGTCATGGGCGCGAATCCATGTCGCACTCAATCATTACTTTGTATTTGGTTTGGTGCATCTCGCATTCTAACTCTTGGTCAACCTCACTAGCTTTTAAACAAAAGTTTTGTTGAAATTGGAACCAAGTTCCTAAATCCTATTTTGAATTTTGAAGAACAAAATCTATCGTTCCTAGCTAGAGGTTTTTAACAAAGCTCATGGCAATAATTCTTAAGTTGTAGATCCTTTGGTTTGCCATTTAAGAGGAATTAAAATCCTTTCCATTGCTCTGTTTGCTCTTTCCATTGCTCGTTTGCTCTTCTCCACCTTTCTTGCATGAGGTGGTAGAATAGTATTACTTCCACATTAGCTACACCTTGAGGTGTCTTCTTATTGTTTGCGGGGTATCCTTAGTCATCTTAGCTTACTAGAGTCTTGGGGGTATCATCCTTTGTGCAACCTCTTGCGTAATGTTCCAGTCTCTTGTACTTGAAATACTATCTCTTGTTGTCGTACTATGTATCCTTATCTCCAACTGAGGGTCATTGTAGTTGTTCTGTCATGGAGAAAGCTTTGGTTTGGGTTTTGGGACAAGTTTAGGTCTTAGCATAGATGAGAATTAGATAGAAGAGGTCTAAAGAAGAAAAATCTTACCCAAAACAAAACAGATCAAAACAATTTATCCTACAAGCAATATCTAACAAACATTCATCATAAGAAGCAAACTAGTTTTCAAACAAACGGGGAGGTACGATCATCCACAAGTCGGTATGACCATAACGTTTATTACACATCGTTGCTTATTAAAATTTCCTAGATGGAGGTCCAACTAAGGTTTCTTGGTACTCTTCTAAGTAGATCCATTGTTCTGGTCCAGCTGTTTCAGTAGATTGGTAATTTGCTCGTCCTTGGTTTTGATGAGGTCTCCTTGAACACTAAGTTCAGATTCCAACTTTTCCATGTCACCTTGAAGTTGACTTATGGTTGTCTTCAATGCAGTAGTATCTTCCTTTTCTTCTTTGAGGTCTTTCTTCAGTGATTCAATGAGGCTGGTCATCTAAATTAGAAGGAAGAGTAGTGTAAAACAAATGAATGGGGTAAGTTCTTACAAGAGAATTTCAAACTGAGAAGTAGATAGGTTGATCTCATTTAGAAAATTGAATTGATTTTCCTTTTGAAGAGAGAGGAAAGAATCCTAGGGCTTCCTAGTCTATTCCAAACCTAGGGTCTCGATCCTACAGGCAACACTATGCTCTGATACCATTTTGTAACGACCCACCTTTTACTAAAGGCAAATCTCCTGTGTATCTGTGCCATTCCCTGGATCAGTAGATAGCACCACAGTACAAAATAAGTAATCATTGCAATAGCATCAATATTACAACGTAAATCCAGTTACATAGGTCTTCAACCTTACGAGTACACAGCATAAAGCATAGTTGCAGTGAGCCTCCATTCTTCATCACGTGCCACAGGCAGACATGTTGGAATGTAGTCTCGAGATCCTACTCCTGGTTCCTTACTCGACAGTAAAACCTGCATGTTTGAATATGCAGCCCCAGAGGGGTCAGTACAATGATGTACTGGCAAATGACACATATTTAGTGGCATTTTTGTGGAAAGACTATACTACATGATATTTGGCTGGTGGAGCTCAAAGGCTAATTTGCATAAAGCCAAATTTATCCTATAATCCATTTTAAAACTTTCTTTCAACAAATTTTATTTTTGAAGGGTCAAGACAACCCCCATACACTACATACTGGCCGGTATGTAGTTCTGGGCGAAACTCAACAAAGTTCGGAACCTCAGGCACCACCACCCCTTGGAGTGTATGGTCCTTAGTTCCTACCTAGGGGTTTCTAGACAAATTTTTAATAATTCAGAATCGGTGATGAGATTATTCCGTACATTCCATGTCTAGAGACTCAATTGTCCATAACCGAGGACACGGCTAATCGATTAGATTTAAAACACCTTGCAAGGGTTGTGCACTTTCACCTTACGATTCATTTTATGCCCATACATAAAATGAAACGAGACCTCTTAGAGGAGAGGGCAACTTACTGGCAAGATCCGTTCCCAACCTATAATTCATCTACCACCATCTTCTCGCACATAGTTGCACTCCCACATCTAATCAGTCAAGACAGAGCCCATAATGTCATAAGGCTGCACTGGAAGTACACTAAGCATGGAAGACATAGCCATCTCTTTATTCCTGGGTGGCCATCCCGAGCGGTATTCTGTTCCCACATCCTCTTTATGAGGCTTGCGTCCCAGAATCCACCTACCTCACCTCATCTTATCAAACCATTCCACCCAGGTGTTTCATTTTAGTTGAAGTTCTTAACTTTTCACAAAACACTTTTCAAGTGATCTTAGCATGGCATCAATATTAACAAAGTATTTAGCATCCTATCAGGTGGGGTTTGAGAGATAGCTACACACTACTAGGATCTAAGCATTTGATAAAACAGTTGAGTAAAACACCTATCATGCATACTACAAGAGGTGAATATACAAATGCATAATAAAAAAATGGGTGAGGGATATGTGTGTCACTTGCCTTTTTGAAGATCGCGACGTTTCGCTTCTCTCAACTAAGCACGTAGCTCTTCGCACAAACTATAGCACAGAAATAACATAACATAAACATACCATACAAAACACAATCAAACAAATCAAACAATTAAAAAGTGTTTGTTTAACAATTTCGATTTGTTGAGATGTTATGACAAGAAAGATATGGCAAAGGATCATGATTTGCGAGATATGGATTTGAGAGCTTAGTTGGGATAGATCAATATGATTTGAGAGAGAATTGGATTAGGCATAATATAATTGATGAAGTTTTTATGCTTTAATTAAGCATAAATGAAACTTGGAATAACTCATGTGAACTACATCACACGAGTGTCAAATAGTGCACAACCATACTATTGAGTAAATATGACAACAATTACTCTTAAATAGTATGCATAACACTTAGACATTGGGTAAAGATTCATGAAGTATTGAGTTACTCAATCAACCCATTTGCAAATTGAATAGTTCAATACATAGAGGCAAGAATAAGTAGGCATTGGATTGGGTATGAATGATTGATATTTGAGGACATGGCTCAAATGGTTCATTGATCAACATGGTGTATAACACATACTATGGTACGGGTTATAACAACACCACATTAACAAAATCTAGGTTTGAGATGAATTCATATTCTACTCAAGTAGCACAATTGCAATTTGAATATATATATGAATTAGACAAAAATATGATGGGTGAGATCTTTATGCTTTATCAAAGCATATTGAATCTTGGAATACCTCATGTGGGTAAATCACATAAGAGACAAGGTAGTGCAATAGCAATACTATTGAATAAGTGTGATAACAATTATTCTTAAATAGTATATATTACACTTAAGCTTAGGCTAGGATTCTTATAACATTGAAGTACTCAATTAACTCAAATGCAAATTGAATAGTTCAATGCAAGGCTAAGATTGAGTAGACATGAATAAAAGGCTATAGGTAGAGGATATGATTTGATGATGCTTGAAACATGGCTTAAGGATCCAAATGAGCAATTAGGATTGGGTTAAGTACTATGATGTTGATTTGATCAGTACCATAGTAGCAAAAGTAGAAACATGGATTGATGTATCACACTTTACTCAAATGACACATTTGTAATTTGAATAAGTGGGTACTATACAAGATAGGTCTAAGTGAATATGATCTTGATCAAGATATGGTTTAGACAACATTGTCGACTAGGCATGATTATAAGATTTGCTATGGTAGAAGGGAACATTGGTTGAAATAGGAATAGAATTAATCTATATAGGTATACTCAAATCCTCATATTAGAATTTGAATAATTGTGACATGGTTCAAGAAATTATGGGAGTGATGCTACTGGATAGCTTGCAGTAATTCAAAGTCACTGCAAGTGGATTCATTCTAAAATAAGTTTTAGAATTTGAATTATCACCAAAATAGTGATTTGAACAAATTTGAATGCACAAAGTGTGTGCACGTATCAAATTTGGATTTTTTTGATCCTATGGTGTTCTACAAGTTGAGAGGATTCCAAGGACTACAAATTTGTAATTTTTGGACATCTAGAACAAAAGATATGAATTAATTAGGTTAACAGAAGGTTTGATTCCATTCTGCAAATAGTTTCAAATTGAACCCATAAAATATAAGATTTTATGGTACTGCTGGATTCTAGATTTCCTAAGGATTCCAACAGTATATTATTTGTTATTTTTCGAGTTACAGATCAAAAGTTATGATTTTTCAAAGACTTGGATCAAATCTGATTCGAAAAACCTATTTGAATTCTATTTTGATTCAGACAGGGCCACGTGGCGCTACGGTATTCGCTGGTACCGCTTCGTTTGGATCAGGAACTGAGGCCGTTGGATTTAAAGGGATTTGGATGGATTAGATCATCCCATACCGGTTCAGTAAGTGACTTGATCTGGGGTGTTGGATCTCGATCGGACGGATCAGAGAAGATCTGAGAGAGGTCCTCACCTAGGGTTTCGGCGAGGTCAACTCCGGCGAGGTAGCGGCACTGGCGAACGACGGTGAGGTCGCTCCGGTGATCGTCGGAGGCGGTGGAGTAGCGTACGGCGTGAAGGATTGGATGGCGAGTTCGAAAGTTTGGTCGGTGACGACGGAGGTGTCCTGTGGTGACGGGGAACGGTGGCCGGAGAGAGCGCGAGCGTCGGCGAGATCCAGTGGTCTTGCGTCGTCGAATCCCTGCGAGGAAACGGTTGGGAAAAAGGGTCACCAGGTGCGCCGGAGCAAGGTAAGGTAGGGGGAGGTCGAAGAGGGGACGCGGGCTCACCGACGATGGCGGAATCGGCCGGAGATAGCTGCAGGCGGGATGGAGTCCGGTGACGAATTTCGTCGGCTTGAGACGAAATTGACGGAAGAGAGAAAGGGAGGCGAGGGAGGAGGGCCTGGGGCTTTTATAGGAGAGGTCTTGATGGCTATTTAGTGTGCGGTGATGGCGCAGGAGTAACCGCCGGCGTTTCCAGTAACTGAGAGGAGAGAAATCGGGGAGAAGACGATGCTGACATGTGGGTCCGTGCTGTCAGCGAGGTGAGGGCGGGGGACAGGGTACCGGTTCGGGAGGAGGTAGGTTGGGCTGCGGGCTTCTTTCTCTGCTGGGCCGAAACGGTGCCCCTTGGCCTTTTTCTATTTTTATTTCGTTTTCTTCTTTTCCTTTTCTGATTTCAGATTTGTTTCCAAATCTTTTGCAAATTGTTTCAATTCAAATCAAACAAATTCCTAGTGCCTTCAAATAATCACTGCAGTGTTTTAAACCATTAAGGAACATGTTTTCAAAATAAAAGATGTTTTTGAATAAAACTTTATGTGCATAGCATAAAGGTTTTGCTTGCATAAAATAATAGAAATAGAGTTTGAAATCGATTCTTTCTAAAATAGTAAAATAATAGTTTATAAAATAATGATTGGGAAACATACACAATTATGGTTTGAAAAAGCAACCTTTATTGAATAAAGTAAACTTTGTAAAACAATCTTTTGCAAGCAAGCTTGCATAAAGCTGAATAGGGTTCGAATAAAGGAGAATGAAAATAACATTTTAATACTTGTTCTTTCTCAAAGAAGTTCTTCAATAAATAAATAGAGGATTTTAAATAGTTTTCAAACAAAGCTTTCAAATAAACTCAAAAAGTTTTAAATCCCTGTGAAAATCCAATCAACACAAGCAAAATAAAAATGAAAAATTTCCCCCAAAATTTGATAAAATCTTGGGTCGTTACAGACTACCACCCTTAAAAGAAATCTCGTCCTCGAGATTGGAGAGGCTAGAAAGAAAGTAGGTATTAGGTTATCTGGGTTTAGGTATCTGGGTGGCTACCACCCTTAAAAGAAAATTCCTCTCGGTGGTATCTTGATGCTTCCTTAGGCACTTGCATTTTGTTCCCAGCTTGCATCCACCGTTGTGCGAATTTCCTTGAACTGCTCTTCTCAGAAGTTTTGATATTCAGAACTATGTTCAAAAGTGGGCACACCAAGGGTTCCATCCAATTCTGGTGATAAGCAGATATCATCCATCGCGTTGTCATCAATAAGGTAGTCCACATCTTCATTTACAATAGGTGGGTGTCTATTCACAAATCCGGGCACCAACCTTCCTTATGGGGTTGCTTGAGGTAACCTTACTCTATTGTAGAGCTTTCTATCCAACGGGGTAGTTGTTGAACTACTTTGAACACTGAGGAGTCACTCTTTGGTTCAATCAGAGGACCAAGCTGAGTTGTCTCCTCTTTGGGTCATTCAGAAGGCCAAGCTGAGAGGGTATCCTCTCATCATCTCGACTTCCTTATCATCATCCTTAGAGGTTCTTCATCTTATGGTTGCTTCCTTATACCATTCCGATCTTCAATTTTCCATGGTATCATTCTATTCTGGTAACCTTCCTGGTTGTTACACATCTTCCAAGAATGTGTATCTAGCCTTTTCTTGGTCGGTCCTCACCAAGGCCAAGACAGTATACAGGCTATCACCATACTCCTTGTTGCTTTTTAGTTGATTTTCGTTCCAAGAATCTCAAAAGATAACTCAGTGCTAAGTACTGCATGCTTGCCCCACGAACATGATGAGACCACACATCCCAATGAATTAGGATGGCATCTCTCTGTAGTCTTCTCATGCATTTCATAGCGGTAAACAAGGTGGACTCTGTAAGAGGTACTTGCACCTTTAAGGGACGGGAGGTCGCCTTATAACTAGCATTGTTGAATCCATTCAAGTTACCGGAGCAAGTCGTGCTACTTGCCACAGGTACCAGATGGTCCTTAAGAATTCCTTTAGCAACCGTCTTCATAGTTTGTTGAAAGGCGCTGAACAACTTGATCATATCTCGAAGATGAACTCTTTCTCAGGGAATAGGGATCTAACGAAGCTCTCATGGGCAGGAAAATAGTTCCATGGATTTGGAGAGTTGCCTCATAACATCGCAAGTCGGGATGGGGTAGACTTCGGTGGCGTAAAGCTTTGGAATCAGGAGGCTAGGTAGTGGTGGCTGTCTCTGTTGTGACTCTCTGGAGAGGAGTGATCTCTCTTTTATAGGCTTAGGGAGGTAGTCGAAACGAAGAGTCGAGAAGGTGAATCGAACAGGCAGCAGCCAATTTGAACAGTCTTCATATTCAAAGTCCACTGAGCAAAGCGTTTCTGATTCGTGTAGCCGTTCAAAAACCAAATCCTCACCGTATTCCTACGTTTTGGCCACACTGGCTCATTATAAGGGATGTAACATATTATCTTCCTAAGGTCATGGTTTAACATCGTCGTCTCTTAGGTAGGTATGTCTCTCTAGATTCACCATTCCTCATACAAGAGCGAACAATATGAGTAGTCGTCATGGGCGCGAATCCATGTCGCACTCAATCATTACTTTGTATTTGGTTTGGTGCATCTCGCATTCTAACTCTTGGTCAACCTCACTAGCTTTTAAACAAAAGTTTTGTTGAAATTGGAACCAAGTTCCTAAATCCTATTTTGAATTTTGAAGAACAAAATCTATCGTTCCTAGCTAGAGGTTTTTAACAAAGCTCATGGCAATAATTCTTAAGTTGTAGATCCTTTGGTTTGCCATTTAAGAGGAATTAAAATCCTTTCCATTGCTCTGTTTGCTCTTTCCATTGCTCGTTTGCTCTTCTCCACCTTTCTTGCATGAGGTGGTAGAATAGTATTACTTCCACATTAGCTACACCTTGAGGTGTCTTCTTATTGTTTGCGGGGTATCCTTAGTCATCTTAGCTTACTAGAGTCTTGGGGGTATCATCCTTTGTGCAACCTCTTGCGTAATGTTCCAGTCTCTTGTACTTGAAATACTATCTCTTGTTGTCGTACTATGTATCCTTATCTCCAACTGAGGGTCATTGTAGTTGTTCTGTCATGGAGAAAGCTTTGGTTTGGGTTTTGGGACAAGTTTAGGTCTTAGCATAGATGAGAATTAGATAGAAGAGGTCTAAAGAAGAAAAATCTTACCCAAAACAAAACAGATCAAAACAATTTATCCTACAAGCAATATCTAACAAACATTCATCATAAGAAGCAAACTAGTTTTCAAACAAACGGGGAGGTACGATCATCCACAAGTCGGTATGACCATAACGTTTATTACACATCGTTGCTTATTAAAATTTCCTAGATGGAGGTCCAACTAAGGTTTCTTGGTACTCTTCTAAGTAGATCCATTGTTCTGGTCCAGCTGTTTCAGTAGATTGGTAATTTGCTCGTCCTTGGTTTTGATGAGGTCTCCTTGAACACTAAGTTCAGATTCCAACTTTTCCATGTCACCTTGAAGTTGACTTATGGTTGTCTTCAATGCAGTAGTATCTTCCTTTTCTTCTTTGAGGTCTTTCTTCAGTGATTCAATGAGGCTGGTCATCTAAATTAGAAGGAAGAGTAGTGTAAAACAAATGAATGGGGTAAGTTCTTACAAGAGAATTTCAAACTGAGAAGTAGATAGGTTGATCTCATTTAGAAAATTGAATTGATTTTCCTTTTGAAGAGAGAGGAAAGAATCCTAGGGCTTCCTAGTCTATTCCAAACCTAGGGTCTCGATCCTACAGGCAACACTATGCTCTGATACCATTTTGTAACGACCCACCTTTTACTAAAGGCAAATCTCCTGTGTATCTGTGCCATTCCCTGGATCAGTAGATAGCACCACAGTACAAAATAAGTAATCATTGCAATAGCATCAATATTACAACGTAAATCCAGTTACATAGGTCTTCAACCTTACGAGTACACAGCATAAAGCATAGTTGCAGTGAGCCTCCATTCTTCATCACGTGCCACAGGCAGACATGTTGGAATGTAGTCTCGAGATCCTACTCCTGGTTCCTTACTCGACAGTAAAACCTGCATGTTTGAATATGCAGCCCCAGAGGGGTCAGTACAATGATGTACTGGCAAATGACACATATTTAGTGGCATTTTTGTGGAAAGACTATACTACATGATATTTGGCTGGTGGAGCTCAAAGGCTGATTTGCATAAAGCCAAATTTATCCTATAATCCATTTTAAAACTTTCTTTCAACAAATTTTATTTTTGAAGGGTCAAGACAACCCCCATACACTACATACTGGCCGGTATGTAGTTCTGGGCGAAACTCAACAAAGTTCGGAACCTCAGGCACCACCACCCCTTGGAGTGTATGGTCCTTAGTTCCTACCTAGGGGTTTCTAGACAAATTTTTAATAATTCAGAATCGGTGATGAGATTATTCCGTACATTCCATGTCTAGAGACTCAATTGTCCATAACCGAGGACACGGCTAATCGATTAGATTTAAAACACCTTGCAAGGGTTGTGCACTTTCACCTTACGATTCATTTTATGCCCATACATAAAATGAAACGAGACCTCTTAGAGGAGAGGGCAACTTACTGGCAAGATCCGTTCCCAACCTATAATTCATCTACCACCATCTTCTCGCACATAGTTTCACTCCCACATCTAATCAGTCAAGACAGAGCCCATAATGTCATAAGGCTGCACTGGAAGTACACTAAGCATGGAAGACATAGCCATCTCTTTATTCCTGGGTGGCCATCCCGAGCGGTATTCTGTTCCCACATCCTCTTTATGAGGCTTGCGTCCCAGAATCCACCTACCTCACCTCATCTTATCAAACCATTCCACCCAGGTGTTTCATTTTAGTTGAAGTTCTTAACTTTTCACAAAACACTTTTCAAGTGATCTTAGCATGGCATCAATATTAACAAAGTATTTAGCATCCTATCAGGTGGGGTTTGAGAGATAGCTACACACTACTAGGATCTAAGCATTTGATAAAACAGTTGAGTAAAACACCTATCATGCATACTACAAGAGGTGAATATACAAATGCATAATAAAAAAATGGGTGAGGGATATGTGTGTCACTTGCCTTTTTGAAGATCGCGACGTTTCGCTTCTCTCAACTAAGCACGTAGCTCTTCGCACAAACTATAGCACAGAAATAACATAACATAAACATACCATACAAAACACAATCAAACAAATCAAACAATTAAAAAGTGTTTGTTTAACAATTTCGATTTGTTGAGATGTTATGACAAGAAAGATATGGCAAAGGATCATGATTTGCGAGATATGGATTTGAGAGCTTAGTTGGGATAGATCAATATGATTTGAGAGAGAATTGGATTAGGCATAATATAATTGATGAAGTTTTTATGCTTTAATTAAGCATAAATGAAACTTGGAATAACTCATGTGAACTACATCACACGAGTGTCAAATAGTGCACAACCATACTATTGAGTAAATATGACAACAATTACTCTTAAATAGTATGCATAACACTTAGACATTGGGTAAAGATTCATGAAGTATTGAGTTACTCAATCAACCCATTTGCAAATTGAATAGTTCAATACATAGAGGCAAGATTAAGTAGGCATTGGATTGGGTATGAATGATTGATATTTGAGGACATGGCTCAAATGGTTCATTGATCAACATGGTGTATAACACATACTATGGTACGGGTTATAACAACACCACATTAACAAAATCTAGGTTTGAGATGAATTCATATTCTACTCAAGTAGCACAATTGCAATTTGAATATATATATGAATTAGACAAAAATATGATGGGTGAGATCTTTATGCTTTATCAAAGCATATTGAATCTTGGAATACCTCATGTGGGTAAATCACATAAGAGACAAGGTAGTGCAATAGCAATACTATTGAATAAGTGTGATAACAATTATTCTTAAATAGTATATATTACACTTAAGCTTAGGCTAGGATTCTTATAACATTGAAGTACTCAATTAACTCAAATGCAAATTGAATAGTTCAATGCAAGGCTAAGATTGAGTAGACATGAATAAAAGGCTATAGGTAGAGGATATGATTTGATGATGCTTGAAACATGGCTTAAGGATCCAAATGAGCAATTAGGATTGGGTTAAGTACTATGATGTTGATTTGATCAGTACCATAGTAGCAAAAGTAGAAACATGGATTGATGTATCACACTTTACTCAAATGACACATTTGTAATTTGAATAAGTGGGTACTATACAAGATAGGTCTAAGTGAATATGATCTTGATCAAGATATGGTTTAGACAACATTGTCGACTAGGCATGATTATAAGATTTGCTATGGTAGAAGGGAACATTGGTTGAAATAGGAATAGAATTAATCTATATAGGTATACTCAAATCCTCATATTAGAATTTGAATAATTGTGACATGGTTCAAGAAATTATGGGAGTGATGCTACTGGATAGCTTGCAGTAATTCAAAGTCACTGCAAGTGGATTCATTCTAAAATAAGTTTTAGAATTTGAATTATCACCAAAATAGTGATTTGAACAAATTTGAATGCACAAAGTGTGTGCACGTATCAAATTTGGATTTTTTTGATCCTATGGTGTTCTACAAGTTGAGAGGATTCCAAGGACTACAAATTTGTAATTTTTGGACATCTAGAACAAAAGATATGAATTAATTAGGTTAACAGAAGGTTTGATTCCATTCTGCAAATAGTTTCAAATTGAACCCATAAAATATAAGATTTTATGGTACTTCTGGATTCTAGATTTCCTAAGGATTCCAACGGTATATTATTTGTTATTTTTCGAATTACAGATCAAAAGTTATGATTTTTCAAAGACTTGGATCAAATCTGATTCGAAAAACCTATTTGAATTCTATTTTGATTCAGACAGGGCCACGTGGCGCTACGGTATTCGCTGGTACCGCTTCGTTTGGATCAGGAACTGAGGCCGTTGGATTTAAAGGGATTTGGATGGATTAGATCATCCCATACCGGTTCAGTAAGTGACTTGATCTGGGGTGTTGGATCTCGATCAGACGGATCAGAGAAGATCTGAGAGAGGTCCTCACCTAGGGTTTCGGCGAGGTCAACTCCGGCGAGGTAGCGGCACTGGCGAACGACGGTGAGGTCGCTCCGGTGATCGTCGGAGGCGGTGGAGTAGCGTACGGCGTGAAGGATTGGATGGCGAGTTCGAAAGTTTGGTCGGTGACGACGGAGGTGTCCTGTGGTGACGGGGAACGGTGGCCGGAGAGAGCGCGAGCGTCGGCGAGATCCAGTGGTCTTGCGTCGTCGAATCCCTGCGAGGAAACGGTTGGGAAAAAGGGTCACCAGGTGCGCCGGAGCAAGGTAAGGTAGGGGGAGGTCGAAGAGGGGACGCGGGCTCACCGACGATGGCGGAATCGGCCGGAGATAGCTGCAGGCGGGATGGAGTCCGGTGACGAATTTCGTCGGCTTGAGACGAAATTGACGGAAGAGAGAAAGGGAGGCGAGGGAGGAGGGCCTGGGGCTTTTATAGGAGAGGTCTTGATGGCTATTTAGTGTGCGGTGATGGCGCAGGAGTAACCGCCGGCGTTTCCAGTAACTGAGAGGAGAGAAATCGGGGAGAAGACGATGCTGACATGTGGGTCCGTGCTGTCAGCGAGGTGAGGGCGGGGGACAGGGTACCGGTTCGGGAGGAGGTAGGTTGGGCTGCGGGCTTCTTTCTCTGCTGGGCCGAAACGGTGCCCCTTGGCCTTTTTCTATTTTTATTTCGTTTTCTTCTTTTCCTTTTCTGATTTCAGATTTGTTTCCAAATCTTTTGCAAATTGTTTCAATTCAAATCAAACAAATTCCTAGTGCCTTCAAATAATCACTGCAGTGTTTTAAACCATTAAGGAACATGTTTTCAAAATAAAAGATGTTTTTGAATAAAACTTTATGTGCATAGCATAAAGGTTTTGCTTGCATAAAATAATAGAAATAGAGTTTGAAATCGATTCTTTCTAAAATAGTAAAATAATACTTTATAAAATAATGATTGGGAAACATACACAATTATGGTTTGAAAAAGCAACCTTTATTGAATAAAGTAAACTTTGTAAAACAATCTTTTGCAAGCAAGCTTGCATAAAGCTGAATAGGGTTCGAATAAAGGAGAATGAAAATAACATTTTAATACTTGTTCTTTCTCAAAGAAGTTCTTCAAGAAATAAATAGAGGATTTTAAATAGTTTTCAAACAAAGCTTTCAAATAAACTCAAAAAGTTTTAAATCCCTGTGAAAATCCAATCAACACAAGCAAAATAAAAACGAAAAATTTCCCCCAAAATTTGATAAAATCTTGGGTCGTTACAAAATTAATATAGGCATAAAAACGATACAAAACTCTGAGGCAAATTAAATCATCGAGGCTTAATTGACTTTTTGTTCAGTCATATGCATGCTTGAACATGTGCCAAGTCGATTCAAATGAAACTTTTCAGAGGAGGATACCACAATGTCATACCGTTTTATGAATAGAACAATACAAGCAAACATCTATATGACATGCTACAAACTATTAGTAAATTGAAACTAATCATGTGAGAGCAAGAACTACAAAGCATCCATTAGATAACATATACCTCACATGAACTGGCTAAGCACGTCCACATAGATGAGTATATGTACAAAAATGAAAACAAATAGAGTTCATACCAGCCTCTCACCACATCTCGAGTTGTCATATGTCGTCATTATTGCCTTTCACTTGTGTGCCTCGAATAATATAAAGTAATAACCAAGCTCCAATAGAGTCACGAGAGACTAAACTCTGCAACAAACTTTACAAAACCGAAGAAGAGCAACAAATATTTTTGGGTTTTCAAATTTTGAAACAAGAACAGAAGAAAACAGCAAGCGAAGCAAAATCTTTTTGGATTTTTCGAATACCAAACCGAAAATAGGAAACAAAGCAAACCAAGGCTAGAAAGCTAAAGAGGCAAATAAAGAGAAACAATGGAAATATTTTTGGTCTTTTTGTGTTTTGGAAAGCAGAAATAAAAACAAGAACCAACAAAGAAAAAGAAAGTGAAACATGGATATACAAAGGACCGACAAAATATGATATATAGATGAGTGAATCGTCGGCGTACATCCCCCCAAGCTTAGGCTTTTGGCCTAAGTGGAGATCAATCCCAGCTCTAGTAGTCACCCCACACTGGTGGTTCATCAGTGGTATGGCCATAATCAGGCTCTCGTGAAGATGAAGCAGATGGTCCATAGTCAGCATAGGACTGCTGATACACGCTCTCCCAGGCGCTGGAGGGCTGGGCCAAATCGGTACCCTCTCCATCATCGTGCGTGCGCTGAGGGTGCTCCTCCATGTACGTGTCAAGCTCCTCCTCCGTGAGTGACCATCCATTCCTGCGATTAAGGTTAAACAAAAGAGGTGCAGGCAAATAGACTGATCGATCAGTCTTAACCATTCTCCAAGATGATTTCTTGAAAAAGGTTATCTCAAATGACAAGTTATCCAAACAGGCATGAGGATAAACAAACTGATGATGCAACATGGAATTAAAATCAAGCCTCTCTATGGGGAACTGAAGGTCTAAAATATGAGGCTCCACACCATGCAAAGCTAATAATCAAGAAGCAATAAGACCTCCATAAACTCCTCCTTTCTCACGGTTAGCAGCAAGACGGAAAGCTATTAAAGCACCCAAATTATAAGTCCTATCACGTCTCAAAGCAGCAGCAATAAAATCTAAATCATAAGAGGATGCTAGCGCGTGGTTGACGTGGGAAAATGTAATTGATGTAGGAGCTTCTTATTCTTCAAGTCCTTGTCAACAGCACCAGAAGATTCCTTGTGCGTGGTGAATGACCAGCCAGTTGGGAACCCCAAGAGGAAGGTATGATGAATATAGCAGCAAATTTTCCCTCAGTTAAGAAACCAAGGTATATCGATCAGGAGAAGAGCAGACAATAACGACTGAAGGTGATGCTTGCTAGTTTGCGACAACTTTGGACAATTTATATATGGCGCCTCGTCCAAGCTTTGCTTGCTAGCTGCAACGCGGAACCTGCACACAACACAACCAAGTACTTTGTTCCCAACTTGCGATGAGGTTGTCAATCTCACCGGTTTGCTTGAAACAAAGGTTATGAGCGTATCGAGTGGAAAACAGTAGAAGTATGCGAGTAAAGTAAACAGTGCGAGTAAAGTAAACATGTGATAGCAATATGATGGAAATAGGACTGGGGTCCACAGTTCAGTAGTGGTGTCTCTCCAAAAGATAAATAACACATGCTGGGTAAACAAATTATAGTTGGGCAATTGATAGAATAAAGATAAACGTGATATGTCAAGAAGATCACTATGAGATTTACTCTGGGCATTACAACAAAATACATAGACCGCCATCCAACTGCATCTATGACTAATAATCCACTTGTGGCGAATCAATCCGAGAACTCCACAACTATTAAGTTGCGAACAACAGATAATTGCATTAAGCAAAGTGTGTAATATAAATAAAGCATATGCCCTCGAGCATATGAATGTTGTTTTCTCCCTAGTAGCAACAACACATCTACAACCTTAGAGGTTTCTGTCACTCCCCCAGGTTAAATAGAGGCATGAACCCACTATCGAGCATAAATACCCCCTCTTGGAGTCACTAGCAACTACTCGGCCAAGATAGCTACTAACAACGGAGAGCATGCAAGATCATAAACAACATAGAGATAACAAAAGATATAATTCAGTACAGCAACTCAATCATAACACCAATATTCATCGGATCCCAACAAACCAAACATGTAGAATTACATAACGGTGATCTCAATCATGTAGGGCAGCTCATGAGATCTAAACATGAAGCACATGGTGGAGAAGACAACCATCTAGCTACTGCTATGGACCCATAGTCCAAGGTAGACTACTCACTCATCGCTCCGGAGGCAAGCATGGCGATGAAGAAGACCTCCGATGGCGATTCCCCTCTCCGGCAGGGTACCGGGAAGAGCTTCTGGACCCTCCCGATCTTCGCGTCGACGGCGGCGGCGGATCGCGATGTGTTCTGGAAAAGTGATCGGGTACTTAGGTTTTTCCCGTTGGGGGGTCTTTATAGGCGAAGGGGCGATGTCAGAGGTGGCCCCAGGCCTCCTCACACCATGGCGGCGCGGCCAGGGCCTGGGCCACGCCAGCCAGGTGTGAGCCTGGCCTGTGTCCCCTCTCCTACTCCTCTTCGGATCTCTGGAAGCTTCCGGGAAAAATAGGACTTCAGGAACTTGTTTCGTCCAATTCCGAGAATATTTCCTGTGTATCACTTATGAAACACAAAAACAGCAGAAAACAGGGAACTGGCACTGCGGCAACTTGTTAGTAGGTTAGTTCCAGAAAATGCATAAAAGTGCCACGAAGTGTAACGAAACAGTAGGCAAATGGTGTAAAAACAAGCATGGAGCATCAAAAATTATAGATACGTTGGAGACGTATCAAGCATCCCCAAGCTTAACTCCTGCTCGTCCTCGAGTAGGTAAGTGATAACAAAAGAATAATTTTTGAGGTGACATGCACCTACACAATCTTGATCATGTATGTAAGCATTTGTGAGCTGGGATCATAAGAACTTAAAACATGGGCATGAAAGATATAATCTTGACAATATGAACTTAGCAACCATGTTGTAAACATGCAAATGAACACAAACAAAAGATCATGAAAATGAAACAATGAAAGTCAAATGTGTGTTCAAATCATAAGAAAAAAACATACAAATGGTTTTCAGCTTGTCCTTCAAAGAGAGCAAAACATAAATGCATAGGACACCTTCAAGTTTAAGAGGGCGATTAGATACAAATAATTTAAGAACAAGTGAAACCAACAATATGAATCAATCAATGAAAACTTTGGGACAATGCACATTATACTAAGAATGACAACTATGCTCTCTTAATGGTGCATAAAGATAGAAGGTGGTGACTCAACATAAAAGTAAAAGAAAGGCCCTTCGCAGAGGGAAGCAGTGATTGCAAGTTTTATAACCTTCAAAAATTATGGTACTTACCGGCTTTGAGCTCTCATTGCCCCCATCATAAGCATCTTGAATGGTTAAAGTTAATGCGAGAACAATTATAATGCATATGCTTGACAAATCATAAGTTGAAAACCTCGTGTCCCGTGAATACAAGTACCCAAACCTCATGCTACTTTACTTAGAGTCCCAAGCAAGGCTCTTGTCATTGTAAATATATGCATATCATTGAGAACCGCCAATGGGGTACCTCCGTGCCCGATGACATGGAACAAGCCCACATCAAAATGACAGGACAAGCAGATAATGAACACCTCGACATCTCTTTTATTTGCCATTTGTTTAGCTTTTTATTGTGAGATGCGTCGTCGAATGTCCACCATGGGTATGCTGCAAATTTCCACCATGAATTATGCATGGCTTAGATTAGCGGCCCGGCGTTTCCCTAACACATATACATACTCCATGATCCCCACAAGATTCCCAATTCATTTCACACCGCGGGCATCCATAAACAAAAGATCACGATATCAACCCAAATAAGAAGTGCAATGTTGAAAGCTTGCCCATGACTGCATGGTTGGGCTAGTCTCCAACTTACAACTTGTAAGCATAACAACTCAACATAAGAGACCACAATGTCAAATTTTTAAGAACAGAAAAAAGTAAAGTGTGCCTTCCGGTTCGTGAGAGCTTTACTGACCGAATTTCGCATAACACTGGTCAGAGTTTAATTTAAAGAGAAAATAAAAGCAAGTCAAATTTACTTGGAATAGCAAATTGCTAGTAGGTATGCAAAAACAAAACTATACACACCGTGGTAGCTACTCACCCCCTTAGGTGTCGACATCTGTCTAACGCCGTTAAATAACGTCCAGGTCTCAAACCCCCACCCACCACCTCACTCACTTTCTCTTTAGAGCCTTACCTAAAGCACCATCCCCACCTTCCCAAGAGCCAGCGGCGCGCGGTCACGCACCGGCGGAGGAGAGCACGCGGCGGCCAACGGTGGCCCGGCGAACAGCTACAGGATGGTGCTGCTGGACCCGGTGGAAGGGCGGTGGGCCTCGCTCCCTGTGCTGCCCGGCCCGACCGGGAGCCTTCCTCTGTTCTGCCAGGTGGCCGCGGTGGATGGCAGGCAGGGGAGGAAGCGGCTGGTCGTCGTCGGCGGGTGGGACCCAGAGTCGTGGGCGCCGACGAACTCGGTTTACATCTATGACTTCTTGACTGGCGCGGGTGCCCGAGCCAGGGCCGCGCCGGTCAGGGCAGAAGTTTTGCTAGCTTTATCAAACGCCATCTGAGCTTGGCGCTTGGCTGAAGTCAAGCGAACCTCAAGGTCAGAAATCCTTGAAGAATATTCTGCGCATTGATCGCATCGACTAGGAGGCGATGGAATCCTCGAATTGAACGTATTGACAGAGAAAGGAGCAGGCCCGCAAGTCAAAGGGTCATCGACATGCGTCAACTAAAAACGAAAGAAGAGGAAGAAGAAACATTTCAGAAAGGCAGTACAGGACTTCATAAGAAGATATATTTACATGAGATCACAACCCTAGGACTAAAGTTCTCGGGTTGCACGCAACTAAAAGTCTTTACATTCAAAAAGGAGAAACTTGAAAATACAAAAGAGCCGAGTCTACGCCACCTCAGCATTTTGCTCCATGGCAGAAGAGGGCACGGCAGATTCCTCGCCAGAAGTCGACGGCGGCACTGGATCTTCCACCGCTGGAGGTGGTGCAGCAGATGCCGCAGAGGATGCCGAAGGGGAAATAAGCGTCACCAATGCAGGTGCCAACTTCTTCGCCTTCTCGAAAAAAGCCTTCATCTCGTCGCAGGTGCGGCCATGGGGAGTGCTCACCCTCTCCCAGTCGAAGTCCGTACCATGCGCAAGGGACAGTGCGATAGCACCCTCGGCGCCACGCTTAATAGAAAGCCCTTTCAGTTGGAGGGTGGGGTCTTCAGTTGTATCGAAGGACTTGGCAAGATTACTCAAGTCATTCTTCGGAACTGCTGCCCTTTTCTTCGGCCACAACCCGACAAACAGTCGTGACAGAACACGGTTAACTAACTCGAAAGTTTCTCCAGTTTTCCTCGAGTAGGTTAACTGCAGTCATCAGAGGGTCATCGTCTGGTTGCAGGGCCGACGGAGATACCCCGGTAAATCCTGCACGACACAAAGAAGGTAGACAAGAAAAGAAGGAGGAAGATGTCAGCACGTACAACAGTGCAACAGAAGTCGAAAATAGGAGACAAGGCGAAACACTTACTTTCAGCAGCAGTGGACATTGTGTGGAGACGCTCCACCACGGCTTGCTCTCGCTGGGCGTGATCCTTGTTGGCATCAGCTAAAGCTTTTTCAGCTTTCTTCGTCTTACCAAGCGCAGATTTCTGCGACTTCTCAGCGTTTGCCTTGGCAGTGGCCACAGCATCGTAAGCTTTCTATGAAGCACGGAGCTCCGCCTCCAGCGACACAATCCGAGCGTTAGCCATCGCCAGAGCAACTGCAGAAGAAGAGGCAAGCGTGTCAGATAAGAGCAAAGTATAAGTACAAGGAAAAAGTTGTGACTAGACGACAAAAGTGCACCTTCGGACGCTTTCGCAACCCTCAGGTATCCAGCACATTCTGTGCCTAAGGCGACAAATCTCTTCAATAATGCCTAAGAGAAAGGACGTGTAAGAGCACAAGTATATGCAAAGGAAAGACAAGAAAAGGAAAAGCAAGAGGAGTCGCTCACATCGTCGGGAGAACCCGTCGATGCATGGGCCTCAAGAGAAACGTCAGGTTCCTTGGCCTTCTTTGAGCGTTTGTTGCTTCGAGTTTCTGGAACCTTCTTGACAGAAGCCCTGGTGACCCTCGGTGCGGCAACTGGCTCAGGGGGCTCGGCAGCGGTCATTGGCGACATCAAAGGAGCAGTTGAATCATCTTTTGGCGGCTCTTCGTCATCTCTATAAAGAAGAAAGTACGTTATATGCCATACTACAGAAACAAGACAAGAATAATGCAAATGAAGAACTCAAATAAAATACTTACGACGCCAGGAGGTCGAAGAGATCCATATCTTCTGTCAAGATAGGAGATTTCTCTACAACTGCTTGTTGCAAAGAGGAACTCGAAGAAGCAAATTCGTCAACTCGTTTCCTTTTCTTGTCCAAGCCAGTATCTTCAGGATGCACAGGAGGAAGCGATGTCGACGAACTAGTATCCTCTTCTGATTCTTCGGCATCATCTCCGTCCTAATTATCATCAGCCTCGGGAGCTTCAGATACAGACCTGGCCAGATCAGCCGGAAGGGGCCCTGCCTCTGGAAGAGGGGGGCGCGAGAGGAGAAATTGGTGTCCCTGCACGCAAATGCGTTATTAGAGTAAGTAAGGAAAAAGAAAACATAGTTTGAGAAACACGAAAATCAACAACAAGAAGAAAAGAAGTAAGAAGATATATACCTCAGGAAGAGGGTGTACGGAGTCAAAGAAATCAGCAGTCAAATCAGCAACTGCGTGATCCTTGGTGAGCTTGGTGAGACTCCTGACCCGCTTGTCGACATCTTCTTTCGATATCAGATCTTCAGAGACGCGGGTAGGATCTTCCAAGCCAGAGTAACTCCAAAATTTGGTAAGACGGTGTTGTAGGGGTTGAACTCGACGTTGAATGAAAAACGCCATGAGTTGAATACCCGACAAAGCGCCTCCTTGACCTCCTTTTAAAGCCTTGATGCGAGACAAAAGAGGAAGAATTTGTTCGACTTCCGCATCTGAGGGGAGCATATCCCACGACGCCAATTTCTTTACCTCCTGGGAAGCATCAAAAGGAGGTAGGCCGTATTCATCTTCAGGAGAGGATTTGCGGTCCTTGATATAGAACCACTTGGTCCTCCACCCTTGGACAGATGCGGCCATAGAAAATTCAAGGTATTGTGCTTCAGGGCGCACAGAAACAACGGCTCCGCCCAGTTCGGGTTTTCTAGCCAACGCAACGTTGGGGCGGAGCCGAAAGATTGACCTCCAGAGAAC
This sequence comes from Dactylis glomerata, assembly GCA_007115705.1. Taxonomy (NCBI): domain Eukaryota; kingdom Viridiplantae; phylum Streptophyta; class Magnoliopsida; order Poales; family Poaceae; genus Dactylis; species Dactylis glomerata. Next base: position 385,447 of record QXEO01001381.1, on the reverse strand, counting down.
AAAGTGGGGCTCAATGCCCAAGAATGACTCGCAAAGAGTCACGAAACACGCAATGTGCAGAAGAGAGTTAGGTGTGAGCTGGTGAAGCTGCACACCGTAAACAAAGAGAAGCCCACGAAGGAACTGGTGGGCAGGAAGAGAAAGACCACGGAGGAGGAAAGCGAGGAACATTACCCGATAACCACTCAGGGGCTTCGGGATCCGCTCCGTGCTTGGAAACTTGATCGAATCTTGGGCGGAGATGAGGCCGTCCGTCCGGGCCTTCTCCACCTCCTTCTCCATGATGGCAGAGGTCACCCAGCTGGTCACAGCGTTCGATTTTCCTTTGGCCATGGCGTTCTTGCTCGCTAGGTGCTTCACGCGCATCTATCAGATCTATGCCTGGGGGCTATGCACGAAAGGAGAAGGAAGCAAGAGCGACAATGGCGGCGGTGGCGGAGAGAAAGAGCTGGTAAACAGTAAGATTCCCCACGATCCCCCTTATATATCTTCTGGGAGAAGGATCGTGGGCTGAGACGTGGCGCAAAGATAGGAAACGGTAAGCCCACTAACGGTAAAAAATTAAGAAATTTACAGTACTGCCCATGCAACGGTTCGCAATGGTACAGAGTGACGTACTCATTGATGTCATAAAGGACATAATATAAGAAAGAGGAAAAATGGCGCCGACAAGTACAAAATAGGTGCACAAGACTGTATACGAAGGAGTTTCGATTATAACCATGGGGGCTACTATTTTCAAGAATGGTGAATACAACTTCTCTCTGAAGTAGTGGATTAGAATTCGACGACAAGATGTTCTTAAAAGTATCTCGAAGTTGAAGTATCTCGAGTTGAAGTATGATGGACTACGCTATATTTTGAGCATATACTCGAAAAAGTCTTTTTCGACTATAGCCTCGAGGGCTACTCCCATCGGGAGTGCTGAGCGCGCACCCGACGATATTTCTTGGTAAAGCATTACAGTTGGAGAAGTGCAGGAGTGTTACTCCCATCGGGAGCGAGTTTTATGGTTGAAGAAACCCGAATATTTTCAGTCAAATTTTGACTGCGACATAAGATTCTCGAGTTGCGTTATCGCAACGCAACTCGAATGCCGTGACTTGTCACGAAGGTAAGACCCCGGGATCCGTCCTGTGTGGCCTGGTATACGCACATGGATGCGCTCTGCTGTTATGTATCCGTGTCTACGACGCGAAGAAAATCCTGGTGGACGCACTGGGTACCCTGAGAATCACTGGGATTCATTCTTTGTAAGTCCTAAATGCGGCAAAAGAGTGGGTTTGACCGGTATCCCGAATTCAAGTCCAAGGGGATTGAATTTGAAGTAGGTGACAAGTATCTGTTCCGGCAGTTAACTGACCTCTTGATCCGTCAGAGTTGTCAGGCTTGTTCATCAAAACCCCTTGCGAAAGAATATCATGAAAATAAGTCGCAAAGACCAAGTCGAAGATTCGAAGATAAGAAGAAGTCGAAGAATTGATCAAGTCGAAGATTTAAAGATTAGAGATTCAACCTGAATCTGCAATTCTAGTAGAATCTCAGGGGCTACTGACAAAGGTATAGTTAATAGAGCCCATTAGTTGAGTACCCCTGAGGCCCGTATAGCTAGGCCCAATTGTAATGATAGTCGAATACGAGTTTCTACCGTATGTCGATATTGTAATCTGTGTCGGACCCTACCCGATCCTCGAGACCTGGCCATCTATATATAGGGGCCAGGAGGGGACGGTGTAGGCCAGATTGAAAGCAAGCCAGGTTGAACACCCAAGTTTACTTTCTATGCATACCTATTTTCGAATAACTTTACCTTCGAGTTCATCCAGCGCCCTATCTCCCCGATCCTAAGTCCTTCATCTAGGACATTTGTCGAGTTAACCCCTCGTCAGTAGCCAAAATGAATTTTCTTGGTATGCTCTGGTGGTAGCCGACCGCAAATACATAAGGAAACATCCCGAACATGGGACCAGCAGTCACATCACCTAAAAAGGCATAACTTCTTCATCCGAAGTCCGATTTTAGCGCACTTTTTTTGTTGGAAAGATAACGACGTATTCTACACCATGAAAAATGAATTTAAGGAGATCTCTTCCTTTTAATTTTATACAAAAAAAAACAAGGCTAGTCTTTACCATGAGTCATTCGACGACCGTGTGTTATAGCGTTCGTTTAGTGCTCCAACGGCAGGCTTTGCATGACATATATTTTTGCTATTGCATCCGATACTTGTATGGACTCTAGGGCACCTAGACTTGTCAATTGGCACTACTAGGAAATAGGCTCATAGTGGCGTGGCGAATTTGGCCTCAGTGGCGTGTATTGCCCACGCCACTACTGTCACGTCACTGCTATTTTGTCTCAGTGGCGTGGGAGGAAGGCCACGCCACTGATATTTTGGTATCAGTGGCGTGCGAACCCTTCCACGCCACTAACATCTGTTTCTAGTGACGTGGGAACCCCACGCCACTGTTGTTTCTGCATTTGTGACGTGGCTGTATCCGCAAGCCCCTAATTTTATTTTTCGAAATCACCAAACGCGCGCATACAGTAGTACATATACTAATAATTATATATAAAGTCAATAGTAGCTAGTGATCCTCTCGAGCAAATATTACATAGAAGTTTCTAATAGTACTATGCCGCAATACACTTAACGGCAGATTACAGAGAAGTCTTAGCGAATATTAAGTAGAAGGACAAGTTTTCAACTCTAACATTACATATAGTAGGGGATGGCGCCATCAATCGTGAAAGGTCCATTGTCACCTTGGTCCTTCAAGCGTTTGGTGACTTCTTGAAAGTCAGATGCATCGGTGTAGAACTTCCCGCCTGTAGAGTTCACATCTTGGTTGATGATTACGGCAAACTGATTCTGGATGCGTCCCCACATGTCTCTGAGAGCTCCGTCCTTTACTCCTTTCAAGTTTTCGGCCCATTTAATGACTTGAGAATGGTTGCTCAAGCTTTCTTTCTCTCTTACGAGCTGCCACATATGATAGCAAGTGTAGTAACCCTCCATCACACTGTTTTCCGGCTGCTGCATGGATGGGAATTGGGTTCTGTGCTTGAAGCAAACCATATTCATCTTGTTTCTCTTTAAATATTCCTTCCTAATCGTACCTCCGTGCGAGTGGTAGACGAATAGGGCATTGTCGAGGACGGTCTTGATTCCTTGGTATTCTGTTTTTCTGCTTCTCGCCGAATCTAGGAACAAAGTAGAGGCACATGTCGGGTCAATCATGATGAGGACTGTATGATCACTGCACGAAACAAATGAACGAAACCAATTATAGTCAAAATTAAGCTAGACATGTTCAAGTATAATGGAAATGTATAAACGCATTTTTATTTATGTAAAGCGCATGACTTACTAGGGAAAGTAGGGCACAAGAAGCAATGTCTTATCTTCATTGTTCTTCATGAAGTTGGCAATGTACCGCTCCATTTTCTTACGACCATCAGCGGTTTTCAAACATCCCTCAGACATGTAGTAGGGCTCCGCAACCGCCGTGTCTCTCACTCTGTCGGTGTTGTGATAGCAGAGACTAGGTGGAGCGCCCATAGGCGCACTAAGTTTCCAGAAAGCCGGCGCAGGTGGAGCATGTCGTAGATTTCTTCAAATCGTATGTAGAACTTATCAGCGGGGTATTCATGGACCCAATCCTCATATTCCTCAGGCACCTTTATTGCGTGGATCGGTAGCACGTCTCGAACCATCAAGGTTAGCAGCCACTTCTCTTGGTTATAAATCTGGTCATGCATGCAGACGTTTGATTTCTGCTGTTGCGACGTCATAGTTCTGTTGCGTTAGTATGGGTTGGCCCATGCAATGGTACCCATCACGCGGTGACGTGTATCGAGATTGCGAGGAATTTCCTTCACGCTCACGCACCTTGGAGGCCGTCTCTTTAGGGTGTGTTTGGTAGGTCGGCCCAACCCAGCAATTCTCCTCCCACCTGAGATTTTTAGGAAGTTGGCTGTTTGGTAGCCCGGTTTTCCGAAGTGGGCACTGCCCGATCAGACCGAAAAAGGCCTCTCGGCCCTGCCCAGTTGAGAAGCTCAAATCGAGCTTCGCAGATGGGCAGGGCTGGACTCGGCCGAGAAATCCCCCCCCCCCCCCACATCTGGGGCCCACACCGAGATTCACAGGGGTCTCTCACCCGCAAGGTCATTTCCCCCCCCCATCCTTCTCTCTCCCAGCTCGCTCGCGGCCATCCCGACTGGCGCACGCCCGCTCCCGCGAAGGAATCGATGTCGCTGACGCGCGGGGAGTCGAGGAGCACGACGGGGAGGCCGGCGGGAAGCTTGGCGGCGGTGGGGCGAGGACGAAGGCGACGTCACCGCGGCCGAGCGGGATCGCGCGCGAGCGCAGGGCGCCCACGAGCGCGCGAGCCTGGGAGAGGAACGCCGGGTAGGAGACGGCCCGGAGCTTCCTCGCCGGAGACCGCACGAGGACGCTGGAAGGACGCCAATGCCGCCACAGAAGGTACCAGACGGCCGCGACCCAGCGCCACGTCCTCGCGCCTCCATCTCGCGCCGCCATGGCCAAAACAAGCTCGACCTCCAAACTCCGCCTCCTCGAGCCGCCATGGTCGACACCAAGCTTCGCCATGGCAGCGAATCACCACCGTCACCCAGCGCCGCGACGCCCTACACCCAGCACCGCGACACCCGCCGCCCAGCGCCGCGACACCGCCGGCAGGAATCCTCGATGCGGTCTGGATGCGGTTGTTGTGAGGATAGAGGACCCGATTGCTTTTTTTTTTTTAGTTAGGGGCCTTTGTGTAAGAGTTCAGATCTTGGGCCAAGCTCAACTGATACGGGCTAACAAACACACTACAAAACTGAGCTTGGGCCGACTGACACGGGCTAACAAACACACCACAAATTCTCACCTCAGCCCGGTTGAGGTCAGATATCTGAGGTGGGATACTAAATCTGAAGTGGGCCGACCTACCAAACACACCCTTAGTGACCTTCTGGGGCTTGGGTTGGGGCTGGGGCTGGGTGTTGGCATGTTGTTGGCCTTTTGAGTGAAATGCAACAAAAGTCCTGCAACTTACCGGTGATGTCTAAAATGGTCCTGAAACTCAGAAAATGCATCAAAACAGTCCTAAAACTTGTCCTTGTTGTCCATATACGATCCTAGATACATATAAAGGTGACCTAGCAATGTGATTAGATCCACTGAGACCCTCTCGGGTGGCCCATATTAGCTACGCACGATGCTAACCTGTTCCGTTAAAGTTTTGTCTCAAATCTGTGCGTACTCCTTCTACAACCCACCCAGCAAATCCACCTTCTAACTGGCTGTAGCTACCAAAACTTGGTTATATTTTTAATAAAAGAAACTTGGCTACAAAAATATTTAAGCTGGAACGCCTGTATCCACAAGTGTATAAGCGAAAACTCATTGATGCACTAGGATGCACTAGTGCCCTTTAAAAAAATCGAAACTCATACTTCTAGATCACCAAAAAATAAGCCTAAAAATATTTAGCTAGATATATACATCAAGATGGTATGCTAAAAAAATTGACGAAAAATACATATTTTAGTCGTACATACACAGTTAGAATTTTTTTGTAGCCCTAAATAAAATGAGTTTTCTACCAAAACTTCGCACAGATATACGGAGCATGTATACATACTCCTGAAATAAATTTTGGACTTTTTTGAAACTTAATAGTATAATTTTCAAATTTTTCAAAAAAAGGACACAGGTGATGCAAATCCTTGTCCGTCTATAAGAATGATATAATATTGTAAAGTTGTCAGCATAAACCAGCAGTACAAGTAGCCTTTTAGAGCCAGCCAATCTACATCAGTATGTATCTGTAGAATAAACAGTAAAGTTGGCTCTGGTTATCTAAAATAGAATGAACAGAAAGCGTTCATCTGCATCTGCTTTTATGGAATATATGCTAGAAATAAAAAAATAGAGACCAACATTAGTAATTATAAATAGATCAGAAATTTGAGAGTATAGATACTATAGCTCGTTGTGGTAAATAAGCATATCAGAAGAAGAATTCATTAGTGAAACATGTTTCAAGTATCTTTGTATCAAATAGTCTTTCCTAAAGCGGAAGTGCCTCAGTGGGTCCAATCACATTGCTAGCTCCATACGTATCTAGGACCATATGTGAACATCGAGGACAAGTTCTAGGATTCTTTTGATGCATTTTCTAAGTTCCAGGACCATTTTGAACATAGCCGGTAAGTTCTGGGATTGTTGATGCATTTCACTCTGGCCTTTTTTACATGGGCGGGCTCGCTTCTTTTTTTTGTTTAGGCAGCGGCTACCCCAGCACCGGTACCTTCCTTGATCGCACCGTGTAATGTGGTGGGACTAAAGATTCTACCTCTTTGGGTATCTGCCTCCTCCTAGTTGTCGTCTGGTGGCGTGTCAAAAAAGTAGACTTTTCTTGAAATGAATGCGAGACATTTCTGCGGTAGGTTTGTTGAAGTCGGGAAACTCAATGTCCATGTTGTTCCTTTCTGGCTGCTGCTGCTCCATGTCCATGTGGTTCTGCTGCGGCTCCATGTCCATGTACTGGTTCTGCTGCGGTATGCCTTCACCACAATCATTGGTGAAGTTATCGACATTGTTCTCCGGTGTTTCTTCCATCTGTTGTTCAATATGAGATGTACTGGGATTACCCAAAGGAGATGGACCTGTTGTGCTGTTCATTCCATGTGCGGCCACCGGCGAGGGTGTTGTGCACTCTTTTCTGTGCAATTCAATTTGCGACTTCGGCCACACCATGATCCACCCCTTGCAGTCAGCTAGGTTGTAATGCGCGTCCGCCTCAGGTGGTTGAAAGGGAGGATACAATTCTTCGAATCCTGGTAAAACCCGAATTATCACAATTCTGCACAAGTCTGTGGGCATCTCCTCGTTGTGCATCATGGTGTCTTGCGGGCGAACGATATTTGCCTTTGCAACGGCCTTCAGTTCACCTTCCACCGAAACGAGGAGAGTGCATGGAGTGTCTTCCTGTGAAACATATACGAGATGTTGTCCATGTCAAAGAGGTCCGAACTACTTAGCCTTGCGGATGGATGAAAAAAAGAGATTTGTTTAGGCTTACCGTGAGGGCGTCAATATCGGCCCTTGGTGACGCGTTGCCCATGAAAGAGACGGAGGGGCTGCTGTGCCTCGTATTTGCTGTTGCTGGTGGCTTCATCATGGCGGCGAACTGCTCGTAGTTAAAGTCTTGGCTTTGTCCAGTGCTAATCCAAGTCTTGAATGCCTCGAACATCACTTTGTTGGACTTCTCGTATTTTTCCTCAACTGCGCGTTCAGCGGCTCGTACCGCATCGTCTCTCATTTTATCGAACATGGCCTGTGTCGGAACCATGTTCGAGGATGACCTTGACTTCTGCGCCTCTTTGTCAACAGGATACCAAACACCCCATTTGGAACCTGGACCCTGGCCATTCACACGGCCACCTGCCGGCGGCTTTTGTAATGGCTTCTCCTTCACGCTGTTAAGCGCTCGATTAAGAGGATTGTCCCACCTAAACGTGGACCCTTGGGAGGAGCTTTCAGGTTGCTCATACTCTTGTTGCTGCAGAAGCAACATTAATATATCGTGGTCGCTTAGGTACAGATATCATGTAATAGGAAACTAATCGAAAGGAGTGTAGGAAACTAATCGAAAGGAGTGGAGTGGAGTCAATTACCAAGAACTCAACGACTTTACGGGTTTTCTCGCCAATGATATAGCCACCCTTCTCTTTGTCATGTTTGCACCGGCCTCTTACGTAGTTATGTTCCAGTGGATTCTTAAACATCTTCCATGGATTTGGCTCCTGACGCGCCTCATATCCCTCATCCTCTTTCCTCCATTTTTTCTTCTTCCCCTCGCCGTAACCACGGGTTCCAAGAGTGTGGTCGCCAACGACTTTTTTCCGCAGATCCTTTCCCCATTCCGATGCGGCCACAACTTTTGGGTTCTTCAAATTATCCTTGAACAGTTCCCAATCCTCTTCAGTTATCGTTGGATTGGCTTTTTGTACTTCACTGAATTCTTTATCGATAAATTTGGTCTTGAGTCTATACTTCCAAGCGCACAATGCTTTGGTGAATTTGCGGAGGGCGCATCCGTTCACCACGTTGCCCTTCTCCGTCAAGTTGTCATAGTCCTCTGGATACTTGTATCTTTGGTGAAGCCTTTTCAAAAGCCGGAGACGCAACTGTTCGTTCTCACCCTCTCGTAGGGCTGCGTCGTTTATGTTGCAGACTTCTCGAACGATGCATCCAATGGTATTCCCGAACTCACTGGAGGCACCCGCCGGACTAACAGGCTCCCCCCTGTCGTCGACACGCTTGATTGTAAGCCTTCCGAGACGGATCTTGTTTCTTGGCCTATTCTTCCATTCCCTAGTTGTTTCAGTGGTCGTTCTCTCGTCGTCACCCTCGGTGGCTTCTACGGGGCAACTCATTCGGTTGTCCGAATCTACTGCACCCTCCTCCTCCATCGATTGTTGTTCTTCATCCTCACTGTTCGAAGAACCCTGTGCCATGGTGTTGTCCACAAAAGCTGTCATGTCGATCCCGTCACCCTCCCGCGACGAGGACGCCATGTTCTTCGCGACCTTAAAACCAAATATAAATTTGTTAAAAATTGAGAATTGTAATTATAAATATTACTAAATTCACCGAAAAAATCGGCATGACCTTTGCTGTAAATTGGACATATTGAGTGCCAACATTTCGACGAAACGAATGTGAATCAACGTTTCGCGAATACATTGGCACTCGTCCCTGAAAAATTGAAACAACACAGCGCGGAAAATCCGCGAGCAACAAAATGTTGCCTCGGCTCGAAGACCGGTAATGTATCAAGCACATTGCAAATACAATTCACAACATTTCAAATTAATGTAACAACCAAATATATCACACATTTTCATTTTTGACGTTACAATGTTCATATAGGCATTTTCACAAACACCTTGCGAGCGGAAACCCAAAAGGGAGAGAATGCAACCATACCTCGTTCTACGGTGACGGCTGCCGTGGGGGTGGCGGTAGATGCGACGCGGCAAGGAAAGAGCGACGGCCGGAGGCGGTGGTGGAGGGCCGACGGAGGCGGTGGAGGCGGGGCCGGAGGGGACGGGGGCGGATGGCGGCGGCCGGGACGGACGGGGCCGGAGGGGACGGTCGGGGGCGATGGCGACGCGGGGGCGGAAGGGACGGAGGGGGGCGGCGGCGACGGATCTGGGCGGAGGGGTCGGTCGGGGACGGCGGCGACGGGGGGCGGAGGGGACGGAGGCGGGCGGCGGCGACGGGGGCGGAGGGGACGGAGGGGAGCGGTGGCGACGGGGGCCTGATTTTGGCGGCGAGCCCCATGTACCGGCGGCGGCGGGGGTGAGGACGGCGGCGCCGGCGTCGGATGTGGAAGCTGCAGACACGACGCGGCAGCGCGTGCGGGAGAGGAAAATGTTTTGCCAAATTTTGGCTAAGTGTTGGACTATACTAGTAGGAATGCCAGTGACGTGGCCGTGGCCACCCTTCCCACGCCACTGATGTTTCTACATTAGTGGCGTGGGGAACCACCACACCACTGATGTTTGCTTATTAATTTATATATTTCTTGTGTTTTACGGTATTTTTTTTGGTGTGCTATATATATGCTTTACCAAAACTTAATAAAATGCAGCTAACTAATTTATAGTAATGTTGTCATATAGTTTATATATTATAATAATTAAATAATGTGTTGCTTATATTATAATAACACAGCTTACAACTTTCATCGTACTGTGCTCTCCAAAGAGCAACTCTTCTCAAAATCTCAAAACAAAAGGTGCTGAGTTGGAATCCCATTCTAAGGATTCTTGTGGTTCCGGAGAATCCAGCTACAGGAGAACCAGGAACAGGGAGATCTCCCCTTTTTCCACCAGACTCTTTGATCTTAAACTTAAGAATGCTGGTTTTAAGAACGAGTGATTGCCCTTCTCCGACCCTTACTGCCCAACCGGAGAGCGGACGGCTAATGTGTTCCACTTATTGAACAGGGTCTATGGTCGGTCCGTGACCCCTGGACGCCTTGGTATGGTTCATCGAACTCATCTTCTTCCTTTGGGTCGTCGTATCGATCGGGCAACGTCCCTTAATTATATATATAGCAAATACCGTACGTAATTAAGGCAAAATTAAAAGTTGATCGACCTGAGGATCATCGATCAGCTCGAGTCGATCGATCTCGATCGTCCGGGTACGTAATTAAAAGCAAATACAGTACTGAAAGCGGCCGTGTCTTATCTTATATATATATGTAGGATTATCGGAATAAATTCATGAGAGGATCGAGTTCAGCCACACGCGCGGAACTGTACCAGAGTGACGTGGAACCTAAACCCCACGCCAATGCTATTTCGTCAGTGCACGTGCGCAGTCCGGCGGAGGTCTGACAGCACAAGAATGGCCAGTGGTGTGGAACCTAAACCCCACGCCAATGCTATTTCGTCAGTGCGCAGTCCGGCGAAGGTCTGACAGCACAAGAATGGCCAGTGGCGTGGGTCCTATCCTCCACGCCACTGCAGCCTACAAAACCAGTGGCGTGGGCCGTATCCTCCACGTTACTGGAAAATTTCGAGCCGCTAGGGCCGTGGGTCCCAGCATAGCAGTGGCGTGGGATTTGGTCTCCACGTCACTGGTGCTGCCACACTAGTGGCGTGGGAAATTTCGCACGTCACTGGCAAGTTTCGTAAGCCGAAAATCTGGTACCAGTGGCGTGGAAAATGGTGTTGCGCCATTGGTGTGCAGTCACCTTGGGGCTGTTTCCTACTAGTGTGGGATTGAGAGAGTAGCCACTCTCGAGAAAATTCTCAGTATTTTTCACTCTTACACATGTTTTAGCGATTTTTCATGCTCGTTGGTCACCGTTGGGGACCTGAGGTATCCAAAAAATTACCGAAATGGCAATTTTTTATGTCATTACGGTTCATGGTTGCCAAAATGAATTTTCTTGGTATGCTCTGGTGGTATGCTCTGGTGGTACATGGGGGGCCTACGACCCTGCCCAGCAGCCGCCTTTCTCTGTATGTTCTCCGGCCACAACTCAGTGGACTGCCCTTCTAGGGGGAAGCGGCCAGAACTGAGTATCATGGGGAATGCCATCTCGGGTCAGGGGTTCTTCTACCTCAACTTCGAAGAGGATGAGCAGGACAAGGAGGTGGACTCGAGGGGGGCAATCATCTCCTTCAAAGGGACCCCGCTATCCGGCGCTGACCTGGACGCCGAGCTCCACCACTTGGTGGAAGGGACTTGGGATTGGAAGGTTCGGGCAACCGGCCCCGCCGAGTTCTCGGTCACCATCCCTTCCAAGGCCATCCTCTCGATGAGTGCCCGTAGCGGCAAAATCTACCTTCCCCTCAGCAACTCGGAGGCCGGGATTCGACTGGCGGACTCCGACCCCGCACCCGCAGAACAGCTTCAAGAGGTTTGGATCCGGCTTTCCGGTCTTCCTCGGCGTATGCGGAGGGCTGATCGCCTAATGGTGGGGATGAGGATGCTGGGGCTACCTCTCGTCGTGGACGAAGACTCCATCCGTCGCAAGCAACCCGTGCGCATGCTGATTGCGTGCCGCGCCCCGGCAAAGCTGCAGGGGGCGGTGCAGATCTTCCATAAGTCTCAGGGCTACAACATTGGAGTCCAGCTCGAGACCCCGCGGGTGCTAGCGCCCACCCCACCCCCTCCCCCACCCTCGTCCGCTCACGACGACAATGATGACGAGGAGGATGGGGGCCCAAGCCCCACTTGGGAGGAGTGGGAGGCATTGGGGCACAAAGACAGCGAGAAGCAGAAGGCAGCGGCTTCTGACCCAGCGTCGATGGCGCCCGGCACCTCTACGGCACCGTCTGCCAAGGACGCCGCACCTCCTTCGGCGGTAACCTCGCTCCAGACGGCTCCTGAGCCCATCATCGACCAGTATGGCTCCTTCCTGTTCGCAGGAGGGAGGCCATCCCCCACGCTCAAGGTGCTGCTTGCTCAGGACGTGGACCTGGGTACCTTGGCGGTCTCGCCCCCGTACGACTCCTCCGCGCTGGCGACCGAGGGTTTCTCTCCTCCCAGCGGCGTGGCGGCGGCCACGCAATCGGGACAGGAGGGCTCCAGCCCGTCGGTCGAGATGCTTCCGACTCGCACCAAGAAGGCCAAGCTCTCTGCCTCCGAGGACTTGATCCTTGCGGAGGTGGACTGTGAGATGCAGGAGGTGGACGCGGAGGACGGTGCGGTGGTCGACGACAACTCCAAGGACCAGAACCAGGGACCTCTCCACGCCGACATGACATCTGCCACACCGGTGCCCAGAGGCAGACGCACCAAGACGGTCCCGGCCGACCCGCCTCGCCAGAGCCTGCTGATACGTCCCAAACGTATCCATAATTTTTGTTTGCTCCATGCTTATATTGCATCATTGCTACATGTTTTTATACAAGTTTTATATCATTTTAAGTCATTTTTCTGGACTAACCTATTGACAAGATGCCCAGTGTCAGTTCCTGTTTTCTGCCTGTTTTTGGTTTCAGAAAAAGTTACACAGGAAAAGTCCTCGGAAAAATTCCAGAAATTCATGAAAATTATTTCTCGACGGAAGAGCCCAGGAGACAGAAGGCCAACCCCAGGGGCCCACCAGGGGGAGCAAGCGCCCCCCCCACGCGGCCCAGGTGGGGCTCGCACCTGGGGGGCGCACCCTCCCCTCGGGTGGCCCTCGGCATCGACCTTTTGCCCTATTTATTCCTTCGTCCCAGAAACGCCAAAAGCGCAACCCTTTTCCAGAAACTCGACCCGAGGCGCCGCCACCACCAAAAACCCTAAAGCGGGGGTTCTGAAGTCCTGTTCCAGCACCCTGCCGGAGGGGGAGATCGTCATCGGAGGCCTCTTCATCACCATGCCTGCCTCCGGTGAGATGCGTGACTAGTTCATCCTTAGACTACGGGTCCATAGCAGTAGCTAGATGGTAGTCTCTCCACCATGTGCTCCATTGCCTGGGTCTCATCTTGAGACCATCTATATCTAATTCTTATATGTTGTGTTTGCTGGGATCCGAGGGATCGTAAACTTGTGTTCAGTTTTGTTCATCAATATATCATCATCTTCTTTATGTGTTGTTTATGATCTTGCATGCTTTCCGGTCTCTTTAATTGCTTTGGCCAAGTAGTTAGATTGATCTCGAAGAGGGAGCGTAGTGCATGATAGTAGGTTCTTGCCTCCATGAGTCAGTGCTCGAGTGACAGAAACGAACAAGTACCTTGGATATGCGGTTGCTACTAGGGAGAAAACAGCGGTGCTAGTTTCCATGTGTTATGAAACAATGCTTACATTATGTATTGAGCTTAATGCAATTATCTGTTGAATATGGTGAACTTGTTTGCCTCAACTTAATACCTTTCGGGTGACATGCTGGATAGCGATCCCGGGGTGGATTATTAGTCACAGATGCAGTTGGATGACGGTCTGTGTATGTTAAACATAATGCCCAAATTAAACACCACAATGAATGAACTGTTACAAGACGCATTGTTATGCCATTATGATTCATCAATTGCCTAGCTGTAATTTGTTTACCCAACATGCCTTTATCTGTTTTGGAGAGACACCACTAGTGAACTGTGGACCCCGGTCAATTCTTTTACATTGATTGCAATCCTTTTAATTCTCTTTCATAATCTTTTGTTCATTGTTCCTTTCTACTTTGTTTTCCACCATTCGTTTAATCTCTTTGTTTTCAGCAGACCAGGAAGATTGACAACCTTCCTGTAAGTTGGGGCAAAGTGGGAGTTGTTTGTTGTGTGCAGGTTCCTGTCAGCGAAGCCTTCTGGCACTGTTGCTGGGGACACGAGAATTCAACCCCGCCAGCACAAGCTTTCTGGCACCGTTGACACCTTAAAAGTTTCTCCAAATCCTACTGGATTGATAACCTTGGTTTGATAAAATCAAGGGAAGGCTTGCTCTGTACTGCATCTAAATCTTGCTCTTGGGGTACCCAACGGGCACATACATTGTCCACATCAAGCTTTCTGGCGCCGTTGTTGGGGATTTGAAGAAGACTTTTGAAACCACCAACTTTTCCAACAACAGACAAACTTTCTGTTGGAGGGGAGTTGAGAATTTCAGCAAGGGGAGTCTCACACTTCCACTCTCTTTACTTTGTTTTAGTTTGCTTAGTTTACTTTCTTTGTTTTACTTACTTTCTTGCTTTCTATAAAAATCAAAAACACAAAAAAATTAGAATTTCAACTTTTACCTTTTACTTGTTTTGCTTAGTTGCTTTACTTTTATTTAGCCATAATGTTTCCTCCTAAGTTTGTCATGAAAGAAATTAGTGTAGGAAGTGGTAATATTATTGGAAAAGAGAACATTGAAGAATTCTTCAGTCATGTTAGTAGGCTCTTTAATCTTGAAGCTAAATCTTTAGTAGAGCTAACCTACAACTATGAAACTGCTGTTGCTGCTTTGGTACAAATGATTGAAGCTAGATTTGTGAACATAAATCCTATTATACAACAAATGTTTCTCAAACTTGATAGCATGGAAGAAGGAAAAGATAAAGATTTCGTAATAAAAACCTTACTTAATGAATTTTATGATGTTGCTAAAGAAGCTAGAATGATTTTTGATCGTTATGGTTTCCTTGACAGAAATAAGTATGTGGGAAGAACTGAAAATAAAGGTGCAACTAATGTACCCATACCCTTTAAATTGCTTGGAATTGCTGAAGCTCTAGACCGAAATTTCGATTGGATATCTCCTGAAAATTTGTTTGATGAAACAAGCCAATCTAAAGGAAAGAAAAAGGTAGATCCTGAGCCTTGCATAAGAAGTATTCAGTGCCTTCATGAGAAGTTTGCAACCCTTGATTTGAATGATGATATTAATAATGCTGAAAAGACTTGATTTACTCGCTTTAAGCCTAACTTAAAGGCATTAAAGAAAAGTGCTCTTGGGAGACAACCCAAGATTTTTATTTTGCTTTCAGTTTTGTTTTTGTTTTCTTGAGTCAAGGATGTCATTACTACTATAGTGACACCTTTGTATCCTTTATTTTTCGTTTTTGTGCCAAGAGTAACCTCTAATTGAGAGGTGATCGAAAAGTTTTATCTTGCTGCCAGAAAACAGATTTACTGTGCTTCACCATAAAAATTCCTATTTAATAACAGAACGTGATAAAGATCTGAAATTTTTAAAGAGTAAGCTGAGGCTTGTTGCCAACCTTTCGTTAGTTTTAAGTTTTTTGATTAGAGGCCCAGAAGTGCCTCGAATAATTCAATCTTTGCTGGCTGTTCAGTTTTGACAGATTCTGCCTATATTTTGCGTTGCCTATTTTCACTACAACAGAACCCCTCCTACAGCAACGCATAGATCTGTACCTATACATCCATATAGGCGTTGCTAGCATCCCTACCAACGGATTTAGCATGCGTTGCGTTTTTGGGTGTTGCAAGGATAAAAGGCAACACATATAGATGCGTTGGTAACAATGGGTAGAGCGTTGCAAAGTGGCAACATATATCGGGCAACACTTTTATCCGTTGGACCATAATGTACGCAGATTGAATAGTTTATTTTTTAAATATATATTATTTGCGGACTAGGTGGCTTGATCGCTTTAAAGATTGTTGTGTTGTTTTCCTCAACGATATTATATAGATTTCATAAGGTAGGTAAGACAACACACACAAAGCGCAGAATATCAATGCATTGGACGAATAAACACTTAAATATATTGATTACTGATATCCCCATCCCATACATAAATTTATCTTTTGAGTACATGTCTTACAATCTTGCTTCAAAATATGACATTCTAACTAATCCTATACATATTTATTCTGATGTTCTGCCGTCTAATGTATAGACTGATATTCCGTATATGCCAGTCCTTGCTGATCTTTGGGCCTGCAAAGACAAAGTTCCAAGTTTAGAATCAAGGTGGCAAAAACCAAAGTCTCTTCCTGATCTAATGAGTAGCTCAATGAACATTAACATAATTATATACAAGAATAAAGTTGGGATTATTATAGACCATCTATTTGACAAAGCTATGGTGGTTTATTACAGAAATTTTACAATTTCAAGTACCATAGAAATTAACCACTTAGGCATATTTTAACAATCAGATCAGTGTAACTTAGTTATTTACAGTTTGTTACTAGACATATATATGACTGTTAGTAGCAGTAGTAGACTACTCAAATTTCAGTAATCACTCTCAAACAAATACGTACAAGCTATCCACCTGTAAGAAAAAGGCATATAAGATATTTAGACTTATGATGCACCTTATAAAAGAAACAACGCACAAGACTAAAATTTTGTTGAACAAGGAGTTGGAGGAAACATGGGAGGAAGGGAACTTACATGACAATGGAATCAGTTACACAACACGGAAGCATAACATAAACTGCTCGTGATTATGATAGTTTGATAATATTGTCCTGTATGCATATATATCCTAGAAATTTGAAGTGGCAGAACTGGATATCAAACTTCAATATATATATGGATTTTCTTAAATTATCAAGTAGAGATAATAACAACCTAAAGATGAGAAAGTTTACCGTACATACCTGCAGTGAAACCTGATTGCATAATTCCTTTTACCCGACTGAACTACAGATGACTAGTAGAATATAAATTTAAATCAAGTCAGCAACCAATATTGGCATATAGGATCGCATGATCCTAAAAAAAGTGCATCAATTCCTTGCACACCACAAACACCCAGTCTAGTGAATTAACTCTGACCCCAGCTATTCAGATGAGCAGAAAATACAAATTCGTTCAAGAATAATACTCTAATGCTTTTTCTCTCTCGTAGTATGAACAAAACTTGTATTATTGGTTCTCTGGCCTATGCTCTAGAAATAGATGGCTACGTATACAGGTAAGCAAAAGTAATTGACATCTAGCAAACAAAGAAGGAGGTAATTAACTACAGTTGATCTTACCCAGCCGCAGGTGATGCGGCAAGGACGCCCAAAATACCCTGTGAACCGGTCAGGCATAAGAAAAAAAAGGAGAAACGAATCTGCAGAGGGGAAAGGAAAAGACGCGCACGTCTAGATCATCCAGTATACCAGTACATGGTCGACGAGGGCAAGGCGAGGCGGAGGTGCAGACGAAAGGACGTTTCTCCGCTTCTGTCTTCCTTGCGGTGTGGTCAAGGATGAACGGAAAGAGAGCTGCATCCGGTGCATCGTACCTATCATGAGATCCATATGGGTTGCTGAATGTTCATGCCGAAAGAGAGCCTGGCATCCTCGCGAGCGACGAAGGTCTCTCCGTCGGGCAGCCGCCGGAGATCTTTGGCGGCGCGTCGGTCGTGGTCCACTACCGCTAGGGTTAGGTGGATTGACTCGATGTGGAACAGATTTTTTTTAGATGGGAACCGACTAAGTATGAGGCTACACAGACGGGAGGATAAGCAACAAAAAAAGACTGGACCGTGGTTACGTGGAGTAGGTATGGACCCTAGATACACATATCAATGTCGTTGCAAGCTATGCATTGCAGTAGGGCTGGTCGTGTTGTAGTGTTTACGAGTGTTAAGTGGTGTTCTTTTGAGGGAAAGGACATACCAACAAGACCTAGTAACAGTAGCTAATGTCAAAAACAAGTTTTAGGATTTGCCAAGTGAATCAAAGTGGTTTGAGTTGTTTAATGCACTAACCCTTCTAATGATTTTATGAGAAGTTTTGTGTGAAGGGAGTTTTCAAGTGCGCGTGTAGAGAACTATGAGAGAAGACCAAGGAGGGGCAAGAGCTCAAGCTTGGGGATGCCCAAGGCACCCCCAAGAAATATTTCAAGGAGTCACAAGCATCTAAGCTTGGGGATGCCCAAGGCATCCCCTTCTTCGTTAACAATCACCAGGTTCCCCTCATATCACTATATTTTTATTCCTTTACCCATTATGTGTTATTCTTGGAGCGTCTTTTTGTTTTGCTTTCAGTTTTGTTTTTCTTTTATTTGCTGGACACATTCATACCTTTGGTCCCTTATTTTGTTTTGGAGAGAGACACGCTCCGATTTTTCATGAAACACTCATATTCTTCACTTATATCTTTTTGAGTGTTATAGCTAGCTATGTTTTGCTTCTAGCTCTTGTTTTTCTTTATTATTATGTTCAGAGCTATTAGTCTTTTGAAGAAAGTCCTCTATTGCTTCACTTATATCTTTTTGGAGAGTGTATTAAAATTGATTGGTTAATATGTTGGATCTGGAAATGACAAAGTGTGGTAGTGTGCAACGAATAAAACCTGCATAGTCTTGTAGATCACTAAGCTATGACAATTTGATTCTTTGCAATTGTATTGAGTTATTAGATGAATTGGTGTTTAAACTTGCTGGTCATGAAGTTAAGGCTAATTAGTGATTGGTATAATAAAGCATGAACCATACTACAAACACTTAAAAATGTCAAAAGTGCAGTAGAACATGATATCTGTCATATGTAAGAAGTAGTTTGTAGTAGCAAGATTGTGTGCTAAGGTCGGGAAAACTAACGGGGTACTTGTATTCCGCTACGGTCCCTCTTGGGGTGTATTTAACCATGCGCTGAAATGTTGAAAGCTGCTAATTGTGAAACAACAAACTTGTGAGTTCTTTTTGACTAATGTTGAGCTTTGGTTTTGGCACTTCCACCTCCCAAATTTTGCTAGCCTCTTCGGTGCTGTGCATTGCCCTTTCTCACATTGAGGATTGTGCATACTTCGCCAGTACATCCAAACCCCGTGAGATGATTTGCTCTCTCACACATAAACCCAATTACATCTTCTTCAAAACAGCCACCATACCTACCTACCACGGCATTTCCATAGCCGTTCCGAGATATATTGCCATGCAACATCCATCATTTATTATGTCATACCTTTTATGAGAGTTGATTTATGCTTCATTGTTATATTGTTATCTTGCTACACTGGCAGGAAACATTCAGTTGTATCATCATGTTATAGTTAAGAGAGTTATGAGTATCAAAAAGTGTGATGGTTTTATGTTTATATAGAGTGTTGCCCTTAAAAAAAGAGCCATGGAGGCCACCAAAAGAAAAGAAAAAGAGAAAGAAAAGAGCCATGGAGGCCACCAAAAGAAAAGAAAAATAAAGAAAAAAGAGCCATGGAGGCCACCAAAAATTAAAAAAAGGGGGCAACACTACTATTCTTTTATTCCACACTTGTGCTTCAAAAAGTGAGCACCCGTACTTCAGTTTTGTGAGCTTTCATGTTTTGATTAGTATAACTATGTGGGGAACCTTTCATTATAGAACTTGGCTTGCATTTTCCAAGGATGAGCCTCCTCAAAAGTGCTCTAGGTCTTCATGAGCAAGCAAGTTGGATGCACCCCCACTAGTTCCATTGGAGAGCTTTATACACTTGTAGCTCTATGTGCATCCTGTTGCATGGCAATCTCTACTCCATGCATAGCTTAGATTGTAAAGCTTTCTCATGTCTAACAGTCATCTTTTTCAGCTTTGCAAGCCTTTCTTCCATTTGATTTTTCCAAACCCCCATTTATGTTCTTTTTGCCATAACATCATGGTGCCAAACCAAGTTCACGCTCACCGGTTGAGTTAATCTTTGAAACAGTTGAGACACTAAGTTCGTGTTTAGGTCACTTGGCTAGATCCCAATTTTTGTGAAAAGAATTGCTTTGAGCTGTGATAGAAGGATTGAACTCCTGCACTAGAGATCTAAATCACCTTTAATATACAAGTACGGTATTGTGACTTTTGAAATATCATTCATGAAAAGAATTGACTTTGTGAGTTGTTTGTTTATGCTCTAGTTCTTTTGATAGCAACTATAGACAATTGCCTTGATTCATTTGATCTTGCTTACATGATTTACATTACTATTTGATCAAGATTGTGCTAGGTAGCATGTCACAACAAAAATTATCTATGTTATCATTCTCCTACTCGAGGACGAGTAGGAATTAAGCTTGGGGATGTTGATACGTCCCAAACGTATCCATAATTTTTATTTGCTCCATGCTTATATTGCATCATTGCTACATGTTTTTATACAAGTTTTATATCATTTTAAGTCATTTTTCTGGACTAACCTATTGACAAGATGCCCAGTGCCAGTTCATGTTTTCTGCCTGTCTTTGGTTTCAGAAAAAGTTACACAGGAAAAGTCCTCGAAAAAAATTCCAGAAATTCACGAAAATTATTTCTCGACGGAAGAGCCCAGGAGCCAGAAGGCCAACCCCGGGGGCCCACCAGGGGGAGCAAGCGGCCCCCACGCGGCCCAGGTGGGGCCTGCGCCTGGGGGCGCACCCTCCCCTCGGGTGGCCCCCGGCACCGACCTTTTGCCCTATTTATTCCTTCATCCCAGAAACGCCAAAAGCGCGACCCTTTTCCAGAAACTCGACCCGAGGCACCGCCACCACCAAAAACCCTAAAACGGGCGTTCTGAAGTCCTGTTCCGGCACCCTGCCAGATGGGGAGATCGTCATCGGAGGCCTCTTCATCACCATGCCTGTGACGCCCCAAAATCGACACTATGCAGATTTGAGCGTTCCCGCCAAATCCGCATAATAACGATCTTAGGTCGCCCACCAAGCATAACGTGCACGCCGAAACATGCGCGTTATGCGGGTGGATTGTGATAACATTACAACAGTTCACGAAAGAATCTGCAACAACAAAAGAAGATACATACAACACGACTCCAACGAGTCAAGATACAGCGGATACATTACAAAGATACAAAGCACAGCGGAAAAGCAAAGTAGTGTCCGACTACGGACAATATACAAATTGGACTAAGAGTCCTGAAGATAAACGAAGGCGTCCATATCCCTGCCCAGGCCGAGCCAGAGGGATTCCCAAGCTAACGTCGGCGGACTTCAAACATGTTAACTGCACATGAGTACAGCCCCAAAAGGGGTCAGTACTTTGATAGTACGGCAAGCTTTCATAGGTAGGGTAAAAAAACAAGGTGGACTGAACAGCAGTGGCGACGCTAACAACTGCCAAGACACACTACAACTTTCGTCTACAAAGAAAGGGATGAGAGAGCGCATCCGAACCAACTAACTACTAACACCAAACAAAACCCAGCCAATCATCACTCACTCGATTAACCCTCGAGTAAGCAATCCAAAGGCACTCACGCGGCGGTCAAGTTTATTAATTAAGACATAACACTAGATGTAAGTTGTTCTATGCTCTTGTTAGCCAGCACTTTCACCAAGTCGTCCATAACCGCGGACACGGCTTATCGATAAGATTTATCCCTGCAGGGTTGCACTACTGTAGCCACACGCATCGAGATGTCGCGAAATGTTCGACACAACCCTTCACTTCACCACAGACAAGTCCAGGGAGCCACCTAGCTAGGTGGGAACCGCATCATAAGTCCGGCCGAAACTCTGAGGCGGACCTAACCGTTGCGACTACGGTTAAGTTGGGCAGAGGCCATGGGTATACCCACTTAACATTGTACCGCGAAACCTATAGAATTGTACGCACATCGGTTAAGTATACCATCATCATCAACATCACCTGCAGAAAGTTTGATGTGCGTACGCCAAATGGAAAGCCCGAACTAAGTTGTGGCTCCTGGACGAGCATGCAGATCGGCTAGTGAGCTGCGGGGAGTCCCATACCTCCCACATATGGTTAGCGTGCTCAGTCTTGGATCAGAGGACAAGAACACTGTCCTAAGATGACACCAGAAGGACCAAAAACCCATGACAGGGCCTCCTACCGGTGCCTTATCTTAAGGTAACAAGATCGTCCTAAACATAAAGTAAAGCAGGTAGCCACTTACCATGGCGCCAAAGATACAGGTAACAACAAGATAAAGGTACAACCTATGCATGCACTATGACTCGCAAGGCCAACAAGACAAACAAAAAACATGGTGATAGGATGTGGAGGATAAGGCAATATGTGGTTTGGCTCTCACGATAGGATCGTGCACTCAAGAATCGTAAACCTAGACACAAAGCAAAAGTAGGTGGTATAGGCGAAAGTTATCAAGGAGGTGAAAGCTTGCCTGGAGTCCAAACGGTAGAGGTAGCAGAACTTGTCGTTACTCACATCATCTCAACGTCCTATCCGCGAAGAAGCAAAGAACACTGGAAAGAACATCAGATGCAACACTTACAACTACGGCAAAAGATCCGGCATGCTCATGATATGATGCGATGACATGGCAAGATGCAACTTAAGCAACATTAAGCGGAACCGGGATCCCGACAATTAATTATAGCTTTAACTTATTTATCTAACCATCAATATTAAATGTTGATTAGCATGTGAGACAAGAAATGGGTGAGCTACACAAAATTAAATGGAACCGGGACAATATTATAACAATCCCGCATATATTCCATATGTTACTTATTAGGTGTAATGCAAAACTACTACTAGGCAACAAGAAACATGATGCAAATAGGTATATGGATGGCATATTAATATTCTTCATATTTTTCTGATCAAAATAGGCATTTAATTTATATTAATTGGATTTGTAAAACAAAAGATATGATAATAAGCATTATTTGCAAAGAATAAAAGAAAAGGTTAGCAGAGAAGGAGATGGGCCGAAGCTGGGCGGCGAGAAGCTTTCTGCCGCTCGGGGCGATGGGCTGGCGGGGAAGGAAATTGGGCTGAGGCCCATCTGTAGGGTGGAGAAGAAAAGAAGAGAAAAGGGAAAAGGATTTGCATCCGCTGGGGACCGAACTTGGATCTCACAGGCAGAGCACGGAGGTGCAAGCCACTGGACTGCTGCTCGGTTTGTGATTTGATACAGAAGTCATAGAACATGAAGAGAAGCGGCGACGTTAACTGAATTTTGACGAGAAAGCTTCAGGCTTCAGCGACAGAAAGGCGGGAGACGAGGTCGGCGACGAGCAGCGATTGGCGGAGGGAGGCATGCATGCGTGCGTGCTTGCTGTGATGTGACGCATGCGTAGGCGCAACCATGCGATGGTGCAGAGGAAGTAAGGAGCAGCAGCAGCAGCTCGAGACAGAGCTCGTGCGCGAGCGCGACCATGGCGACCGACGGTGACCACGCGCGGCAGAGACGAAACAGGACGCAAACGAGGACGGGAAGTCAAGGAGAGGAGCGACTGCTCACCATGGGGATGCTGGCGAAGAGGCTTGGTGCGGGGACGACGGAGCTGGCCGGAAGAGGAGGAAGACGGTTGCGGCCCGAACGGAAGAAGACGAGGACGAGAGGTTGAAGACGAGATCGTTGCGGCGGCGTCCTTCCTCCCCGGCTCCCGTGAGTGCAGAAGAAGACGGAGGAGGTCCACGCGCAGCTCTTGGCGCGATGTAGTCGATGGAGGTGGGCGTGGACAGGCGGCCGCGAGCTCGATGCCGCTCGGCCATGGCAACGGTGGATGCGACCTTCGGGAGGAGGTGGAGAATGAAGAGGAGGGAGAGAGATAGGAGGGACTGGCGGCGGCGGCGGATGGGGAGTAGAGAGCTAGGGTTTGTGGAGGCGGAGGGGGCTCACTTATAGGAGGGGAAAGGAGGCAGGGAGAGGGGACCGTGGTGGTGGTGGTGCCGTGGTCACGGCAGGTGCGTGACCAGGAAGACGACAAGAGGATCGAGGAGAGGTTGTTGGGCCGGCGCCAGTTGGGCTGGAGATGGGCTGGCTAGGCCACTTCGGCCAGTTTTTTTTTCTCATTCTTTTTCTGTTTTGAATTCTTTTATTATTTTTGCTTTGTTGTTTTTTTACAAATTTTATTTGTAACTCCAAAACAAAAAAGATGGAGAAGAGAAAATAGTTTTATTTAAACATGACAACATAATTTTGATAATTAAAATAATGACTAGTTTATGTCATACAATTTGAGAAATATTTTGAACACAAGTTGAATTCCAAAAATTCAACTAGGGTTTTATTGATTTGATTAGAATTTTGAATTTGAAAAACATGAGATGCATGTATGATGTCATGTGATGCAAAAAAGGAAAAAGCAATGCAATTTCTATTTGGGAAAAAAATCCCCGGGGCGTTACAATGCCTGCCTCCGGTGAGATGCGTGACTAGTTCATCCTTGGACTACGGGTCCATAGCAGTAGCTAGATGGTAGTCTCTCCACCATGTGCTCCATTGCTTGGGTCTCATCTTGAGACCATCTATATGTAATTCTTATACGTTGTGTTTGCTGGGATCCGAGGGATCGTAAACTTGTGTTCAGTTTTGTTCATCAATATATCATCATCTTCTTTATGTGTTGTTTATTATCTTGCATGCTTTCTGGTCTCTTTAATTGCTTTGGCCAAGTAGTTAGATTGATCTCCAAGAGGGAGCGTAGTGCATGATAGTAGGTTCTTGCCTCCATGAGTCAGTGCTCGAGTGACAGAAACGAACAAGTACCTTGGATGTGCGGTTGCTACTAGGGAGAAAACAGCGGTGCTAGTTTCCATGTGCTATGAAACATTGCTTACATTATGTATTGATCTTAATGCAATTATCTGTTGAATAAGGTGAACTTGTTTGCCTCAGCTTAATACCTTTAGGGTGACATGCTGGATAGCGATCCCGGGGTGGATTATTAGTCACAGATGCAGTTGGATGACGGTCTGTGTATGTTAGACGTAATGCCCAAATTAAACACCACAATGAATGAACTGTTACAAGACGCATTGTTATGCCATTATGATTCATGTAATTTGTTTACCCAACGTGCCTTTATCTATTTTAGAGAGACACCACTAGTGAACTGTGGACCCCGGTCCATTCTTTTACATTGATTGCAATCCTTTTAATTCTCTTTCATAATCTTTTGTTCGTTGTTCCTTTCTACTTTGTTTTCCACCATTCGTTTAATCTCTTTGTTTTCAGCAGACCAGGAAGATTGACAACCTTCCTGTAAGTTGGGGAAAAGTGGGAGTTGTTTGTTGTGTGCAGGTTCCTGTCAGCGAAGCCTTCTGGCACTGTTGCTGGGGACACGAGAATTCAACCCCGCTAGCACAAGTTTTTTGGCACCGTTGACACCTTAAAAGTTTCTCCAAGTCCTACTGGATTGATAACCTTGGTTTGATAAAATCAAGGGAAGGCTTGCTCTGTACTGCATCTAAACCTTGCTCTTGGGGTACCCAACGGGCACATACGTTGTCCACATCACCTGCGGATCTACGGTCTCACTGCGGCCACCCCTGTGCTCCAACGCGCTCAGCTGCGAGCTGTAGAGAAGAACCTCGAGTCAGGTACAAATCAAGCCCCTATCTCTGGTTTTGCTATTTTGCAATCTGTTCCTGATGAACACCTTATAGCGGTTATGCATGATAGCGGTCTAGCTTTCAACACCGAACATGGTCACCTAGAGAGATTCTTTCCCTTGTTCGTGCTAAGGAGTTGGCCCAAGCGGCCCTAGCCGAGGCGGCTGCCTCGAGAGCACAAACAGGAGCTGTGAACGGGATTGAGGTCTTGGATCCGGCTGTTGCCGAGGGTGATTTAGCACCTACTGCTAGCAAGGCTGGGGCCTCGACGCAGCATCAGGAGGCAGGCCCATCTGTTTCCCCTTCTGCCACGAGGCCGAAGCCGGCTCGTTCGCGTGCCAAGGCCCAACGTATAGTGGCTACCCGCCGAGGGCGGAGGAAAACTGCTACTGCTTAAATGCGGGCAGCTTTCTATAACATCCGTGGGTTCGGGCAGTTGGGGCGCCGAACTCAACTCAAGGACATGCTTCGGACAGCTCGCCTTGATTTTCTCGGGGTACAGGAAACAATTAAGGCTTCCTTTTCCCAGGCAGACCTACGAGCAATTGATCCAAACTCTAGGTATTGCTGGAAATCCATCCCCTCGGCTGGCCACTCCAGTGGTATGCTGCTGGGAGTTAATGAGGACTCGTTTGAGGTAATTGAGTGGAACAGCGGAGTGTTCTTTATCAGTGTAGTAGTGCTGCAGCTGGATACGAACAAAACCTGGACCTTTTTCTTGGTCTATGGCCCGGCTGACCACCGCCGGACCCCCGACTTCCTTGCGGAACTGTCGGCGGCCATTATGGCTTGCCCCCACCCTCTTGTTGTTGGAGGAGACTTTAACTTGATTAGGGGTCCTCTAGACAAAAACAACGACAACATCAATTGGCCAAGGGTCCACAGGTTCAACGACTTCATCGCTAACCTGGCCCTTAGGGAAATTCACCGTGTTGGGGCACGGTACACCTGGTCCAATAAACAGGCCAACCCGGTTAGATGTGTGTTAGACAGGGTTCTTATGACCCCGGAATGGGAGGCCCTGTTCCCACTGTGCTCGTTAACAGCGGAGACGATGATTGGTTCCGACCACACCCCTCTCATCCTTGACTCTGGGGAGGAGCTCAAGAAGCGCAGCCCCCGTTTCTTTTTTGAACAAGGCTGGCTTGAGAGACCTGACTTCCAGGAGATGGTTAAGACGAAATGGCAAGAGTTAGAGCAGCTTGGGGGCCCCTCTCTCGACCCAATCGACGTCTGGAATAGACTCTCTGCCGGTCTCCATCAATTCCTCAAAGGCTGGGGGGCCAACCTTGGAAAGGAAAGCCGAGACGCGAAAGCCGCCATCCTAGCCCAAATTCAGGCGTTGGACACCAAGGCAAACGTGGCAACCCTGGATGAGGAGGGCTAGACTTTGAGATATGCTCTCGAGGAACAGCTTACCCAAATGGCACTTGTGGAGGAGCTATATTGGAGGCAACGCAGTCGTCTGAATTGGTTGCTGAAAGGGGACGCAAATACGGCCTTCTTCCATGCTATGGCTAATGGACGGTGCCGCAAATGCACAATCACTAGGCTGGTTTCAGATCAGGGGATCATTACGGAACCGTCTGCCCTAGAGGAGCATATCTACGAGTTCTACCGGGAGCTGCTTGGCTCTCCTGGTGAGAACAGTTGGTTCGCTCTTGCCCCACAGCTCTGGGACGCAGCTGGGACTGTGCTCCCGGAAGAAAACACTGCGATCATGCTTTCCTTCACCGACAGGGAGTTGGATGAGGTGCTCCAAGGCATGAAAACGGATATGGCACCGGGACCGGACGGGTTCCCAGTTTGCTTCTTCAAAGCCTTCTCGAGCCTCATCAAACTGTTTGTGCTAGCAATCCTTAATGGATTTGCACTTGGTAGGGTTAATATTGCCAGACTTAACTTTGGCACTCTTACCCTTATCCCAAAGATCCCCGGTGCAGAGGAGATTAGGAAATTCCGCCCCATTGCACTTATCAACGTCGTCTTTAAGTTTGTGGCCAAGGCGTATGCCATGCGTCTCTCACCTATAGCTCACCGCACGATCAGTCACACTCAGTCAGCCTTTATCAAAGGTCGCCAAATCCAGGAGGGCATCCTGTCTCTTCAAGAGATTGTACACGAGGTCAAGAGCAAGAGACTTGGGGGAGTCTTCTTGAAGCTTGACTTCGAGAAAGCATACGATCGGGTTAATTGGGGTTTTCTCTGAGAAGTACTGCTCCGCAAAGGGTTCGACCCAGGATGGGTTCATAGAATCCTGAGTTTGGTCTCGGGGGGCCAAACTGCCATTACCATTAATGGCGAAAGCGACAGCTTCTTCCGCAACGGTAGGGGGGTTCGACAAGGCGACCCACTATCGCCTTTGCTTTTCGATTTCACAGTCGATGCACTGGACGCGATTCTTGTGGCAGCCAGGGATGCCTCTCACATCAGAGGGGTGGCACCACATATCTTCCCCGGGGGGATCACCCATCTGCAATATGCAGATGATACGATACTCATGATCGAGCTGGACGATCAGAGCATTGTTAACCTGAAGTTCCTCCTGCTATGCTTTGAGAGCATGTCAGGACTCAGGATTAACTTCCACAAAAGTGAGGTACTAGTTTTGGGGACTAGTGAGGCAGAACAAACGCGCATTGCCAACATGCTTAACTGCAAGGCGGGCTCTTTTCCCCTCTCTTACCTCGGCCTCCCAATTGGGGAGAGAGCGCTCACGGCCGGAGATTGGGCTTCCCTTACCTCTAGGGTGGCCAAGCGCAATGACCCGTGGATGGGCAAACTTATGTCTTCCGCGGCTCGTCTCACTCTCACCAATGCCTGTCTCTCCAACATGCCCCTACATGCCATGGGCTTCTGCATGCTGGGAGACGGAGTACACAAGACCATGGACAAGTTCAGGTCTCGGTTTTTTGGGAGGGAACCGGCCCTAAACGGAGGTATCACATGGTGAGATGGGCTGCAGTCTGCAGACCCAAGAGTCTAGGGGGACTCGGCATTATCGACACTAAGATAATGAACATATGCCTCATGGTGAAGTGGATTTGGAAAATCCTTTCCCAGGAAAAAGGCTTATGGATTGATATCCTCCGCGCCAAGTATCTCCAGCACAAGGACATCTTGGTTGACAACCACGGCCCGGGGTCTCAATTCTGGAATGCGTTATAAAAATACAAACACCTATTTTGCTTGGGGGCAAAACACAAGGTGCGTAACGGCACCTCCACTAGGGTGTGGATAGATTGGTGGCAAGGAAACGGCCCTCTTAGGGACCGTTTCCCGAGAATCTTTGCGATCACCGCGGAGCCGGAGGCCTCGGTAGCACATGCCCTTCGGAATGGAGCCTTGGAGTTGCCCTTCAGAAGAGAACTCGACGTGGGGGAGAGGATTGAATGGACCAATCTGTCCAGATGCATTGTTCAAACTGTACTCTCCCCAGACCACGACGAGTTTACTTGGACACTGGAACCGTCGGGGCGGTTCTCTGTTAAGTCCTTATACCTGAAACTCTGTCAGGGCTCTCCCATGTAACATTTCTCGGACATGTGGAGGATGGCGGTGCCACTGAAGATAAGGATCTTCATGTGGCAACTTATCCGCAAGCGTTTGCCTTCCGGAGACAACATCCACAAGCGTAACGGCCCGAGCAATGGCTCCTGTGCCCTCCGTGGAGAGCCGGAAGACACAAACCACATCTTTTTCAATTGTATCCTCGCCCGCTTTATGTGGAGTGCAGCTAGGGAGCTGTTGGCCTGTTCCTGGAACCCGACATGCTTTTTCGATGTGTACCGATACCTGCGTCGCCTTAAAGGCCAACACAAACGTGTTTTCTGGACGTGTTTTGCGGCGCTTTGCTGGTCACTTTGGACCACTAGGAACAAGTTTACAATTGAAGGTTTCTTTCCTAACCAACCGTCTCACGTGCTGTACAAAATGGCTTCTTACTTACAGGTTTGGAGGCCGGTGGCTAAGCGGAAGGATCGCGCGGCGCTGGGAGCTGCGGCGGACAAGATACGCACTCTTCTCGGCGCCCTTAGGGCTGGACAGTAGTCCTTATGGCTGTTTGCATGCAGCGTTGTCTTGTCCCTCCAGATTTTTTGTCTGAGACTTGTTTTATGTTTCTAGTTGTGTTTCCTGAACTTATGTTGTACGCTGCCGGTGTGGCTTTATTAAGTTAAAGCTGGGCTCCCCTCGAGCCTGTTATCTAATTTTTTTTTGATATGTGGAAAAAAGATGATGCATGATTAATTGATTAAACAATCATATTTGAACTGCGTGCATACACGGATGCACCTACCTAAGTTGTATTTGAATATCGCTTTCACCTCGATCTCGTTCAAATTCTTTCCTAGAAGATTGCCCTCACGAAAAAGGCAGTTCTCTTTCGAGATTATGTTAAACTGTCGTCGGTCCACAAAATGGATGAAAATGTACACAGGTGATTGGAACACCATTAAACAATAAAATTGATTGAAACTTCAAGGAATTAGGATGCCTGCATTTTAGAAATTATATTTGCTTAAGTTATTACTCCCTCTGTTGCATAATACTCCCTCCTTGCCATAATATAGTGCATATAAGATTATTAAAAAGTCTAGCCGTGTAAATTTTAACCAAGTTTTTTGATAAAATCATCTATTTCTACAATACAAAAAGCTACAATACAAAAAGTATACTACATGAAAGTATACTTCGGGATGAATCCAACGGTATTAATTAGGTAATCTAGATATTAACATATTTTTGCATAAACTTGGTCAAAATTTACATTGTTTGACTTTTATAAATTCTAATATGCACTACATTGTGACAAGGAGGGAGTATAACATGTTTTAGTTGTTACACATATTGTCTCACTTCGGACTAAAAAGAGTGCACATATACACTAAAATGTGTCTAGATACATGTGAATGGAAAAGGGTTATTGTGGAACGGAGGGAGTATATGTTTTTAATAGCACTTACAATATAATTTTGGTCAACAATTACACAATTATTAATGATAAACTCAGACACGCAGGCAGCTGCATGTTGTTGAGTAACACCCCTAGGAAAGAAAATGGACTGGAAAGTTTCCGACTTTTCTGCCGAAAACCGGAAACGGAGAGGAAATGCGGAAAAAGTAACTGAATTTTGCGGAACAAAAACGGAAATGAAAATTTTAAACGAAAAAGGAAGTGGAAACGAAATGGCGTTTTCCAGCGGAATAGCCAGAAAAACAGAATTTATGTTTCTGCCAAATACTGAACTTACCTTTTAATGTTGTCGTGATGGCTATATATATGTGGTCCCAGTTTGTGATAGCAATTGGATTAGTGTTGTCCTCGCAGGTTTTTATTTGGACTGGACTACACATCAGACGCCATACGAATGGCAAATCTGTACGCCGTGTGCGCGCGCTGCACGCGCCGTGCGCGCCGCGCGCCGAAATCGTTTCGACAGCGACATGTCCGAAAGGGACAGCTTCCAGGCCGCGTGCGCGCGTTCTCCCGTGCAAAATCACATGATCGTGGACCCAATCACGTGCGAGCCTCACATGGTCTGGGACCAGAAGAAAAAGGCACGTATAGAACGGGGACGGGGACACATCAACTTCTCCTCCAAGACTAAAAAGCATCAGGAGATCTTACCTGCCCCTCGTCTCCAGATCCCCACTTCCCCTCTCCAGATCTTACCTGCCCCCATCCTCCTCCGACCCAAATCGCCATGGACAAGCTTGCAAACTGAGCACCCATGACTCAGATCGGCACATAAAACGGGCTGAATCAACTGAAAACCATCCAGTGGAGTAAAAGGTACAACCTTACCCTCAAGATACTCCCTGCCTAGATTCAGTTTGCCACCAGGTTAAACATGAGGTTTTGGGGAGGAAACAATTGCAAAAATTGAAACTGTGTAAATTGGATTTTTCTGTGCAAACACATGATATGTGGTGTAGTACCAACTATGAATTGGGGGGGTGGTACAGGAACTAAAAATCTTCACAAGAAATAGAAGAAAACTAAACTAAATTTGATCCTAATATGTGCTTCATTGCCTGAAATAGTCTGCTATAAAATTCTGTCCATAATGCTCCTGTAATTATCTTGTATCTCTTCTGCATCTTGTATTGTGCTTCTGCAAAAAACATGCATGTGAAACTAATTTAGGTTTCCGACATTTGGATGATTACAAGTTGTAGAATGCAGAATCACGGAAGTTATCCATGCAGTAGCACTAAAGTTACCACCACCCATATGCTAAAGTTAGCATCCATCAGTTAATACCTAGGAATGTGAAAATAAAACTTATGTTCATTTTTCTGATGATTTTAAACAGGGGCACATGATGGATATTGATCTGAATCTGGAGGCTAAGGACATGGATGATAACATATCACACACCAATCAACTTTGGGAGACATCAAATGCAGGTAGACACCAAACTCTATGACAAAACAATTTACCAAGCGATGATAACTAAAGTTACCATGCGTTTCTGATCAAGTTACCACCCACCATGTTTTACCACGGATAGTATCTAAAAGTTTCCATGCATGTGTGAGCAAGTTACCAAAACACACCACCAACCCCCCATCCCCCTGTATTCATAAGTTATAGATGACTAACACCCCCAAAAAAGTTACCAAGCAAAACCAACTAAATGTACAGTGCTATTCTAAGCAAATTAGTTGTTGTGATCAAAATTATGAAGAATGCTTTCTTAAGGTTCCGTTCTGTTCTTAGGTAATCCATGTCAGCAAATATTTACTTAGCACATATAATTGATGAGTTCAATAAGCATGTTATTTAGTTCAGGTTTCCACATACTTGTAATTAGATAGATGTTGAAATATGACAGAGCACTCAAAAAGTTGCCACCCACTATGTACTAAAGTTACCATGCAATATAATATAAAGTTACCAGCTAGTTTGATATAATGTTACCAGGGAATGGGATTTATTACTTGGATGTTGCGCAAGTATGGCTATTGGAAAAATAAAGCTACTCTATATGTTTCTTATCAGGTGCTGGTGGTGATGGAGTACTTCCAGAGGCTGAGAGCATGGAAACACTGGCAACACATGGCGAACAAGCATGCGCTACGGGTATGCATATTACCCATAGCGCATCAGACACATGCGCTACGGGTATATTTTTTTTGATTTTCGAAAATACTCTATTTCTGCTGCCAAATTACCGTTTTTATACATAATATAGTACAGTATAGAGAATATAACAGGTATACAGAATAATGCAATATAAATAGCATAAAACATGCATGGCATATGAATCACATTGTTTCGAAATAGCATAAAATGTAAGAATATTTTCATACAAGTACCACTTGTCCTGTTTCCATTGCACACGTTTCAGACCAAATACTACATCGATATTTCAAACATAACAGAGAGAATAGCACTTGCATTCTTCATAACTGTTAAAGTAGTCGATTACAATTTTCACAGTATATACAACATAGATATAAAAATACAAGCTGAGTTCGCAGGCTTCGCCCTTCTTCATCCTGAACTTTGTAAATGTGACGTACACCATACACCACATTTGGATCAGGTATTCAGGTATCTAGCCAGCCTGTGCACAAAAACCAAATAGTAGTACTTAACAGCAATCACTAAATACTCAAGTGAAAAAAATCAACAGTATTATATAATTGAAAACAAGCTATAGAAGGGATGCTTGTTTCACTGGATACAAATTATCACCCAACAAATAAAATTATTTAAATTCTTTCCTGTTGCATGAACAACAACATAAAAGCATGATTAACATCTCTATGACAACAGATCCAAAACAACTACTCGTCACTATGTAGAGAGCACCTGAAAATAAATTGCAGGGTGCTAGCATTTTAGCCTAACTGGTGAGCAACACATCATGATTTAGTCAGTTTTCATATATTTTATAAAATGAAAAAGTACCCACAAGCTTATCAGGCATATCTACCAATTCATTCCCCACCCAGATCATTTCATAGCTCACAATCGCTCAACAAAAGGCGCACTGCACAACATCCATCACGAACTGAAACAACCAAGAGGGGGAGAGGGGTGCTCACAGGGATGTCGGGGATGTAGTAGACAAGGTGCAGCATGTCGTCAAGGATGTATCCAATGAACCCTGGGCAAAAATACAGTTACAGAACATCAACCGGTGGCAAAGATTATGAAGAGAAAGGTCACAGATAAATAAGGTTTTCAGGACATAAAACATATCACTAACAAATAGATTGAAACAGAAAAGGACTACCAGAGGCATAGAAACATAAACAGCATTGTCCTGCTAGTA
This sequence comes from Dactylis glomerata, assembly GCA_007115705.1. Classification (NCBI taxonomy): domain Eukaryota; kingdom Viridiplantae; phylum Streptophyta; class Magnoliopsida; order Poales; family Poaceae; genus Dactylis; species Dactylis glomerata. The sequence continues at coordinate 351,954 of QXEO01001381.1, read as the reverse complement.
GATGCTTCTCCCAGATCTACACAAGTTATTAAATAGAAATGGAACAGAAAGGTACATAAAACTATAGTACTGTTATGATACTCGATACACAGTCTCATGTAATACTCCACAAGAGTTACCAATAATTAGCAGACTGTAATCTGCCAAGTAATCAGACTTGAAAATAGAGATAATAAATATTAGAGTATGTACTATCACAAATAGGCACATCACTGAAAATATTATAGGAACTGATACTGAACTCATATTTATCGATGGATGATCACCTGTAAGCCTCCATGAGGGCGTTGTAGGCGTAGACGCCAGGCTTGTGCCCGTCCTGCTCCATCTCCTTGAAAACCTCCTGTGCCTTCTGGCACAGCCCTTCCCAACTGCAGGTCTGCATCAACACATCATTGTTAAGGCTTGCTTCACAGAATGCACTGAATATTAACACTTGTTTTTTGCTTGAGATCACAATGCACTTGTGATAACTGAATATCAAGTGAGGATGATATGAAAAAGAAAAGCTAACAAGTTGAGTTGATTAAGCCACGGCTAGTACATTCTCAGTTCTAAATCTGCATATTTTCCTTCAAGGTAGCAACCAAGTCGTTCCTTGATTAATAGTGAACTGGAAATATGCAATGTTTTCTCTTCACAAGGAAGGCCACTCAAGCGGGCAACATGTATGTGGATGTATCTGCCAGCAACCTATGGTACCTAACCAACAGTAGGTGCCCTAAACCATCCGCGATCGACAAGAGTGAACAAATTCTGAAACACCCACATACATATCTTTAATCATGCACAAACTACGCACAGTCAGTCATTCAGCATATACAACCAAGAGGGCATATTTTGGATATTTTATTTTTGCGCGCAGCAACTACTACTCCCCGTGCTGCTGTACAATGCTGCTTTTCAACTCATAGTAAACATCAAAACACACAAGCAGTAAGGTCAACTCAGAGAAAAATGCTGCTTTTCAATTGTAGCTTCTGAAGAACACAAGAACTACAAGGCTTAATGTCACCCAAGTGATACTGTGACATTAAAGCTTATGTGACATAGTACTTTCCATTGGGCTAAAGTGTGAAAATTACTATTACTCAGTTTGTGAATTAAAAAATTACTATTACTAGGTTGACATACACTTAACGAGAGAACTACTTGAGATTGACAAGATTAAAATATGGGATGAATACTTAATGCAAGTCAACCATGTCATTGTGATCTGAAGCATCTGGCATGATCTGGTGGATCTGCCGACCACTGACCATGGGATCATAACAGTTCACTACAACTGGCAGCATGCATACATCATACCGAGAGGTTAATCAAACTGCAGCGTAAGAGACAACTACGACTGATGCGGTAAGACTCTGAGCAGCGACAGACTGACAGTTTAAAATATCCTATCACACAAATTACCGGATCCTACGCAATAGGCATTTCTACAAACACCTACGAGTCATAAGCATTTTCAGTCACATTCTAGCAAGCAAGCACAACATGAGTAGCACCAACCACCTATTCCTGTAAGTGTGCGCGTTAACGGCTGCCCGCCCACCGTCCACCCGTGTCCGTTATAGCCAAACGAAAATTTACTAACTATTCGTATAATATACGTCCGCTCAGCGGCCGACCGTCTGCCCGCTACCATCCCGCCCGCGTTGAACTGCAACTACCATCCCGCCAGCGTTGAATACTTGAATTGCCACCGGCCAGCTGACCAGCCAGCTGATGGAGCATTGAACAGCCTAGCGGCCAGCCTGATCAAGTATCTGAACTAAATCCTAGAGAAAAATCAAGAACTCAATCCTCATGAATCCTACAGTAGGTCATGGTTTCGGCGTACCTTCTAGCCGGCGAGCATGTCTGAGGCTCAGATGCTGCTGCGTCCTCGTGGAGGAGGGCACGGGGAACCTGGCGGCGGTGGAGGACGCGCCTGCCAGTTGGGTCTCCCCTCCGTGGCTCACCTATTGGCGCCCCATCTCCGGCGTGTAGCAGCTTCCTCGACCGTGACCGGGATTGAATCCCTCCATGGCGACGACGGCGGCGGGGTCGGTGACCTTGACGGCGTGCATCAGCTCCCTCCTCTCGCCGTAGCCTTGACCTTGACGGCGGCGGGATCGGTGACCTTGAGGGGGCGGGCAGGGAACGGAGGGGGAGCGGGGGAACGGAGCAGCAACGACGGGGAGGTTCCTCCAGCTCCGGGCATGGCGGCCGCCGCCATCGCCATGGAAAGGTCTCGAGGGAGAGAAGAGGGAGGGGAATGGCTAGGGTTTGGGGGAAGAGAGGAGGTGGCTGCGGCGGTGGGGGAATGGGAGGGATAGGGTTTGAGGGTTAGGGTTTGTGGGTCGCCCTCTTTGCAAATTTATACGAGAGGTGGGTAACGTTGGATCAGCGCGTGGACGGCCTAGATCCGTTTCATTTGGTGATCCGTGGGAGCAATGGTACTACCTTGTGATTGGTCCGAGACGACTAGTTTTGACCATATTTTAAATTCAACCAAAATAATTCAAAACAAATTCAAAAAATAGAAAACCTCCGCATAATGTCATGTTATGTGACCTAGTTGGAAGGAAAAATAACAAAATTGTATTATCGCAAATATTCTAGAAATCCCTTCCCATAAATAAGCTACCATGTACGAAGTTTTATGGCTTTCAAGCCAGATGAGCTAGTTATGGCCATAATCATGGCATAGTTTGTTCAAATGACTCCATATTATGCACATGTGTGCATCTTGGTATGGAAAACAAAGTTGTTTTGGGGAGTTTTAATTTTCTTTGCACAAAAAAATCATTTTTCATTTTCTTAATGCTAAAAATGGGTTATTTTGTGAAGCATCTACCAAAAATATGTTTCAAAAATGGACCACCAAATTTTAAATGATATTATATCATATTTGATCCACAATTCACCAGTTGTTTGCATGTAAAAAGTTGTATAGCCACCCCTCAAAAAAAGACAAATATCTGCCGATTCAGCTGGAAGCGGGTCAAATTTGAACTACAGGTGCTTCATAGTTTGCTCATGTTTTTTTCCAAAAATAATTTTTAGGTACACAAGTATCTATTTCATCAGAGATCCATAAATAGTTTGGCAAGATTCTATCCCAACCTAGGAGCGGTCACGCCCACCGTTTTGGTCGCATTTTGAAATCGGCATAAGAAATTCAAAAACGATCAAAACAATACAAATCCTTCGCGTTGTATCATGTTATGTGACCTAGTTGCCATGAAAAATAATAAACTTTGAATATTGCAACTATTTTGAAAAAGTGTTCATAAAAAAGAGCTATCTCGTACGAAGTTTTATGGCTTTCAAGCCAGATGAGCTAGTTATGGGCACAACCACGGCATAGTTTATTCAAATGACCCCATATTGTGTACATGTGTGCATATTGGGATGACAAACAAAGTTGTTTTGGGGAGTTTTAATTTTTGTTGCACAAAAAATTCATTTTTCATTTTATTAGTGTCAAAAATGGTTTTTTTTGTGAAGCGTCTACCAAAAATATGTTGCAATAATAGAACAACCAAATTTTAAATGATATTATATCATATTTGATACACAATTCACCAGTTGTTTGCATGTAAAAAGTTGTATAGCCACCCCTCAGAAAAAAGACAAATATCTGCCGATTCAGCTGGAAGCGGGTCAAATTTGAACTACAGGTGCTTCATAGTTTGCTCATGTTTTTTTCCAAAAATAATTTTTAGTTACACAAGTATCTATTTCATCAGAGATCCATAAATAGTTTGGCAAGATTCTATCCCAATCTAGGAGCGGTCACGCCCACCGTTTTAGTCGCATTTTGAAATCGGCATAAGAAATTCAAAAATGATCAAAACAATACAAATCCTTCGCGTTGTGTCATGTTATGTGACCTAGTTGCCATGAAAAATAATAAACTTTAAATATTGCAACTATTTTTAAAAAGTGTTCAAAAAAAGAGCTATCTCGTACGAAGTTCCATGGCTTTCAAGCCAAATGAGATAGTTATGGGCACAACCACGACATAGTTTGTTCAAATGACCCCATATTGTGTAAATGTGTGCATATTGGGATGAAAAACAATTTTGATTTGGGAAGTTTTAATTTTTGTTGCACAAAAAATTCATTTTTCATTTTATTAGTGCCAAAAATGGGTTATTTTGTGAAGCATCTACCAAAAATAAGTTTCAAAAATGGACCACCACAAATTTAAATCATATTATACCATATTTTATACAGAATTAACCATTTGTTTGCATGGAAAAAGTTTTCTAGACACCCCTCAAGAAATTCACAAAATTTAGCCGATTCAGCTGGAAGCGGGTCAAATTTGAACTACAGGTGCTTCATAGTTTGCTCATATTTTTTTCAAAAAATCATTTTTAGTTACAAAATTATCTATTTCATCAGAGATCCATCAAAAGTTTTGCAAGATTCAACACCTACCTAAGAAGGGTCATGCTCGTCGTTTTTATCGCATTTTAAATACACCTTAATAGCATTTTAGTGATTAAATTTCAGTTTACTAATTTATTTTGTGGATAAAAATATTTAATGTTGTTATATATGTAATGAAAAGAATTTACAAAGTTTTTTGAATTTATTTGACCTAATCTTGAATCTTCTTCATATCTTTTGTGTTAAAATCTTAACAGAAATGGAGAAAGCAAAGAGGAAAAAAAACATTACCCGGATTCCACATCGGCCCAGGTTATAGCTGCAGCGGCCCAAGCCCAATATATGAAATTTTCATCTACTTAAAAGGAACTAGCGTGGCCTTCTATCACAAGAGCTGCTTTACCTTGGTGGTAAGGAGACTCACCGCGTACGGGGAGGTCTTGGGTTCGAAACCCAGCCTATATGCATATTGCAAAGTATTTTGCCAGTTCGTCGTGGGACCCGCCCGTCAGCCCAGCGGGACCCGCCCGTCAGCCTGCATGTCCCAGGACCCGCTTGTCAGCCATGGGACCCGCTCGTCAGCCTTCAGCCTAGGTTGACCAGTTGCGAGGTCTGCCCACACTTACCCGTAGCGCATATGGTACACATGCGCTGCGGGTAGTTCAATTACCCGTAGCGCACCTATACACATGCGCTACGGGTAACATGGGACTGCCTATACCCACACTTACCCGTAGCGCATGTGATATATATGCGCTGCGGGTAGTTCAACTACCCGTAGCGCACCTATACACATGCGCTACAGGTAACATGGCACTGCCTCTGCCCACACTTACCCGTAGCGCATATGTACAGGTGCGCTACGGGTAGTTGAACTACCCGCAGCGCATGTGTATCACATGCGCTACGGGTAAGTATGGGCAGAGCTCCCCATCCAGGCCTACATATACCCGTAGCGCATTTTACATATGGTGCGCTGCGGGTATATGATATACCCGCAGCGCATTTACACACATGCGCTACGGGTAAATACCCGCAGCGCACCATATATACGGTGCGCTACGGGTAGCTGTACTACCTATAGACGTTTTCCTAGTAGTGTTGCGAACAACAGATAATTGCATTAAGCAAAGTGTGTAATGTAAACAAAGCATATGCCCTTGAGCATATGAATGTTGTTTTCTCCCTAGTAGCAACAGCACATCTACCACCTTAGAGGTTTCTGTCACTCCCCCAGGTGAAATAGAGGCATGAACCCACAATCGAGCATAAATACCCCCTCTTGGAGTCACTAGCAACTACTCGGCCAAGATAGCTACTAACAATGGAGAGCATGCAAGATCATAAACAACATAGAGATAACAAAAGATATAATTCAGTACAGCAACTTAATCATAAACACCAATATTCATCGGATCCCAACAAACCAAACATGTAGAATTACATAACGGTGATCTCAATCATGTAGGGCAGCTCATGAGATCTAAACATGAAGCACATGGTGGAGAAGACAACCATCTAGCTACTGCTATGGACCCATAGTCCAAGGTAGACTACTCACTCATCGCTCCGGAGGCAAGCATGGCGATGAAGAAGACCTCCGGTGGCGATTCCCCTCTCCGACAGGGTGCCGGGAAGAGCTTCTGGACCCTCCCGATCTTCGGGTCGACGGTGGCGGCGGATCGCGATGTGTTCTAGAAATCTAATCGGGTACTTAGGTTTTTTCCGTCGGGGGGTCTTTATAGGCGAAGGGGCGTCGTCAGGGGAGGAGCCAGGCGCCCTCACGCGGGGCCCGCGTGGCCAGGGGCCTGGCCACGCCGCCCCTGCGTGTGGGGCCCTGGTGGCCCCCCTCCGACTCTCCTTCAGATCTCTGGAAGCTTCCGGGTAAAATAAGACTTCAGGAACTTGTTTCGTCCAATTCTGAGAATATTTCCTGTGTATCACTTCTGAAACACAAAAACAGCAGAAAACAGGAAACTGGCACTGTGGCAACTCGTTAATAGGTTAGTTCCGGAAAATGCATAAAAGTGCCACTAAGTGTAACGAAACAATAGGCAAATGGTGTAAAAACAAGCATGGAGCATCAAAAATTATAGATACGTTGGAGACGTATCAAGCATCCCCAAGCTTAACTCCTGCTCGTCCTCGAGTAGGTAAGTGATAACAAAAGAATAATTTTTGAGGTGACATGCACCTACACAATCTTGATCATATATGTAAGCATTTGTGAGCTGGGATCATAAGAACTTAAAACATGGGCATGAAGATATAATCATGACAATAAGAACTTAGCAACCATGTTGTAAACATGTAAATGAACACAAACAAAAGATCATGAAAATGAAACAATGAAAGTCAAACGTGTGTTCAAATCATAAGGAAAAACATACAAATGGTTTTCAGCTTGTCCTCCAAAGAGAGCAAAACATAAATGCATAGGACACCTTCAAATTTAAGAGGGCGATTAGATACAAATAATTTAAGAACAAGTGAAACCAACAATATGAATCAATCAATGAACTTTGGGACAATGCATATCACACTAAGAATGACAACTATGCTCTCTTAATGGTGCATAAAGAAAGAAGGTGGTGACTCAACATAAAAGTAAAAGAAAGGCCCTTCGCAGAGGGAAGCAGTGATTGCAAGTTTTATAACCTTCAAAAATTATGGTACTTACCGGCTTTTAGCTCTCATTGCCCCCATCATAAGCATCTTGAATGGTTAAAGTTAATGCGAGAACAATTATGATGCATATGCTTGACAAATCATAAGTTGAAGACCTCGTGCCCCGTGAATACGAGTACCCAAACCTCATGCTACTTTACTTAGAGTCCCAAGAAAGGCTCTTGTCATTGTAAGTATATGCATATCATTGAAAACCGCCAATGGGGTACCTCCGTGCCCGATGACATGGAACAAGCCCACACCAAAATGACAGGACAAGTAGACAATGAACACCTCGACATCTCTTTTATTTGCCTTTTGTTTAGCTTTTTATTGTGAGATGCGTCGTCGAATGTTCACCATGGGTATGCTGCAAATTTCCACCATGAATTATGCATGGCTTAGATTGGCGGCCCGGCGTTTCCCTAACACATATACAAACTCCATGATCCCCACAAGATTCCCAATTCATTTCACACCGCGGGCATCCATAGACAAAAGATCACGATATCAACTCAAATAAAAGTGCAATGTTGAAAGCTTGCCCCATGACAGCATGGATGGGCTAGAATCCAACTTACAACTTGCAAGCATAACAACTCAACATAAGAGACCACAATGTCAAAAAATTTAAGAACAGGAAAAAGTAAAGTGTGCCTTCCGGTTCGTGAGAGCTTTACTGACCGAATTTCGCATAACACTGGTAAGAGTTTAATTTGAAGAGAAAATAAAAGCAAGTCAAATTTACTTGGAATAGCAAATTGCTAGTAGGTATGCATGGTGGACACTTTGGAAAACTTTGGCTTTTATGAGTTGGATGCACGAGTAGAGCTCATACTCAGTACAAGGCGAGGGCTAGCAAAAGACTGGGAGCGACCAACTAAGAGAGCAATAATGGCCATAATCATGCAAAGCGACAAAGCGACATTAAAAGAAGCATAAGATGGCATCAAAAGTCAAAAACTAAATGATCATGAAGGCTATTGGCGACTTTGTAAGAGTCTAACATGTGTGAGCATGCGCCAAGTCAACCCAAATAAAGCATCAAGGAGAAAACCAAAATAATGCTTCCATACAATAAAAACAACGCATGATTTTTTCAAAGGCTCATTAAGCAATCTCAGTTATTTGAGACAAGTCATGCTACAGAAAAACCACTAAGCATACTATCAAAAAGACATCAAGCATGACATGAAAAAGCCTAAGCCGCAGTCTACACAAGCTCCTTCTTGTACCACTATTTTGCACAAAGCTTTTTCTCTTTTCCAACACCATTTGAGATTTTTATAAACACCTCTTTTGATGAAAACCAATAAATATCAGAGGCAAAAATACACCTTGATGAAAAGATATGACAAGGTATGAACGCAAATCAAGGCGAAAACGAAAACCAAAAGCAGCAGCAGAAAAAGAAGAACACTCGATTTTTAATAAGAGTGAAAACTAGAGCGTTCTTGGCAAATGAAAACGAGTACATCTCCTCCAAAAGAAATTTGTTGGGGTCCAACCATTTATTGCAGCAAACAAACAAACTAAGCTAACTAAGAAAACTAAAACAATTGACGCTACAAGAAAAACACATAGTGCATGAAGCAATAAAAATATAGTGTTTTGAAAGGTGACCTGATTTTTGCCGATGAAGAAGGGGTGTCTCGGGGGCATCCCCAAGCTTTGACGCTTGTACTTCTTGGATATTTATTGGGGTGATGCGTGGGCATCCCCAAGCTTGAGCTTTTGTCCATTCTTCAACTCATCTCATCATTCTCCAATCCCTACACTTGAAAACTTCCTCCATACAAAACTAAACACAATTCTATTAGCAACATTAGTGCAAGCATAACATATAATGAATCCTCTATTTGCTTCAGGTTTCAACTCAAAACCACCACATATATAGTATATACTACTGTAGCAACCTCCCCAAAAGTTCCGTGATCAAAAGAACTCAAAAGAAAGCGATAAAGTGGCAAACACAAATATTGGCAGAAATATGTCAAAACTGAACAGCTGACAAAGGTCGAATTTTTGAGGGGTTTTCTGTTGCTCAAATAAAAAAGTGTTCAACTAACAAAATTTTGGATATAACCTGGGGCATATGCACAAGAAATCTCAGGTCCAAAAGATAAACAGAGAATTTTCACGAATTTTTACGGTGCAGCACGGAAAACAGTTTCAGGACAGCAACATCCCCAAATCTTTACCTCACTCAAATTAGAGGCTTCTCTTGGCACAAAAACGAAATAAACAAGATAAGGAGCGGTCATTACAGTAGTAATGACTTCCAAGACTCAAATAAAAGAAAAAGTACTCAAAAGAAAACATTGGGTTATCTCCCAAGAGTGCTTTTCTTTAACGCCTTTGAGCTAGGCGCAGAAAATTGCGAATCAAGTAATATCAAGTGATAAAGCATCAAGCTCATAATTTGCTCTAAGAATAGAGTCAAAAAGTAATTTCTTTCTTTTCCTAGGGAAGTGTTCCATACCTTTCTTTAGTGGGAATTGATATTTGATGGTGCCTTCCCTCAAATCAATGATGGCACCTACAGTTCGAAGAAAGGGTCTTCCCAAAATAATAGGACATGAAGCATGGCATTCAACGTCCATAACAAGAAAATCAACGGGAACAAGGTTATTGTTAACCACCATAAGAACATCATTAATCCTCCCCAAAGGTTTCTTCTTAGCAACATCAGCAATGGGAACATCAAAATAACATTTTTCAAGCGGTGGTAAATCAAGCATGTCATAAATTTTTCTAGGCATGATAGAAATACTAGCACCTAGATCACATAAAGCATGGCAATCATAACCATTAACATGCATATCAATGATGGGTTCCCAACCATCTTCTAACTTCTTGGGAACAGAGGCTTTTTGCTTCAACTTTTCATCCCTAATTTTTATGAGAGCATTGGTAATATGCTTAGTAAAAGCAATATTTAAAGAACTAGCATTGGGAGTCAAAGCAAGCTTTTGTAAGAACAAAATAACTTCAGATATATTGCAGCCATCAACATCAAAATCATTAAAGGAAACAGAGCTATCATCTCCCACACTCCGAAAAATTTAAGCACTCTTTTTAGAAAAAGTTTTGGCAGTTTTAGGTTTTTTAACACAAGGAGTGGGAGTTTTCTCTACACCAATCAAAGTAAGAGGATTGCTAGCATTAGGAGCAACATCATTAGAGGTAGTAATGGTACATACCTTCATTTTTCTAGCCATCTCATCTTCTCTTTCCCACCTGGCATGCAATTCCGCTAACAATCTAATATTTTCATCAATTCCAACTTGGATAGCATTAGCGGTAGCAAGAACATTGCTCACTTTCACATCATTAGGAAACACTTTTAATTTCAGAAGTTCAACATCATGAGCAAGGCTATCAACTTTAGAAGCAAGAATATCAATTTTGCCTAACTTTTCCTCAACAGACTTGTTAAAAGCAGTTTGCTTACCGATGAAGTCCTTGAGCATTACCTCAAGCTCGGAGGGTGCGGCCCTAGTGTTGTTGTAGGAATTACCATAAGAGTTACCATAACCATTACCATTAGAAGGAAACGGTCTATAATTGTTACTAGCAAAATTGTTCCTATAAGCATTGTTGTTAAAATTATTGTTTCTAATGAAATTCACATCAACATGCTCTTCTTGAGCAACCAAAGAGGCCAAAGGAACATTATTAGGATCAACATGAGTCCTATCATTAGCAAGCATAGCCATAATGGTATCAATCTTATCATTCAAGGAAGAGGTTTCCTCAACAGAATTTACCTTCTTACCTTGTGGAGCTCTCTCGGTGTGCCATTCGGAATAATTTACCATCATGTTGTCGAGTAGCTTTGTTGCGGCGCCCAAGCTAAGAGACATAAAAGTGCCCCCAGCAGCTGAATCAAGTAGGTTCCTTGAAGAAAAATTCAGTCCTGCATAAAAAGTTTGGATAATCATCCAAGTAGTCAGTCCATGAGTGGGGCAATTCTTTATCATAGATTTCATTCTTTCCCAAGCTTGAGCAACATGTTCATTATCAAACTGAGTAAACTTCATAATATTGCTACGCAGAGATATAATCTTAGCAGGAGGATAGTATCTACCAATAAAAGCATCCTTACACTTAGCCCAAGAATCAATACTATTCTTAGTCAAAGACAGCAACCAATCTTTAGCTTTTCCTCTCAAAGAAAAAGGAAACAACTTGAGCTTAATAATATCACTATCAACATCCTTATATTTCTGCATCTCACATAGCTCAACAAAATTGTTGAGATGAGCTGCAGCATCTTCAGTACTAGCACCAGAGAATTGCTCTTTCATAACAAGGTTCAACAAAGCAGGCTTAATCTCATAAAAGTTTGCAGCAGGAACAGGTGGCTTAATAGGAGTGCAGATAAAATCACTATTGTTTGTGCTAGTAAAGTCACACAACTTGGTGTTTTCAGGATTGGCCATTTCAGCAAAACGAAAGTAAACAAGTAAAAACAACTACCAAGGATTCTAATTTTTTTTGGGTTTTTGATATAAAGCAATGCAGGTAAAATAAATAAAGTAAAGCAAAACAATAAAACAAAGTAAAGGATGTGTGTGCGAAAAACTCCCCTCGCAGAAGTCTTCTCTTCCTCCCCGGCGACGGCGCCAGAAAATTAGCTGCTGCGTGTGGTTAACGTGGGAGCAGACTGTCCTTGTGCGTGGTGGATAACCAGCCCGTTGGGAACCCCAAGAGGAAGGTATGATGAGTATAGCAGCTAGTTTTCCCTCAGTTGAGAAACCAAGGTTTATCGATCAGGAGAGGAGAGACAATGACGACTGAAGGTGATGCGGAACCTGCACACACACAAACAAATACTTTGTTCCCAACTTGCGATGAGGTTGTCAATCTCATCGGTTTGCTTGAAACAAAGGTTATGAGCGTATCGAGTGGAAAACAATATAGTATGCGAGTAAAGTAAATAATGCGAGTAAAGTAAACAGGTGATAGCAATATGATGTAAATAGGACCGGGGTCCACAGTTCACTAGTGGTGTCTCTCCATAGATAAAATAACACATGCTGGGTAAACAAATTACAGTTGGGCAATTGATAGAATAAAGATAAACGTGATATGTCAAGAAGATCACTATGAGATTTACTCTGGGCATTACAACAAAATACATAGACCGCCATCCAACTGCATCTATGACTAATAATCCACTCCCGGGGATATCAATCCGAACACCCCAGTAGTATTAAGTTGCGAACAACAGATAATTGCATTAAGCAAAGTGTGTAATGTAAACAAAGCATATGCCCTTGAGCATATGAATGTTGTTTTCTCCCTAGTAGCAACAGCACATCTACCACCTTAGAGGTTTCTGTCACTCCCCCAGGTGAAATAGAGGCATGAACCCACTATCGAGCATAAATACCCCCTCTTGGAGTCACTAGCAACTACTCGGCCAAGATAGCTACTAACAACGGAGAGCATGCAAGATCATAAACAACATAGAGATAACAAAAGATATAATTCAGTACAGCAACTTAATCATAAACACCAATATTCATCGGATCCCAACAAACCAAACATGTAGAATTACATAACGGTGATCTTAATCATGTAGGGCAGCTCATGAGATCTAAACATGAAGCACATGGTGGAGAAGACAACCATCTAGCTACTGCTATGGACCCATAGTCCAAGGTAGACTACTCACTCATCGCTCCGGAGGCAAGCATGGCGATGAAGAAGACCTCCGGTGGCGATTCCCCTCTCCGGCAGGGTGCCGGGAAGAGCTTCTGGACCCTCCCGATCTTCGGGTCGACGGTGGCGGCGGATCACGATGTGTTCTGGAAATCTGATCGGGTACTTAGGTTTTTTCCGTCGGGGGGTCTTTATAGGCGAAGGGGCATCGTCAGGGGAGGAGCCAGGCGCCCTCACGCGGGGCCCACGCGGCCAGGGGCCTGGCCGCGCCGCCCCTGTGTGTGGGGCCCTGGTGGCCCCCCTCCGACTCTCCTTCGGATCTCTGGAAGCTTCCGGGTAAAATAAGACTTCATGAACTTGTTTCGTCCAATTCTGAGAATATTTCCTGTGCATCACTTCTGAAACACAAAAACAGCAGAAAACAGGAAACTGGCACTGTGGCAACTCGTTAATAGGTTAGTTCCGGAAAATGCATAAAAGTGCCACTAAGTGTAACGAAACAATAGGCAAATGGTGTAAAAACAAGCATGGAGCATCAAAAATTATAGATACGTTGGAGACGTATCAATCACTACCTGGAGTATTCACTTAGGAAAGGGTTCAGCATTAGGATTCAATGGTCAAGAAAAGAGAGTGACAAGGAATATCTGAAGGTGCTCCTTGTGTGTACAAAAGCTGGCAAAACTCAGGTGCCGAAAGAAGACACACAGAACCTGAAATCAGTAGTGAAGAAGAGAAAGAGGTCTACGATACCGAGAACTGGATGCCAGACACATGTTTACATTAAGAAGATAGACGGCTGGTACAAAGTTGTGGATGCTTCTGATGAACACAACCATCCACTAATCAAAAAGCCCTCGCTGAATAAACTTTTGCGTGCACATCGCAATATCCCTATAGAAGAGCAGAACTTCCTTAGGATGTTGCACTCGTGCAACATTCCCACATGTCGGCAGATGCAACTAATGTCCAAGTTTTATGGGAAGCGTGAAAATGTGCCCTACACAGACAAGGACCTCGCAAACCTGCGAGCGTCATTTCGCCATCATCACAAGGTGAATGACATGGAGATTTGTGTTGCATACTTTGAGAATATGAAAGCAAAAGACAAGGATTTCTTCTACAAGATCAAACTGGATGAAGAGGACAGGGTAGAAAACATCTACTGGATAGACGGTGCTTCACGTCGATCATACCCACTGTATTCAGACTACATATCCTTTGACGCCACTTATCTCACAAATGCTTACAAAATGTCGTGTGCTCCTTTCATCGGAATAAACAACCACGGGCAATCTGTGCAATTTGGTTGTGGATTTGTGCGCAATGAGCTAACAGACAGCTATGTGTGGTTGATGAAAGCTTTCCTGGAAGCGATGGATGGCGTAGCACCTAAATGTATTATCACGGATCAAGACTTTAATATGCGCGGAGCTATAGACGAGGTCTTCCCAGATATAATACACAGGAACTGCAGATGGCACGTGATGCAAAATTGCACTGAAAAAATGGGATCCTACATGGCGACACACCCTGAGCTGCATGAAGCATTCAATGCTTGTGTGAACAACAGCTTGACACCGCAGGAATTCGAGGAGAGCTGGGACGCAATCTGGAACAGCATGGAGAACGTGGGAACACAGATCTGCATGCGGTGTGGGAGCACAGGGCATGCTGGGTACCGACATACTTTATGCATGACTTTTTCCCTTCTTGCAGACCACAGCGAGGAGCGAAGGGTTCAACGCCGTACTCAAGAGATACATAAGCCCAAAGAACTCAATATTTGACTTCGTCAAGCAGTACGAGGCATTGCAGGACAAGATACTCAATGCAGAGAAGCAGGCAGAAGCGGACACGGCTCTAACGGAACCGGAATTGTGGTGTCGCAACAGCCCTGTAAAAAACAGATGGCAAGAGCATACACAAGGAACATCTTCTTCAGATTTCAAAAGGAATTCAAAGAGACCATGTCCTACGTCTGTCAGCACATAGAAGGCTACTGGTTTGATCTAAGCACCCTAGATGGTCCTGTCCCCCACTATGGATAAAAAAATTACATGGTATTCGCAAACCCTGAAGCGGGCATTTTCTCATGCAATTGCTGCAAGTTCGAGCGAGACGGTATCCTGTGCTGCCACGTGCTCAAAGTCATGACACAAATGGCAATGCGTGAAATCCCACCACACTACATACTAAAAAGGTGGGGCTGGGATGCTGAAAGTGTCCTAGGTGACCCTGACCAAGACACGGTAGATGAAGATACTCGGCGAACAATGCAAGCAGATGCGAAAAGCATGATGGTGTACACAAACATGAGAAATGATTTCAGAAAAGTTGCAAAAGTCGCATGCTTGACTAACGATGGGCGGCGTATAGTAAACACACACATGAGGGCCATGAAAATAGACCTTGATTTATATAGGAATAGGAAGGAGAAGAAAGCAAAGGATGCAGCAGCTCATGCCTCAACTATGCCATCATCTAGCGCACCAAACGGACCATCCCAACACTCAAGCCACACAACAACAAATCTGCCCACATCCAGTGCTTCAGGAAACAACTTGTCAATAGGGAAAAAGATTGGAAACTGATGTGGACAATGTATGTGCCCGTTGGGTACCCCAAGAGCAAGGTTTAGATGCAGTACAGAGCAAGCCTTCCCTTGATTTTATCAAACCAAGGTTATCAATCCAGTAGGATTTGGAGAGACTTTTAAGGTATCAACGGTGCCAGAAAGCTTGTGTTGACGGGGTTGTATCCCCAGCAACAACACCGAAAGGCTTTGCTGACAGGAACTTGCACACAACAAACAACTCCCACTTTGCCCCAACTTACAGGAAGGTTGTCAATCTTCCTGGTTTGCTGAAAACAAAGAGATTAAACGAATGGTGGAAAACAAAGGAGAAAGGAACAGCGAACAAAAGATTATGAAAGAGAATTAAAAGGATTGCAATCAATGTAAAAGAATGGACCGGGTTCCACAGTTCACTAGTGGTGTCTCTCCAAAATAGATAAAGGTATGTTGGGTAAACAAATTACAGCTAGGCAATTGATGAATCATAATGGCATAACAATGCATCTTGTAATAGTTCATTCATTGTGGTGTTTAATTTGGGCATTACGTCTAACATACACAGACCGTCATCCAACTGCATCTATGACTAATAATCCACCCCGGGATCGCTATCCAGCATGTCACCCTAAAGGTATTAAGTTGAGGCAAACAAGTTCACCTTATTCAACAGATAATTGCATTAAGCTCAATACATAATGTAAGCAATGTTTCATAACACATGGAAACTAGCACCGCTGTTTTATCCCTAGTAGCAACCGCACATCCAAGGTACTTGTACGTTTCTGTCACTCGAGCACTGACTCATGGAGGCAAGAACCTACTATCATGCACTACGCTCTCTCTTGGAGATCAATCTAACTACTTGGCCAAAGCAATTAAAGAGACCGGAAAGCATGCAAGATCATAAACAACACATAAAGAAGATGATAATATATTGATGAACAAAACTAAACACAAGTTTACGATCCCTCGGATCCCAGCAAACACAATGTATAGGAATTACATATAGATGATCTCAAGATGAGACCCAGGCAATGGAGCACATGGTGGAGAGACTACCATCTAGCTACTGTTATGGACCCGTAGTCCAAGGATGAACTACTCACGCATCTCACCGGAGGCAGGCATGGTGATGAAGAGGCCTCCGGTGACGATCTCCCCCTCCGGCAGGGTGCCGGAATAGGACTTCAGAACCCCCGTTTTAGGGTTTTTGGTGGTGGCGGTGCCTCGGGTCGAGTTTCTGGAAAAGGGTCGCGCCTTCGGCGTTTCTGGGACGAAGGAATAAATAGGGCAAAAGTTCGACTCGAAAGAGCCCAGGGATCCCCAATATCCTCTTCCCTCCGCAGGAGTTGGAGGGGAAAAGGAGCTGGTTCGGGACCCTGCCAAGGCCAAGGCCCCGCTGTCGGGGTCCGTTGTCGAGCCTCTTCTTCTGACCCAGGAGTCGGAGGCCTATCGCGAGCATGTAAGTAAATTCTCTTGACTTCATTTCGGATGCACGATCCGTGCTCCTTATAGGAGTAGCCCCCGAGTCTACGTGCAACTAGTATAGTTGTGCGTGGACTCCAAGGTGTTTTCCTTTGTCTTGTATCTTCTATATTTCTTCGAGTGCGCGGACAGCGCTCCTGATAGGAGTAGCCCCGAGTCCGTGTGTAACTGGTACAGTTGCACATGGACTCAAGTATGCTTCTTGCTTTGACTTATTCTTTGTTTATAGCCCTTTGTGAAGAGCATGCTTGACGGTGTTACTGAGTTCATCCGTCTCCATCATGACCGTGACCTGCACAAGAAGCAGGCTTCTGATGCGCAGGGTAAGTCTTGGATTCGCCATCTTCCATATTGCTTGATCCTTGAATGCTGATGTATTGACTCGACACTTTTCTCACCGAACGCGAGTCAGAGGTTATTGAGCAGAGGGACGCAGCCCACAGGCGCGTCCAAGATCTGGAGAGGGAGCTGTCGACTCTGAGAGGACAGCTTCAGAATAAGGAGGATGAACTTGCCGCCTCCGCGGTAAGGGAGGATCAGCTGGGCAGCTGGCTCATCTCTACTGCGGAGGCTTTGTCGAGTGAGCCTCTCGCCTTTGTATTGTTTTGACTCTTCCTTTTTTGACCTTTACAGCCGAAGATTTCTAACCCTTTTGTGTTTACCCTTAGCAGCTCTTGGAGTTACAGCGGAGCAGGCTGGAAAGGTTTGAGTTGACGCGCTAAGTGATGCCGTCACCCGAATCGAAGGCCAAGGTTCCCTCGTTGCAGACCTTGGGATGAAAGCCACGACGCTGCTTCTGAGGATTCGCCGATCCATGTATCCCGACGAGGAGGGTTTTCCGGAGACTCTGGAAGGACTCGTGGCGGCGTACGGCAACGAGGAGGACCCGATGCTGGAGTACAGCCGCGCCCAATCCACAAGCGGAGCCGAGGCGGCGATCACGCTGGCGTTGGCGAGCGGCATCAAGGGTGACTTCAAGGGAGCTTTCTCCACGAACCCCAAAGGCGCCGACGGCCGCGAGGTAGATCTCGCTCCCTTTGGTGCCAAGGCGAGCAGATACGCCCAAATTCTTTCTGAAACCATGGAGCGGATGGTCCAGGAGGCCGAGGCTAGGCAAAAAGCTGCCAAAGCCAAGGGCGCTTCCTCATCATCGGCTCCGTCGAAGTAGTTTTTTGTTTTTGTCTCTTGTAATGTCTTTGTTATTTTGAAGAACTTGCTCCGCATGTTGAACTTATGCTATGAATGAAAGTGTGGTAGTTGTTGAATTCCTTGAGTGTACTGCTTGGATCTCTGACTCCTGATAGGAGTAGCCCCCGAGTGGATGGCGGACTCGAAGAGTCGGTCATGCACTCGAGTATATTTTATCACCTTGCCTTGATTGTGCAAATTCCTTTTGCAAGCATCTTCCTCTGGACAGCCGCTGTTGCCTCTCACAAGGGGGGATTCTCCGCCTGCGCAGGCGGAGGCTCCGATTGCGACTGCCGTGATTGCATGAGGCAGTCTTACAGGCAGTGATGCTGAGAAGATTTTGTTTTTGCGGACTCGCTTGGAGGACGCTGAGCGTCGACTCAAAGCCGCGCAAGCAGATGCTGCTTGGCCAAGTCCAAACTCCAGCAGTCGGTGGTTCACGAGGAGTTCTTTGTCCAGGAGATGGCAAAAGCAAGCAAGGAACTTCTCTGTAAGTTCTCCATGCTGCTCCCTACTGCATTTTTCCTTTCGATTGAGCACTGAGTCAATGTGTTGCGCAGGTGTTAGACCTGACATAGCTTCTGAGGCGAGTCGTATTGGAACTCGCGTAATGGCGCTTATGGAGGACACGACGCCAGGCGCTCCTTGCTTTCGCACAGAGCGAGCCAAGGCATATATTCTGGCGAGTCTCCAAGATCGTGTTAGCCAGGTTGGCAAATTTGACGAGTCCTTCCAGTCAGCGCTGGCGCTGGTGTATAGAACGATGTTTCCTTTGAACCCACAGCCACGACAACTGGAGGACTTGATGAAGAAATTTAGAGGCGTCAACCGTATCAAAGGATTGATACGGGAGCAGTTAATTGGAGGCGCTAAGGTAGCACTTGCTTTTGTGAAGGCGCATCATCCACGTATCAACCTTGATGCAATTGGAGGCAGACTACCAATTGATACTGAAGGAGGTCGACTGGAGATGGGGGCGCTTTACAAACTTGCTTCAAGTCCCGCGGAGAATATCATTGATCAGGTCGAAGCCGAGACAAATTTGTTGATAGAGCAGGGCTAGATGCCTCTGGAAGAGAGCTGATGAACGATTTGTAGATAGTTGTTGTAATAGTGGGTAGCTATTGTAGAGTCGACACAATGTCTCAAATTTTATGCGAGTGCACCGGTTAGCCTGGTGAACTTTAACTAAGACCCTG
Organism: Dactylis glomerata; assembly: GCA_007115705.1. Taxonomy (NCBI): domain Eukaryota; kingdom Viridiplantae; phylum Streptophyta; class Magnoliopsida; order Poales; family Poaceae; genus Dactylis; species Dactylis glomerata. The sequence goes on along the minus strand of QXEO01001381.1, from coordinate 332,784 downwards.
TTAACCTGTAAGTCGAATTGCGACTAGGTTGTTGTATGTTCAAGGTGCACAGGTTAAAGTTCACGCCAGTTTACTCAGGTGCTTGCAATCAGCATGTGTATTTGAGTTGTGGAATTTTTCTTGGTTAATTTTGGAGGGAGGCGAGCAAGCCCCCGAGTGTATGCAACTGCGCGTGACAGCCCCCGAGTGCTTGGGTGCGACTGAAACATAGCGCAGCCCCCGAGTGTATCGGGTTGATGTATATATCTGAAAACATAGAAAAGGTCGACTCGCAATAGAGGAACATTATATTGCATTGTATCATTGATGAAAGGTTACATAAGTGGCTAGTAGCCTTATTGAAAAACTAAATTTAAACTAAGCGTAGAAGCGACGTAGCTGAGCAACGTTCCAGGGGTTGCGATATGTGATGTTTTCTTTCGGGTCCGTCAGCCGGTAGGCGCCATTGCCTAGGACTTTAGCGATGATGTACCTTCCCATGGAGGCGAGAGTTTGTGGTGAGCCGTTTGCTTGAGCCGAAGGACGAGGTCGCCAACATCGAAAGATCGACTGCGCACTCGCCGGCTGTGATAGTTGCGCAGGCTCTGCTGATAGACAGCGGAGCATGCGAGTGCCACGTCCCTTGCTTCATCAAGTAGGTCCACTGCATCTTCCAGAGAGGCCCTCGAGTCCGCTTCTGTGTATGCCATGACTCGAGGGGCGTTGTAGCGTACTTTTGCAGGGAGGACGGCTTCGGCTCCATACACCATAAAGAACGGTGTGAACTCCGTTGATCTGTTGGGTGTAGTGCGTAGGCTCCAAAGTACAGAGGGGAGTTCTTCTTCCCATGCTCCGGCTGCCCGTTTGAGGGGCCGCAGGAGTCGCTTCTTGAGTCCTGCCGAGATGAGGCCATTGGCTCTTTCCACCTGACCATTGGTCTATGGATGAGCGACTGAGGCGTAGCTGACTCGAATTCCGAGCCCTTCGCAATAATCCTGGAACTCCTCGGTTGTGAAGTTTGTTCCGTTATCAGTGATGATGCTGTGAGGTACGCCGTAGCGGCACACGATGGATTTGATAAAATTAACTGCGGATGCTGCGTCTTGAGAGGTGACAGGCATTGCCTCAATCCACTTGGTGAACTTGTCGACTGCAACCAGGAGGCGAGTGTGTCCTCCTGGTGAGGACTTGCGGAGAGGTCCAACCATGTCGAGTCCCCACTGAGCAAAGGGCCATGCTAATGGTATTGTGTTTAGCTCAGTTGCAGGAACCAGAGGTCGAGTCGCGAACCTTTGGCAGGCATCGCAATGCTGGACGAGGTGCTTGGCATCAGCTTCCACAGTGGGCCAGTAAAAACCGGCTCGCAAAGCTTTGCATACTAAGGCTCGACTGCTAGCCTGATGCCCGCAGGTGCCTTCGTGTATGTCGCGGAGGATGTCCTTTCCCTCTTCAACCGGGATGCATCGCTGCAAGATGTCAGATATGCTTCGCTTATAGAGTTCTCCGTTGATGATAGTATAGGCCTTGGAGCGTCGTATGATTTGTCGTGCCTCCGCTTCTTCCTCTGGGAGCTCCTTGCGCAACATGTAAGCAAGGATGGGTTGCATCCATGTAGTTTCCACAAGCATCACGTCGCCCTGCTCGACCTCTAGAGGGTTCTCGGGTGTGACGGTTGCGGATGTAGTGGCGACTGCCCCGGAGTCGACAGGTGCAACAGTAGTACTCGAAGGCACGACTTGCTTCTTCTTTGGCTTGATCGACCGCTGATCAATCTCCTCATAGAATACTCCAGGCGGGATAGGCTCACTCTTTGATCCAATGTTGGCGAGTGCGTCTGCCTCGTCGTTGCTTGCTCGAGCGATGTGCTGAAGTTCACACCCATCGAATCCACCCTCAAGTGTGTTGTATAGGTCGCGATAGGCGATCATGTTGTCTTGTACTGCATCGCACTCCTTCATTGTTTGCTGAACAACAAGGTTGGAGTCGCCATAAATCATGAGTCGCGTGGCACCACAAGCTTTGGCCATGTAGCAGAGCCTCGTATTCTGCCTCGTTGTTAGACGCCTCCTTGAAGTTCATCTTGAAGATGTACCGCATTTTGTCTCCTCTGGGGGAGATTAGAATTACTCCTGCTGTGGCTCCTCCGTGCCGTTTGGATCCGTCAAAGTACATTGTCCATGAACTCGACAGGTCTGGGGGACCTGGAGTTTGAACTTCCATCCACTCGTTGATGAAGTCAGGGACAACTTGCGACTTGATGGCCTTGCGCTTCTCATAGGTGATGTCGCGGGGGCCGGGCATGATTCCCCACTTGGCGACTCGTCCTGTTGCGTCTGAATTGTTGAGGATATCCGAGAGGGGAGCCTCGCTCACCACTACAATCGGGTGTTCCTGGAAGTAGTGTTTCAATTTTTTGGCAGTCATGTAGACTCCGTAGGCTAGCTTCTGATAGTGTGGGTATCGCTGCTTGGTGGGTGTGAGGACCTCGCTGAGATAATACACGGGTCGCTGCACACCATGAGCTTTTCCTTCTTCAGCACGCTCGACGACGAGGACAGTGCTAACCACCTGTTTGGTGGCTGCAATGTAGAGGAGCATAGGCTCATGTTCATGAGGTGCTACCAGCACAGGAGGATTCACAAGTGTATGCTTGAGATCTGCAAATGCTTTGCTTGCTTCGGGTGTCCACTCGAACCTGTCGGACTTTTTCAGCAGTTGGTAAAAGGGGAGTGCTTTCTCACCCATACGACCAACGAACCTACTTAAAGTTGCGACTCGCCCGGCGAGCTGTTGGACGCCTCGTACGTTTTTCGGCTCCTGCATAGCCAAAATTGCTTTCATTTTCTCCGGGTTTGCCTCAATGCCTCTGGCAGAGACCAAGTACCCAAGGAGTTGCCCTGAGAGTACGCCAAAGACGCACTTTGTCGGGTTCAGTTTGATGCAGTATTTGTTGAGTGCAGCAAAAGTTTCTCGTAGATCTTCAATGAGTGTAGCGACATCCTTTGTTTTGACAACAATGTCATCGACATAAACTTGGATGTTGCGTCCGATCTGCTCTCGCAAGCAGTTCTGCATCATACGCTGGTAGGTAGCACCCGCGTTTTTGAGGCCAAAAGGCATTGTAGTGTAGCAGAACACCCCATAAGGTGTAATGAAGGATGTCTTCTCCTCATCCTCAACTTTCATCCGGATCTGATGGTATCCTGAGTATGCATCAAGGAAGGAGAGACGCTCGCAGCCGGCTGCCAAGTCAATGATTTGATCGATTCGCGGCAGCGGAAAGTGGTCCTTAGGACAATGCTTGTTCAACGAAGTAAAGTCGACACACATGCGTAGCACGACCGTGTCCTTCTTTGGAACAAGTACAGGGTTAGCAACCCAGGTTGATTTCTTGATTTCGCGGATGAATTGAGCAGCGAGGAGTCGATTGACTTCCTCACCTATGGCTTTGCGCTTTGGCTCTGAAAACCTTCGCATGGCTTGTTGGACTGGCTTGGCGTTAGGATCCACATCAAGTGCATGCTCGGCGAGTTCACTGGGTATACCTGGCATATCGGCTGGACACCAGGCAAATATTTCCCAGTTCTCACGGAGGAACTCAACGAGCACGCCTTCCTATGCGATAGGTAAAGTTGTTGACACCAGGGCAGTCTTCTTGGGATCTGTCGGGTGCACCTGATGCGCCCTAGTGCCGCTTTTGGTGTCAAATTCCATGTCAGGCGCAGTCTTTTTGGTTAGAGGGAGGACTGAGTGATCTGTCGACTCCGCCAACTCTTTCAGCTCTTGCTGCATCCCAAAAGATTGGGAGAGCTTGCTGAACTCGACGTCGCAGCTGTCCGAGCGCCTGAAGCTTCCACGGATGGTGATTACTCCTTTGGGTCCAGGCATCTTGAGCATGAGGTATGCATAGTGAGGCACAGCCATGAAGCGTGCAAATGCAGGCCGCCCCAGTATTGAGTGGTACTGGGATGGCCAGTCGACGACATCGAAGTCGATCTTCACTTTTCTGAAGTGCTCAGGTTCACCGAAGACAACGTCGAGTGTAATAGCACCCAATGGACTTACTGGTTTGCCTGGGACAATGCCATGAAACGCATTATCTGACTCCTTGAGGCTATCAAGCGAGATATTCATCTTGCGGAGGCTATCCGCAAAGACGATGTTGATGCCGCTTTCCTCCATCCGTGAAGACGCGACTCATGTTGAATCCTCCGATCTGCGCCTCGAGGACCAAGGCTGAGTGCCCAGGTCGTGGTACTATGGGTGGATGATCCACCCGAGAGAATGTGATGGGTATTTCTGATCCCTTAATAATTTTTGTCGGCTTTTTTCGATCCCGTACGAGTCCCAAAGTCCTGCCATCACACGAGTTCTGTCGGCAGCAGGTCTCCGCTCCGAACTCTGGCCTAGCCAAATCCCCAATGCCTTTGCGATGGTGCGCTGGGGGTAGAGGACCAGGGCGTCGACGAGCCGAGAAAGGAGATGAGGAGGGACTCCCATGGCAGTTCCGCGAGCGCGCCCACACCCGCGAACTACCTCGCTCGATGAGCCCATACGCAGCGCAACAGCCGGAAACCCGCGAACTACCTCGCTCGATGAGCCCATACGCAGCGCAGCAGCCAGAAACCACACTACCAGAAACCGAAATATTTCTGTGTGCCCAACGATTGTCCTGTCGGTCCCGCTGACCGCCGACAGAAATTATTATGTGTGCATCTCAACCCACTGCGAAAAAAGCAGTCTCGCGCCACGATTTCTGCTACGCGCGCTGGGAAAACTGTATCCCGCCGCTTCGCACCTTTTCGCGCCTGTTATCGCGCCACGCTACCTTCCTCAAAATAAAACCTAGGTGCAAAATTCCCCAAATTATCCCAAAGTTCAGTCCCACCCCGAGCATCCATGTCGAATGCGGCGCTCCCAAATCCCTCGCCGCCGGAATCCATTGATGCTTCCGACCTCCCGTCCGCCTCTATGCCCTGATATCCCAGAGCCGTCGAGCACCATCCCCACCGCGTGCGCTCTCAAGTCACTCGACCGCCACCGCCCCCGCCCCTTCCACATCCGGTTGCCGCCCTACCGCAAGCCTCCGCCGTCTCAGAAACCCGGCGGGGACACCAGATTTGGGGGATGGAGCCCCCACGATGGAGAGGCCAGGGGATGCGACGGCAAGGAACCCGGCGGCTGCACGCCCAGATCTGGTCGCCTCCCAGCCTTTCCATGTATATTTCGGTGTATCCTTTGCAATTGTGCCGTATTTCCTGATGTATGCTTTGGAGCCTAGAAGTTAATACCTCTGAGCACCGATTTGAGATCTCTTTTTATAATCGCAGTTCATTTAGATCACGATTAAGGTGTAAGGTTTAGTATCCATTTATTGGGAGGTGTAATATCCTCTGCTTTTATCAAGTTATGGTTTGTACTTTATTTTTCTACCCGTCTACAAATATTGAAATATATACCATGAAGAATCTCTGTTTGAGTTTTGTACTATATATTCTATGATCATGATATCTCCAGTATCCTCAACAGCATCTGAATCTTCCTAGAATTTATAATTCAGAGTATTGACAATGATACTATACTAGAAAAGCCTTCTACGAGTAGCTGCTTTGTTGGTTCAGTATGAATCTTAATCTTTTTACAATTTATTTAGTGGAACTTACTATCAAGTAATCCTAACAATTATTTCCTCGGTATATATGCCTCATGTTTAAGCTCATCGTATTCTTCCTTTGCACATAATTTTCTGTTTTTTCCTTCCTATGTTAGGATTGAGGAAACAGTAAGCAATTGTAGTGCAAGGACAGAGAATACAATCAGTACAACTCTGGTTATCTCTCAGCGGCAAGACACTGCATCATGTCCCTGTAAGATTTCCAACTTCCAAATGAAGAGGTACAATTTCCTAGTGTAACACAATCAATTAACTCACAGCCTCAGTGATATCTTATTCTGTTTTATAATTTAACGTGCAGCAGTGATTCATGTAATTTTTTTTATCTCAGAGGACATTTCTCATATAAGTTTGTTGTTAACTTGTATATAATTTTGTGGCTAATAGTTCTACTCCAACAAACTAACTAAAAAACATTGTGCTAAGGTTGTGTGTTGTCAATTAATTGAATGGTTTTTGTAAAGCTAAAATGTCGTTTCCTATCTTAGATAGGACCATGTCACGTCTCATCAGTTTTGGTTGTAATCTCTTGAACTAGGGAAACCCCTGAATAATTCAATTATGTTTGTTTCTTACTATCATCTCTTGCAGTGCATGGCAATGATGACTTGGCTGCCAATTATTTTTGCAAACCTGAACTGCATTCAGTTACCTCTCTTTTATTGCTATTTTTGCAAACCTGAAATGCATTCAATTATTTTTCCAAACCTGAAATGCATTCACTCGGCTGCCAGTTTTTTTTTGCAAACCTCATTGAATTCTTCCATTTCCCATAGCTTCATATTTTCCTTTTTTTATGTTCAGATTGGGAAAGCATTGAGAAAATCTAGTGCAAGAACAGGGAATATCATCAGTACTAGAACTCTGGTTATCCCTTAGCGGCAAGCAACCGTATCATGTTCCCTGTAGGATTTCCAACTTCAAGATGAAAAGGTGCAGTTTGTTAACTCTGTTATTGCTCCCTTGCCCCACCCCAAACAGAAAATTCCCTATTATTTGTAAGTTGATTGTTAGAATAGATTGGGCTATGTGCTCTCTTATCACCAACTGGTCCGTGTTGAATCTGCATGTACTCTGCTGATTGCTTTGCTACATGTAGAAAATAATGCATTATATTTGTGTTCCTTCATTGCAGAACCAACTTTGCATGAAAATGTTGTGGATACTAATCAGTTTCATCATACGCATCATCTCGAGGTTTATTATTTTGAGAGGGACAATTCTCACAAGTTTGTTGCTATCATGTTATACAATTTTATGGCTTATAGTTCTGCCAAACTACTTCATCAGTTTATATCACCAGTCAACGGCAAGAACATGTCATATTCTTCCAAAATGATTTTTGTCAACTGTATAGGTTATATTAGATATTGGGTCAACTCTGAATTGGGTGATTTTGCTATGAAAACAGGTTAGGTGTGTATTGCTGTATGCCCAAGTTAATGTGAGAAACTTTGCTGTGATGATGGAAAAGCAAGGGGATGCGACGGCAAGGAAGCTGACGACAACATGCTCAGATCTAGTCACCTCCTAGCCATTCCAGGTATATTTTTTGCGGCTTCCATTGTAATTCTCCCATATTTTGCTAATATGTGCTTTGGAATCTAGAAGGTCAATCATTCCGAGCTCCTATTTGAGATCCCTTTGCCTAGTTGTAGTCTAAATGAGGAGTAAGATGCTCGCTGTGATATCTTCTTATTCATTTTTTATGGGTTTGTGTATATATCTGTTGGAGCATACGCATGGTAACTACGACCCTTCCCTAATGCACTCACTAGTTAATATAGTAAATAGCACACTAGTTTAAAGTTCAAACATGGATTCATGTAAATTTTTTGAACAAGATGAAACAGATACTTAACTCCTTGCTATTTCTCAGTCGTTTGTAGATTAGGTTGTGCTATGGGCTCAAGTCATATCATCAACTGATCCACAATTATTCACTGCACTTTGCTGATTATTTAGTCATGTGTTGAAAAATAATCTTTTATACTACTGTTCTTACATTGCAGAACCAACTATTGTGAAATGAGGAGATGCTCCCTCGAGGTACCATTTTTTCAAAGAACATATTGTATACATTTGCTGTTATACAATTTTGTGGCTTATAGTTCAGCTAAACTTATTTGAAATCCATGTGCTAAGGTTATCTTCTGAATGGTTTTTGTTAGTTGAATTGTTTGAATCATATGCTGGTTCATATGACTCAACTATTATGTGAAAACTTTAGTGGGCTGAAGACAAGTTATGGTCAAGTTCATGTGAGAAACTGAGATCTAAAAAGATACTATGTTGTATGGAAAATTGTGCTTGCAATCTTACTTTTCATGTTTAGTGCAGGTTAATCTGAAAGAAATGATCGCAATCCAAGCTGCAATTGAATGGAAAATGAGGTGCATATGTAGTTGAAGCACTTGTGTATTCGTAATTGTGTACATTTGTTTTTGATGACCTTGAAGTATTCAGATTTTCAATGTATTTTTATATGAAAAAGATTCATGGGATAGAGCTCGATTGATGTAAGCTACTCATGTTGATGTCTGATGTAAATTTGACGTGTAATGGATCAATCATGTGAAATTTAATTGTTGTTATTTTTTTTTGTCTGTCCAATTCCTGTTTTCCTGAAGGTCAAATTTAAATACCTGCACACAACACAACCAAATACTTTGTTCCCAACTTGCGATGATGTTGTCAATCTCACCGGTTTGCTTGAAACAAAGGGTATGAGCATATCGAGTAGAAAGTGATAATAGTATGCAAGTAAAGTAAACAGTGCGAGTAAAGTAAACAGGTGATAGCAATATGATGGAAATAGGACCGGGGTCCACAGTTCACTAGTGGTGTCTCTCCATAAGATAAATAACACATGCTGGGTAAACAAATTACAGTTAGGCAATTAATAGAATAAAGATAAACATGATATATCAAGAAGATCACTATGCGATTTACTCTGGGCATTACAACAAAATACATAGACCGCCATCCAACTGCATCTATGACTAATAATCCACTCTCGGGGATATCATCCGAACACCCCATGAGTATTAAGTTGCGAACAACAGATAATTGCATTAAGCAAAGTGTGTAATGTAAACAAAGCATATGCCCTTGAGCATATGAATGTTATTTTCTCCCTAGTAGCAACATCACATCTACAACCTTAGAGGTTTCTGTCACTCCCCCAGGTAAAATAGAGACATGAACCCACTATCGAGCATAAATACCCTCTCTTGGAGTCACTAGCAACTACTCGGCCAAGATAGCTACTAACAACGGAGAGCATGCAAGATCATAAACAACATAGAGATAACATAAGATATATTTCAGTATAGCAACTCAATCATAACACCAATATTCATCGGATCCCAACAAACCAAACATGTAGAATTACATAATGGTGATCTCAATCATGTAGGGCAGCTCATGAGATCTAAACATGAAGCACATGGTGGAGGAGACAACCATCTAGCTACTGCTATGGACCCATAGTCCAAGGTAGACTACTCACTCATCACTTCGGAGGCAAGCATGGCGATGAAGAAGACCTCCGGTGGCGACTCCCCTCTCCGGCAGGGTGCCGGGAAGAGCTTCTAGACCCTCCCGATCTCAGGTCGACGACGGCGGCGGATCGTGATGTGTTTCTGGAAAATTGATCGGGCCCTTAGGTTTTTCCCGTCGTGGGGTCTTTATAGGCGAAGGGGCATCGTCAGGAGTGGACCGAGGCGGCCTCACACATAGGGGGCGCGGCCAGGGGCCAGGCCGCGCCGCCCTGGTGTGTGGGCACCTCGTGGCCCCACTCCATCTCCTCTTCGGATCTCTGGAAGCTTCCGGGAAAAATAAGACTTCAGTAACTTGTTTCGTCCAATTCCGAGAATATTTGCTGTGTAGCACTTCTGAAACACAAAAACAGCAGAAAACAGGGAACTGGCACTGTGGCGACTTGTTAGTAGGTTAGTTGCGGAAAATGCATAAAAGTGCCACGAAGTGTAACGAAACAGTAGGCAAATGGTGTAAAAACAAGCATGGAGCATCAAAAATTATAGATACGTTGGAGACGTATCAAGCATCCCCAAGCTTAACTCCTGCTCGTCCTCGAGTAGGTAAGTGATAACAAAAGAATAATTTTTGAGGTGACATGCACCTACACAATCTTGATCATATATGTAAGCATTTGTGAGTTGGGATCATAAGAACTTAAAACATGGGCATGAAAGATATAATCTTGACAATAAGAACTTAGCAACCATGTTATAAACATGCAAATGAACACAAACAAAAGATCATAAAAATGAAACAATGAAAGTCAAACGTGTGTTCAAATCATAGGGAAAAACATACAAATGGTTTTCAGCTTGTCCTTAATGGAGAGTAAAACATAAATGCATAGGACACCTTCAAGTTTAAGAGGGCGACTAGATACAAATAATTTGAGAACAAGTGAAACCAACAATATGAATCAATCAATGAAAACTTTGGGACAATGCACATTATACTAAGAATGACAACTATGCTCTCTTAATGGTGCATAAAGATAGAAGGTGGTGACTCAACATAAAAGTAGAAGAAAGGCCCTTCGCAGAGGGAAGCAGTGATTGCAAGTTTTATAACCTTCAAAAATTATGGTACTTACCGGCTTTGAGCTCTCATTGCCCCCATCATAAGCATCTTGAATGGTTAAAGTTAATGCGAGAACAATTATGATGCATATGCTTGACAAATCATAAGTTGAAAACCTCGTGCCCCATGAATACGAGTACCCAAACCTCATGCTACTCAACTTAGAGTCCTAAGCAAGGCTCTTGTCATTGTAAGTATATATGTATCATCGAGAACCGCCAACGGGGTACCTCCGTGCCCAATGACATGGAACAAGCCCACATCAAAATGTCAGGACAAGCAGACAATGAACACCTCGACATCTCTTTTATTTACCAATTGTATAGCTTTTTATTTTGAGATGCGTCGTTGAATGTCCACTATGGGTATGCTGCAAACTTCCACCATGAATTATGCATGGCTTAGATTGGTGGCCCAGGCGTTTCCCTAACATATATACAAACTCCATGATCCCTGCAAGATTCCCAACTCATTTCACACCGCAAGCATCCATAAACAAAAGATCACGATATCAACTCAAATAAGAAGTGCAATGTTGAAAGCTTGCCCCATGACAGCATGGTTGGGCTAGTATCCAACTTAGAACTTGCAAGCATAACAACTCAACATAAGAGACCACAATGTCAAATTTTTAAGAACAGGAAAAAGTAAAGTGTGCCTTCCGGTTCGTGAGAGCTTTACTGACCAATTTTCGCATAACACTGGTAAGAGTTTAATTTGAAGAGAAAATAAAAGCAAGTCAAATTTACTTGGAATAGCAAATTGCTAATAGGTATGTATGGTGGACACTTTGGCAAACTTGGTTTTTAGGAGTTGGATGCACGAGTAGAGCTCATACTCAGTACAAGGCGAGGGCTAGCAAAAGACTGGGAGCGACCAACTAAGAGAGCAATAATGGCCATAATCATGCAAAGCGACAAAGCGACATTAAAAGAAGTATAAGATGTGATACGTCTCCAACGTATCTATAATTTTTGATGATCCATGCTTGTTTTTACACCATTTGTCTATTGTTTCGTTACACTTCGTGGCACTTTTATGCATTTTCTGGAACTAACCTATTAACGAGTTGCCACAGTGCCAGTTCCCTGTTTTCTGCTATTTTTGTGTTTCAGAAGTGATACACAGGAAATATTCTCGGAATTGGACGAAACAAGTTCCTGAAGTCTTATTTTACCCGGAAGCTTCCAGAGATCCGAAGGAGAGTAGGAGGGGGGCCACCAGGTGTAAGGGCATTTTGCCCTTATATTTATTTTGGTGATGATGACACTTACTTTGGTACTAATATAACTTCAAGTTTGTTTCTCAGATTTAGCCCCATGATGGTGAAAGGAAGGTGACCCCCCCAATTCAAAAAGAAGAAAAGAGTCGGCTTACTCCTTTTTCCGGTTTGTATTTGAGTCGTAGGTATGCCGCACTATTAAGAGGGGCTCATGATGAACTTGCTGAGGATAATCTTTTCTTATAGTTTTCCACCTCTTGTCGAGTCGAAGAAATCTTGTGCGCTCTGTCCCTGTGCCCTTCTGCCGCAGCCGGAGCAGGGGCCGGAGCAGCTCCGGGCTGTACTCCGGGCGGGGCAGTGAAGCTGCCAGGCTTCCAGCCTTGCTCCGGAGTACCCCCCCAGAGCTGTTCCGGGCCAGGCCGGAGCAGCGGCCGGAGCAGCTCCGGACCGTACTCCGGGCGGAGCAGTGAAGCTGGCGTGCTTCCACTCTGCTCCGGAGCACTTGCCAGAGCTGCTCCGGGCAGGCCGGAGCAGTGGCCGGAGCTGCTCCGGGCCACTCCGGAGTGACACGTTTTTGTCTCAACGGTCACTTTTCGGGGGGCCTTTATAAGCCCCCCCTTCTTCTCCAAGGTATACCTTTGCACGAAAAAGAGCTCTAGTTCCTCACTTTCTCTCTCCTCCATTGTTGAGCTCCACATTTCCTTGAGATCTCTCATTTCCCCCAACCAAACCCTAATTCCTTTGGGGAATTGAGAGAGGAGGTCTCGATCTACATTTCCACCAAGCCAAAAGTGATTCCTCCTCAAGTTCATCAAGTAGCTTGTTACTCTTGGGTTTGTTGGGAAACCCTAGGCGTGCTAGGTCGCCCGGAAGCTTCCGGGTTGTGGATTTGCTTCGGGAAAGTTTGTGAGGGTTTGGAGACCACCCCAAGGTCTACCACAAGTGATTGGGCTCCTACTTCGTGGAGGAGGCTCAAGGAGAAGAAGGTGAGCCTTCGTGGCGCTTGAGTACCCTTCGTGGGGATTCACACCTCTCCAACGGTGACTAGCTCTCTCCCAAGAGAGTGAACATCGGGATACATCTTCGTCTCCGTGTGCCTCGGTTATTTCTATCCGAGTTCCTTTACTTGTGTTTTTATCCTTGTGATACCCTTCGTGCTTGAAGTACTTTGCATAGCATCTTATAGGTTGTTCTCCTAGTTGTTAGGCTCACACTTATATTCCGCAAAGCCTAAAACTAGTGAAAAGAAAAGTAAAATTTGTAGAAACCTATTCACCCCCCCCCCCTCTAGGTTAGACCATCTACACTTTCAATTGGTATCAGAGCCAAGGGCTCTTTCTAAGGGCTTAACCGCCTTAAGAGTAAGATGGTCTCACCTACGGATGAGGGTGAAGGCAAAGTCTTCACGGCCGTTGAGGTCCAAGCATTGCTTGATAAGCAACGCAACAAACTCAATGAACGTTTTGCCGCGTTGGAAGCGAGATTCTCGGCTTTGGATGCTAAGAGTGTCCCTCCCGAGGTTGTTGAGGTTGCTCCGAGGGAGAACCTAAACTCGGATAAGGCAAAGGTGGATGATCCACCTAAGCCCGATGGACCCTCTTCCCATGCAAAGCCATATGAATATCCCCTCGAACGCGTGCCTATGCCTCACATGAATCCTTCTTCCGGTGCCCCCCCATGCTTGATGAATTTAACTATTCCTATTGGAAGTCTTGCATGCGTTCTCATCTCAGGTGCGTTTGTGTGGAGCTTTGGGGCGTTGTTGAAAATGGGTTCACTCCCGTTGATGAGAAGCACATGACGCCCAAGGAGAGGATTGATTGTCAACTCAACTCCACCGCCCTTGACAAGATTCGCCAAAGCTTGAAGCGTGAAGTGTATGATCAAGTCTCAAGCATCGAGTCCGCCAAGGAACTTTGGGAGAAGCTCTCGGTCAAGTTTGATGGGACATCGGCAATGCAAAAGACCAAGTATGAAGCCGCCAAACAAGACATGAACTTGTTTTGCATGAATGATGGAGAGTCGGTCTCAAGTGCCTACTCAAGACTTCAAGCTCTCAAGGAGAAGATCATTCTTCTTGGTGGAAACACCATTGATGATGGCTTTCACATGAATGATAGCTTTGTGAAGAACAAGTTCATTGAGATTGTGTCTTGCGAATACAAGGAGTTGGCCTTCAATGTCACCTTCTTGGAACCTTGTCGCAAGATGACCGCGGATGAGCTTGTTGGATATTTTGTTGCCCATGATGACATGATTGCCAAGGCAAATAGGACCAAGGAGATTGTCCGCGCCATGAACAAGAATCCATCCCTTGCCTTTAAGGCCAATGTCACTCATTCAAGGGCACGTGAAGCAAGCAAGGAAGAGAGAGTTGAAGAAGATCTTGAAGAGGAAGAAGAGATGACTTCAACAAGTGAGCTTGATACCGACCTAGCATTCTTTGCCAAGAAATATGGAAAGCATTCCATGAAGAGAGGAAGCTTTGTTCCCAAGGAGAAGAGAAGGACTTGCTACAATTGTGATGAACCGGGGCATTTCGCCGATACTTGCCCCTATGAGAAGAGACAAGACAAGCCGAAGTACATAAAGGGTGACAAGCCAAGATTGAAGCCTAATCCAATCAACTTGAGGAACAAGAACAAGTTCAAGGACGTCAAGGCTCTTGTGGGTATTGAATACACCTCCGATGTTGATGAAGAAGATAGCGACGAGGAGGACGTTGTTGGAGTGGCCGGCTTGGCCCTTGCCAAGCCCGGGTCACTATTCAAGTACGACTACACCAAGGACTACGAGAGCTCCACCAAGAACACTCCTCATAAATGCCTTATGGCAAAGGAGGCCAAGGTGATCTCCTCGCCCCAACCTTCTTGTTCCATTAATGATGATATGGATGAGGAGACTATTCTTGCCACTCTTTACAAAACTATGTGTTCTCTTCGTGGTGATGCTCGTGATCATTTCGAATACTTGATGGACACTATTGCTCAACGCAATGAGTCCCTTGAGGAAGCGAGATCCCATGTTGATGATGGGGAACGGAGATTCAATCTCCTTGTTCAAGAGCTAACCGAGGAGAAGAACACTAGATTGCTTCTTTCTCATCAAATTGAAACATATCAACTTGATAAAACTAAGGACTTGGATGCTATGGATAAGACCTTGCTAATGGCACAAGAACTTGATGCTTCCAAAAAGGAACTTGAAGTTGCTCATGCTTCTCTTACTAAGGATCTTGAGCACCTTGAATGGGCTAACAAGCTAGTCAAGGATGAGCTCAATAGACTTAGCAAGAAATATGAGGAACTTCAAGCTCTTCATAAGGAAGTTCAAGGTTCATCAAATGTGCCTATAATTGTTGAGAATATAGCTTGTGCTACTAACCCTTCTCTAGATCAAACAATCCTCGTTGAGGAGAATGCTAAGTTGAAGGCTCAACTTGAGAAAGAGCGTCTCTCATCCCAACAACTTGGGAAACCTCCTCATGAGCTCTTTGCTCAACAAAAGGAGAGACCTCGTGGTCAAGGCCTTGGTTATATTCCAAGGAACAACAACAACAATTATGTTCCTCCACCCAAGAAGATCATCTTTGTGAAGGAAGGGAACAATGGGAATGGTAATGGTAAGAATGTGCCTATGGGAAGGAATGCCAATAGGGGCAATCCCAACCATAGCTTTGCCGGAAAGACCAACCCATCGTATGTGTTGTGTAAGGACACAGATGGGAATGTTGTTGCTAGATATGTTGGTCCTCGTGATGGTTATGCTTATAGATGGTACTCTATTTGGGTACCTAAATCTCTTGTTGCTAATGCTAGGGGTCCCATTTCACAATGGGCTCCTAAACCCAAGAATTGATTTTGTAGGGCTATTCCTCCGGTGGACCGAAATGGTTGTTTGATAGTGGGTGCACTAATCATATGACCGGAGGAAGAGAGGTGCTTGAGCAATTCGTTGAAGATGTTAACTCAACTCAATGCATCCTCTTTGGAGATAACTCAAAAGGAAAGGTATTGGGTCGAGGCAAGTTGGCAATCTCAAAGGACCTGTCTCTTGAGAATGTCATGCTTGTCGACACCCTTGGCTATAATCTCCTTTCAATACGTCATCTTGCAAGCATTGGTTATGATTGCTATTTTACTTATAATCATGTGAAAGTCTTTAGGAGTGATAATCTCAAATTGGTTTGTGTTGGGCATGTTGAGGACAACCTTTACGTGGTTGATTTCTCGAAAGGGAACACTTCCTCCTCAACATGTCTCATTGCCAAGGTTGACGAGGGTTGGCTTTGGCATCGCCGGCTAGGCCACGTCAACATGAGAAATCTCAAACGACTCCTAAAGGGTGAACATGTTGTTGGACTAACCAATGTAACATTTGAAAAAGATCGTGTGTGTAGTGCATGTGTTGCCGGGAAGCAACTTGGGAAGAATCATCCGGCCAAGAGCGTGATCTCAACGACAAGGCCTTTGGAGCTCCTTCACTTGGACCTCTTCGGGCCATCCACCTACGACTCCCTTGGGGGTAGTAGATATGGTCTTGTCATCGTGGATGATTATTCAAGATATACATGGGTGTTCCTCCTTAAGTCTAAGGATGAGACCCACAAGTTCTTCACCAAGTTCGCCAAGCAAGCGGAACGTACTTTTGAAGAAGTGATCAAGACCATAAGGACCGACAATGGGTCGGAATTCAAGAACTACGCCATGAATGACTTCATGGGTGAAGAGGGGATCAAGCATGAGTTCTCCGCTCCGTACACCCCTCAACAAAATGGCGTGGTGGAGAGGAAGAACCGGACGATCATTGAAATGGCAAGAACCATGTTGGATGAGTTCAAGTCTCCCCATAATTTTTGGGGAGAAGCTATTGCCACCGCGGTTCATGTCTCCAACCGTCTCTTCCTCCGCCCGGTGTACAACAAGACGCCTTATGAGCTCCTCACCGGGAACAAGCCCAATGTCTCCTACTTCCGCGTCTTCGGATGCAAGTGCTTCGTCAAGAACAAAAAGGAAAGACTTGGTAAATTCGAAACTAGAACAATCGAGGGTATTTTCGTTGGCTATGCGGACGATTCCCACGCCTATAGATACTACAACATATCCTCCGGGTGTGTTGAAGTATCTTGTGACATGGTTTTCGAGGAATTTAATGACTCCCAAGTGGAGCAAGTTGTTCCAAGTGATGTAGGTTATGAAGAATCTTCACAAGTCATCAAGTCTATGGGAGTTGGTCACATCTTGCCTAGTGAAGATCAAGTTCTTCAATACCAAGACCTTCCTCATGAAGAAGATTCAAGGTCAACTCAAGTGGAGCCTAGCTCAACTCAAGTAGAACCTTCATCATCATTCCAAGTGGAACAAGATTCTCAAGAGGAGACGCAAGCCCAAGATCATCCACCAAGCCCTCAACCTCATGAGCAAGATCAAGGAGATGATCAAGATCCCCACTCCTCTCAAGATCAAGCTCAAGAAGATGGTCATGACCAAGACAAGCCACAAGAAGAATTTGTTGGTCATGATGGTTTGAAAAGGCGCATCAAGGCCGCCACCAAGGCTAGTGATCTTCAAGTCGACAAGATTCTTGGTGATATTTCTAAGGGAGTTTCAACTCGTAGACAACTTGCTTTGCTTGCCACCTTTTGTGGCCATCATGCTTTTGTGTCTAGTTTTGAACCTCAAAAGGTACATGAAGCCTTGGGAGATCCGGATTGGGTGAATGCTATGCAAGAGGAGTTGGAATGCTTCACCCGCAACAAGGTGTGGTCTCTCGTTGAGAGGCCCAAGGACCATAGGATCAATGTGATTGGCACCAAGTGGGTGTTCAAGAACAAACAAGACGAGAATGGAGTCGTCACCCGGAACAAGGCAAGGTTAGTGGCGCAAGGGTTTGCTCAAATAGAAGGTATGGATTTTGAGGACACCTTTGCGCCCGTTGCTCGTCTTGAAGCTATTCGTCTATTGCTTGCTTATGCTTCTTTCCATGATTTCAAGCTTTATCAAATGGATGTTAAAAGTGCTTTTCTTAATGGCCCCTTGAAAGAGGAGGCATATGTTGCTCAACCCCCGGGTTTCGAAAATCCCAATTTCCCGAATCGTGTGTATAAACTCCATAAGGCGCTCTACGGTCTCAAGCAAGCTCCACGTGCTTGGTACGAGCATCTTAGGGATTTTCTACTCACGGACGGTTTTGAAATTGGGAAGGTAGATTCCACCCTTTTCACCAAGCGGGTTAAAGGGGGTGGGTTGTTTATATGCCAAATCTATGTTGATGATATTATCTTTGGTGGGGCTAACGAAAAACATAACAAAGCTTTTGAGAAATTGATGACACAGAGATTCGAGATGTCCATGATGGGGGAGTTGAAGTTCTTTCTAGGTTTTCAAGTGAGGCAACTTGAAGGAGGAACCTTCATCTCTCAAGAGAAGTACGTGAAGGACATGCTCGCCCGTTTCGAGATGTCCAAGGCCAAGAGTGCAAAAACCCCCATGCCAACCAAAATGCAACTTGACCTTGGTGAAGGTGAGAAACCGGTGGATCAAAAGGTATATCGCTCCATGATTGGATCCCTTCTCTACCTTTGTGCTTCTAGGCCGGACATAATGCTAAGTGTTGGGTTGTGTGCTCGTTTTCAATCCGCTCCTAAGGAGTGCCACCTTGTGGCGGTCAAACGGATTTTAAGATATCTTGTTCATACTCCTACTCTCGGGCTTTGGTATCCAAAGGGGTCAACCTTTGATCTTGTGGGCTATTCGGATTCCGATTGGGCCGGTGATAAGGTTGACCGGAAGTCGACCTCCGGGGCTTGCCAATTTATTTGCCGGTCGTTGGTGAGTTGGTCGTCCAAGAAACAAAACTCCATCTCCCTATCCACCGCCGAAGCCGAATACATCTCCGCGGCATCTTGTTGCACTCAATTGTTGTGGATGAAGCAAACCTTGAAAGACTATGGTGTGTCTCTTGGTACGGTGCTTCTTCTATGCGACAATGAAAGTGCAATAAAGATCGCCAATAACCCCGTCCAACACTCCCGCACCAAACATACCGACATTCGCCACCACTTCCTACGTGACCATGTCGCAAGGGGTGATATTGCTCTCTCTCATGTGAGCACCAATCACCAATTGGCGGATATTTTCACGAAACCTTTGGATGAGGCCCGGTTTGTTGAGCTAAGGAATGAACTCGGTATTCTTGATCCTAAAAACTTGGATTGATCTACTTGCTTGCAATCTCACATTTATCTTGTGTCTAGCTTAGAAACACCGCACATGTAGGGCGAGTCATTTTGCCATGTCTTGGCATAATGCATACCTATGTGTGCAACATCAATAGACCCAATGTCATGATATGGGCCCTAGGATTTATCTTCGCGGTGCCATGACATTTGTGCTTAACATAGGGGGAGTCATCCCCCGCCCTTCATTTGCCTCCGTTTTTATTGGTCCATTTATTTGAAGTTTGTTTTTTTTTCACTCTTAAGGTTCTCATCATGACCCTTGATCCTTGTTGTTATTTTGCATTTTCTCTTTTTGGGCATGATAGGACGTGTTTTTACTGATATTTGTGCGTGCCACTTGTTTCGGACTTCTCTTAAGTCCACTGGCCAGCTCGGAGTAGCTCGGAGCAGCTCCGGATTCTGCTCCGGATCAGCCCGGAGCACAGCCCGGAGCAGCTCCGGACCACTCCGGCGTGACCAGTCCCTTAAGGGTCGGGGTGGTCCAATCTTTTTCATCCACCCCGCGCCATCTCCTCCTCTTTTGCCCCCTCCACCCACCCCGCGCCCGCCCTAGCCGCCGCCGCCGCTCTAGCCGCCGCCGCCGCTCTAGCCGCCGCCGCCGCCCTAGCCGCCGCCGCCGCCGCCGCCGCCGCCCTAGCCGCCCTAGCCGCCGCCGCCGCTCTAGCCGCCGCCCCCGCCCCAACCGCCGCCCCCGCCCCCGCCTCGCCTCCGTCCACCTTATCTTCCCCCCTCCTCCGCCGGATTCGGGCTCGGAGGACCATGTCGTCGCACTCGGGTACTCCTCCTTTTCCCCTCTCGATTTCTCCTTTTGCTTCATTCCTTTTGCGAAATCGAGGGTTCTAGGGTTTGCTTCTTGCCCAAGGAGTTTCACCCCTCTTTGTTTCTCCACATGGTCTCTCCGTCTCCTCCTACACCTTGTTGATGTTGTGAGCCAGTGTGCGGTGTTTTGGGCTCTCTGTGCAGCCCGGAGTACCACCCGGAACAGCTCCGGCCTCTGCTCCGGCCCGCCCGGAGCAGGACCCGGAGCAGCTCCGGCCTGTACTCCGGCCTGCGCAGTATTGCCCGACTCACCTCCCTCTGCACATCTTCCTTGTGTATTGCCTCTTGGTCCTTTTCTTTGGCACGCACATTTATTTCTTTGGGTGTTTGTTTGGTTTTTGTTTCTCCACAGGTGACAGTGATGACCGCCTTGAGACTCGTGAAGCCCGCCGGAAGAGGAGACCTGTTCTCAAGCAGCCCGAGTCCAGAGTGCTGCCCTCTCGGACTTCTAAGAAACCCCTTCCCCCTGCAGCTTGTGCCAGTGGCCGTGTGAAGGCCCAGACTCCGTTGGGGAGAGGACGAGGCCGTGTTGGTGGCAGTCGTCCGTGCACTGCGAGTGAGCTTGACAGTGCAACCAGTGATGACGAAGATGAGGATGCTAGTTCTGACAGTGTTGAGTTTGATGGTGCTGAGATTGAGGATGAGGCTGCTGCTGAAGAAGAAACAGAAATTGGTGAGGATGGTTGGGAGGTTGACCGTGTTCCCACGGAGAACATTCGCCACATGCAAATTCGCAAGTGGCGTGCTTTGAGGAGGTTGAATCCGTACCGCTTTAGCTCTCGTCAGAATCATGAAGACCATCGGTTCTGGACCAAAGTTCAATCAAAGATTATGCACGATGTTTATCTCTCTTTGTCCAAGCGATCTACCATTGCTCGTGCCAAGTCCCTCAACACCAACTGGATGCATCTTCATGGGGATTCCGATGCTCCTCTCCTTCGTCGCCTGTTGGAAGGTTTGGGTCTTTGGAGCCTTGCTTGTTTCAACCAAGACTATTGTCCTGAGCTTGTGCAACAATTTTATTGCACCGTCTACTACCACAAGAGTGGGCCCGTTGATATTACTTGGATGTGTGGCAATCACAAGATCTCAAGCACCAAGTTAGCCTTTGTTACTGCTCTCGGTGGTTCTAGCTGGTTTGAGCATGAGAATATGCATGCTCAGCTTATTGCTCCTAAGGAAGATCTCATGTTTTGCTACCCCGCTGACAAGAGGAGCAAGCCGGGTATGATAGGCACTATGTATCCCGCTTATCGCCAGCTTGCTTATGTGCTGAAGGATACTATCTGTCAGAAGGCGGGAGACTATTCTGCTATTCCAGGCCACATGGTCAACGTCATGCGCCTTGCTCATCCTGACAACATTCGCCCCGTTGATGGTATTGATTTTATTTGGCAGGAGATTCACAATGGAGTTATTGAGAGACGGTCGCCTGCTTATGCTCCTTATCTTCACCGGTTCTTCATGTCTGCTGCTAGCGAGCATTGAGATGATATTATGTCTGGACGCCGGTTGGTCTCTCATGAGCTTCACACCCCCACTGTTGTGCCGGGGCCCATTCCTCCTGAGTATGCTGCTTCTGTTCAGCCCCGCCCTCGTCCGTCTGCTGTTTCTCGGCCCCTTGAGCATGGCAGCAAGAGGCGCCATGATCCTCAGTCTCACGCCGGTCCCTCCACTGGACCGCGTGTTTCAGCTCCCCCACAGAGAGGGGGAGTAGGTGCCTTCTTTCGGAGTTTGTTTGCCACTTGCCGTGATGCCCGTGCCTACAGTCACGATGCCAGAGAGTTTGCCAAGGAAGGGCGTCGCCTTCAGAATGCTGATCGCAGAGCTCAGGGTCTCACTTCTGAGGCGGATCCTCCTGAGTTGGCTCCCTCTGCCTTTGTTGATATTCCGATACCCGATGTCACCGATGCTGATTGGTTCTCCTTCTTTGATGGTGGCTATGGAGGTGGTTCTGATGTTGGTTTTGGTGGTGCTTCAGCTTTTGCTCCCGGCGGAGTTGGTGGCTCTAATGTTGATCCTCAAGGTGGTCCTCAGGGTGGTGAAGCACGTGGTTCGACTCATGATGAGTGATGTTCTTTGCTGCATTGTCTGCTCTCTTTTTCTCCTTTTTGGTGCTCCGGTGCCAAAGGGGGAGAAGGACGTAGAGTTCTCCTTTTAGTTGAATTTCGTGTGAACCACAAGTCACATATTTTGTGTTTATTCGTGCTTAAGTGACTTGTGTACTCAATTGCTGGATTTGGTTTTATGTTGGAACTCCGTGTGGCTCTTCGTTGTTATGAGTGGTCAAGCCCGTATCTCTGCATGGTGATGTTTTATTATTTTATCTCCATGCTATCCTTTAACTTGTCATTATGCCATGTCTTTACTATTGTTGTTATTATATCTTGGCATAAGAGCTTTGTGAGCTAGGGGGAGTGTGCTCTAATTTCTATATCTTGAGAACTCTAATCCTAGTTGTCATCGTACACCAAAAAGGGGGAGATTGTAAGGGCATTTTGCCCTTATATTTATTTTGGTGACGATGACACTTACTTTGGTACTAATATAACTTCAAGTTTGTTTCTCAGATTTAGCCCCATGATGGTGAAAGGAAGGTGACCCCCCCAATTCAAAAAGAAGAAAAGAGTCGGCTTACTCCTTTTTCCGGTTTGTATTTGAGTCGTAGGTATGCCGCACTATTAAGAGGGGCTCATGATGAACTTGCGGAGGATAATCTTTTCTTATAGTTTTCCACCTCTTGTCGAGTCGAAGAAATCTTGTGCGCTCTGTCCCTGTGCCCTTCTGCCGCAGCCGGAGCAGGGGCCGGAGCAGCTCCGGGCTGTACTCCGGGCGGGGCAGTGAAGCTGCCAGGCTTCCAACCTTGCTCCGGAGTACCCCCCAGAGCTGTTCCGGGCCAGGCCGGAGCAGCGGCCGGAGCAGCTCCGGACCGTACTCCGGGCAGAGCAGTGAAGCTGGCGTGCTTCCACTCTGCTCCGGAGCACTTACCAGAGCTGCTCCGGGCAGGCCGGAGCAGTGGCCGGAGCTGCTCCGGGCCACTCCGGAGTGACACGTTTTTGTCTCAACGGTCACTTTTCGGGGGGCCTTTATAAGCCCCCCTTCTTCTCCAAGGTATACCTTTGCACGAAAAAGAGCTCTAGTTCCTCACTTTCTCTCTCCTCCATTGTTGAGCTCCACATTTCCTTGAGATCTCTCATTTCCCCCAACCAAACCCTAATTCCTTTGGGGAATTGAGAGAGGAGGTCTCGATCTACATTTCCACCAAGCCAAAAGTGATTCCTCCTCAAGTTCATCAAGTAGCTTGTTACTCTTGGGTTTGTTGGGAAACCCTAGGCGTGCTAGGTCGCCCGGAAGCTTCCGGGTTGTGGATTTGCTTCGGGAAAGTTTGTGAGGGTTTGGAGACCACCCCAAGGTCTACCACAAGTGATTGGGCTCCTACTTCGTGGAGGAGGCTCAAGGAGAAGAAGGTGAGCCTTCGTGGCGCTTGAGTACCCTTCGTGGGGATTCACACCTCTCCAACGGTGACTAGCTCTCTCCCAAGAGAGTGAACATCGGGATACATCTTCGTCTCCGTGTGCCTCGGTTATTTCTATCCGAGTTCCTTTACTTGTGTTTTTATCCTTGTGATAGCCTTCGTGCTTGAAGTACTTTGCATAGCATCTTATAGGTTGTTCACCTAGTTGTTAGGCTCACACTTATATTCCGCAAAGCCTAAAACTAGTGAAAAGAAAAGTAAAATTTGTAGAAACCTATTCACCCCCCCCTCTAGGTTAGACCATCTACACTTTCACCAGGGCCCCACACGCCAGGCTAGCGCGGCCAGGGGCCTGGCCGCGCCGCCATAGGGTGAGGGGGCCTGGCCCCTCCTCTGACATCGCCCCTTCTCCTATAAAGACCCCCCGACGGAAAAAACCTAGGTACCCGATCACTTTTCCAGAACACATCGCGATCCGCTGCCGCCATCGACCCGAAGATCGGGAGGGTCCAGAAGCTCTTCCCGGCACCCTGCCGGAGAGGGGAATCGCCACCGGAGGTCTTCTTCATCGCCATGCTTGCCTCCGGAGCGATGAGTGAGTAGTCTACCTTGGACCATGGGTCCATAGCAGTAGCTAGATGGTTGTCTCCTCCACCATGTGCTTCATGTTTAGATCTCATGAGCTGCTCTACATGATTGAGATCACCGTTATGTAATTCTACATGTTTGGTTTGTTGGGATCCGATGAATATTGGTGTTTATGATTGAGTTGTTGTACTGAATATTATCTTTTGTTATCTCTATGTTGTTTATGATCTTGCATGCTCTCCGTTGTTAGTAGCTATCTTGGCCGAGTAGTTGCTAGTGACTCCAAGAGGGGGTATTTATGCTCGATAGTGGGTTCATGCCTCTATTTAACCTGGGGGAGTGACAGAAACCTCTAAGGTTGTAGATGTGCTGTTGCTACTAGGGAGAAAACAACATTCATATGCTCAAGGGCATATGCTTTGTTTACATTACACACTTTGCTTAATGCAATTATCTGTTGTTCGCAACTTAATACTTGTGGAGTTCTCGGATTGATTCACCACAAGTGGATTATTAGTCATAGATGCAGTTGGATGGCGGTCTATGTATTTTGTTGTAATGCCCAGAGTAAATCGCATAGTGATCTTCTTGATATATCATGTTTATCTTTATTCTATTAATTGCCTAACTGTAATTTGTTTACCCAGCATGTGTTATTTATCTTATGGAGAGACACCACTAGTGAACTGTGGACCCCGGTCCTATTTCCATCATATTGCTATTACCTGTTTACTTTACTCGCACTGTTTACTTTACTCGCATACTCTACTGTTTTCCACTCGATACGCTCATAACCTTTGTTTCAAGCAAACCGGTGAGATTGACAACCTCATCGCAAGTTGGGAACAAAGTACTTGGTTGTGTTGTGTGCAGGTTCCGCGTTGCTACTGGCCGAAGACGAGTCAACAAGTATCGTTAAACGGCGCCCTTGTTGGAGTGTTATTAAGCCAGTCTGCATCACCTTCAGTCGTCATTGTCTGCTTTTCTCCTGAACGATAAACCTTGGTTTCTTAACTGAGGGAAAACAAGCTGCTATACTCATCATACCTTCCTCTTGGGGTTCCCAACGGGCTGGTCATTCACCACGCACAAGGACGAAGCTCCTACATCAACTAGGATCATCAGCTGTTTTTCTGGCGCCGTTGCCGGGGAGGAAGTAGATGACTTCTGCGAGGGGAGTTTTCGCACGCACATCCTTTACTTTGTTATTGTTTTGCTTTACTTTATTTATTTTACCTGCATCGTTTTATATCAAAAACCCAAAAAAAAATAGAATCCTTGGTAGTTGTTATTTATTTACTTTTAGTTTATCATGTTGATCCCTAAGTACATTCTGGAGGACCTCTCAGTAGGTAGTGGTTCGATTATTGGCAAAAGTAACATTGAGGAGTTCTTTAATCACATTAGTATGCATGAGGAAGTTGAGGAGAAATCTTTGGTTGAGCTAGCTCCTAGTATTGAAGTTGCTTCTGCTTATTTGATTCACATGTTGGAAACTAGGTTTGCTAGTCTTAATCCTTTTATGCAATACATGTTCCTTAAGCTTCATGAAATTGAGGATCCCGAAAAGAAAGCTTTTATCTTGGAAGCTTTGCGCTTAGAATTTAAAGATGTCGTTATTGAAGCTAGAAAGGTTCTTAAACGTTTTAATAAACTTGGTTCGCCTATAAAGGTTATTGGTACTAACAATGAAGGAGCCGAAGTACCTATACCTTGCAAGCTCTTGGGATTGTGTGAAGCTTTCGAAAATAATTTTGACTGGATCTGTCCTGAAAATCTTTTTGATGAAAATAGTGTACCAAAGCATGATCACAAAGGGTCTTCTAAAACTTATGTGGATGAAATACAATGCCTTATTGACAAGACTTCTGCTGTTGATCTTGATGCTTCATCACTTGATGTTACTTGATTCGCAATTTTCTGCGCCTAGCTCAAAGGCGTTAAAGAAAAGCACTCTTGGGAGATAACCCAATGTTTTATTTTCAGTACTTTTTCTTTTATTTGAGTCTTGGAAGTCATTAATACTGTAATGACCGCTCCTTATCTTGTTTATTTCGTTTTTGTGCCAAGAGAAGCCTCTAATTCGAGCGAGGTAAAGATTTGGGGATGTTGCTGTCCTGAAACTGTTTTTGGTTCTGCACCGTAAAAAATCGTATAAATTCTGTGTATATCTTTTGGACCTGCGATTTCTTGTGCATATGCCCCAGGTTATATCAAAACTTTTGTTAGTTGAACACTTTTTGATTTGAGCAACAGAAAACCCTCAAAAATTCGACCTTTGTCAGCTGTTCAGTTTTGACAGATTTCTGCCAATATTTGTGTTTGCCACTTTATCGCTTTCTTTTGAGTTCTTTTGATCACGGAACTTTTAGAGAAGTTGCTACAGTAGTATTTACTATATATGTGGTGGTTTTGAGTTGAAAACTGAAGCAAAAAGAGGATTGATTATATGTTATGCTTGCACTAATGTTGCTAATAGAATTGTGTTTAGTTTTGTATGAAGGAAGTTTTCAAGTGTAGGGATTGGAGAATGATGAGATGAGTTGAAGAATGGACAAAAGCTCAAGCTTGGGGATGCCCAGCACCCCAAGAAATATCCAATAAGTACAAGCGTCAAAGCTTGGGGATGCCCCCGAGGCACCCCTTCTTCATCGGCAAAAATCAGGTCACCTTTCAAGACGCTATATTTTTATTGCTTCATGCACTATGTGTTTTTCTTGGAGCGTCAGTTGTTTTAGTTTTCTTAGTTAGTTTAGTTTGTTTTTTTGCTGCAATAAATGGTTGGACCCAAACAAATTTCCTTTGGAGAAGTTGCCTTGTTTTTATTTGCCAAGAACACTCCGTTTTTCATTCTTACAATTTCACCGGGTGTTCTTCTTTTTCTGCTGCTGCTTTTGGTTTTCATTTTTGCCTTGATTTGCGTTCAGACCTTGTCATATCTTTTCATCAAGGTGTATTTTTGCCTCTGATCTTTATTGGTTTTCATCAAAAGAGGTGTCTTTAAAAATTTCAAATGGTGTTGGAAAAGAGAAAAAGCTTTGTGCAAAATAGTGGTACAAGAAGGAGCTTGTGTAGACTGCGGCTTAGGCTTTTTCATGTCATGCTTGATGTCTTTTTGATAGTATGCTTAGTGGTTTTGCTGTAGCATGACTTGTCTCAAATAACTGAGATTGCTTAATGAGCCTTTGAAAAAATCATGCGTTGTTTTTAATTGTATGGAAGCATTATTTTGGTTTTCTCCTTGATGCTTTATTTGGGTTGACTTGGCGCATGCTCACACATGTTAGACTCTTACAAAGTCGCCAATAGCCTTCATGATCATTTAGTTTTTGACTTTTGATGCCATCTTATGCTTCTTTTAATGTCGCTTTGTCGCTTTGCATGATTATGGCCATTATTGCTCTCTTAGTTGGTCGCTCCCAGTCTTTTGCTAGCCCTCGCCTTGTACTGAGTATGAGCTCTACTCGAGCATCCAACTCCTAAAAGCCAAAGTTTTCCAAAGTGTCCACCATACATACCTACTAGCAATTTGCTATTCCAAGTAAATTTGACTTGCTTTTATTTTCTCTTCAAATTAAACTCTTACCAGTGTTATGCGAAATTTGGTCAGTAAAGCTCTCACGAACCGGAAGGCACACTTTACTTTTTCCTATTCTTAAAAATTTGACATTGTGGTCTCTTATGTTGAGTTGTTATGCTTGCAAGTTGTAAGTTGGATTCTAGCCCAGCCATGCTGTCATGGGGCAAGCTTTCAACATTGCACTTCTTATTTGAGTTGATATCGTGATCTTTTGTTTATGGATGCCCGCGGTGTGAAATGAATTGGGAATCTTGTGGGGATCATGGAGTTTGTATATGTGTTAGGGAAACGCCGGGCCGCTAATCTAAGCCATGCATAATTCATGGTGGAAATTTGCAGCATACCCATGGTGAACATTCGACGACGCATCTCACAATAAAAAGCTAAACAAAAGGCAAATAAAAGAGATGTCGAGGTGTTCATTGTCTGCTTGTCCTGTCATTTTGGTGTGGGCTTGTTCCATGTCATCGGGCACGGAGGTACCCCATTGGCGGTTCTCAATGATATGCATATACTTACAATAACAAGAGCCTTGCTTGGGACTCTAAGTAAAGTAGCATGAGGTTTGGGTACTCGTATTCACGGGGCACGAGGTTTTTAACTTATGATTTGTCAAGCATATGCATCATAATTGTTCTCGCATTAACTTTAACCATTCAAGATGCTTATGATGGGGGCAATGAGAGCTCAAAGCCGGTAAGTACCATAATTTTTGAAGGTTATAAAACTTGCAATCACTGCTTCCCTCTGCGAAGGGCCTTTCTTCTACTTTTATGTTGAGTCACCACCTTCTTTCTTTATGCACCATTCAGAGAGCATAGTTGTCATTCTTAGTGTAATATGCATTGTCCCAAAGTTCATTGATTTATTCATATTGTTGGTTTCACTTGTTCTTAAATTATTTGTATCTAGTCGCCCTCTTAAACTTGAAGGTGTCCTATGCATTTATGTTTTGCTCTCTTTGAAGGACAAGCTGAAAACCATTTGTATGTTTTTCCTTATGATTTGAACACACGTTTGACTTTCATTGTTTCATTTTCATGATCTTTTGTTTGTGTTCATTTGCATGTTTACAACATGGTTGCTAAGTTCTTATTGTCAAGATTATATCTTTCATGCCCATGTTTTAAGTTCTTATGATCCCAGCTCACAAATGCTTACATATGTGATCAAGATTGTGTAGGTGCATGTCACCTCAAAAACTATTCTTTTGTTATCACTTACCTACTCGAGGACGAGCAGGAGTTAAGCTTGGGGATGCTTGATACGTCTCCAACGTATCTATAATTTTTGATGCTCCATGCTTGTTTTTACACCATTTGTCTATTGTTTCGTTACACTTCGTGGCACTTTTATGCATTTTCCGGAACTAACCTATTAACGAGTTGCCACAGTGCCAGTTCCCTGTTTTCTGCTGTTTTTGTGTTTCAGAAGTGATACACAGGAAATATTCTCAGAATTGGACGAAACAAGTTCCTGAAGTCTTATTTTACCCGGAAGCTTCCAGAGATCCGAAGGAGAGTAGGAGGGGGGCCACCAGGGCCCCACATGCCAGGCTGGCGTGGCCAGGGGCCTAGACGCGCCGCCATAGGGTGAGGGGGCCTGGCCCCTCCACTGACATCGCCCCTTCGCCTATAAAGACCCCCCGACGGAAAAAACCTAGGTACCCGATCACTTTTCCAGAACACATCGCGATCCGCCGCCGCCGTCGACCCGAAGATCGGGAGGGTCCAGAAGCTCTTCCCGGCACCCTGCCGGAGAGGGGAATCACCACCGGAGGTCTTCTTCATCGCCATGCTTGCCTCCGGAGCGATGAGTGAGTAGTCTACCTTGGACCATGGGTCCATAGCAGTAGCTAGATGGTTGTCTCCTCCACCATGTGCTTCATGTTTAGATCTCATGAGCGGCCCTACATGATTGAGATCACCGTTATGTAATTCTACATGTTTGGTTTGTTGGGATCCGATGAATATTGGTGTTTATGATTAAGTTGCTGTACTGAATATTATCTTTTGTTATCTCTATGTTGTTTATGATCTTGCATGCTCTCCGTTGTTAGTAGCTATCTTGGCCGAGTAGTTGCTAGTGACTCCAAGAGGGGGTATTTATGCTCGATAGTGGGTTCATGCCTCTATTTAACCTGGGGGAGTGACAGAAACCTCTAAGGTTGTAGATGTGCTGTTGGTACTAGGGAGAAAACAACATTCATATGCTCAAGGGCATATGCTTTGTTTACATTACACACTTTGCTTAATGCAATTATCTGTTGTTCACAACTTAATACTTGTGGAGTTCTCGGATTGATTCACCACAAGTGGATTATTAGTCATAGATGCAGTTGGATGGCGGTCTATGTATTTTGTTGTAATGCCCAGAGTAAATCTCATAGTGATCTTCTTGACATATCACGTTTATCTTTATTCTATCAATTGCCCAACTGTAATTTGTTTACCCAGCATGTGTTATTTATCTTATGGAGAGACACCACTAGTGAACTGTGGATCCCGGTCCTATTTCCATCATATTGCTATCACCTGTTTACTTTACTCGCACTGTTTACTTTACTTGCATACTCTATTGTTTTCCACTCGATACGCTCATAACCTTTGTTTCAAGCAAACTGGTGAGATTGACAACCTCATCGCAAGTTGGGAACGAAGTACTTGGTTGTGTTGTGTGCAGGTTCCGCGTTGCAGCTAGCAAGCAAAGCTTGGACGAGGCGCCATATATAAATTGTCCAAAGCTGTCGCAAGCTAGCAAGCATCACCTTCAGTCGTTTGTCTCTCCTCTCCAAGAACGATAAACCTTGGTTTCTTAACTGAGGGAAAACCAGCTGCTATACTCATCACACCTTCCTCTTGGGGTTCCCAATGGGCTGGTCATTCACCACGCACAAGGACGAAGCTCCTACATCAACTAGGATCATCAAGATGGCATCAAAAGTCAAAAACTAAATGATCATAGAGGCTATTGGCGACTTTGTATGAGTCTAACATGTGTGAGCATGCGCCAAGTCAACCCAAATAAAGCATCAAGGAGAAAACCAAAATAATGCTTCCAAACAATAAAAACAACGCATGATTATTTCAAAGGCTCATTAAGCAATCTCAGTTATTTGAGACAAGTCATGCTATAGCAAAAATCACTAAGCATACCATCAAAAAGACATCAAGCATGACATGAAAAAGCCTAAGCCGCAGTCTACACAAGCTCCTTCTCGTACCACTTTTTTCATAAAGCTTTTTCTCTTTTCCAACACCATTTGAAATTTTTCAAGACACCTCTTTTGATGAAAACCAATAAAGATCAGAGGCAAAAATATACGTTGATGAATAGATATGACAAGGTCTGAACGCAAATCAAGGCGAAAACGAAAACCAAAAGCAGTAGCAGAAAAAGAAGAACACTCGGTGACAAGGGTATAGCTAATAGAGCCCGTTAGTTGAGTACCCCTTAGGCCCGTTAAGCTAGGCCCAATTATAATGATAGTCGATATAGGAGTTCTTACCGTATGTCGATATTGTAATCTGTATCGGATCCTACCCGATCTTCGAGACCTGGCCACCTATATATAGGGGCCAGGAGGGGACGTTGTAGGCCAGATTGAAATCAAGCCAGGTTGAACACCCAAGTTTACATTCGATATACACTTCTTTTGACTAATCTTACCTTCGAGTTCATCCGACGCCCTCTTCCCCCGATCCTAAGTCCTTCATCCAGGACATTTGTCGAGTTAACCCTCGTCAATTGGCGCCGTCCGTGGGGAGCTTGGGCGTTGGAGTCATGAATTCGACGGCTTTTTTCGCTTTTAGCCAATAGCAATACAGAAGTCGACGAAAATCAAGAGATGGAGTTGACAATCGGAAGTTTAAGCATCTTCATCGGGCCATCGGGTTCATCTCGCCTCTCAGATCCGACGAAACAAGATCCGGCGGCAAGTGAGCCTGAAACAGTAGCAATGATGGAATATTCTGAAGGCTCTTCCAGCGAGGTAAACTCGCCGGTCAGCTTAGAAGAAGTGCAAAAAGGAAAAATCGCAGAAGACAACGAAGCAATGGAAAATTTCAACGCAGGGGTCCAACTCGAAGATCTCATGATCTGCCTCGACGATATCTCAGACAAGTCAACAGATACATGGAAGACAGGGTTAGAGCTTTCTGAAGATGGGGACTCGATCTTCTCAAGCTTTAATAGTAACATCGGCAAACAATGCCAGGTGCTTGCTATCGTAGGAGACAATTCAGAAGAATTCGATGAAAACAACAATCCAGTGCTAAACCCAGCAAATATCGACAGAGGAGCAAATCATCTAGTAGAAGGTCAAACAGCATAATCTCTCACAGCCAGGGAAAAAAATTGACTATCAGTCGACGAATGGAGAATAATAAGAGAAGCCGTAGAACACGGCACGCCAATACCATCAAATTCCAGCAAAGACATGCTTTTGGGGTATCATTATGCCCTAAGGCAGCAGGCAAAACAACTAGCAAAGGAGAAAATAGAGATACAACAAAGAAAAGAATCAGCCATTGCAGCTAGCAATGCCGCTCGCAGAGCACGAAGCGACGCATCACACACTAACATAAGGAGAAATCGTCGACATGGTTCAAGGTACGAAAACCTCGAGTACTGAGAAAGGCAAAGCATCTCCAAAAACCTCGACTTGTCCTTCCTATCGGTCGACGAGCAGGGGAACATCGTACCAAAAACCCCTAAAGCAGCACTAGTAGCAGCACAAGCATATCTGCTTACAACTCGACCAAGCCCAGGGGATCCTAGGGAATATATGCATAGAGCAGCATTAAACGGACTCAACATGGTCGACCACAAGCTATCAGCAAAAGGAGAGGAAGAATATCACCACAAGGAAGCGCACAAGCCAAGGTCGCCTCGTCGTCACAACAGTCCTCGGCACAGAAGTAGTAATCAACGATCTCGATCGCCGTCACCAAGACAACATGCAGGAACCCGAAGATCTCGATCTCCAAATGGAAAGCGCGACTATGAAGACGACGAAAAGGAGATGGGAGCATCGTGCTTTACCCGCAGGGTTCGCACTACACCAGTACCCAAGGGGTTCAAATTACCTCATGATCAACAAAAGTACGACGGATCACAGGAACCACAATCATGGCTCTCAGACTATCTGCAAGCAGTACAAATATTGGGAGGAACCAAAGAAACAACAATGCAAAGTTTGCAACTACACCTCACCGGCGCAGCAAGGTCATGGTTAAGCAAACTAGAGAAAGAAACCATTGGGAGCTGGGAAGACCTCACAAAGCAATTCACAAGCAACTTCAGGTCGACATACAAGCGGCCAGCCTCAATAGAAGAAGTCAAAGCATGTGTGCAACAACGCGACAAAACATTACGGGCATACATCCAAAGATGGAGTCTTATCAAAAACTCAGCAGTCGAAGTCTCAGACGAAAGAGCAATAGACGTGTTCATCATTGGATTAAGGCGAAGAGACCTAGTCGAAGAAATGGGAAGAATTAAGCCAAAAACAGTATCAGATCTCATGGACGTAGCAAATAGATTCACAGACGGAGAAGACGCATGCAACAACAAGCGTACGCGATCTCCAGAAGATGATAAAAGAAACAGATACAAAAGTCAAAGGAGACGGTCCCGCAATTACGACAATTACGGCTCCCATAGCCAAGTAGCCGCAGGGTACAAGGACAACAGCTATCAAGGAAGTGATCGCAGAAGCTCGGGATATCGAAGCTACGGAAAAGAGGACTATAAAAAGTTTCCCACGAGAGAATCCAGAGAGTACAACCCGTCGCCAGAAGATATGCTCAACGGACCTTGTCATATACACTCAGCGTTCGTCGATGGAAAGCGAGTATCCAGGCATGCAATGAAAGATTGCACAACATTCTTGAAGCTACAAGAAGCAGCATTAAACAAACAAACTGAAGCAAGGCGACAAGGATACGAAGGAAGCAACAAACCTCCCACAAATCAGCAAGGGAACAGTGGAGCACCTCAAGGACAAGACCAGCCAAACCAGGGACACGATGACGACGAAGGGTACGTTCCATCTAAGGGACACATTACAAGCAATGATACAACCTGTGCCTAAGTCGAACAAAGAGGAAAAGAGTATTACTCGACAAGTCAATCTAGCAGTCACTTCACCTCCAGCTACAACAGAATATCTACACTGGTCAAAACAACACATCGAGTTCAACAGGGAAGATCACCCTATAACAGTACCTCGGCCGGGAAACGCGCCTTTGGTACTCAAAGCTCAAATCGGCGCATACGATGTCGACAGAATATTCATGGATGCAGGAAGTGGAATCAATCTGATATATGCGAAAACACTCAAAGCAATGCATATATCACTAGAGTTCCTGAAGCCAACAGATTGTTCCTTCCATGGGATCGTACCAGGAAGTGCTAATTATCCACTAGGTCGAATAGCACTCAACGTTTGCTTCGGCAACCGGCAAAACTACAGAAGAGAAAAGCTAGACTTCGAAGTCATGGACTGGCCATCTCAGTATCATGCGATCCTCGGACGACCCGCATTTTCGCGATTCATGGCAGTGCCTCACTATACATATCTGGTACTCAAAATGCCAGGACCAAGAGGAATAATTATAGTAAAAGGAAGTTTTGAAGTCTCAGATCTCTGCGACAGGGAGTTCCACAAGATGGCGCAAAACTTTGGCATGACAGCCAACTATGCAGAGAAGGCAAAAAGCACGACTACAGAAGGCGTCAATCTACTCGAAGGACGTGTTGCACAGCCCAAGATGAAAAAACCACGAGTAGGAGCATCAGGAGAAGACAAGGATACAGGAGAAGAAGAGAATGCCATGACGGCATAAACATCAAGAACAACAAAGTAGAGTAGAAGAATAAGGCTGTAAAAGCCACGAGTTATACCAGGGGCAATGCCCTCTAGATCCAGAACACAGGTCATAGGCCGGATCTCTTGGGTCACCCCATGTATCTTACATTACAAGAATAGTAAAGACAAAGCGTTCCTCATATTTGAGTTTACGAGTCTTTCAAAAGGAAAATGTGGCAAACGCACGAATCATACAAAAAATGCTCTGAGAATAAATTTCAGACATACAGTCGCGAAATAAGAAACTCTCGCGTTCCACATAAGTATTACAACATCGGGTCGTCCGAATCATCTACACCTAAAGGGTCTAAGTAGTGATACTCGCGGAAAAACGCGGCATCTTCTTGCAACAGCCTGGCTATAATTCGTCGGGCAGGCTGCAAGGTACTCTCCAAGTGTACTCGAAGGCTAGCTCCACTTGGAGGATAGCTCAGCGACATAGAACTATAATTAAGTCTTGGTTTCCACTTGCGTATCCATCCAAGAGCAAAATTGGCACCTGCCACTAAGTTCAGTTCTATCAATCGATGAATTCGCTGGCTGGATCTAAAAGTATCAAGAAGCAGTGGGAAAGTTGCAGGCAGATGATTGCGAGGAAGCATAACGGAGTGCATAGTTACGAGAGCTCTTCTGCAGCCATCAACTGCCTCGCCAATGTGCTGGGCGCGGTCCTGAAGCAATACAATAGCACTCCGGCGTCGAGGATCAGACCACAAAGTTTCAACACCGGCGGACATTCTTTCTAGAGCCGCATTTCGCTCGGTAACTCGACGATCTTCAGCAGCGAAATCCAAACAAGTGCCTATGATAGTAAATGATATCACGAAAAAGCAGTGGATTAAAAGGAAAAGAAAGAGGAGTCGCAAGGAACCTTACATCGCAGCATCTCGCAGGCAGATTCGATAATACCAATGACAAAAGAGTCGCACTCTTCATGATGTACAATCTTCGCCATCAGACTAGATACCTTATCGTCAAGAATAGATACCTGCTTCATCAAACCAGAAGTTTTGCTAGCTTTATCAAAAGCCATCTGAGCTTGGCGTTTGGCTAAAGTCAAGCGAGCCTCAAGATCAGAAATCCTTGAAGAATATTCCGCGCATTGACTGCATCGACTAGGAGGCGACGAAATCGTCGAGCCGAACGTGTGGGCAGAGGAAAGAGCAGGATCATTGGCGTGCATCGACTGGAAGTCAAAAGAAAAGAAAGGAGAAACATTTCAGAGAGCCAGCACAATACTTTATCAGAAGCAAATATATTTACATAAGTGCAAAACCCTTTGATTAAGGTTCTCGGGTTGCACGCGACTAAAGCTTTTTACATTCAAAAGGATAAATGGAAAACTACAAGGAAGCCGAGTCTATGCCACCTCAGCATTTTGCTCCGTGGCAGAAGAAGGCATGACAAACGCCTCGCCAACAGTTGATGGAGGCGCAGTAGATGTCGCGGAGGCTGCCGAAGGAGAAATAGTTGCCACCAGTGCAGGCGCCAACTTCTTCGCCCTCTCAAAGAAAGCCTTCATCTCATCGCGGGTGCGGCCATGGGGGGAGCTCACCTTCTCCCTGTCGAAGTCCGCACCGTGTGCATAAGAAAGTGCAATAGCACCCTCAGCACCACGCTTCAGAGAAAGCCCTTTCAGCTGAAGGGTGGGGTCTTTAGTTGTATCAAAAGCCTTGGCAAGTTTCTCCAAGTTGTCCTTCGGAACCTCTGCCTTTTTCTTTGGCCACAACCCGACGAACAGCCGTGACAGAACGCGGCTAACCAACTCAAAAGTCTCCTGGATAGGTATCCAGTTTGCCTCGAGTAGGTTAACCGCGGTCATCAGATGATCATCGCCCGGTTGCAAGGACGACGAGGACACCCCGGTAAATCCTGCACAACAAAAGAAGACAGAGGAGAAAAGGAAAGAAAAGCATCAGCAAGTACAAACAATACAACAGGAGTGGAAATAGAAGACAAAGCGAAGTCCTTACCTTTAGCAGCAGCAGATATTGTGCGAAGACGCTCTGCCACGGCTTGCTCTCGCTGAGCATGCTCCTTGTTGGCATCGGCTAAATCTTTTTCGGTTTTCTTCGCCTTACCAAGCGCAGATTTCTGCAACTTCTCAGCGCCTGCTTTAGCAGCAGCCGCAACATCATAAGCCTTTTGTGAAGCACTAAGCTCAGCTTCCAGCGACGCAATTCGAGCGTTGGCTGTTGCTAGAGCAGCTACAGAAGAAGAAGAAAGGAAGTCAGTTAAACAACAAAGGATAAGCATAGAAGAAAAGTAATGACTGGATGTCAAGTATACCTTCGGAAGCTTTCGCAACCTTTAGGTACTCAGCACATTCAGTGCCCAAGGCGACGAATCTCTTCAATAATCCCTGGGAAAAAGGGTGTGTAAGAACATAAGAGAATACAAAGAGAGCAAGTCAACAGAAGTTACTTACATCAGCGGGAGAAATCATCGATGCATGAGCCTCAAGAGAAACGTCAGTTTCTTTTGACTTCTTCGAGCGTTTGAGGTTTCGAGTCACAGGAATCTTCTTGATAGAAGCCCTGGTAACCCTCGGCGCACCTTCTTGCTCGGCAAGCTCATCAGCAGTCGCAGGTGAAGTCGAAGGAGCAGCTGTAGCATCTTTTGGAGGCTCCTCGTCATCTCTACAAGAAGAAAACACATTTATGAGTAACACGATAGAAAGAAGGCAAGAGCGGTGCAATTGAAGAACTCGAATAAAGCACTTACGATGCCAGGAGGTCGAAGTATTCCATATCTTCTGCAAGAACAGAGGCCTTATCAGCCGCCGCAGAACTCGAAGAAGCAAGTTCGTCGACACGCTTCCTCTTCTTGTCGACACCAGTATCTTCAACGAGCACAGGAGGAGGCGATGTCGATGAACTAGTGTCTTCTTCTGATTCTTCGGCATCATCTCCGTCCTGATTTTCTTTGGCCTCGGGGGCTTCAGATACAGAAGAGGCCAGATCAGCCGGTAGAGGCCCTTCCTCTGGAAGAGGAGGGCGCGACACAAGGAATTGGTGTCCCTGCGCATAAACAAGTCAGCAGAGTACAAAGGCAAAGACAAACACAAATCGAAGTAAACAAAATTCGACAACAAGTGAACACAAAGATACATACCTCAGGTAGAGGGTGCACGGAGTCGAAGTAATCATCGGTCAAATCAGCAACCGCATGTTCCTTGGTGAGCTTGGTGAGGCTCCTGACTCGCTTGTCGACATCTTTTTTCTCTATCAAATCTTCAGAGACACGAGCAGGATCCTCCAAGCCAGAGTAGCTCCAAAGCTTGGTCAGGCGGTGCTGCAGGGGTTGAACTCGACGTTGCACAAAGAACACCATGAGTTGAATACCCGACAAAGCGCCTCCTTTGCCTCCTTTCAGAGCTTGAAAGCGAGATAGAAGAGGAAGAACTTGTTCTATTTCTGCATCTGAGGGAAGCGCATCCCACGACGCCAATTTCTTCACTTCCTTGGAGGCATCGAAAGGGGCTAGACCATATTGGTCTTCAGGAGAAGCTTTGCAATCTTGGATGTAGAACCATTTGGTTCTCCACCCCTGGACAGATGCGGCAAAAGAAAATTTGAGGTACTGCGCCTCAGGGCGCACAGAGATTACGGCTTCGCCCAATTCGGGTTTTCTGGACAGAGCAACATTGGGGCGAAGCCGAAAAATTGACCTCCAGAGAAGAAAGTGGGGCTCAATGCCCAAGAATGACTCACAGAGAGTCACGAAACAGGCGATGTGAAGAATGGAGTTAGGTGTGAGCTGGCGAAGCTGCACACCGTAAACAAAGAGAAGCCCACGAAGAAACTCGTGGGCAGGGAGAGAAAAGCCGCGGAGAAGGAAAGCAAGGAACATTACCCAAAAGCCGCTCGGGGGCTGCGGGATCCGCTCAGTACCGGGGAACTTGATTGAATCAGAGCTGGAGATGAGGCCGTCCGTCCTGGCCTTCTCCAACTCCTTCTTCATGATGGCAGAGCGCACCCAGCTGGTGGCAGAAGATGTCTTGGCCATGGTGTTCTTGGTGGCTAGGTGCTTCACGTGCATCTAACGCGACGCGCTCGGGGGCTATGCACGAGTGGAGGAGGAAGAAGAGATCCGCAATGGAGGCGGCGGAGAGAAATAGCTGGTAAACAGTAAAATCCCCCACTACCCCCTTTATATACCTTCTCAGAGAAGAGATCGTGGGCTGAGACATGGCGCAAAGAGCGGAAACGGCAAGCCCACTAACAGTCAAAAATTGCGAAAATTATAGTGCTGCCCATAAAACGGTTCGCACTCATACAGAGTGACGTACTCATTGATGTCATAAAGAAGATGATATAAGAAAGTGAAAGGACATGGATGTCGCCTAGAGGGGGGGTGAATAGGCGATTGAAAACTTTTATGAGTGGCTTGACAAATGCGGAATAAAACTAACGTTTAATTTGCCAAGCATACAAAACCTAAATAAACTAGGTTCACCTATGTGCACCAACAACTTATGCTAGACAAGATAAGTAACTATGTGATAACAAGATATATATAACTTCAAGCACGAAGGCTATCACAAAGTAGATTGCATAAGTAAAGGAGCTCGGGTATAGAAATAACCGAGGCACGCGGAGACAACGATGTATCCCGAAGTTCACACCCTTGCGGGTGCTAATCTCCGTTGGAGCGGTGTGGAGGCACAAGGCTCCCCAAACGCCACGGAGGCTCACCGTAATCTCCTCGAGCCCTCCCACCAAGATGGAAGACCCGATCCACTATGGGACCCTTGAGGGCGGTCACCGAACCCACACAAAGCTTGGGGCTACTCCACAACTTAATTGGAGGCTCCCAAATCCACAAAGCCACTGAGATTGGGGCACACTCCACAACTCAATTGGAGGCTCCCAATAATCGCCACGGAGGCACCACAAAGCTTGGAAAGATCTCCACAACCTAATTGGAGCTCCCCAAGAAATCCACTAAGCCGTCTAGGGTTCCAAGAACCCAAGAGGAAGTAATCTTCTTGCTTTCACTTCCACGAAATCTCCGAGGAGAACTCAAACCGATGCAACCGATGCAATGGCAAGAACACAAGTGCTCAAGTCCTTCACACTCAAATCCTACCAAAGCAACTAATGCTATGGAGAGATATGAGAGGAAGAACAAAGGAGGAAATCATAAAGAACTCCAAGATCTAGATCCAAAGGTTTCCCTCACAAAGAGGAGAAAGTGATTGGTGGAAATGTAGATCTAGATCTCCTCTCTCTTT
Source organism: Dactylis glomerata (assembly GCA_007115705.1). Taxonomy (NCBI): domain Eukaryota; kingdom Viridiplantae; phylum Streptophyta; class Magnoliopsida; order Poales; family Poaceae; genus Dactylis; species Dactylis glomerata. The sequence continues at coordinate 293,480 of QXEO01001381.1, read as the reverse complement.
TCCCTCAAAAAGATTCAAGAAGCATGGGAGGAATTGAGGAGGGAGGGCAAGCTACTCAAGGTCAACAATGGAGGAGAGAGAGAAGGAGTTGCCACCAGCCCAAGGAGGAAGAAGGGGGCCTTTTATAGGTCTCCCCACGAAAATAGCCGTTGCAGGCCACTTTCTCCGGAGTCTCCGGCCTTAGGAGGGCGGAGACTCTGGGCAGGGGCTAAAAAGCCTCCGCCCCCATCTCTGCGCTGAGCGACACCTCGAGTTTTCGAGGTCCGGAGACTTGGGCCGAAGTCTCCGGTCCCTAGGGGCCGGAGACTTTGGCCTGGAAAAGTACCCAGAGGTTCCGGGCCAAAACTCCGGACAAAAAACGGCAAAAACACATTTTGGGCCGGAGTCTCCGGCCCTCCGAGTCCGGAGTCTCCGGCCCTGGAATAGGCAGAAACAGCTGAAACCAAAACGATCATAACTTGAGCATCCGGACTCCGTTTTTTGATGATCTTTAGCTCGTTGGAATCACAACAACGAGCTCTACAAGTCTATGCATAGAAACATCATAGTCCAACCAAGGAGGGTAAAACCAAATGATGAAAGGTTTGACCTCTCTACAAAGACAAACCGGTAAAACCTCCAAACATCAAAAACGCAATAAGAGTTTTATGCGAAATCCGTTTTTGATGAGCTAGAGCTTGTCATGGAACTAACCACAAGCTCTAAACATCATTTGGATAAAACCCAAATAAGAACCAAGAAAGATATGCCAAATATGCAAAGGTTTGAGCTCTCTCCGAATGATATGATTAAGTTACTCACTCGAGAGCCCCTCTTGATAGTACGGCTACCGATCCTAAAACCCGGTCTCCCAAACACTATGAGACCGGAAAGAAAGAAACCCTATCAAGATCATACCTTTGCCTTGCGCAATCCACTTGACCTAGATAATGACGATCTTGATCTTCTCAACTTGCACCACCTTTCTTGAATGCGCTTGCTCGGTGAAGTCTTGCGGATTGCTCCCCCATACTCCACTTCTTCTTTTTCCACAATGGTGATGTCTTGAAGATTCACATGAGGGCATACTCAATCTTATTCTTCAAGACACACTTGATATAGGTTCAACTTCCTTACGGCCAATCTTCGGATCACTCCTTGAATAACACCTTGATCATCACATAATCTTCTTTACATTCAATTTCTTACAACCTTGAACCCAACATATGGATCAAGCGATGTCTACGGACAAGTCCTACATATATAACTCAATGCAAATATTAGTCCATAGGGATTGTCATTAATTACCAAAACCACACATGAGGGCACATGCTCTTTCAGAAAGGTCAAAACTAAGAAGGATGGCGCTGACAAGTGCAAAATCTATAGACAAGACTATACACGAAGGACTTCCGATTATAGCCTTGGGGGATACTACTTTCAAGAATGTTGAAAGCAACTTCTAACTGGAGTGGTGGACGCGTATTCGACGACAGGTTATCATTAAAATATTTCGAGTTAAAGTATGATGAACTACATTATATTTGAGCCTATACTCAAAAAAGTATTTTTTCGACTATAGCCTCGGGGGCTACTCCCATCGGGAGCGCTGAGCGCGCACCCGACGATATTTCTTGGCAAGCATTGGAACATGTGAAGTGGAGGAGTGTTACTCCCATCGGGAGCGAGTTTTTATGGTTGTATAAACCCAAATATTTTCAGTCAAACTTTGACTGCGACATGAGATTCTCGAGTTGCGTTATCGCAACGAAACTCGAATGCCATGATTTATCACGAAGGTAAGACCCCGAGATCCGTCCTGTGTGGCCTGGTATACGCACATGGATGCGCTCTGCTAGTATGTATCCGTGTCTACGACGCGAAGAAAATTCTGGTGGACGCATTGGGTACCCTGAGAATCACTGGGATTCATTCTTTGTAAGTCCTAAATGCGGCAAAAGAGTGGGTTTGACCGGTATCCCAAATTCAAGTCCAAGGGGATTGAATTTGAAGTAGGTGACAAGTATCTGTTCCGGCAGTTAACTGACCTCTTGATCCGTCAGAGTTGTCAGACTTGTTCATCAAAACCCCTTGCGAAAAATTATCATGCGAATAAGTCGAAAGACCAAGTCGAGGATTTGAAGATAGGAAGAAGTCGAAGAATTGATCAAGTCGAAGATTTAAAGATTAGAGATTCAACCTGAATCTGCAATTCTGGTAGAATCTCAGGGGCTACTGATAAGGGTATAGCTAATAGAGCCCGTTAGTTGAGTACCCCTTAGGCCCGTTAAGCTAGGCCCAATTATAATGATAGTCAATATACGAGTTCTTACTGTATGTCAATATTGTAATCTGTATCGGATCCTACCCGATCCTCGAGACCTGGGCACCTATATATAGGGGCCAGGAGGGGACGGTGTAGGCCAGATTGAAATCAAGCCAGGTTGAACACCCAAGTTTACTTTTGATATACACTTATTTCGACTAATCTTACCTTCGAGTTCATCCGACGCCCTCTTCCCCCCATCCTAAGTCCTTCATCCAGGACATTTGTCGAGTTAACCCTCGTCACTCGGTTTTTTATAAGAGTGAAAACTAGAGCGTTCTTGGCAAATGAAAAGCAAGGCAACTTCTCCAAAGGAAATTTGTTGGGTCCAACCATTTATTACAGCAAACAAAACTAAAATAACAAAGAAAACTAAAACAACTGACGCTCCAAGAAAAACACATAGTGCATGAAGCAATAAAAATATAGTGTTTTGAAAGGTGACCTGATTTTTGCCGATGAAGAAGGGGTGCCTCGAGGGGCATCCCCAAGCTTTGACGCTTGTACTTCTTGGATATTTCTTGGGGTGATGCGTGGGCATCCCCAAGCTTGAGCTTTTGTCCATTCTTCAACTCATCTCATCATTCTCCAATCCCTACACTTGAAAACTTCCTTCATACAAAACTAAACACAAATCTATTAGCAACATTAGTGTAGCATAACATATAATCAACCTCTTTTGCTTCAGGTTTCAACCTAAAACCACCACATATTAAGTATATACTACTGTAGCAACTTCCCCAAAAGTTCCGTGATCAAAAGAACTCAAAAGAAAGCGATAAAGCGGCAAAAACAAATATTGGCAGAAATCTGTCAAAACAGAATAGCTGACAAAGGTCGAATTTTTGAGAGATTTTCTGTTGCTCAAATCAAAAAGTGTTCAACTAATGAAAGTTTGGATATAACCTGGGGCATATGCACAAGAAATCGTAGGTCCAGAAGATATACAGAGAATTTATACGAATTTTTATAGTGCAGCACCAAAAATAGTTTCAGGACAGCAACATCCTCAAATCTTACCTCACTCAAATTAGAGGCTTCTCTTGGCACAACAATAAAAAAAGGATAAGGAGAGGTCATTACAGTAGTAATGACTTCCAAGACTCAAATAAAAGAAAAAGTACTGGAAATAAAACTTTGGGTTATCTCCCAAGAGTGCTTTTCTTTAACGCCTTTGAGCTAGGCGCAGAAAATTGCGAATCAAGTAACATCAAGTGATGAAGCATTAAGATCAACCGCAGAGGTCTTGTCAATAAGGCATTTTATTTCATCCACATAAGTTTTTGAAGACCCTTTGTGATCACGCTTCGGTTCACTCAAATCACTAAAAAGATTCTCAAGACAGATCCAGTTGAAATTATTTTTGAAAGCTTCATACAATCCCAAGAGCTTGCTAGGTATAGGTATTTCGGTTCCATCATTGTTTGTACTAATAACCTTTATAGGTGAACCAAGTTTATTAAAACTCTTAAGAACTTTCCTAGATTCAATAGCAACATCTTTGAATTCTAAGCGCAAAGTTTCCAAGATAAAGGCTTTCTTTTCAGGATCTTCAATTTCATGAAGCTTAAGGAACATGTTTTGAATAAAAGGATTAAGACTAGCAAACCTAGCTTCCAACATGTGAATTAAATAAGCAGAAGCAACTTCAATACTAGGAGCTAGCTCAACCAAAGACTTTTCCTCAACTTCTTTATGCATACTAATGTGATTAAAGAACTCCTCAATGTTATCTTTTCCAATAATTGAACCACTACCTACTGAGAGGTCCTCCAGAACGTACTTAGGGAACAACATAATGAACTAAAGTAAAGAAATAACAACTACCAAGGATTCTAATTTTTTTGGGTTTTTGATAAAATGATGCAAGTAAAATAAATAAAGTAAAGCAAAACAATAACAAAGTAAAGGATGTGCGTGCGAAAAACTCCCCTCGCAGAAGTCTTCTACTTCCTCCCTGGCAACGGCGCCAGAAAATCTTGCTTGCTGTTTTATGGTGCCAAGTTGACGGGGGAAAATATAGTTGATGTATGAGCGTATCGAGTGGAAAGTGATAATAGTTTGAAAGAGCATTTTCTTGCAAAATCTATTTTTGGGTGTTTGTTGTCAATACTCAGGTATCTAACCATTTTGTCTCAGTATAATCTCATTTGTAGGTGGAAATCTGAAGATTATTTGTTGCTGGCATTTCTGCGCCGGAGACTCCGGGTCTCCTGCCCGGAGACTCCGGTGTTCACACACCGGAGACTTTGGGTCAGGGACCGGAGACTCCGGCCCAAGCCTCCGGGGTTCTTTTTCGTCGGGTGTCGCTCGCCCCTGATATGGGGGCGGAGACTCTGTCCGGAAACTTTGGTAGGAGCTCGTCTCCGGCCCGGAGACTCCGGCCTTGGCGACTTACCCCGGAGACTCCGGGCTGTGAACCCCGGAGACTCCGGCCTAAAAAGGCAGCAACGGCTAGTCCTTGTCTTGGACTATATAAAGGCTTCTTCCACCTCAAGTCAAGGCTGCGGCTCACACTCTCTCACCTCCATTGCTGCCAAGCTCCAAAGCTCTAGATCTCCACCTCTAGCCAATAGAACTTGAATCCCTTTGAAGATTCGAAGGAGGAGACCTAGTCCATCATCTTCACCGAAGGAATTTCATTTCCCCCTCCATTTGCTTGGAGGATTTGAGCCTAGGGTTTGTTGGAACCCTAGGTATTGTAAGTGCTTGATTGCCTCATCTCTGAGGTGATTCTAGCCTCCGTGGCGTTCTTGGGAGCCTCCAATTGAGTTGTGGAGTTGTGCCCCAAGTTCCGTGTAAGGGATTCGTGGTTCCCCCAATACCACCGCTTAGTGGAATCGAGTTAGCCTCCGTGGCTTGCTCACCAGAGAACAAGGTGAGCCTTTGTAGCGTTGGTAGACTCCGTGTCACCACACCTCTCCAACGTAGATGTACTTCCCCTCAAAAGGAAGGAACTACGGGAATACATCCTTGTGTCTCCGGTCTTCACTCTTCGGTTATTTCTTTCCCTTACTTGTATCTTACTAGTTACTTGTTTACTTGCATGATTGCCACTCTTAGGAAATTCACCTAGTTGCACATCTAGTGAATTTACTTTGTGTCAAGCCTTAAAATTGAAAAGGATTAAAAAATTGACTTAGCGCCTATTCACCCCCCCTCTAGTCGCCCGTACCGATCCTTTTAATTGGTATCAGAGCCTAGTGCTCTTTGTTTGGGCTTAACCGCCTAAGAGGTTATGGGCGAAGAGGAACCCGCCACTAAGGGGGATCTAAATAGTATAATTGCACGTATGGATGCTATGATGGCCGCCATGGAAAGCCAAAAATCTCTAATTGATGCTCTCACTAGTGGAACATCTAGTACCACTCCTCCAACCCCGGTTGACACCTCGGATAAGGATAAGCCATCCTTAAACGATGATGATCCGGACAAGGATGGGGATGAGAACAACGATGACCCACCCAACAAAGATGACACCTCTCGGGGGCATAGTCCGGGAATTCCACATCCCACGAGCTATGTCTCCGGAAGACACCTTCAAATGCCACACCTTGCTTCTTGCGGCCCACCGCCACCACTTGATGCTTCTAGCTTTGCCAATTGGCAAGATAACATGCGCTCTCACATAAACTTTGTGTCTATTGAGCTTTGGAGGATCATTGAGCAGGGTTTCCATCCAACTTCCAAGGATTTGACCAACTTGCTACCTTGGGAGCAAATCGACAAGCAACTCAATGCCTCCGCCTTGCATCTCATTCATATGTCTCTTACCGAGAAGGACAAGGCTTTCGTTCGCAACATCACCTCCGCCAAGGAAGCTTGAGACATTCTCACCAACCTCTTTATTGGAAATGAAAGCATTCAAGAATCCAAGTTTGATGAAGCCTCCAATGAAGCGGACAACTTTGCCATGCTTGATGGTGAAACTCCCGAAGAACTCCATAGGCATCTCTCGTCAATCCAAGTGAAGCTAACGGATCTTGGCTCCACCCAATGTGATTGGAGGTGGATGAAGAGGAAGTTCATTCAAGCTCTCTTGCCCTTCCACAAGGAGACCGTGAACTCTATCAAGGTAAATGCAAATTTCCGGAAGATGCCCGCTCATGACATTTTGCAAGAGATGATGGCAAGAACGATCTCCGAGAAGAATGCAGATGATGCTCTAGCTCGTGCACGTGGTGTGCGTGCTCCCAACCTTGCTTTGAAGGCCAAAGTCACCTATCATGAAGAAGAAAGCTTGTTGGAAGAGGAATAAGTAATGGGTGGAAGCCCCGAGGATATGAAGTATGCTCATGCCGAGCACATGGCACTTGCTCAAAGGGCATTCATGAAGAAGTGGAAGTCATCTAGCCCCTCCAAGCCAAAGGCCACAAGTAGATTGAGGACTTGCTACAATTGCGGTAACACTAACCACTTCATTGCGGAGTGTCCATATGAAAGAGTTGAAGATCACAATGGAAGGCTTGTCCGCAAGGAAATGAAGTCCAAGTCTTACCCTAGAAACTCCGACAAGAAGAGAGTCCTTCCAACTCACGCTTTGATAACTCAAGAAGAGTACCTCTCCGGGGATGATGCAAGTGATCATGAGGAAGTAGGAAGGGCCGCCATCGCCATTGCCCAACCTACCCCCTCATCATCCCTATTCGCTTCCGCAAATGAATCAAAGCGCACCAACCACAATGCGACTTGTCTCATGGCTCACGCTACAAAGGTATCACCGCCTCTCACACCCATCATACCTAAAAGCCTATCTTTGATGGATTGTGTTGAACAAGTTGGTGATAATGATGATCTAAATGAAATGGACATTTTCATGTCAACCTTGCATGGGGAGACCAAAGTTCGCTTTGAGATTCTCCTAGATCAATATAATGAAGCCATCCAAATAAATGATAAAAATGATGAACGCATTTTCGAACTTGAGGGGCATGCTCGTGACTATGCCAATGAAATTGCTTCTCTTACTCAATCTCTTGAGGAAGAGCATGACCTAAGGGTGACACTTGAGACATCCATGTTGGGTCTTGAAGAATCTCACAATTTGGATATTGCTAAACTTAAAAGTGATCGTGATATTGCTCAATCCGTTGCTAATGAATTTAGGTTGCAAAATGAGAAACTAAATCTTATAATTGCTAATGAAGCAACCAAGTCTCTTTCTAGCACATTTGTTGCAAGTTCATGCTCAACTAACCCCTCTTGTGAGAAATCCCCCCTAAAGGGAAATGAGAAGCTTGATGAGCTCTTAAATGCTCAAAAGCAACATGGTGACAAGATGGGACTTGGATATTCATCCAAGTCCAAGAAGAACAAGAACAACAAGAAGAAGAAGAGTGTCCCCGCGCCTCCTCCCTCATTAAAGAAGCATGTTCCTAGTGAAATATGCTATGATGAGAACGGTAATGTATTTGAGGAGGAGGTGAGGGAAGTTACTGGGAATGGCAAAAAGGCTATGCCTAACCATAATAACTTTGCGGGAAAATATAATCCTTCTTATGTTCTTTGCCGTGCACGTGATGGACATGTTTATGCTAAATTTGTTGGTTCATCAAATGAATATGTTGCATGGTCTATTTGGGTTCCAAAGACCCTTGTCACTAACAAGAAAGGACCCATTGAGAAATGGGGACCTAAAGTCAAGACTTGATCTCTTGTAGGGCTTTGCTTCCGGTGGTGGTCAATGGATAATTGATAGTGGTGCTACCAATCATATGACCGGGAGCAAAGAAATGGTGAAGGAGCTTCGCACCGGTTCATCCCATGCGGGCTACGTCACCTATGGGGATTCTTCAAGGTCAAAGGTATTGGGTCTCGGCAAGGTTGTTGTCTCTCACAATGTTATCGTGGAAGATGTCATGCTTGTTGAGTCCCTTTCATATAATCTTCTTTCCGTTGCTCAACTTGTTAAGATGGGCTTTGCAACCTTCTTTGATGTTGGGATTGTAGTTCTTTTGTGGAGCAAGTCTCTTAATGTAGCTCATGTAGGGCATGTCAAAAATGGCTTATATGTGATCGACTTCTCGAAGGAGGTCACTAAAGCCGCGACATGCCTCATGGCTAAAGTTGACGTGGGATGGCTTTGGCATCGCCGGCTAGGCCACGTCAATATGAGAACTTTGCAAAGTCTCCACAAAGGCAACCACATCCTAGGACTAACCGATCTAACCTTTTCAAAAGATCGTGTGTGTAGAGCTTGCATTGAAGGAAAGATGCATGAACTTCCTCATCCTAGCAAGACCATCATTTCATCTAAGAGGGTCCTAGAGCTCCTTCACATGGATCTCTTTGGCCCTCCCTCTTATGAAAGTCTTGGAGGAAAGAAGTATTGCTTGGTGATTGTCGATGACTATTCAAGATACACTTGGGTCTTCTTCTTGGCTCACAAGAGTGAGACTCAACAAACCGTCAAAGACTTCACCAATGAAGTGCAACGCCAATATGGTCAAGACATATTGATGATCCGAAGTGACAATGGCACCGAGTTCAAGAACTACACCTTGAATGATTTTCTCAGTGATGAGGGGATTCGCCATCAATACTCATCTCCCTACACTCCCCAACAAAATGGTGTAGCCGAGCGGAAGAACCAGACTCTCATTGATATGGCTAGGACCATGTTAGCGGAATTCAAGTCTCCGTATAACTTTTGGGCCGAAGCCATTAATACCGCATGTCATGCGTCAAACCGGTTATATCTCCGCAAGGGCTTGAATAAGACTCCATATGAGATCCTCACTGGAAAGAAGCCTAACATCAAGTACTTCCGGGTATTCGGTTGTAAGTGCTACTATCTTAAGAAAGGTGTTCATTTGTCCAAATTTGATACAAAAGCTCTTGAGGGTACCTTTGTTGGCTATGCCGCCGAATCTCACACCTTTAGAATCTTTGACAAACTCTCCGCTCGAGTTGTTGAAGTCTCTAACGTGAGATTCGACGAGAATGACGGCTCCCGTGTGGAGCAACGTGGTGTTTTTTATGTAGGTGACGAAATACCTCCTCTTGCCATAAGAAGAATGGGTGTGGGACATCTCATACCTATTGAGGGACACCTTTTGGCAGAAGGAGAAGGACTATGCTCTACTCAAGTGGAGCCTTCACCCTCTCAAACACAACAAGCTCCACAAGGTCCCTTTGATGCTAGCCAAAGACAATCTCAAGCCCCTCAACCATGTGAGCATGATCAAGATCAAGACCATGAGCATGATGGTGATTTTTCACCAAGTGGTGATCAAGATCAAGTTCAAGACAAAGAGCAAGCTCAAGGTGAAGAGCATGCTCGGTTGGAAGGTCAAGGCGAGGACCAAAACCGTGGTGACGACCAAGTGGCCTCTCAAGAATCTCTTGAAGAAGCTCAAGCTCGCCGTGCCATGAAGATAGCAACAACTCTCCGTAGAGGTAGCCACACCTTGGAGAGTGTGATTGGGAGTGTGAGAAAAGGGGTGTCCACAAGGAGGCAATTGGCAAACTTTAGTAACCACCATGCCTATATCTCTTGTGTGGAACCTCAAAAGGTGTTTGAAGCGCTTGAAGACCCGGATTGGGTAGAGGCCATGCATGAAGAACTCAATAACTTCGAGCGCAACAAGGTTTGGTCATTAGTGGAGAAGCCCAAGGATTGCCGCAATGTCATTGGAACCAAGTGGATCTTCAAGAACAAGCATGATGCAAATGGGATTGTTGTAAGGAACAAGGCTCGTTTGGTTGCTCAAGGGTATTCTCAAATTGAAGGCATTGACTATGGAGAGACCTTTGCACCCGTGGCTCACCTTGAGTCCATCCGTATCCTTCTTGCTTATGCATCACATCATAATTTTAAGTTACAACAAATGGATGTGAAGAGTGCTTTCCTAAATGGTCCTTTGCATGAGTTAGTGTATGTTAAGCAACCCCCGGGTTTTGAGGATCCTAACTTTTCGGACCATATTTACAAGCTCGATAAGGCACTCTACGGCCTTAAATAAGCCCCACGTGCGTGGTATGAGCACCTTAGAGAGCTTCTTGTAGACCGTGGTTTTGAGATAGGCCTCATTGATCCCACTCTTTTTACTAAGAAAGTCAACGGGGAGCTTTTCATATGCCAACTTTATGTAGATGATATCATTTTTGGCTCTTCTAACAAATCTTTCAATGATGAATTTGCAAGGCTAATGACCGACAAATTTGAGATGTCTATGATGGGGGAGTTAAAATTCTTCCTAGGTTTTGAAGTGAAGCAATTGAAGGGTGGCACCTTCATCAATCAAGCCAAGTACACCCAAGACATGCTCAAGAAGTTCAAGATGGACACCGGAGTGAAGGGAGCCAAGACTCCCATGCCTACAAAGGTTACTCTTGATCTCGATCCTAATGGTAAAAAGGTGGATCAAAAACTTTATCGCTCTATGATTGGGTCTTTGCTCTATCTTTGTGCATCTAGACCGGATATCATGCTTAGTGTGGGAATGTGTGCACGATATCAAGCCGCCCCTAAGGAAAGCCATCTAATGGCGGTCAAAAGAGTCTTTTGATATTTGATTGATACCCCATCTTTTGGCCTTTGGTACCCGAAGGGAGCAAGCTTTGAGCTTGTAGGGTACTCGGACTCGGATTGGGCGGGAGACAAAGTGGATAGGAAGTCAACTTCCGGGGCTTGCCAATTTCTTGGTAGGTCTTTGGTTAGTTGGTCTTCCAAGAAGCAAAATTGTGTGTCTCTCTCCACCGCCGAAGCCGAGTATGTGGCGGCCGCGAGTTGTTGTGCTCAACTCCTTTGGATGAGGCAAACCATGGAGGATTATGGTGTTCACTTTGACAAGGTGCCACTCTTGTGTGACAATGAGAATGCCATCAAGATTGCCCATAATCCGGTTCAACACAACAAGACCAAGCACATCGAGATCCGCCACCATTTCATCCGTGACCATGTCAACCGAGGTGAGATTACCTATCTTATGTAGGTACACAAGACCAACTCGCCGACATTTTCACCAAACCCCTTGATGAAGCAAGATTCCGAGAGTTGAGGCATGAGTTGAATATCCTAGACTCTTGCAATGTGGCTTGATCGTGTGCACTCATTCCCATATGATAGCGTGTGGTCCCATCTAGGTGTGGGCATGGAGATAGGGGGAGTGCGGTCCTAATTAATTGGGCTATCCCTCCCCCCATAATGCCAATAGCAAGCAATGTGTTTTGGGATAATTTTGAGCTTAATTGATGAGTTTTGGTCTTGGGCCCAAGATATATCTTCGTGGTGCCATACCTTTATACTCAAACATGGTGGCTTCGGCCACCGACCTCCTAAGTGGAGGTTTGTTCCCATTTGAGCCTTATTTGCATTTTATTGCCTTTTCAATGGGAATGTGTTCATGTTTGGGCTTATTTGAGTTTTATTTGCATTTTTGCAAACATGAACACTAAGTACCACTCAGTGACCTCTTTCTGACCCAAGCCTATCCCTTTCATCTAAAACTTGCTCCATCTTTCAAAGAAACATGCTCAAATACACAGCTGTGTAATCTGGTCGAGGCAGGCCGGAGACTCCGGGGTTTGCACCCCGGAGACTCCGGTGTCTGGAGGCCGGAGACTCCGGGTGATCAGCCCCAAAGACTCCGGCCCTAGCGGTTTTCACCCTGGGTAAAAAGGGTCGGGGTGAGGGCAACCCAGCCGGTTACCCTCATTCACCCCCCACCCTTCTTCTCTCCCAGGACGCCACCGCCTCCCCCAGGTCGCCGCCGGGCGCCTCCCCGGCCCCAGATCCGCCGTTGCCGCCGGCCTCCCTCCTCTCCAAGCCTCCGGAAGCTTCTCCCTCCGGCTTGCTTGCTTCTCCATGGAGCCATCCGGTATTTTCCTCCTCCTCCCATCTAGATTCCTCTAGATTCAAGGGATTGGAAGATGTACTTGTTGTTTGTCCATGGGATTACTCACTTTCGGCAATTTGAGTATCTAGCATCGTGTAGAATCAGTTTTGTGCAAATTTTCGAGCAAACCCTAGCCTCCTTTGTCTGACTCGTGTTGCCCGGAGTCTCCGGGGTCCAAACCCCGGAGACTTTGAAGTCTCCGCCCTCTCAAGGCCAGAGACTCCGGGGTCAGATACCGGAGACTCCGGTGTAGATCGAACTTTTCCCAATTTGGCTCCACAAGATGCTATTCTCCTTTCATCTGAGCATGTTTTTGACTCTTCCCTTGCTACTTCGTGCCATTCCCTTCACAGGTAGCAGTGCAGGTGGTCGTCGCAAGCGTCTCCCTAGGAAGCACACCTTTGACTATGACCCGGCCAAGGACTGTTATGTGGAAAGGCAGAGTGCTGCTGCTGTTGCTAGGGATGCTCTGAAAGAGAAAGCTCGGTTGGCTCAGTTGGCTAAGGAAGAAAGGGCCAAAAAGGCCAAGTTTGATCGCTTGCCAACTCTCAAGGGTATGTCACTTCCCGAGTTTGCAGATATGAGGAAGAGGAAGATGTATGATTTGCCAAGGAACACAAATGATCATTGTTTTCATCGAAGGGAGCAAGAACTCATTTGCACCGAGCTCTATGCCAACCTCACCCACCAAGTTTGCCCTCAAAAGGTGGTTGATTTTGAACATCTCCACAAGAGTGATTACTTCAAGGAAGCCCTTTGGATCACCGAAAAGCTTGGTCTTCACCCTCTCATGCAACTCAAGCAAGACTACAACATTCTCCTCGTGCACCAATTCTTTGCAACACTTGTGTTTGGAGATGGAGAAGAACTTCCCATGACTTGGATGACCGGTGATCAAGTTGTCCAATCCAACTTCATTGAGTTTGCCGAAGAGCTTGGGTATCCATTCAAGGGGAACCATGCATCATGTGGTGCAAGGATGCATCTCTCCGGAGTTGCCTACAACAAGAAGGCGCTTGCTCCCCTCTATGGTAAGCTCACCAAAGATGCCGTTGATCAAGGCAAGAAGATTGTTGTTGGGGAGTCCTATGGTCTGAGAACAAGATACAACATTCTCCTCCGTTTGTTCCATGAGAATATTGCCCCAAGTGCGGGAAATTTGGATGCTCTTCGTGGTGGGTTGGTCAACCTACTTACCTACTCTCATGAAGTCTTTTGCAAAGGACAAGAAGCTCAAGTTCAACCCATTGATGTCATGGACTTCATTCACCGGGAAATGTATGAGTGCATTCTTTCCAAGAAAGCCCTGGTCTATGCTCCGTATGTGATGAAGCTTATCAAGAGGAAGTCTCCCAACTACTCTCTTTGTGTTGACATCTCTAAGTTGGTTGAGCACAAAACCGTGAAGCCTCAAAAGAAACCGGCACCGGGTGTGACCAATGAACCCTTTGCCTCCGCTAGTGAAGATGAAGAAGATGAAGATATGGAAGGTGGTGAGGATGATGTTGATGAGGAAGGAGAAGAGGGTGAGGAAGAGATTGAAGAAACTCGGACTGCTCCTCCTTCTCCACCTAAGAGGAGAAGCAAGAATGCTAGCAATGTGCCTTTTCCTTTGCGCAACAAAGAAGAAGTCAACAAGGAGATCAAGAAACTTTCTTGGTTCAAGAGGACCATGCTTTGCATGGGAGTGGATATTCGCAAGGAGCAACACAACATCTATATTCAGAACAAGCACATCACTCACAACCAAGGCTTGATGGTTGATCACCTTCGTGCTATCCGCAACCTCCCTCCTCCAGAGCATCCTCCTTTAGACTCAGATGATACTCTCAGCTATGGTGCTTGGAACAAAGAGATGGGCAGCTCACTCCAATGGGGAGATTTCGATGAAGTTTCCAAGCCCAACTATCCGTCCTCCTCCAGTCGTGGCAAGGGTCCTATGGGTGATGATGAAGATCCTTCCTATGAGGGCAATGACGAGGACGACGATGAGTGACTTGTTGGGACGTGTAGCATCGCTCGTTTCCCCTTTTTGGTGTCTCGATGCCAAAGGGGGAGAAGAGTTCTATTAGTTTGTTATCGGGGATTTGCAAGGGTCGGGCACAAGCATTTCTTTTGTTGAGCTTTCATTTGCCTATGCTTGTGCTCTCTTCTAGTACTTAGTTCTTTAAAAAAAAAATTGAACTTCGTTGTGGTACCTATCTTAATATGGCGTGAGACTTGTGGTGTGTTTTATTGTAATGGTCATGCCTTATTACTTCATATTGTTCTCTATGTATTATGCATATGATCTTGGTCCATTACTTTTAGGGGGAGCTTTGTGTCTAGTATGTGTGCATTTGCATCAAGCTTTTGTTGTAGGTTGCACACATCTAGGGGGAGCTCACCCTATTCTTGTTGATCTTTTTCTTGAACCTGAGTATTGTCATCAAACACCAAAAAGGGGGAGATTGAAAGAGCATTTTCTTGCAAAATCTATTTTTGGGTGTTTGTTGTCAATACTCAGGTATCTAACCATTTTGTCTCAGTATAATCTCCTTTGTAGGTGGAAATCAAAAGATTATTTGTTGCTGGCATTTCTGCGTCGGAGACTCCGGGTCTCCTGCCCGGAGACTCCGGTGTTCACACACCGGAGACTTTGGGCCAGGGACCGGAGACTCCGGCCCAAGCCTCCGGGGTCCTTTTTCGTCGGGTGTCGCTCGCCCCAGATATGGGGGCGGAGACTTTGTCCAGAAACTTTGGCAGGAGCTTGTCTCCGGCCCGGAGACTCCGGCCTTGGCGACTTACCCCGAAGACTTGGGGCTCTGAACCCGGAGACTCCGGCCTAAAAAGGCAGCAACGGCTAGTCCCTATCTTGGACTATATAAAGGCTTCTTCCACCTCAAGTCAAGGCTGTGGCTCACACTCTCTCACCTCCATTGCTGCCAAGCTCCAAAGCTCTAGATCTCCACCTCTAGCCAATAGAACTTGAATCCCTTTGAGGATTCGAAGGAGGAGACCTAGTCCATCATCTTCACCGAAGGAATTTCATTTCCCCCTCCATTTGCTTGGAGGATTTGAGCCTAGGGTTTGTTGGAACCCTAGGTATTGTAAGTGCTTGATTGCCTCATCTCTGAGGTGATTCTAGCCTCCGTGGCGTTCTTGGGAGCCTCCAATTAAGTTGTGGAGTTGTGCCCCAAGCTCCGTGTAAGGGATTCGTGGTTCCCCCAATACCACCGCTTAGTGGAATCGAGCTAGCCTCCGTGGCTTGCTCACCGGAGAACAAGGTGAGCCTTTGTGGCGTTGGTAGACTCCGTGTCACCACACATCTCCAACGTAGACGTACTTCCCCTCAAAAGGAAGGAACTACGGGAATACATCCTTGTGTCTCCGGTCTTCACTCTTCGGTTATTTCTTTCCCTTACTTGTATCTTACTAGTTACTTGTTTACTTGCATGCTTGCCACTCTTAGGAAATTCACCTAGTTGCACATCAAGTGAATTTACTTTGTGTCAAGCCTTAAAATTGAAAAAGATTAAAAAATTGACTTAGCGCCTATTCACCCCCCCTCTAGTCGCCCGTACCGATCCTTTCATAGTTGATATGTCTCCAACGTATCTATAATTTTTGATGCTCCATGCTTGTTTTTACACCATTTGCCTACTGTTTCGTTACACTTCGTGGCACTTTTATGCATTTTTCAGAACTAACCTATTAACAAGTCGCCACAGTGCCAGTTCCCTGTTTTCTACTGTTTTTGAGTTTCAGAAGTGATACACAAGAAATATTCTCGGAATTGGACGAAACAAGTCCTGAAGTCTTATTTTCCCCGGAAGCTTCCAGAGATCCAAAGAGGAGATGGAGTGGGGCCACGAGGTGGCCACACACCAGGGCGGCGCGGCCCAGGCCCTGGCCGCGCCCCCTACGTGTGAGACCGCCTCGGTCCACTTCTGACGATACCCCTTCGCCTATAAAGACCCCCCGACGGAAAAAAACTTAAGGACCCGATCAATTTTCCAGAACACATCGCGATCCGCCGCCGCCGTCGACCCGAAGATCGGGAGGGTCCAGAAGCTCTTCCCGACACCCTGCCGGAGAGAGAAATCGCCACCGGAGGTCTTCTTCATCGCCATGCTTGCCTCCGGAGCGATGAGTGAGTAGTCTACCTTGGACTATGGGTCCATAGCAGTAGCTAGATGGTTGTCTCCTCCACCATGTGCTTCATGTTTAGATCTCATGAGCTGCCCTACATGATTGAGATCACCGTTATGTAATTTTACATGTTTGGTTTGTTGGGATCCGATGAATATTGGTGTTATGATTGAGTTGCTATACTGAAATATATCTTTTGTTATCTCTATGTTGTTTATGATCTTGCATGCTCTCCGTTGTTAGTAGCTATCTTGGCCGAGTAGTTGCTCGTGACTCCAAGAGGGGGTATTTATGCTCGATAGTGGGTTCATGTCTCTATTTAATCTGGGGGAGTGACAGAAACCTCTAAGGTTGTAGATGTGCTGTTGCTACTAGGGAGAAAACAACATTCATATGCTCAAGGGCATATGCTTTGTTTACATTACACACTTTGCTTAATGCAATTATCTGTTGTTCGCAACTTAATACTTGTGGAGTTCTCGGATTGATTCGCCACAAGTGGATTATTAGTCATAGATGCAGTTGGATGGCGGTCTATGTATTTTGTTGTAATGCCCAGAGTAAATCGCATAGTGATCTTCTTGACATATCACGTTTATCTTTATTCTATCAATGGCCCAACTGTAATTTGTTTACCCAGCATGTGCTATTTATCTTATGGAGAGACACCACTAGTGAACTGTGGACCCCAGTCCTATTTCCATCATATTGCTATCACCTGTTTACTTTACTCGCACTGTTTGCTTTACTCGTATACTTCTACTGTTTTCCACTCGATACGCTCATAACCTTTGTTTCAAGCAAACCGGTGAGATTGACAACCTCATCGCAAGTTGGGAACAAAGTACTTGGTTGTGTGTGTGCAGGTTCCACGTTGCAGCTAGCAAAGCAAAGCTTGGACGAGGCGCCATATATAAATTGTCCGAAGCTGTCGCTAAGCCAGTCCGCATCACCTTCAGTCGTATTGTCTGCTCTTCTCCTGAACGATTAAACCTTGGTTTCTTAACTGAGGGAAAACTTGCTGCTATCTTCATCAAACCTTCTCTTGGGGTTTCCCAACTGGCCGGTTATTTACTTCATCAACTCGGTAGCATCAATAGTATGCGAGTAAAGTAAACAGTGTGAGTAAAGTAAACAGGTGATAGCAATATGATGGAAATAGGACCGGGGTCCATAGTTCACTAGTGGTGTCTCTCCATAAGATAAATAACACATGCTGGGTAAACAAATTACAGTTGGGCAATTGATAGAATAAAGATAAATGTGATATGTCAAGAAGATCACTATGCGATTTACTCTGGGCATTACAACAAAATACATAGACCGCCATCCAATTGCATCTATGACTAATAATCCACTCTCGGGGATATCATCCGAACACCCCATGAGTATTAAGTTGCGAACAACAGATAATTGCATTAAGCAAAGTGTGTAATGTAAACAAAGCATATGCCCTTGAGCATATGAATGTTGTTTTCTCCCTAGTAGCAACATCACATCTACAACCTTAGAGGTTTCTGTCACTCCCCCAGGTTAAATAGAGACATGAACCCACTATCGAGCATAAATACCCCCTCTTGGAGTCACTAGCAACTACTCGGCCAAGATAGCTCATGAGATCTAAACATGTAGAATTACATAACGGTGATCTCAATCATGTAGGGCAGCTCATGAGATCTAAACATGAAGCACATGGTGGAGGAGACAACCATCTAGCTACTGCTATGGACGCATAGTCCAAGGTAGACTACTCACTCATCGCTCCAGAGGCAAGCATGGCGATGAAGAAGACCTCCGGTGGCGATTCCCCTCTCCGGCAGGGTGCCGAGAAGAGCTTCTGGACCCTCCCGATCTTCGGTCGACGACGGCGGCGGATCGCGATGTGTTTCTGGAAAATTGATCGGGCCCTTAGGTTTTTCCCGTCGGGGGGTCTTTATAGGCGAAGGGGCATCGTCAGGAGTGGACCGATGCGGCCTCACACATAGGGGGCGTGGCCAGGGGCCAGGCCGCGCCGCCCTAGTGTGTGGGTACCTCGTGGCCCCACTCCGTCTCCTCTTCGGATCTCTGGAAGCTTCCGGGAAAATAAGACTTCAGGAACTTGTTTCGTCTAATTCCGAGAATATTTCCTGTGTAGCACTTCTGAAACACAAAAACAGCATAAAACAGGGAACTGGCACTATGGCGACTTGTTAGTAGGTTAGTTCCGGAAAATGCATAAAAGTGCCACGAAGTGTAACGAAACTGTAGACAAATGGTGTAAAAACAAGCATGGAGCATCAAAAATTATAGATACGTTGGAGACGTATCGGTGAACTGCCAGATATATAGTGGGCAAGCGCAGCTTATAATCTTAATAGTATATGTTGTATATGCCCCATGTGTTTGATAAAATGCACAACCGCCAGGCCATTGAGCGAGCTCCCCGGTTCATTAATTTATGCAAGTTGGTTCTTGCGGATCAATTAATTGCATCTTGTAATGTCCTTTTATTATAACTAGCATTACCCCAGGTGTTGTATAACTTCAATTTTAATAGCGCTTCCAAATAATAGTGTATACCCGAAGTCTACTCATCTTTAACTAGCACTGAGTATCACTTAATACTAATTTCATATCTTTAAATTTATGTGGATTGTGTTTAGATGCTCATGTGATAAATATTAACAACATAAATGACAACATGAAGCACATTTTTTGTTTGTGCACTGTTATCTCCACATTCTTGCTATTTGCTGGATGTTTCTGTAGGGGCCTTTTGTATGGCTCCCATACCTTGGAAGTAATTTATTAAGCTTAGTGGGTCTATTCAAGCTTTAGATTGCAATCGGCAATTTTAAGAGCTCGGTGAGGAAATATCACCATATTAAGGAAGCAGGCATATATAAAGTCATATTGGTCAAAACAACCAAAAGTGGCACACAAATACATGTTTGTGAATTACAATAATGTTTTGATCACCATCTATGTTTGTTTTTCCATGAAAACATCATGTGAATTTAAATAGATTTATAAAAAATATCAAAAGCCCGTAGTAAAGCACGGATATTCAATCACCATATTAAGGAAGCAGGCATATATAAAGTCATATTGGTCAAAACAACCAAAAGTGGCACACAAATACATGTTTGTGAATTACAATAATGTTTTGATCAACATCTATGTTTGTTTTTTTATGACAACATCATGTAAATTTAAATAGATTTATAAAAAATTATTAAAAGCCTGTAGCAAAGCACGGGCATTCAACTAGTGGTAGTAAACTAGTACTCCGTACTATTACTACTTTTCGGTTTTCCTATCCTCTTTCTAAAGCCTCTCTCTCCCTAAAAAAAACTCTTCTAAATCCCTAGCCCACCACCGTCCCGGCGTCCCCAGCCGCCGCCGTGCCGTACCTTTGCCGCCGCCGCCGCCGTTCACCCCCACCCCCCCCCGGTCGTCAACACTCCCGGCAGTCTCACGCGCGCCCCGCCCCGCCGCCACCGTCCCCGTTCTCCCCACCGCGGGGACATCGCGCGCGTCCCTGCCGTCTCCTCACCACCCCGTCCGCAGCTCCGGCGGCCATCGAGTTTCGCTTCAAGGTATGGCCCTGCGGTTGTTCATCGATTGGTGAAAGCCCAGCGCCCATCTCTACCGCGCCCCTGTGAATCGCGTCGCCCATGCTCCTGCGGCGGCTGCAGCGCCGCAAATGTGTCGCCGAGTGCTGCAGACGCGTCAGGGCTCCTCCACCGGCTGAATCATCATCTGCCCGCCGACGCCGCTTCTCCGTGATCGCTGCCTGGGCGCAACCAGCCGACGACACCTCCAGCGGCGACGACGCCGACGAGAAGCCCGCCTGCTGCGGCGCTCCTGGCGAGACTGCCCAGAGCAGAGGCCGCGCTCTCACCTCTGCCAGAGTCGTCCAGAACCTACAGTTCCTCAGGAGGAGGCCCGATGTTGCCTTGGCTTACTTCAGGGACACCGAGAGCGTCGGCTTCACCCACGACCTGTCTACCTACGCGGAGATCGTGGACATCCTGTCCCGTTCCGGCCAGTCGAGGATGCTCTTCTCCCTGTTCCGTGAGATCGTCTCGCCCGAGGGCGGCGGCGGCGGTCCTCAAGTCCTGCCGCTCATGGAGCATCTTAAAAGAAGAACCTGCGCTGCTCCAGAGTCGCTCGTGTCGGCGACCAATTGCTTAGTCAAGGCATACATCATCTGCCACAGTGTGCAGGATACAGTAGGGCTGTTTGGTGAGCTTTGCAGGCTTGGAGTTGTCCCGGCAGCTTGGGCTTGCAACGTGCTTCTCAAGTTTGCAGCCGAGAGCGGCGACTCGGAGGTTGTTTTATCAGCTTATGATCAGATGAAGCTCCTTGGGCTGGCTTTGGATGCTCATGCGTTGGGCATTATTACCAGGTCTCTTTTTCAAGAAAAGAAGGCAGACAAAGCCTTCCAAGTGTGGGTTGAGATGATTGAATTGGGAGCGAAACCAGATATAAATGGATACTCGCTGTTTTTAACTGGCCTGTGTGATTGCGGAAAGATTGATTTGGCTTATGCTATTCTGCAAGAGATCATCAGGGAGGGGGTTCAAGTGGACGCCATGGCTTATAACAAGGTGATGGACGGGCTATGCAAGGAAATGAGACTGGAGGAGGTTGAAAAGCTCTTGGAGAAAAAGACTAGACTAGGATTCACCCCGGATATATATGGCTATAGCTATCTCATCCGGAGTTACTGCAAAGAGGGCAACATACTTAAGGTGTTGGATCATTATCAGGCAATGGTGTCCCATGGTCTCGAAACAAACTGCCACATCGTGAGTTACATTCTGCAATGCTTTACCAAGGTAGGCATGACATCTCATGTTACTGAGCATTTCCAGAAATTTAGAGATTCCGGAGTTCGTATAGATGGGGTTCTGTATAACATTGCTATGGATGCTTCTTGCAAGCTTGGGAACATGGATGAGGCGGTTAAGCTACTGGGAGAAATGAAGACTGACGGTCTTGCTCCTGACAGAATCCACTATACATGCCTGATCAAGGGTTACTGTTTGAAGGGAGATATACTAAATGCGCAGCAAGTGTTTGAAGAGATGCTGAAGGCAAATGTAAAGCCAGATGTCGTTACATATAACATTCTGGCCAGTGGATTTGGCAGGAGTGGTCTTGTTACGGAGGTGTTTGATCTTCTAGACCATATGCAGGATCAAGGGTTAGAACCTAATTCACTTACTTATGGTATAGCAATTGATGGGTTTTGTAGAAGAGGCAACCTTAGTGAAGCAGAGGTGCTATTTAATATTGTGGAAGAGAGAGGAATTGATCAAATTGAAGTATTGTACAGTTCAATGGTTTGTGGCTATTTAAATTCAGGCTGGACTGATCATGCTTACGTGCTTTTTCTTAGGGTTGCTAAGCAAGGAAAACTTGTTGATCGTTTCACAAGTTCAAAGTTGATAAATGATCTTTGTAGGGATGGAAATGCCCAGGGAGCTTCAAATGTATTTAGCACCATGTTAGAAAAGAATGTTGTTCCTGATCTACTTTCATATAGCAAGCTCATAGCAGCCTATTGTCAGACAGGAGATATGCAGAATGCTCGTTTATGGTTCCATGATATGGTTCAGCAAGGACTTGCTGCTGATGTTATTGTATACACTGTGCTAATGAATGGTTACTGCAAGGTTGGTCGGATGCAAGAAGCTTGCACATTATTTGTTCAGATGACAAGTTTAGGTATTAAGCCTGACGTAGTTGCATATACTGTGCTACTGGATGGTCACCTAAAAGAGGACCTGCAGAGATGCTGGCAGGGCATTAGTAAGGAGAGAAGGAGCTTTCTTCTTAGAGCAAAGCAGAACCGGTTGCTCAACTCTATGAAAGAAATGGAAATCGAACCTGATGTTCCTTGTTACACTGTATTGATTGATGGGCAGTGCAAAGCAGATTATCTAGAGGATGCCCGGGGACTATTTGATGAAATGTTGCAGAAAGGACTTGCTCCTGATCTTTATGCATACACGGCTCTTATAAATGGATATTGCAGCCAGGGAGAAATAGCAAAGGCGGAAGATCTTTTTCAAGAAATGGTAGATAGGGGAATAAAACCAGATGTACTCACCTTTTCTGTCTTAAATCAGAAAGTCTTGAGACCAAGGCGGGATCAGCCATATGTATGATTTTCCAGCAGTTATGTCAACCAAAATCATGTCAACAGCAAGGTAATGTACTTGAAGTCATGAATTTCTGGAAGTCTGGAATTAAGATTTATTTTGTTACTTCCACTTGATTATGTGATGACAATATGATTATCTTATCTAGTCTTGTTCTTATTGCTTTATGTATTGTTCTGTAATGCTCTTACCATGCATATGTTCATATACGCTTTGCAGACAGCTGTCGGGTTGTTTTTCTTGAGCTGCAAAATCCAGCACACAGGGAACAGTGCCAATTTATGTTGATGGGCAAGGTCTGCTACTTTAATGTATTAGCTGCATTTCTTTTGCTAAATAATGAGACAATGAAAAATTGGTGTCTATTGTGGACTAGGCTTTGAAGGAGGCAGGGGAAGGGCTCTGGGCTCTCACCCCAGGACGCGAAGTAGATGAGGTATTCTTCATTTTTCTTGCTTGATTAATACCTCAGAGCATCCTCTTTATATTAGGCCTCACAATCAAAACTACGTGAAAAAATGTTGATCTTATCTCTACCCGCTTAAGGCCAAGCTAAATGATATTTTCCTTAGGCTCATAAATCTTTGAATGGAATCTAATTTACATTTTTTTATCTTGAAGTTAGCATGACATGTTGACTTCTTTTCTTCAGTAATCATCGCTTCATCATGTTTTTTTTTGGAGTCGCCTGGCGCTGTATTCTGGTTTCTGGAGCATTGGTTAATCTATTCATATCAAATTCCATCGAGATGATTCTGCAAGCCTGCTGCCACTTCTACCAAGGCAAGTCTTCCCTTATTTTGGTTCTCGCTTAACGCTTATTCCTGCATGCTGAGCTATGGAATACTGGTGACCAGATCCTTTCTTTTCCATTTTTTCTCACATGGTCCTCTGTAAGAACCTATATCACCTAGGTGTATATACTGTCGTCGTGAGAAAAATTGATGATCTTATCTGCTGAGACATCACATTAGCTTGACTAGATATACTAGGATGTGTTACATTTGATGTTTATGGGTTGCAAGTTGCAACCAACTTCTACTTCCAAATTCCAGGGTGATAGCATACCATGCATTCACGTAAGATAAACTGTATCTGCATCGATAAATCTGGAATGCAGAGTCATGGTGACTACTGTTTATGCTTCAAACCTGAATTGAGTTGTTCTCTACATGAGATGCCAATGGTCAGATGACATGTTTACGTTGGTGATAGAACCTGTTGTCCATGAAATTTGCATACTATAATCATCTATCTCTACAAGAAAATTCCTGGCTATAGGAAACGCTAATGGTACACTTGTGTTGTACATACATCCTAAAATATCGCTAAGCATGGGCTTCCTTTAGTGTTCCTTTACCTTTTTCTACAGTGGAGGTGAACTGATTCTGTGAAACAAGTCAATGAACATGGTAATTGCATCAAGGGGAAAGTTGGTCCTTCACATTCCAACTACCCATATTTTAGCTGGACAACTGCTAAGGATAATTAGGGATACTTATCCCTCTAATTCTGTGATGTGGACCTCTCTTTGATGGCCTTCCTGCGCCTAGGTCTGGCCCCACATAACATACCGCAACAAGATCACAAGCTAAAACCTTTACAACTGGAGATGCAACAGCCAGTTACTTTCAGCAACACTGGCTTTTGACTGGATATTGTTGCATGATGCCAAAAGAACCTATTTATGTGCTTTTTCGGCTTATAAGCCAAAGTCCAAAAAAGCCAGAGAAAGCCTAACCTATTTATGATGTCATGTGGTCACAACTCGTGATAAACAAAAGGTGAATCATGGCGACAAACATAAGCACGAAAACATAGCAAAATTCTAACATTCAAACTGAAGGTCATGGCCCCAGTTTCCTTAAAGTTGCTGCATCCAGCCAAATGCTGACATGATGAGGAGTACCTACTCTCCCAGAACTGGAAAACTATTGGAACAGTTTACCAAAAGGAAATTAAATAATTTTATGATATTTGTTAGCATGCTAGATATCCAGGTGTAATAATCCATAAGCGATAAACTGTGAGCAAACCATGTCTCACTACTGATCCATATTATCCCACCATTACTATATTTTCAGCATTTCAAACTCCCCCTCACCAAGAAAAAATTCAAGCCAACATCAAATCACCATAAACATCTTCCTGATTCCTCCATGACCTCAATACATCTTAAACTAATTCCACTACAAATTACAGTGAATGACTCGTGAAACACAATGCCTTAGTTTGTAGGTATCTGGGCACAAAGCGGGCACATACACAACTTCAACTCATACTATGCCTTGTTGCCATTTTTAAACAGAGATAGTTCTACAACCTAATGTTTGGCTCTCATTTTTATATATCATATGTTTATATATCAAAAACAAGCAAGTAAATGCAGCGATGAGATATCAATATGTGCATACCACAGTGCCTTGATGGAGGACAGCCAAAGATATCAGCTCTTGATCATCATCAGCCTCACCAACCTATAACCTAGAGGGTTGCCCTGAAGATGAAGAGAAAAGGTTCAACTGAGAGGTACTACTAAAGAACAACAAGAGATTCAGAAATGAATGAAAGCAAAGCTTAATCATGTCCTGTTCGAATGCAAAGATGCCAAAACAAAACAGACAATTGCAGAAGCAGCTGCTATACTTGAGGCAGTGACAAAGCACACCTAGAGTGACTCTCTGGAAGTACTGCAAGTGCAGACCCACTTTCTTCGCATTTTTCCTTCATGGTATTATTTTCCTCCACCATACAGAACTGTCATGCAGTTCACTAAAATAAACATGCAGGCTGTGTGCTAGCATCACCAGTAATTACCACACTTGACCAACTACTAGGATAGACTTAAGTAGCACAGCTGAACTCATCCAACCATTTGTTCCCAAATCCCAACGAACAGACATGCCCAGCAGCTTCTAAATCAGATGCAACTTTAGCAGAGTGGCTTCACTGATATAGCAGAGTCTAGGTTTTGCTTACATATGTATTACAGTGGCACTACATGCAATGCACATAATGCAGAACAGTAAAAATGAGTTCTTTCAAGGAACCATATACCATAAATGAAAGCTCAGCAGGAGATATTTGATCTTTCATGATCTTTCATGCGACAAATAAACTCAGCACACAGATTACCTTCAAAAATCATTCGAGTGAACATTATAATTAAAAAAAATTGTGTGACTAGAAATATCCCATACGCAAACTTCCATCCAAATGAAGAGCAAACAACATTCTCAATAATACAGGGAGCAGCGAGGACCAATCTGAAAAGACAAAAACCAAACCCAAGACCCATTTGCCATTCTCCTTCTCGGTCTTGAACAGCAATCAGTTCAAGCTGAACACTTGTAAGGATCATCAGAAGAGAGCAACTGCAGCATTCACATCTAACCTGAGGCTCCCTTCCTCGGCTTTATTGCTGAAGAACACCCATCTCATTGTAAGCTTCCACTGCTCCAGCTGCATCCTGCACGGACAGCGAAATGAATAAATGATCAAATTTAACTACAGGCATAAAACACAAAGAAATTCACTCTACCTCCGAGAAGGGCAAAAGTGCAACTGACACCATCTGGCGTAGTGGCTGCGGTTTGATCTTGGGCGAGCCACCGTGGCTGCATCCCAACTTTCAAGCGAACGGAGGCAGTGGCGGCGACTTTGACAAACACGCATTGCGCAGTGGACATGGCCAGAGCCCTGATGGCTTCAGATACACAACACGGTGGCTGCTGCTCCGTGCTCTGGGGTAGGTGCTCTCAGCGTGACAGGGGTGTGCCACCATAATCATGGGCTACAGGGAAGCTAGAGTTGAAGAGGAGGCAAGGCAGGATGAGCATAAAGGCAATTGTTGCATTTTAGGTGATGGAAATGATAAATGCGATGTTTTAGTACTACTTGGCAGCAAATAAGGCATTCAGTGTCAGGGTGGTATAGTGCAGATTAAGCAGTATCGTCTAAATTTACAATTTAAATCTCTTAGAGATATTTCTTGATTTCCAAGTTAGTTATTTCCAAGTTTGTTAGTTGGCTTAGCCTCCAAGTTTGTAAGCTGGCTATATAATGCCTAGCCTTTTCGATCAATAGACAAGAAAGAAAATAGTCTCAATTATCCCTCCCAATTATCTCCCTGCTCTTGTTGTGCGGCAGCCTCCTCTTGGCTGGGCGTCGCACCTCACCTGTCCAGGGCCATCTAACCTACCCCCCTACCACGTTCATAACAGCTTGGTATCAGATTCAGATCGGTCATGGCCGCTACCGCTGCAGATCTCGACAAGATCAACACCACCCTCATCTCCCTCATGAAGCGTCTGGACGGCATCGACCAACAGATGGTGGAACAGGGCAAGAAGATTGATTCCTTGACTGGTGATCTGCGGGATACCATGCAGCAGGTCCGTGCCCATAATCTGGCTATCATCAAGTTAGAGAATGGCACACCACAAAGCACGACAAGCAAAAGGGATCTGATGGATTGCTGCCCCAACCTGAAACTGATCCCAAGGCTGCAAACTGTTAAGCTTCATGCACTAGCCAACGCAACCAAAAGTCCAAACTGATGGAAAGGGCTAGTACAATTCACTTATACACTTCAACACCCCCACTCACGTGTGACGGGAGAAGAGAAAGTCAACACGTGGACACAAAGGGGGGTGACAGCAATTTTACAATAAATTGCGAAAACCAGGACTTGAACACGAGACCCTGGGCTCTGATACCATGTTAAGCTTCATTCACTAGCCAACGCAACCAAAAGTCCGAACTGATGGAAGGGGCTAGGCAATTCACTTATACACCCCCACTCACGTGTGACGGGAGAAGAGAAAGTCAACACGTGG
Organism: Dactylis glomerata; assembly: GCA_007115705.1. Lineage (NCBI taxonomy): Eukaryota > Viridiplantae > Streptophyta > Magnoliopsida > Poales > Poaceae > Dactylis > Dactylis glomerata. The sequence goes on along the minus strand of QXEO01001381.1, from coordinate 266,215 downwards.
AACGTGGACACAAACGGGAGAAGAGAAAGTCAACACGTGGACACAAAGGGGGGCAACAACAATTTTATAATAAATTGCGAAAACTAGGACTCGAACTCAGAAAGGATATATCCTCCATCGGATAGGTCGAGGAGGTGGGGCGAGGATAGAAAGGACGCGTCTCATTAAACGTGACATCACGAGAAATGCGCATCCGACGACCAACGGGGTCCCAACACCGATAGCCCTTATGCTCATCACTGTATCCAAGAAAGACACACTCAACAGACTGAGCGGTCAGTTTGGTGCGTTCACGAGGGGCAAGAAGAACATAACAAACGCAACCAAACGAACGAAGCGCCGAGTAATCAGGAGGATGACCAGAGAGGCGCTCTAGAGGAATACCACCCTGCAGAGCAGCAGAGGGTTGAATATTGACGAGATAGGTGGCAGTGGAAACAGCCTTAGCCCAAAAGTGAGGCGGAAGAGAAGTGGCAATCATCAACGCACGAGTCGTCTCAAGAAGGTGACGATGCTTGCGCTCAGCCACACCATTCTGAGCATGAGCACCAGGACAAGAACTCGAGACCATGGGCTCTGATACCATGTTAAGCTTCATGCACTAGCCAACGCAACCAAAAGTCCAAACTGATGGAAAGGGCTAGTACAATCCACTTATACACTTCAACACAAACAACCATCCCCCACGCTTCTTCAAGATGGAATTTCCCATCTATGACGGAGAAGTTGATCCGCTGGTATGGCTAAACTGCTGCGAGCAGTTCTTTGACACGCAGCGCACGCCATCCACTGAAAAGGTGGGCCTTGCGTCCTTCCACTTGACGGGCGACGCACAATTGTGGTATCAACAGTACAAGGGTGCCCATGGACATCCAACCTGGCGCCGCCTCACTGAATTGATAAATATTCAGTTCGGGCCACCGTCTCGCAGTAATGCCCTAGGGGAGCTCATCTCCTTCAAGCGCACCGGGACTGTTGCCGAGTTCAACAAGAAGTTCAATGCACTGTTGTGCCGAGCACCGCAACTTCCGGAAGATCAGGTGGTTTCCATCTACACCACTAACCTCCAGGAGCCTTTGCAGATTGATGTGGAGATGTGGAGGCCGGGTAGCCTGATGGACGCCATGAGTTTGGCACGCTCCTGCGAGCAGCGTGCACAATGGACAACCACAACAGATCAGCAACTAGCTGCCCCTACTATCCCAGCAGCACCACCTCCGGGACAGGCGACAGTAGCAGCTCCAGCAAATACACCACGCCGCACACTTACACCTGCAGCAATGGCAAACCGCCGCGAGCAAGGCCTATGCTACAACTGTGATGAACGGTTTGTGCCTGGCCACCGCTGCAAGAAACTCTTTGTCCTAGAGACCGATCCGGGTGCGGCTGATGGTGACAATCATTAGTCCAGCTCGAGGACGAGCTGCTTCAAAAGGAGGGGAGAGATGTTATGTGGGGCCAGACCTAGGCGCAGGAAGGCCATCAAAGAGAGGTCCACATCACAGAATTAGAGGGATAAGTATCCCTAATTATCCTTAGCAGTTTAAATCTCTTAGAGATATTTCTTGATTTCCAAGTTAGTTATTTCCAAGTTTGTTAGTTGGCTTAGGGCCTGTTTGTTTGGGCTGTGGCTGGCTGGCTGTGCAGGGAAAGCTGCTGTGCAGAGAAAGCTGCTGTGCAGGAAAGCTGTTGTTCTAAGTTGAACCGTTTGGCTAGTTGTCTGGCTGGCTGGCTGTGTGTTGATGAATTGTCTGAAATGCCCTCATGGTTGCTGACTTAAGTGTATTAACGTATTTTTGACCGCAAAATACCATGAATACACAAAAAGTAAGCACACTAGTAATTAATTAAATATACGTTTGTCCAAAATACATACTTGTACGAGTACACAAATAAGATAACATCCATAATGAATAAAGATTCATCCAAACTACATGTCCCTAGTAATTTAGCTAGCACTAATCAATCATCTTCTTCTTGCACTGAACACAGATGTAGCAATGCTATCACGCGTCAAGTCCATGTCAACCGTGTGTAGCCCACTTGGAGCAGTGTCACCAACTAATGTTACTGACTGCCTCTGGACCTTAGGGATGTAATTCTCATCTGAATCACATAGGTCAAATTGTTTGTCACGTAAGTTGGAGTCCCTAATGAAATTGTGAAGCGCAATGCAAGCAAGGATGATTCTTTTCTGTGTAACCAGACCATACGAAGGAATTTGCTTCAATATGCGCCACTTGTTTTTCAAGATGCCAAATACACGCTCTATAGCATTCCGAAGCGATGAGTGTAGATAGTTGAAAATCTCCTTCTTTCCTGTTGGTCGCCCTTCTCGACGAAAGTCAGGTATATGATAAGTGTTATTCTTAAAAGGAGCTAGGAAACCTTTCCTATTTGGATAACCTGAATCGACAAGGTAATATGTATCTGCACATGAAGGGAAAATATCAAACAAGCAATAAGCATATTATAATCTGAAAGCAATAAAGATAGAGAATATTACCACCAGGAGGTGTCGGGAACTCTACTGGATACTTCTCAATGCTACGTTGCAGAATGCGTGTATCATGTGCCGAACCAGGCCATCCAGCAACAACAAATGTGAATCTCAAATCAAAGTCACATATGGCAAGGAGATTCTGTGATGTGTAACCATGCCTTCCTGTGTGGTTAACCACCTCCTCTGCAGGTACTTCAACCGGAATGTGTGAGCCATCTATGGCGCCAATTGCATCTTTGAAATGTGGCCAGAAGCGTGCATCTTGAAGTCTAGGATGCACATCCTTGAAATTTCGGTCTACTGGCTTTATGTTATCCTTTCCCAACTTGTACAAGCAGTTCAAAACCATATGGAACTTCCTATGAATTGTTTCAGTTGAACGACTAAAATGGTTCTCAACTTGACTAAATGATTGTGGTCCTCCAACCATCCATAGAAACATTCCTAGACATTCAACCGATGACATGTCTCTACTTGACTGTAATCCATAGCTAGAAACTAGAAGGTTGTGCAATTGTTCAAACACTTCAGGATACATTCTAAACATCTTGTAGCATCTTTTCCTATTTCCAAGTTGTTCATTCACCCATTCAATACCTGTTTGTTCTGGGATCCTCCTAGGTTCCTTGTTCAAATACTTCTCGCTATAGAGATTACCATAGTAGCCCAAGACAGCCATGTCACGCGCCAATCCGAGAAAGTGGCGTGTCATTTCATATTCGGCATCACGGTTATCACCACCACCATCCATCTACAAAAAGGAAAATATATCATGTCAAATAGCAGAAGTACATGATACAAAAATAATAAGCTGCAATTGATACGAAAATAGTAACCAGGCTTGCTTTTAGTACTACATGAGACATAAATAGTACCCAGCCAGAGACATATAGCACCCAGATTTACAAATAAAATTGTCTCAATCAAATAAATAGTACCCAGGTTTACAAATAAAATTGTCTCAAACAAATAAATAGTACCCAGGTTTACAAATAAAATTGTCTCAAACAAATAAATAGGACACAAGTAGTCTACAACATGTAAAAAGTCTCCCACACAACCAGACTTGCAACAAATAAATAGTACAATGATACAAATAAATAGTACAGACTGCATCACACATCTACTTGTTCATCTCATTATGTGTCCTCTTCAACCAATCGAGTCTTCCATCAGTTGTTGCAAATGCAGCAAAAACCTCTCTATGATCCCTATTCATGGCCAGCTTGCTTGCTGTGAACATGATATCAGTCCCTTCAAGTACTCCTAACTCTCGAACCATCGCCAAAAATTCCTTCATAGTTGGAACAGATTCATCCTTGCTGCAAGAGCTACCTTCGGTATGCTTTGAGACAAGTGTGCTCAATGCATTGTTGTATGCTGTGAAGAAAGGGCTTTCCTTTTCCTTCTCTCCAGAACCATACTTGCGTTTTCCTGTGATTCTAGAGGATTCTAGAGGCAGAGGCATCATGTTCATCATCCAACAAAATAGGAGCATCCTTGCCATCTCCTGTATCTTCTCCTGCAATGCCTGCGGATTCCCCGGTCACATGTGCCTTCATAAACATGACATCTTGCTGCACCAAGTTAGGAGGTGGCCCATTTCTAAACTTTGCATGATCAGGACGGATCTGAAAGAAAATAACATAATACATACATGAGTCAAATTACTATGATAAAAACTATTCAAAGAAAAACATGACAAGTAGTGAATATAATAACTTACAGCTATGTGATTCTTCCACCAATCATCATCGGCGTCCATAGTTTTTGTTTCGGGATTCCAACCAAGTCCGGTTGCATTTAGCAATTCCATCCATCCCGTGTAATCCTTTTTCAAAGCATCCCATTTGTTTTTGAATTGTTTCTTCACTAATCTAGCCCCTGTTTTTTCAAAGAATTTCTCCTCAACATTCTTGTAACCTTTCCTACTCAAACAACCCCCGTCCCTATTGTTGGCGTTCACTTCATCCATACATATGTCACAGAAAACTTTAGTGTGGAATGCATCCCACACGGCCTTCGACATTGCAAAGTAATACCAAGCTATCACAAAAAAAAGCACTACACAATTACTAGAGGTACCATTTTATTTCCATAGGAGACACATAACAGAATGTCAATAGCATATCAATGGTTCAAAAATATATCTTTCACATCCTTCTCTACAAGAATACCAGCACCAAACTAGCATCTACCATCACATAGCAAGCATCAATAGTAGAACCACACATATCCATGCACAAATAGTAGAACATGCCATAGACAGAGGGACAGAGGGACAGAGGGACGGGGGCTCACCTTGCTGCGAAAGGAGATCAGCCGGGGAGGACGGCGGCCGGGGACGAGCTTAGCCGGCGGGAGGAGGTCGGGCGGCACAGATCGGGCGGGAGGAGGTCGGCCCGGGAGGAGGTCGTTCGGGCGGGAGGAGGTCGGACGGGGAGGAGGGCGGCCCGGGAGGAGGTCGGCCGGGAGGAGGGCGGCCGGGGAAGAGGACGGCCGGAGATGTGACCGGCGGCGCTGTGTAGGAACCCTAGGCGCTGGGAGCTCGAGAGCGCTGGGAGTCGATGGGGTCGGGCGAGTGGGGGGTCTGGGAACGGTTCGGCCTGACCCCTCGCTCTCCTATCCACTGGCCCGCGGTGGCAATGATTGTAATTTCCTTCAAACGATATGTCTACACTGGAAAACGATTCGCTAGTTCTATGCGAAGCTGCGGGAAGCACGTCCCGGGGTGCTTCGCTCGCCTAGTGCAATTGCGGCTTTGGCTTTGGAGAAAGCCAGCGACGAAGCCGCCTGTTTGTTTCGATTGTCCAGCTTATTCTAGTGGAAAGCAGGTAAAAGCCCAAACAAACAGGCCCTTAGCCTCCAAGTTTGTAAGCTGGCTATATAATGCCTAGCCTTTTCGATCAATAGACAAGAAAGAAAATAGTCTCAATTATCCCTCCCAATTATCTCCCTGCTCTTGTTGTGCGGCAGCCTCCTCTTGGCTGGGCGTCGCACCTCACCTGTCCAGGGCCATCTAACCTACCCCCCTACCACGTTCATAACATTTTTGTCATCAGTATTGCTGGAAGTAACTGACTGTTTGCATTTGGAAATTGTAAAGGTTCCAGCTTGTGATCGTGTTTCCCTATATGGCTTCAGTTTTGGTGCTGGTGAAAGGTTCTTGTTGGTCTCCTGAACTTCGGTTTCTGCTGTACCTTTGCTGGAGGTAAATAAAAGCTTCACTCATCGTGATACTCCTTCATATTATTTGGTCTTCCTGCCTTGTAAAGTATAGGAGGAATTTCATTAGGACTTTGACTGCCACAAGACTGGACAGCTTCTATCACACGCTGTGCACTCCTCTGTAGCTATTTACAACCCATATGGATTATGAAGGAATTTCCTGGCTCACTATATACTAACTTCTGCAGTCAATCGAATCTCTCTTAATGTGCACGAAGGCACAACACCCTCCAACAGAAAAAATAAAAAAGAAATAGGAGACGAACCGTATTTAATAGCTTTGAACCTGTCTAGGGATCATCATCATACTTCCATAGTTATTGTTTGTATATATTATTGGCAATACCATCAGTAAATTTGAATTTTATTCAAAATTAGCTGGAGATTTGCCTCTGGACTTACTAATCCTGATACCGTGGAGTTCAAAAAGTTTGTATGCATGTTCCTCAAAGACAAATTTGTTGCATTGTGATTGATTATATTATTGGAATACGGTCTTCCCATGTTCATTAACCAACTAGTGTAGGATGGCTTGTAGCAATTTATTGTAGCTCAGCGATTACGTTGGAAGCTCGGAGGAGCTAATCTTGCCCACCTGTTGATGGATACTTGCCTTTTACTTAGGGGAAGCTCATTGATTTGAAAATAAGCACAGAAAAGCTTTGGATAAAGAAGTGGGATCAATGCTGTATGAAATAGTGCAGTATGACTCTGATGGGTAAGTCTGCTGTTATTTCATTTGCTGCCACACTGACCCCTTTTAATCCTTCAGTTGGTGGTTATTCCGTCTTGTTGCCTCATGAACTAAATAATTGCTTATTCAAATGACATGATCAGTGAGGAAATATGTTCATATGTCTTACAAGAAGATGCTATCAGTCAGCAAATGTTCCAAAGTTCTGAGAGTGCATTGGATGATTTGGTTTGGACTGCTAACTCAGTATTCTCATCTATGAAGGTAAATGCAATTCTCTTAAGGTTATTCATTGTTCTGATACAATCTGGCATGTACAGATACATGTTTCTTTAAACTTAGCAATTATTTACCCGCAAAAAAAACTTAGCAATTATTGTAATGGCTTTTGAGCTTTTATTTATTTGGCATTATTGTTATGTTTCTTGTGCTCCACTCCATTAAATTGCTTTAATTCTTAGTGCATGTTAATTTTGAAGTAACTCCAGAAATTTCCGAGGGATCTAATTGTTCCCAAGCACCAAACCTTTTATTTAGGTCATAGCTGATTAGATATTCCTAACATAACAATTAGTTCAATTATTAAACCTTTTCTTTAGAGTCACAGATTTAGTGATTATTTATGATTAACTTATTTTTATCTATGCACTCTAACTGTTACATTTTTTATATTTTGACAATGGTTACAACAACTATCAACTGCCAACTATGGCAAGTGAATTCATGTAGTCATTTGATAATCTATTTGGTTAGTGAGTTTTTCTTGTCTTTTCAGATTATATCATATGTTCATATGACATACTCACATGACAAGAGTATTTTGATCTATACTGTAGAGCTCTTTCTTGTATTTTAATTCTCTTTTTTGTGCTATGTGCCTGCGTGGTGCACTTTAATGTTCTTAAGCCATGTAGTTTCTTCGGTACCTGTAGGAGCATGGTTTCAGTTTTATCTCATCGATGTTTCTGCCGAGGCTGCTGCAACCAGGAGTGAACCACTGTTCTGCTCTTCGTGAAACCTTACTGGAGCACAAAAGGTTTCTATCCGATTCAGAGTTCCAGTCACTTACTACTAGTGGGCTACGGAGAGAAATATTGTCCATTATAGAACAAGAGGTACTCTGTTTATCTATTTGCTCTTTGAGGCCTCCTTATTTCTAATCATAGTTTATAGCTGACTTTCAATAACCCCCTTTTTGATTGTAGGAAAGTTCACAGTCCACCAAATGGAAGCTCACCTGGAGGAGCTGGGCGCCGCCGAGGGTTTGTTTCTTCCAGTGGCTGGCAAACCTGGGCAGGTGCTGGACCACAGATCGCCTCGCACGCTCCAGGCTGCAAAATCCACCACGCTGTCCCCTCTGCAACCAAGCTGAAGAAACGATCCACCACCTGATGCTGGAGTGCCCCCTCGCCTGACAGGGATGGCGCAAGACACTAGCTTGGCTGTGCATACCTTGCCTCCCACCGGACGGCGAGGCCACGCTTACGGACTGGTGGTGTAATGCAAGGCGTCGCACCCCGAAAGCAATGCACAAAGGGCTAGCTTCAGTGGCCCTCCTCGTCCCATGGATGGCCTGGAAGCAGCACAACGAATGCATCTTCGACGGAGCCCAACCCTCCTTCGCCGCACTGATGACCAAGATCAAGAACGAGGCCTCTCTGTGGGCAAGGGCTGGTGCGCTGGGCCTGTGTGCCATCCTGCCACAGACCTGGGATGTGCACTTATCCTTTTTCACTTTACCCTGTAATTGTCCTCCTAGGAGGCTTGTAACAAACTCTATCTTTTCAATGCAATGAAACACAAAAGTCTTTGCGTTTTCTCAAAAAAAGTTCAGAGTCCGCAAGTTCTACTGCTTATCACTGGTAAAAAAAAAATCTGTACAGTATCTCCATAAATGGTGCTGGAACAATAGGCCATGTGGGTTGTTTCTTGATACGAACCACGAGGTGTTTGGTTTAATTACAAAGGGCTCACTTTCTCTCTTCCATTGTTTGGAGGGTGTGGAGCAACTTATTTATGGTATGTTTCTGTCGTAGCATTGGACATCTCTTACTGAAATTCAACTCATCATTTGTGAGGGGATACTAACTAGCTTAAGATATCAGGTTCACCTAATGAACTGGGACAAAGGCGGAATGAACTTATTTGGCGATATCTCTGATACTGAAACCCATATTGAAGTTCTCAGGTGCATGGGCCATATAAACCATTTGCTTCAGAGGTCTCTGCTCCAATATATTACGAGTCCTCATCACTTCTGTTATATCACCTGATGAAATTGCTCCTCAGATATTAAAGATTCTAGAGAGTGGATTTAGTCCTCAATCTTCAGTCACCCCTCATTACATTACTTGGAACAGATGCTTATGTAGAAACAAGGCAGACGGCTCACAAAAGCCAAAGGAAGTTTTCTGTTGAGATGCTGCTATCTTTCCGTAAGTTGCAATCGAGATCCACATCATGATCAGCAGTATTTGATATGATTGAGAAGTTCATGAAGTGTTTGAATACGAATGCTACCATATGAGAGCCTGAATTGAAAAGACTTTGTAGTGTAAATTCTGTGTTATTGGTTCAGGTTACTTCACAGGTTGCAAGAACCATGTTCGAGTCTGCTTTTGATCTGTTTCTGCTCCTCAGCTATCTGGTTGGTGTTGGTGGGCAGGTATGTCATGTTTTTTCAATCTTAACATTTTTGTCTGATGTGCCACCTCTGCTAACTACTCTTTGTGTCACAAAATATAACGCTCTGCTAACTGACAAGTACTCAATTGACTGCGATATAGTATGAAGATGTAATACTTACCTCCATTCAGGAATCAACAATGTTCTGTGAAGCCTGCAATAGAACTTCTCTAACTTTGAATACTACTCCCTCCGATCGGAAAGGTTGTCGGTGAGCTAGTACAACTTTGTACTAGTTGTACTAAATCATCTGACAACCTTTTTAGATCGGAGAGAGCAAAGTTGTACTAGCTCACCAACAACCTTTTCCGATCGGCGGGAGTAGTATATTTTTTTATTTGATTGTCATTAAACATATCTTCACAATATATGAATTCAAATTGTTTTATTTACATGTTCGTAGGGTACTGGTTAAAATTGCATATTGAACAATGGCCATATAGAAATGCCATCTGTTCTTTGAATATAGTTTTGTTACTCAGACTATGAGCACGCATGCTTGGTTGTCTCGCCTCTTAACTTTCATAAGTTGGTCAGCACTCTCAGTTATATAGGCAGATGCCAAGTTGTGGCTTGTTATCTGATCCTTGCATTAACCAGAAAGACAGATGGCAGGTTATTATGACAAGTTAGTTCACTGTTGAATTCAGAGTTCACATCCCACTGTCACGTCCCACCATTTGTTAGGAACACTTCACACCCAACTTCCACTATGTTTTATATGTTTCAGGTTAATATATGCTAATTTCATGCTCATTTAAGCATTGCTTTATTGTAGAGGCTATAACTATTATTTTCTTGAATCTGTTGGTCCTTGTGTTGTTGAATTAAAAATCAATGCCTTTGCACTGGTAAATTGCTAATGCGAAGGTAAACGATATTTTATTGCTTCTTTTGATAAGGATAATTTCCAAATTAGGTATCCTTGCTGCAAAGCGATGTTGCCAGGATAAAACTGAAGTTGTTTCCAGTGATTGAAGATATATTGGGATAGTGGACCGTTCTTCATTTTGTGGGAATTTCACCAACCACACCACCAACCATGGAGGATTTCAGCTATCAACTTTCTTACCTCCAGCTAGGTTATAAATGTCTAAATGAAACAATTGTGTTGAGCATTCTTATTTTTGATGCTTGACATGTCGATTTTTTTGGGGGACCTTTCCAGAACCATTATATTTAAATTGCTATATTATTACAAAGTAATAAACTAATACGTAACTAACTAAGAAAAAGGACTATAGATATGTCATTTGATGTTTTATAGTAAATAATGGCATGTTTGTAAGTTTCTTGGTGTTCTGGATGTGGTGAATGGGACAATGCACACCCTGGCCTTTATCAAGATAGGGGAATCTGCATTAGCAAATTTCAAATTCGGTCAATTAGTCTACATGTCTTGCATTTGCAAGTGACCAGATAAATGTTTCTTGTATCCATCTAATGATTGAATTGTCTCCCATGTTTGTGCGACTGTAGATCAAAATAGAGGGCCTGGGTATCACCTTGTTTTGGCTCCGATGGAGATTAATGTTCTGTGGCTGTTTAATTACAAATTTTGCATATGCAGAAAATAGTTCTGTATTTGTTTATATACTAATAGAACATTCCACCTCTTTCCTCTTCTAATACTAAGTACAATATTAGGTATGTATATCCCTGACCAACGATCAAATCTTTGTTGTTTTGTAGTAAGTCTTTCAACCTAATATTATGTGAATTGGAATATGATGAGATAACTTGGAGCACAAACCTTGTCAATAGAACTTGGAGCACAAACCTTGTCAATAGTTGGCTAAGAAACTAAATATCAGGTGTCTTTTTCTAATCATTTAAGTGGTATGTTTTCCTGCAAGGGAATACTTCATTATGTAGTTTCTGCAAGTAGAGGCACTGTACATTCTGCAAGTAGGGTACAGTTTGCTTCCTCAACTTGTAAATTTTGCAGTATATACATGTATTATAAATATTTATAGTTCGACATTTCTTAAATGTAATTTCCAATCAAGAAACTCCATTTATTTTGGCTATCTTCACATGTATAGCTGATGAGGTATCTTTGCACAGAAAGCCTGGATCCTCTGATTTTACATTGGCTTGTTGCTTGATTTTCCTAAATCTGCTGAAGGGGGTCATCTGTCAGCTTGTTTTCCTAGTCCAGCCGAGGTGATCGACTTGGTTAGGAGGTTTAGCAGTTCGATTGTATGCACTATTAATCTGGCAGCAGTTTTCATCCGACATGGTCAATATGAAGCTGCCCAGGTACCTTTTTCTGTTTGTACTCCTGAAATTCATTATATATATTTCATTTGTTGTGATGTTACTTTTTTCCGAGAAACCTATGCGTTTCATTTTATAAAAATGTGACCCATGGGCACTAGCACCCAGGGCATTGTTTTTAAGAAGAAGCAACATGAGCACCATCGGGGAGTCTGGGGACTCGAACCCGGGTCGGCCAGGCGCGCACCCGCAGCCCTTGCCAACTGGTCTATGACCAGTTCTCGCGTTTCATTTTATTGAAAACTGCTTGCGAAAACCATCTTGAGCAAACTGCTTAAAATTATATTTATATCTAGTTTTATGTATTTCACATTGCAAATTCTCTTGTTGTACTGGCTGACTTATTCTATGGTGTTTATGTGGTGCCTGAGAATAACAGAGCTGCATCTAGGGAAGAAGATCCAAAGGCGTTGAAGAAGTTCTCTTCAGAAACAGGATTTCACATTTCCTGACCTTGCTTTTAGTCTAATCCATTTCACACATATTCTAACTTTTTTTGGATTCTATTCCAGGGGAGTGTAAATCTATTTACTTATGGAGGCTTCATTACTACGAGTGGGCAATGCAAAATTTTGAGCAGAACTCCATGAGCGAGGGAGCATGCCAGTTTGCTCTTGCTGCTCTTGAACAAGTTGATAGCATTGTTGTTGGACAATGGAAGTGAAGTTGAGGGTCGCTCAGAGACTGCACAGACGATTAAAGGACGACTATGGGCCAATGTATTCAAGTATAGATTGGATTTGAAAAACTTCCGAGATGCGTATTGCGCTATAGTCTCCAATCCAGATGATGACAGCAAGTACGTCTGCTTGAGGTGTTTCATTATAGTTCTTTGTGAGCTTGGCGAGACTAAGGTTTGGCATTGTTTGTTTAGCTTTATCCTTCATTGCACCTGGTGAATAATAACCAGTTCTTCTGCCTGATGCCCTTGGACACCCATTAATGTACGTTACCTGTTAACTTTCCATACATGTATGGGGCTATGGGCCCTACATGGCTACATGTATAGGTGCTGTAGGACTTGTAGGTTGGTTGTTGAATGTTCAAATACACCTGATTGTGCTGTTATGAAATTTGGTGCAATGATACCAATCAGGTCATTTGTAATGGTGAGATACCATTTACTAGTTTGCTGGAAAAGGTGGAGCAAGAGCTCTTCTGGGGGTTTGTGCACATAATTACCATCTTTACCCCCAAATATGTTTTCTAGCACAGATGGTCATTTGTTTCGTTTATTTGACAGGCTTAGTGCTCAGATCTATCTTGTAGACCAAATCTATACAGAGTCCTTTATTCATTTGAAGACTGTAGGAACAATTGGAGGAAGGCAGCTGCGTACATGCACATGCATTTTGTTAGATTGAGTACATAGGGGGATGCAGGTGGAAGCCGCCAACTTTCTCATTTGTTACAAAAGAAGCTGCATGCTCTGTCTACTGCTATCAACCTGTTGCAGCTTGTTGAACCCTCATGTGCCTGGCTCGATTCAGTTTGTGAAGCTGATGATCAAATTTCACCAGGCAAAAAGCCTCGTAATCTTTTGATGGAGAAACTGTATGTTCACTTGAGCTTTCAGTTCCTGTTTTAGTTATCCCTGTCAACAACTAACGATGTGCTTGACTTAAGATCTACTCCACACTTATTTCCTTTGTACAGCTGCATGCGTTTGGCACAGATTCAGAGCTCCTTGTGCTGAAGGTCTGAAGGAGGTGGAACTGGACGGAAAGCGTGGTTGATGACCAAAACCGGACGTTTGGCTCTGATCAAAGCAGTACTCCAGGCGATTCCCCTGCACCAGCTCCTCGTCCTAGACCCGCCCAAGAAAGTTCTTCGCCTGCTGGAGAAAATCGAGCGAGGGTTTTTCTGGGCTGGGCGTGCTGATGCCAATGGTGGCAATTGCCACGTCAACTAGCAACGCGTAGCACGGCCCATTGAACTGGGAGGCCTGGGAGTCCGAGACCTGGAACGCTCAAGCCTCGCCCTTAGACTGCGCTGGATGTGGCTGGAGAAAACTGACGATCGGCGCGCCTGGAGCGGACTAGGCCTGCAATTCAGTACCTTGGAGAACGAATTCCCTTTCTAGCAATCGATCGCTGGAGCGATCGGTTTTCCTCGCGCGAAGCGTTCGCGGTAGCGACACAATTCCCTTTTCCCTTTTCACACGTATCTATCGGTCCGTTTCTTAGCTGGGCTTTTTTTTTTAGCCTGCTAGCTCATTTTCGCGCACATGGCCCTAATTATAGTGTTTCATTAATTACGCGGACGAGAAGCTGCCTGCTGCATGCATCGCATGCACATGCAAGCTCTTGTTTATTTCATGCAATCGTGTTGGTCGCATCATGCAATTTTTTATTTTTTTGAATTTGTTTTGCTATTCCCTTTATGTGTTGGTCTTTTGTTTTTTTAAGAAACTCGTGATTTTTGAAATGAACTTGGGCAATTCCCTTTTCTTTTTTCCATTATTAACTTACATGTGGAGGGATGAAAAACTTTTATCAATTCCCTTTCTTTGTTATTTTTGTATTAAACTCCATATTAATTGGAGTAGCTTTTTTAATTCCCTTTTTCGGGCCATGGTTTTTTAAAGGGGAAATAATGGGTGGGGAAAATCATTTATAACCACTTATAATCACTTCTAACTGACACTAGTCATCAACATGATGTTTATATAACTATCATTGTGTTCGGTAATTAGTGACTAACATCGTATTAATGTTGTTACCAAGGTGTTCAGTAACCAGTTATCAACACGGTGTTGATTTAGTTACCAAGACGTTCACTAAATAGTCACCAACATAATGCTGATTTATTTATCAAGGTGTTTAGTAACTAGTCATCAATATTCTGCTGATTTAAATAAATTTTTAGGGTTGATAACTTCATGATTTTACCATTGATAATTCACATGCAGAGGGGTTGATAACTTATGAGCAAAAAAGTAACCAAAAAACTTCAAATTTAGGCTTGATAACTTCTTACATTTACCGTTGATAACTCGCGTACAGAGGGGTTGATAACTTTTAGTCCAAAAAAAAGTTTGTCAAAAAAGTTTGGGCGAACGATCGCTCGAACGATCACATGTGACGCTCGCGTCCGCGTCCCTGCGCATTTGCTAATCGCAGGCTGGCTTCTTTTGTCGCGACGTACGCTTAGTGTATGGGTTTTCTCTCGCTAATGATCTGTTGACTTTGCATGTTGCTTTTTTGAGATGGTACGGTGTGCATGCTCCTAGCTCCAGCTAGCGTACCTTAATAGCTTCAATTCTATTCTTCCTAGGCGGTAAAAAAAAATTGTATATAGCTAATCCAAGACAAGGACATGTACGCACTTTGGTAGTGACAATTCCCTTTCTTTGCTGCCTAGATTTTGAGATTAATTCCCTATTTCTCTTGTTGCTATTATTTTTTGTACCAATATGTATATTATTTGGACTACTTTTCGCGCAAATTCCCTACATGCGCGACTATTTTGGTTTCAATTCCCTTTACATGCAATGTCGATCGATCAATTTTTTCTCAATCCCTTTTTTATTTTTGTATAAAATTGCATAAATAATTGGATTATTTTTTTCAATTCTTTTTTAATTTGTATAAAAGTTTATATTAATTGGATTAGATTTCAATTCCCTTTTTTCGGGATAGTGGTTTATATAGGGGAAATAACGGGTGGGGAACCACTTATAGCCACTTATAATGGGTGGGGAAATTAACTTTTAGGGTCGGTAATTTTTCACATTTACTATTGATAAATAACGAGCAGAAGGTTGATAACTTGTGAGCTAAAACAGTCGTCAAAGTATTCTAAATGATATTAACTTTTAGGGTCGGTAACTTCTCACATTTACTGTTGATAACTAACGGGCATATGGTTGATAACTTTGTGAGCTCAAGAAGGCGTCAAAATATTCCATGTGATAATAAGTTTTAGGTTCGGTAACTTTTCACATTTACCATTGATATATAACGGGCAGAGGGTTGATAACTTGTGTGCCAAAAAATCGTCAAAATATTCTAAATGGTATTAACTTTTGAGGTCAATAACTTTTCACATTTACCATTGATAAATAACGGGCAAAGGGTCGATAATTTGTTAGCTAAAATAGTTGTCAAAATGTTCTAAATGATATTAACTTTTAGGGTCGGTAACTTCTCACATTTACTGTTGATAACTAAGGGGGCATATGGTTGATAACTTTGTGAGCTCAAGAAGTCTTCAAAATATTCTATATGATATTAAGTTTTGGGGTCGGTAACTTTTCACATTTACCGTTGATAGATAACGAGCAGAGGGTTGATAACTTATGAGCCAAAAAGTCACCAAAACATTCTAAATGATATTAACTTTTGAGGTCGATAAATTTTCATATTTACCATTGATAAATAACAGGCAGAGGGTCGATAACTTTTCATATTTACTATTAATAAATAACGCATGGAGGGTTGATAACTTGTGAGCTAAAAAAGTCACCAAAATATTCTAAATGATATTAATTTTAGGAGTCGGTAAATTTTCACATTTTCCATTGATAAATAGCAGGCAGAGGGTCTAGAACTTATGAGCTAAAAAAGTTGTCAAAACATTCTAAATGATATTACCTTTCGGGATCGGTAACTTTTTCACATTATGGGTTGATTAAATTAACTTTTAGGGTTGATAACCTCTTGCATTTACCATAGATAACTCATATGCAAAGGGGTTGATAATCTATGATCGTAAAAAGTCGCAACAAAATTGTAATAAAATTAGATTTTAGAATTGATAATTTTTTGCATTTTCTATTAATAACTCATATGCAAAGGGGTTGATAATTCACGTACAAAAGGGGTTGATAACTTTTAGTCCAATTTTTTTTTTGTCAAAACATATCGACATGGGTGGTAGTTTTGAAGATCTCGTCGAGATTGATTTATTGGTGAAAATGGATCTTAAATTGGAGTTGTCATTTGAAAGATAAAACATTTTGAAGTTTCAAATTAGGAGATATGTGATATCTGATTTTTTGTCTTGTAGTGCATAAATGTAAAAAAAATCATAAAAGTAAAATTTAAACAGTAAAAAAGTTGCTAAAATAGGTTAACAATTTGTGGGTGAATTTTTTTTGGCAAAAAATCCCTATATGATAAAATTTTAGGGTTAGTAACTTCTTATATTTACCGTTGATAAATGGTGTTGATAATTCACATGCAAAAGGGTTGATAACTGAAAGAGCATTTCCCGCCTAATTGATTTTGGCGTTTGTTAACAATACATTATCTATTAATGTGGTGATTATGCTTTGCAGGATTTTATTATGTTCTTGCACAAGATATTGGGTTTCCTATGTTACACTTGATAATTATCATTACCCAAAGGAAATTATTGAGGAAATTGTGCTAATATGCTCTGGGAGAAGTTTCATATGAAGGTTGGCCAGGAAGGCCGGCTTTAGCCGGTCCCCAGACCGGCTATAGCTGGACTGGCTTGTTTCGGAAGAAGCTCTGCGCCTCTGGACTAACCCGGCTTTTTGTCCGGCTATTTCCGGCAGGGCCGGATTTTTCAGACCGGCTATAGCCGGTGTGGAGGCCGGCTTTAGCCGGTGTGACCGGCTTTAGCCGGACTTAACTCCGGCTTTAGCCAGACTTTTCTGGCAGGCAACGGTCTGATTTGGGGGGGGGTATAAATACCCCCACCTTCTTCCCCAATGAGCAGCTCGTCCAAAAATAGAAGAACACCATTATTTTGAGCCACCAAATCAACTAGATCTCCTCCCTCAACCCACCAAAGCTCTTGATCTTTGGAGAATCGAAGGAGAAGACCATCATCTACATCCTCACCGAAGCGATTTGATTTCCCCTCTCATTTGCTTGAGGGCCCTTGTGTCTTGGGTTCCCTTGTGTCCCAAGACCTTGTTTGTGTATTTGATATCTTGCTACTTGTTGTTTGACAGCATTGTGTTGTGCTTGGGAGCCTCCAATTCGGTTGTGGATGCGTGCCCCAAGATTGTAAAGGCCGGTTTCGCCTTGAGGAATCCCTTAGTGGAAAGTGAGCTAGGCCTTTGTGGCGGAAGCTTGCACCGGAGAATAGGGTGAGCCTTTGTGGCGTTGGTTAGGCCTTTGTGGCAACCACACCCCTCCAACGTAGATGTACTTCCCCTAAAAAGGAAGGAACTACGAGAATTACATCCGTGTCTCCGTGTGCTCCACTCTCGGTTACCTCTATCCTTTATTGCCTTTATATCTTGTATCTTGCTTAGCTTGCTTGTTGTCATATAGGTAAATTCACCTTAGTTGCATATCTAGAGAATTTACCTTTTGTGTCAAGCCTAAATTGAAAAAGAATTAAAATTTGAGTAGCACCTATTCACCCCCCCCTCTAGGTGCCCATACGATCCGTTCAATTGGTATCAGAGCCTCGGCTCTTATTTCGGGCTTAACCACCTAAGAGTATGGATCCACCACCTAAGGAGGGCTCGGAGGGCTCGGGTCAAGTTTCCATGGGTGAGTTCAAATCCTTGGAATCATCCATGGCTTCCATGACATCTCAAATAAGTGAGTTGCGTGAAATGATGGCGCAACTCATGCAAGCTAAAACTACTAATGCTTCTCCACCTCCGGAAAAACCCGCTACTCCACAAGTGGAGAATGTGGGGATAGATGAGGAGGGTGCCGACAAAAATGGCGATGCTAAGTCTTCCACCAAGGACGACGGGAAAGGTGAATACCCACATTGGTATTCACCCGACCCGCCGGTTCCTCATCCTCATATTAACCATAGAGGTGATCCGCCTAAGCTTGATGCATTAAACTTTGGTCAATGGCAATATCAAATGATCTCTCATATGCGCAGTTCTTGCATTGAGCTTTGGAGGATTGTTGAAGAAGGATTCAAGGCCGTGGATCCCACCAACATGACAAGAAGAGAGACGATCAATAGTCAACTCAATGCCACCGCTCTCCACATGATTCAAGTCGCCGTTGGGCCCAAGGACTTGCCTCACATCCAACATTTCTCCACCGCCAAAGAAGCTTGGCAAGGACTCTCCGACGTCTTTGTTGGCAATGAGAGCATGAAGAAAACAAGATATATTGCCTTCTCAAATCAAGCGGAGGGTTTCTTCATGATGGATGGTGAGGATCATCAAGAGATGTATAGAAGACTCAAGGCTATTGCTACCACCTTCAAGAACCTCGGTGCTCACCATATTGATGATGAGTGGATCAAGATGAAGTACATTCTTGCTCTCACTCCTTATGAGCCCGCGGATGTGAAGAGTGTTCAAGGAAAGCACAACTTCAATGAGATGACCTCCAATCAAGTGATGCAAGAGATTCAAGCCTACAAGGTTTCCGCACAAAATGCGGAAGATGCTCGTGCTCGTGCCATAGGAATGCAAAGAAGCTCCAATCTTGCATTAAAAGCTAGTGTGGTTGAGAAAGAGGTTCCACATCAAGCAAGCATTGAAGCAAGGCTTGAGATGTGTCCCGAGGACATAAGACATGAGTACAATGAGCACATGGCCTTCTATGGAAAAACCTTTTGGGTTGATCCACACAAGGCTAAAGAAGACAATCAAAGAAGAAGCAAGTCAAGTGGCTATCAAAGGAATGACAACAATGGTCAAAGGGTGAGGACATGCTACAATTGCAATGATAGATTTCACTTTGTTGCCGAGTGTCCTTATGAGAAGAGAGAAGACCATGGTGGAAAGCTCATCTTCAAAAGCAAGACCAAGTCACCTTCCAAGAAGCCATTTGTGAAGAAGGGTGGACCAAAGAAGAAACAACCGAAGTTTGTGTTCTTGACTCAAGAAGAGTACTCCGCAAGTGAGAGTGATGAAGAAGAAACCACAACTAGTGAGATGGCCGCAATGGCAACCACCTCCACTTCCTCCACATCACTCTTTGAATCCCCCAATGAGGACTCTCTTGTCAAGAACGTCAAGTGCCTTATGGCCAAGTCTTCCGAGGTATCACCCACATCTTTCTCTTCCTCTAAGACAAATGATGCTTCCTTGAATGATCTTGCTAGTCTTAGAGTAAAGGAAGAAATTGTTGCTTTTGATGATTATGTGTCTAGTGTAGATGGTGTTCACAAGCTTCACTTTGAACGTCTATTGAGCCAATATGGTAAAACTCTTGAAAAACTAGATGAACAAATGAGGCTTGAAAAAGAATATGCTCAAGATATTGCCTCACTAACCGAGTCTCTTGAAGAAGAGCAAGAGGAACGAGCAACTCTTGAAGAGAAGCTCGATTCCATTGAGGAAGCTAATAATGAAGTTGTTTCCAAACTCATTAAAGAGCGTGACCATGCTCGTGCTAAAGTAAAAATGCTTAAAAAGGAAAAAGTTGAATTTGGTGTTGGTCATGATATACTTGTTAAGGATTTAGAAGATCTTGACAAGGCTCACAAGGCCTTGAAAAGTGAACACTCTATTCTTACCAAGTCACATGAACAACTTCAAATTCAATTGACTAAGAATAATGTGCCTAGTTCTTCTACTTCTACTTGTGATCATGCAAATGTTATTGAAGAAAATGCTAGGTTGAAAGATGAGCTTGCCAAGTCCTCCATTCCCATAGGTGAGAAAAACTTGAATGAGCTTTTGAGTAAGCAAAAGGCATTTGGTGATAAAACGGGGATTGGCTTTGTCTCAAAGAAGAAGAAGAAGAACAACAAGAAAAAGAAGGCCAAGCCCGCACAAGCAAAGAAGGATCCTATTGTGGGTGGCAAAGCCACTCATGATGATCATGCGGGATTTGCTAACACTCACTATGTTTTATTTCGTGATTATTATGGTGATGTTTATGCAAAATATGTTGGTCCAAATGATGGTTATGTTGCTTGGTCTATTTGGGTTCCAAAGACCCTTGTTGCTAACAAAAGAGGACCCATTGAAAAATGGGGACCTAAAACCAAGCAATGATCTCTTGTAGGACTATGCTTCCGGTGGATCGAAATGGGTGCTTGATAGTGGATGCACAAGTCATATGACCGGAAGCAAGGAGATTATGACGGAGATGAGACCAAATGACAACCACATAACCGTCACTTATGGAGACATGTCACAATCCGAGGTATTGGGTCTTGGCAAGGTGGTGGTCGCACCGGATATTTCCCTTGTGGACGTCATGCTTGTTGAGACCCTAGGTTACAATTTACTTTCAGTTCGTGCACTTGGTAAGATGGGCTTTGCCGTCTTCATTGATAATGAAATTGTGGTACTCTTGTGGAGCAAGTCTCTAAAGGTCGCTTTCGTTGGGCACATTGAAAATAACTTGTATGTGGTGGACTTCTCGGGGAAAACCACTACAAGTGCAATGTGTTTATTTGGAAAGGCCGATGTGGGTTGGCTTTGGCATCGCCGACTAGCCCATGTCAATATGAGAACTTTGCAAAGCCTTCACAAGGGTGGCCACATACTCGGACTAAAAGAGAATGTTTCTTTTGCCAAAGATCGTGTTTGCAGGGCTTGCGTTCTAGGAAAAATGCATGATTCTCCCCACCCAAGCAAGACTATCATTTCTTCCAAGAGGATCTTGGAGCTCCTTCATGTGGATCTTTTTGGTCCTCCCTCTCATGCAAGTCTTGGTGGGAAGAAATATTGTTTGGTGATTGTTGATGACTATTCAAGATATACTTGGGTCTACTTCTTCAAGCATAAGAGTGAGACTCAACAAACCGTCATCGACTTTGCCAAGGAAGTTGAACGTCAACATGGGCAAACTATTTTGGCAATTAGAAGTGACAATGGCTCGGAGTTCAAGAACTACACCTTAAATGGATTTCTTAGTGATGAGGGGATTCGCCATCAATATTCCGCTGCATACACCCCTCAACAAAATGGTGTAGCCGAAAGGAAGAACCGGACTCTTATGGATATGGCTAGGTCCATGTTGGCGGAGTTTAAGTCTCCATACAACTTTTGGGCCGAAGCTATCTCTACGGCTTGTCACTCTTCAAACCGGCT
Source organism: Dactylis glomerata (assembly GCA_007115705.1). Lineage (NCBI taxonomy): Eukaryota > Viridiplantae > Streptophyta > Magnoliopsida > Poales > Poaceae > Dactylis > Dactylis glomerata. Next base: position 244,876 of record QXEO01001381.1, on the reverse strand, counting down.
CTTCCTCCGCAAAGGCCTAAACAAGACTCCATATGAAATACTCACCGGAAGCAAGCCCAACATCTCCTACTTCCGGGTTTTCGGGTGTAAGTGTTTCTTTCAAAGAAAAGGAGTTCGTTTAGGTAAATTTGATCCGAAAGCAATAGAAGGTATTTTTGTTGGTTATGGTACCGAATCCCACACTTATAGAGTCTTCAACAAGTCCACCGGACGTGTTGAAGAATCTTGCAGTGTGGTATTCGAAGAGAATGACGGCTCCCAAGGGGGGCGAGATGTTGTTTCTTGTGATGTAGATGATGAAATACCTCGAGAAGCCATAGGAAGAATGGGCGTGGGATTTTTCCGCCCCATTGAGGGACACCTTGTGGCCGACCGGGAAGGACTATGCTCTACTCAAGTGGAGCCTTCATCTTCACAAGCTCAACAAGCTTCTCCCAAGGAAGCAACTAATGCACCAACCGAAGAACAAGACAAGGACCTTCATGAAGAAGAAGGGGCACCACCATCCTCTCCGGTTATCTCAACCACCCCCAATTCTTCACAAGACCGAGATCAACCTACTCATGAAGATAATGATGATCAAGGTCAATTTGATGGTCAAGACGGGGACCAAAATGATCAAGATGATCAAGTGACTCCTCCAAGGTCAAATGAGGAGATCGAAGCCCGTCGCAAGAAAAGAGTTGAAAGGGACTTGGAACTTAAAGGTCATACCCTTGAGAGGGTTATTGGAGATTTAAGAAGCAAAGTGTCAACCCGGCGTCAATTGGCACAATTTAGCTCTCATCATGCTTATATCTCCATGGTTGAACCCAAGAAAGTATTTGAAGCTCTTGAAGATCCGGATTGGTTGGATGCTATGCATGAAGAACTCAACAACTTCAAGCGCAATAATGTATGGGTGTTAGTGGAGAAGCCAAAGGAGTGCCGCAATGTGATTGGCACAAAGTGGATATTCAAGAACAAGCAAGATGAGCATGGAATTGTTGTGAGGAACAAGGCTAGATTGGTTGCTCAAGGTTTCTCTCAATTGGAAGGAATTGACTTTGGAGAAACTTATGCTCCCGTGGCTCGCCTTGAGTCCATCCGTATCCTTCTTGCATATGCCACTCATCATAACTTTAAGTTGCAACAAATGGATGTTAAGAGTGCATTTCTTAATGGTCCATTGAAAGAGGAAGTGTATGTTAAGCAACCCCCGGGGTTTGAGGATCTCAACTTTCCTAACCATGTCTACAAACTCCATAAGGCACTCTATGGCCTTAAACAAGCCCCACGTGCGTGGTATGAGCACCTTAGGGAGTTGTTGTTAGACCGTGGGTTTGAAGTTGGGCAAATCGATCCCACTCTTTTTACTAAGAGGGTCAATGGGGAGCTTTTCGTATGCCAACTATATGTTGATGATATTATCTTTGGCTCTACTAACAAAGCTTTTAATGATGAATTTTCAAAGCTTATGACCGATAGGTTCGAGATGTCTATGATGGGCGAAATGAAGTTCTTTCTTGGTTTTGAAATCAAGCAATTGAAAGAAGGGACTTTCATCTATCAAGCCAAATATGTCCAAGACATGCTCAAGAGGTTCAAGATGAAGGAACTAAATAGGGCCACCACACCAATGGCCACAAAATGTCATCTTGAACTTGATCCCAATGGTAAAGATGTGGATCAAAAGGTATACCATTCTATGATCGGTTCTTTGCTTTACCTTTGCGCATCTAGACCCGATATTGTGTTGAGTGTAGGTGTGTGTGCAAGGTATCAAACCGCTCCTAAAGAAAGCCACCTTATGGCGGTTAAGAGAATCTTTCGATATTTGGTTCATACCCCAACTTATGGGCTTTGGTATCCCAAAGGCTCGGATTTCTCTCTTTGTGGCTTCACGGATTCGGATTGGGCCGGTGACAAGGATGATAGGAAATCAACCTCCGGAGCTTGCCAATTTCTTGGTAGGTCTTTGGTGTGTTGGTCTTCTAAGAAGCAAAATTGTATATCTCTCTCCACCGCCGAAGCCGAATATATTGCCGCCGCAAGTGGATGCACTCAATTGTTGTGGATGAGGCAAACTTTAAAGGAATATGGTGTCAATTGTGACAAAGTGCCTCTTTTATGTGACAATGAGAGTGCTATCAAGATAGCCTATAATCCGGTGCAACATTCAAGAACCAAGCATATTGAGATCCGGAATCATTTTATTAGAGATCATGTTGCCCGTGGTGATATTGAGCTTGCATATGTAAGCACCAAGGATCAACTTGCCGACATATTCACAAAGCCCCTTGATGAAGCAAGATTTGGATATTTGAGGAATGAGCTAAATATCATTGATTCAAGGAGTGTGGCTTGAGCATCTTGCAAATACACCTATTCTTCAATACTTGTTTGGTTTAGGTGTGGGCATGGAGATAGGGGGAGTGCGGTCCTAATTAATTGGGCTATCCCTCCCCCCATAATGCCGATAGTAACAAAATTGTTCTCTTTCTATCATTTTTGTGATATATGAGTTTCAATGACGAGTATTGGTTATGGACCCAAGATACATCTTCGTGGTCCAATGCCATAACACTCATACATGGTGGCCCCGGCCACCGACCTCTTCCTTTCGAAGAGTTGATTCCTTGCAAATTCTATTTGAGTTTATTGAACTTTTTCGTCATTGTCTCTATCCTTGAAATGGGAAGGCACTTGCATTGGATCTTCCAAAGATTTCTTGTGTTTGCAATGCCAAGTGCCGAGAACCACTCCATGCATGTTTTCTATCCTAAGCCCACTTATCTAAAGCCAAAGCATCCTATCTTGCATGCCAGAATTCTCTTCAAACTGAATCTATCCTTTTTTTCCCATCTAGACCGGCTTTAGCCGGTCTGTCACCGGAAATAGCCGGTGTCCGGCTTTAGCCGGTCTCCCCGGCTATAGCCGGCCTGGGGTTTTCGAGCCCAAATCATAAGGCCGTGGGGGTGAGGGTTTCCTCAGTTATCCCCCACGCCTATCTCTGCTCGAGCTCCTCCTCCCTTGGACCCGCCGCCGCCGCCGTCACTCGCCTCTCCTCCGGCCGCCGGAGCCCCCTCCTCGGCCGGTCATCCTCTCTGGCGCCCTTCCCATGGACCAGGGTACCCCCCCTACTCTCTCCTCTCTCTCTCTCCCTAGGTCTCCCTAGGGTTAGGGTTAGTTGATGTTGTGGTGCCTTGTTGTTCATCTGGGAATGTTTGGATTCATGATTCCTCCTGCATTGCATAGATTGAAAACACCTGACTAGTTTTGGTGGCCTACTCCTGAGATTTCGTTTTTGCTCATCTGGTCCGGCTAAAGCCGGTGTCAGACCGGCTATTGCCGGCCTGATCGGCTAAAGCCGGCCTGAGACCGGAAATAGCCGGTGTAGATCACCAAGTACTGTCATGCTTTTTCCTTTTGTGCTATTGCTCTTTGATCCTCTGGCATGCATGCTCATTCTCTTTGCTATCTACCTATGTGCTGTTTGCAGGTGGTTCTCGACCCAAGAGGTCTCGCTATGTTGATCCCTCTCTTGCCCGCCGTCAAGAGCATCACGATGCTCGTATGACAGCTGCTATGAAGAAGAAGCGGTTGGAAGAACGCAAGAAGAGATCGCTGTTTGCTAACATTGGTGATTTCAAGAAGTTGTCCAAGCAAGAGTACCGTGAGTTCCGTGAACAGAAGTTCTATGCCTTGCCAAGGGACATCGATAGTGGTTCCTTCTACCGGTCAGAACATCAGAGGATCTATGAGCAAGTGTATGAGACCATGAGCACAAAGGTGTGCCCCATGAAGTTCACCAACATTGCATCGTTGTCCAGGGATGAGTACTTTGCTGATGCTCTCTGGGTCACTCAGAAGTTGGGTTTGCACAAGTTGATGGTCTTCAGACAAGACTATAATCCTCGTTTGATCCAGCAGTTCTTTGCCACTTTGGAGTTTGATACTCGGGATGAGGTTGGTTTCACTTGGATGTCAGGTGAAGTGAGGAAGAGCTCTACCATCTCTCGCTTTGGGCAGCTTTTGGGCTATAGGTTTGATGGCATTCATCGACCTAGAGGTGCCCGTTTACATCTTGACACCACAGAGTACAACAAGAGGAAGATCCAGTGTCTCTATGGTCCCAGGGGCAGAGCGGGAGAGACTGCAAATCTCCTTCCCCTCTATGATATTCTTCTTCGGATGTTTCGTGCCAACATTGCTCCAAGTGGGGGCAACAATGATTCTATCAGAGGTGGACTTGTGCATTTACTCCACCATGCCCGTCTTGTCTTCGAGGCCGGAAGTGAGTGTGAAGGGATGGAGCTCGATGTGATATACTTCATCTTCGTGGAGATGAAGATTGCTATGCTTGATAGGAAGATCCCTCCTTATGCTCCATTTATCATGAGGCTCATCATTGACAGAGGCATTGAAGGAGACTTTGAGATTGAGCAAGATTTTCTAGATGAAGAGTTGGAAGTGCACAAGCCCAACAAGCTCTACAAGAAGACCGCTCATTTGGTGTCTAGCACCTCAAGTGCTTTTCCCTCTTCGAGTGATGTGTTGGGTGGCAACCGCTATGCTAGTGGCTCTAGGAGGAAGAATGCGGATCCACCAAGTGGTGGAATGGGTCAAGAGATGAAGAAGCTCAAGTGGTGGCAAAGGGCTTTGTTTTGCATGAACAATGATGTGCGTCAAACTCAATACAAGGACTATGTGGACCGCAAGCACATTCACAAGAAGCAAAGGGAGTTGGATACTCGTTTGAGGGCTGTGGAGAAGGGCAAAGGAGCTAGCCATGAAGAGGAGTCCCAAGAGCAAGATCTATCCGAGAACACTTTTTCATTTGGCAAGTGGAATGAGGGCTCATCTTTTGATTGGAAGGAGCTAGCCGATGTCACATCCAAGGGCAAGGAAGCCATTGATGAAGAAGATGAAGAAGGAGATGGAGATGATGATGAAGAGGAAGAAGATGATGACCAAGAAGATGATGAGGATGATGAGGACTTTGATGACGTTGAGGAGTGATCTCGTGTTGTTGTCTCCCTTTTTGGCGTCTTGATGCCAAAGGGGGAGAATGTCCTATTTGCATGTGTTTCCATTTGGATTTGTGGTTTTCCATTTGGATTTGGTTGGGTCACAAGCTCTTATATCGTGTGCTTGCTCGTTTGTGTCCCATGGTTGAACTTATCATCTACTACTATGTGTTGAACTATATGCTTATTATGTGTAGTAGACCTTATGATTATCGTTATTGATCCTACTTGCTATATATCTTGTCATATTATATGCTTGTTGATTATGTGCTATTATTATATATCTTGTGCACCTATGGATCACATTATAAAATCTAGGGGGAGTTCTTATTGTTGATGTGCCTTTGTATTCAAATACAAAATTCAAAATAAGGCACATAGCAAGGGGGAGCTCCGTCGATATTTTATATTGCTTGAAACATGCAAAATTATGTATTGTCATCAAACACCAAAAAGGGGGAGATTGAAAGAGCATTTCCCGCCTAATTGATTTTGGCGTTTGTTAACAATACATTATCTATTAATGTGGTGATTATGCTTTGCAGGATTTTATTATGTTCTTGCACAAGATATTGGGTTTCCTATGTTACACTTGATAATTATCATTACCCAAAGGAAATTATTGAGGAAATGGTGCTAATATGCTCTGGGAGAAGTTTCATATGAAGGTTGGCCAGGAAGGCCGGCTTTAGCCGGTCCCCAGACCGGCTATAGCCGGACTGGCTTGTTTCGGAAGAAGCTCTGCGCCTCTGGACTAACCCGGCTTTTTGTCCGGCTATTTCCGGCAGGGCCGGATTTTTCAGACCAGCTATAGCCGGTGTGGAGGCCAGCTTTAGCCGGACTTAACTCCGGCTTTAGCCGGACTTTTCTGGCAGGCAACGGTCTGATTTTTGGGGGGGTATAAATACCCCCACCTTCTTCCCCAATGAGCAGCTCGTCCAAAAATAGAAGAACACCATTATTTTGAGCCACCAAATCAACTAGATCTCCTCCCTCAACCCACCAAAGCTCTTGATCTTTGGAGAATCGAAGGAGAAGACCATCATCTACATCCTCACCGAAGTGATTTGATTTTCCCTCTCATTTGCTTGAGGGCTCTTGTGTCTTGGGTTCCCTTGTATCCCAAGACCTTGTTTATGTATTTGATATCTTGCTACTTGTTGTTTGACAGCATTGTGTTGTGCTTGGGAGCCTCCAATTCGGTTGTGGATGCGTGCCCCAAGATTGTAAAGGCCGGTTCCACCTTGAGGAATCCCTTAGTGGAAAGTGAGCTAGGCCTTTGTGGCGGAAGCTTGCACCGGAGAATAGGATGAGCCTTTGTGGTGTTGGTTAGGCCTTTGTGGCAACCACACCCCTCCAACGTAGACGTACTTCCCCTAAAAAGGAAGGAACTACGGGAATTACATCCGTGTCTCCGTGTGCTCCACTCTCGGTTACCTCTATCCTTTATTGCCTTTATATCTTGTATCTTGCTTAGCTTGCTTGTTGTCATATAGGTAAATTCACCTTAGTTGCATATCTAGAGAATTTACCTTTTGTGTCAAGCCTAAATTGAAAAAGAATTAAAATTTGAGTAGCACCTATTCACCCCCCCCCCCTCTAGGTGCCCATACGATCCGTTCAATAACTTTTAATCCGAAAAAAAAATTCTCAAAACATACCAACATGGGTGCTAGTTTTGTAGATCTCATCGAAACCGATTTATTGGTGAAAACAGATCTTCAATCGGAGTTGTCGTTTGGAAGATAAATTATTTTGAATGCTTGAAATAGAAAACATTCTCACCGATGTCGGCAAATTTATCTCCTATCCTATGCATGAAGAACTTTTTATAAATAGCATGTACTATAGTCTGAAATTAATTTTACTCAAAAAAATTTGTCACGGTAAATTTTGTCACTAAATTTTTTTAAGTAAAATTAATTTTTAGGGTTGATAACTTCTTACATTTACCGTTGATAACTCACGTGCAGAGATGTTGATAACTTTTAGCCCAAATTTTTTTTTGTCAAAATATATCAACATGAGTGCTAGTTTTGAAGATCTCATCGAGACTAATTTATTGGTGAAAACAGATCTTTAATCGAAGTTGTTATTTGAAAGATAAAACGTTTTGAAATTTTGAATTAGGAGATAATCTATATGCCTTCTGTTTTTGTCTCATAGTGCATACATGAAAAAAAATTGTAAAACAAAAAAGTCTAATAGAAAAAAGTTGCCAAAAAGGAGTTAATAATTTTTTAGTGAAAAAATTTGGTAAATTTTTTTAAGTAAAATTAATATTTAGGGTTGATAACTTCTTACATTTACCGTTGATAACTCACGTGCAGAGGGGTTGATAACTTTTAGTCCGAAAAAAAGTTTGTCAAAACATATCAACATGGGTGCTAGTTTTGAAGATCTCGTCGAGTCTGATTTATTGGTGAAAATGAATCTTTAATCGGAGTTGTTATTTGAAAGATAAAACGTTTTAAAATTTCGAATTAGGAGATAATCTATGTGCCTTCTATTTTTGTCTCATAGTGCATGTATGAAAAAAATTGTAAAACAAAAAAGTTTAATAGAAAAAAGTTGCCAAAAAGGAGTTAATAATTTTTTAGTGAAATAAATGGGTAAATTTTTTAAGTAAAATTAATATTTAGGGTTGATAACTTTTTACATTTACCGTTGATAACTCACGTGCAGAGGGGTTGATAACTTTTAGTCCGAAAAAAAAGTTTGTCAAAACATATTAACATGGGTGCTAGTTTTGAAGATCTCGTCGAGTCTGATTTATTGGTAAAAACGGATTTTAAATCAGAGTTGGCGTTTGAAAGATAAAACATTTTGAATGTCTAAATTAGTAAAGATTCTCGTTGAAGTTAGTTTTTTTAGCCCGCAGCATTTACATGCAGAATTTTCCAAAAATAGTAATTTCTGACATGATTTTCTTTACTAAAAATGGAAAGTAAAAACTGATCGCTCGGGACGTTACGAGCGAGCGATCGCTAGCTAGGGCAGCCCCTTGGAGAAGTCCTTCTTCTTCGCCTCGACCAATGTTTTCATCGGAAATGGAAGAAAGGCTCGATTTTGGGAGGATCGCTGGCTTGCAGGCAGATCCATCAGCGAGATCGCGCCTGAGCTCTATGCTTGCATCCCCAAAAGGCGCTGACGGAGGACAACAGTTGCCGAGGCACCGGCATGATTGGGATCCATGGGATCGGCCAATACTTGCAAATTTGGGGGATGCTCCAACAAATCACGCTTGATGATGAGCCGGACCAAATAGCATGGAGATGGACAGAGGATGGCAACTACTCCGCGAAATCAGCATACCTCGCCTCCTTCTAGGGCTTGATGGCTTGCAGAGAAGGGAAGCTCATGTGGAAATCTTGGGCGCCACCACGAGTGAAACTCTTCAACTGGCTCGCTAGTCTGGAGAGGTGCTGGATGGCTGATCGCCTTGCAAGACGCGGGTTGTAGCACAATCCTCGCTATGCTCTGTGCGATCAAGCGATGGAGTCCATGCACCACCTCATCATCAAATGCCCCTTCTCCAGGGCATGAGGTGCTGGCCTGGGCGCGCATGACCTGTGCCCCGTCCTCGACTGAGCCTTCCTTGTTCGACTGGTGGGCCGAGGCAAGGACGAACACCCCAGCGGCAATGAGAAAAGGGCTCGCCTCTCTTGCGCTTCTTACCCCCTGGATGATCTGGAAGCATCGGAACGATTGCATCTTCAATAACGCAAGGCCTTCCGTTAGCAACCTGATCAATAGGATCAAAGATGAAGCAACGCAATGGGTTAGAGTAGGGGCCACAGGGCTTGGAGTAGTACTGCCGATGACTTGGGATGTACATTCACTGTGTTGATGCCCCCTACCTCCTATGAGGATTGTAACTGAATCCTATCTTTTCAATGTAAAGAAACGCAAAGGTCTTTTGTGTTTTCTTGAAATAAAAAAAACAAGTGAGCAGGAATGCATGCTCACTTGCTCAGGCTGACTGACCAGAGAAGTCACTAGATTCTACTTGGGATCAATGACAACGGTCGAGTCAATCGTGAGGCTTCCACCAAGCTTACAAGTGCTAACTATGCCAACAGTTTTAGAAATCCAACCCACACATAATTGCTTCAGTAATTCAGTTAATATTAGAAATGCAAATTCAAGGATATCAACACGGAAGAGCAACAATAGTGTGACCACGGACAGAAAAGCAATAAATGGTGCAAGCTGAAGTTGGAAGTTAAAGACACGTAAAATAGGGATAGAAAAGAACACAAATTAACCAAACCGGATGGTGGTTAGTAGCCCCAATATCAGAGCACCAAGACTCACATTCTCACACCATTTAATGAGGGCTCTGCCTCTCACTAACCAAGCACGATGAGGGCTTTGCCTCTCATTGCCTAATGTTTTGGTAGAGTTGAATGTCGATAGAATTCAAGTTTTCGATGTGAACAAGAAGAATTTCCCAATTCATCTGCTCAGAAAGATACCCGGGCCCAACTACATTTTCGTCCACATTCATCTGCTACTAATAATGTGCGACAGAAGATAGGATTTCACCAAGGACAAGGAGATGTCTGGATCTTAGTACTGCTCCACCTTCACACGAGATGATCTACTGTTTCTTGGAGTTGAAGGAGACATGAATGACATACCGCATCCTGATCTGGTCCAGGTTGTATACTATGTATTCATTGTAATTCAGGACATCCTGCAACACCAGAAACAAGGCCGTGCATAGAGTTAGTCACAATGCTTCTTGCATATGTACCCGGCTGGCTATATGTTGGATTATTGGAAGATACCTTTTTGGCCGATACCTTTTTAGGTTTCCCAAGCGGAACAACCACGCCGTCGTCAGTGATCTTGCACTTCGCCATGTCTGGTGCCGTCTTCCCGACTCCTTTCGTGCTGCATCAATATAGTTTTGTGATGATATGCATACTCTGTGTGTTATTAACAAGTACTACTACATGGTGTAGAAATATATCATGTTTTATCCATTACGATCTACCAAAGTAATAGATCAGAGACTGGTAGGTCAATATGTTTACTTTTGAATAAGTAAGTGCGTGTAGAAATTTGATGGATTGCATTAGCAATACCTTAGTTTTCCCTTGGGCAGATTATTAGCATTGCCATCACCATATATTAGCTCGTTCATATCGCCAAGTGCAACCTGAGAAAGCCCAAAATAAGTTCGACAAACAACACGACAAGATATCAAGAAAACCACACCCGAACTACAACTAAGACGGATCATACAAAGTTATGTGATGAACATCTAATAGCTTGGAGGTGACTATGACAAACAGACCTCGCACAAAAGCAGCACTCCAGATTTATTAGATGCTTCTGAACGAAAGCAGTAGTTTGCGCTCTTGGAGAACATATCAGCAAAGTAAACTCCTTTCCCAAACATGTAGCCGTTATTAGGGGCTTCAGGAGGAGCGATTCGCAAACCTGGGAGAAAGAGTTAGTGTTGATTAAAACTATCTTTCATACTGATATAAGTAATATTCATACTCTGAGAACTCCAGGAAGACTAAATGGTAGGTCGTAATTTATGAACCATAAACCTAAAAGGCTGGGTGGAGTTATGCATGTAAACAAAAAAGCGTTAATAATAGTACATAGCATGAATTACCCTTGGAAAATATCCCAGTCCAGTTGGTCAACCTAGAACCATGCCATAAAAGCATCCTATTTCCTGCGCCAATAAACTGTGAAACATTTCAGAATCAATCGTTGTAAAATCCATTCCAGAAGTTTTCCTGGGAGTACTGCTTACATAGCTGATTAGAAAGATCTACTGACCTTCTGAAACCTCTCTGTTTCACCTTGTCTAGTCACCTTGAATATATGCACTATGTCGACAGTATAATCCGAGTGATTTTTGCCATGTGTATTTGTCAAATATGTTTTTATCTGGATGGTAGAAATGTTCATACATGGTTAAAGTTTCTAGGCTCTAGCAAAGGTGCCTCTATGAAGAGAGCAACACAAGAGCAATTCTTTAACAGTAAAGAAGAAAATAACTTTTAAATCTACTTTGTTGAATTATTTTTTGATGTTGTGTACGTAGAGAGCACTTATCAATGTCGGCAACTCATTACCACTAAGTTAATATATACCGAAACAGCTTTAAGAGAAACCTGCTACCAACATGAAACATCAACACATTGCCGTTTACATATATAGATTGTTGATAGAAGTATTACCATTGAGTATTCTTCTGAATCAACCTCCAGAGGTGTAAAGTCACAACGAAGTTGCTTGTATCGAGCATACAATGGATCGTCCTAGATCACAAATGAAAAGAACTTATAAAACCAGAGTTTCACGTGTGTACACCACATTTTTTTTACCAATGTCTTACCTGATCAGTCGAATCATCCTCCAGAAGCTTCGTCGCAATCTCAATCTCACCAAGGGCTTCAACCTTCGAAGACAGGTGGTAACATTAGATCAAATGTGCAATTAGCAGAGGGTATATGGATCTGAACATTCTTTGGAGAGAAAACTGAATGTTCAGTTACAATGCATTTCAAACTTAGTATAATGACAGGTACACATTTTTTATTAGAAAGGACCAAAGGTAGCTCTGGTTCTGAATCTCTTCAGAAGAATCAATGTTCTATTTATCCTTGAAAATATCCATCGTTTCTTATCGCGACACAATATTTCATAACAGGTCAATGCTGGAATGAAGCAAAAAAATAGTAGCCTATTACCATTTCCAGCTTAGCTTTTAGTTTCTCAGGAGTATCGATGATAAATTCACCTGTCAGATAAATATGTTAGAATATCCTGACTTTAGGGTGAATTAAGCAGAAATTTTAAAACTTACTCATCTTCTTAAAACCAAAGTCATGAGGAATCACAGTGTAGAATTCCCTGAAAGCCACAGTAATACAGGAATATCTCGGTAAGCATAAACATAGTTCAAAGATCAGAAAGTACAAGTGTAGTAATGATGGTGGATGCCATTATGTATTGCATAACTATCATTGTTCATAACTTTTCTTAGAGAACTATCATTGTTCATAACTGGTCATAAATAAATGCATATATTTTCAGAGAATTCTTCGATATCTTGATGCATTGGGCAATGATATGTCAAAACAGGAATAAGGTTGTTCATTCTCTTTGTTATACTCCATGCAGGCAAATAAAAATAAAATTATGGACTCACCCAGTCAATTGTTCCAGCTGTCTCCTGTCAGAACTCGAAATAGCATTAGAGATCCTCTTCAAAACATCATAACCCTGTGGAAAGCTAGGAAATGTCATCATCAAAAGGGAGAAAGATACGATGGAAGAAATTTGAAACCGAGACAATCATATCCCAGCTCTTACTGCATACAACGCTGGATGTACATCCAACAACTTTCTAGTGTGCGTATAGTGTATTTAAGTGACTTACTTGAAAATAAGTTAAAATGCAATCTTATATAATTTTCTGCTAACTTGATAGATAATTAAGTCCAAGTTGTTTGTGCACATTGTTCTAAACCTGATTGGTAATCCGAGAAGCATCAAAATAACTCACCTTACGTATTGTAGATTTGCTTAACTTTCCAAGAGGAAGTTTATCAGCATTATAACCTAATTGATTATGAAAGATGAACGAATTAGTGAAAGCAAATGCTGCATGAATAATCAATGTGAATTTACATATATAAAAAATAAGTATGAACCCATAGGACAACATTGAACAATCAGAAGATACTTTTCAAATGAGTTAGTCCAATATCTGTATGTATTTGAGCAGATAGTAAGTATTATCCTCTTTGGCCATCAACTTATTTTAGTACCATGTTTTACTCTCAAATTTGTCCATAAAAATTAAGTACCACAGTTCCACCACCCACATTATAGGATCTACCGGTTCTTTTATTTTAAAAAAGAAAGAGCCTATGAGGGTGGTGATACATCATTGAGGATTTCTTGATCAAGCAACTTAATTGTTACCAATTTCCATCATTAATTTGCTGCTTCATCATGCTAATATCGCAGATGACAGATATGAATTGCGCAGTCCGAGTTTCAAGCTTTGTCTCTTTTAACTGGTTAGCAACAAACTTTTTCTTCTGAGCCTTATCCTGAAAACAAATTGCAAGACGAAAGCATTAAAACGTAGAAAGCCTCTGATGGATGAATTATAGAATATAGTCACTAACAAAAACTTAAGTCAAATCTTACTCTTTCCTTGCCATAGTCCATCTCAAGCCAAGTGTATTTTTTTTTCGAAACGGAGAATCCCCAGCCTCAAGCCAAGTGTATTTGTTTGAATAACACCTGAAGTTGTTGCGATCGGACCATTCGTTGTTAGTCTTGTGCCAAAACTTAAATGTGAATAGGCTAATCGCTTCATGCCGTGGCTTGGGACCGATCAGCTCAAACCGACCTCGGTGGCCTACTCTCCCATATCTCCAGTAAACCATGTAGCTTTTGCCATCGTCAGATTCTACAATTAACAGGCACCAGTTAAAACTGAACACAGGAACCTGAACATGCAAGAGGATAGCAATGACAGGAAGGAGCATAGACTTGAGGAGGACAGACCTAAAGCCTGGATGATGAAGAACTTGTTGTTGTTGGCTCCCACGTTGGTCTGGTTCAGGGTGGCGTCGTAGATCTCATCACCCTGCACGCAACGCGGAATAGCGTAGGCCTGTCACTAAAAACTCTCTGGCTAGAATCTCATGTTGGCGCCGGTGAAAGCGGTAACGCACGCACCGCTTGAAGGACGTGCCAAGACTTCTTCATGTCGTCGGGGATGTGCGGGTCCAGCACCGCGGCGCCCTTCTTGGTAGCCGTCACAATCTTGGCCTCCTTCTTCACCGCCGCCGGCGCCGCCTCATCGACCTTCCCGTCGGCGCAACCCGCCCCGGCGACACTGGCATTGGGCGTCGGGAGCAGCCTGTCTATAGCAGTAGCATCCTTCTTCTTGCTCGCTCTCGCCGCGAGCCCCCGTGCCGTCACGGCGAGGGGGGCGCGCGAGTAGATGGCTGCATGGTGGTGATCAATGTGAGGAGGAGGCCTACTCCGCGGGGTGAGGTGGGCTTGGGCGTGCAGGGCCAGGCGGCAGCTGAGCTTCGCGCGCAGGAGCGTGTGGAGGTGGGCAGCCATGCTTTCGCAGGATCGGAGCTACCAGGGGAAGGGCGGCGGGCAGACAGACAGGCCAGAATCTGTGGATGCACTTGGATCTTGATGCGTGCAAGATCGGAAGGGGGTTTTAAATTAGGAATCGCTAACCATCAGTCGATGGAGCCGATCGTGGCACTGTCCTTTTGCGTGCGATCGTGTGGGGATTTATTCCTGTTTGATGATGTTCATTTTAGCAAAAAAAGAAAGATGATGTTCATTTTTTTCGTATTACTCCCTCTATTCATTTTTATTCTGCATTTTAGATTTAGTCAAAGTCAAACTAGATAAAATTTGACCAAATATATTATTAAAAAATATAAAGTCTTATAATATCAAATACATATAATATAAAAGTATTTTTCATGATGATTCTAACGATATCTATCTTATATTGTAAATGTTTATATTTTTTCTTATACGTGTAGTCAAAGTTAATAAAGTTTGACTTTGACTAAATCTAGAATACAGAGTAATTTAGGATGGAGGGAGTATGTCTTTGCCTTTTTTGAGCGAGTCATACGTATTCGCCGGTGGCTAGCTGTGTGTTTCGTGTGCTGACTGTACCATTTTTCCTTGTTCCTTTTCATGGTTCAGGATCAAGTCCAGAACTCCAGATAGATCACGAGTCATGCACCATTTCCAATGCTCCATCCTTCAGTTTGCGCGGTCACGTAGGTGGATTGTACCAAAACTATGTCTACAGCAACATCGACGGCGGCTGGAGAGACACGGGAAGCCCTCCACTGAAGGTGATTACGCGCGCCACAGGCGTCGCCGTCATGGAGTCGCCTACTCATATTCAAATACCTTGAGCACAACCAGCCATTGCACAAGGACTTGTTTATCTACAGCTTCGCCGGGTTAAGTGGGATATTGTTTGCAGGCCGAAAGAATTAGGAGGGCTCGGGGTTCATGACCTTCGGAAATTCAGCAGAGCTCTTCGCCTTAGATGGTTATGGACTGCTTGGAGACACCCAGACCGTCCCTGGGTGGGCACACCACTCCCGTGTGATGCAAAGGACCGGCAACTTTTCGCTGTTGCCACGGAGATTACTCTCAGGTCTGGAACAGTGGCAGATTTTTGGTGTGATCGCTGGCTGCATGGTTATGCACCACGTGATATTGCTCCAACGCTATTTAAAATAGCATCTCGCAAACACCGGTCAGTCAAGGAGGCACTAACAAATCATAGATGGATTTTGGACCTTAGCCGTGGACTTCAACCTGAGATGGTTCGGGAACTCACGAACTTGGCTGCGCTTGTTGATGATGTAATCCTAGACGAGCGTACGCCGGACGCCATTAGATGGCGGTTTGATGCATCTGGAGAGTACACGGCTAGCTCAGCCTATTTGTTGCAGTTTGAAGGATCCATTCCCTCAGATATTGCACCAATTATTTGGGAGGGATGGGCTCCTGGGAAGTGCCGTTTCTTCCTTTGGACGGCGGAAATGAACAAAATTTTGACGGCTGATGTGCTTCAAAGAAGAGGCTGGGAAAATGAATACTTTTGTCAACTTTGCTTTAGAAATTTGGAGACACCCTTTCATCTGCTTGTTGAGTGCTCTTGGGCAAGAGAGGTCTGGAGCATGCTTGCACATATTTTTCGGTTGACATCGGTTAACCCAAATTCTTGGGGAGAGGTCAAGATGGTTAGAGAATGGCTACGTCTGTGTGTTGCAGGCGCTTCGGAGAACGACCGCAAAGGTGCTCACTCCCTAGTTATGTTGAGTAGCTGGGAGATTTGGAGGGAACGCAATCGACGCATTTTTCAGCACGAGGAGCTTTCAGTTGTAGCTTTAGTTCGTAGGATTCGAGATGAGGCGACTATTTGGAAGTTGGCTGGGGCTTCCTTCCCCTTTGATCCCGGTTGAGGCATGTCTCGCCGCGGCTATTTTTCCTTTTTCTTGGTTCTTTTGTAAAACTCTTCTTTCTAATCAATGAATTTAGCAGATCTCCTACTAACATTCAAATCTACAGCTTCGCCCTGTCCCGCTCCCGCGAGGGGCAAGGCGAAGTGGCGAACCCTAGCCACCACCGCCTTTCTCCCCCACTACGCGAAAGAAACAAGACGCCGACGGCCAGAAACCGTGCCAACGATAATTTGTTGGGGTCGTCGGTACAGCACGAGGGTGAGGCCGGCCAGCAAGGTGACCGTCGGCATAGGTAGATCTGTGCCGACGGCCACCGTCGGCACATGCGCCACCGTTGGTCTCTGTACTGCCGTGTGGGCCTTGAAATTTGCGCAGGAACGACGGGGCAAACGGTGTCTAGTTGTGCCGACGGCCTGGCCGTCGGCACAACTTTTTTTCGTACTCATTATGTATTCACCCCTATGGCCATCGGTACAACTATTTTTTCGTACTTGTACTCATTTATGTATTAGTCTTAATTATTTTAATATGTTTATTTATTGATTACTCTCAAGTATATATATACCAATTGTAGGGACAGTACCCCTCTGAAAAATTGTGCGCATAAGTGTTATCGTATACGTGTGCATATTATCGCATATGTATGAATAGGATGATCACATCTCGAAGATTTATTTTGTTAGGATATGGAAAAACACATTGGAGACCAAGATTCCCCCCTTAGACACGTCGTGCAAGTTCACCCCTAAGAGTACAGAACTTTCCAAAGTGTTATCGCATGTGTGTACGTGAATAGGGTGATTACACATGTGAGATAGATCTACACAACACATATCTACATATATTATGGGTCACACAATAGCTTTGGGGGGATAGCTAACCTCCGAGCTTGCTGCACGTCGAAAGTCTAGCCAGGTGGGCCCGCGTGACTACCACTTTGACTTTCCTCAGAATAGTGTTGACCAGTGAACTTTTAACTTCATTTTTTTTTGGTTAAGATATAGGACCATGGAAAACCACATTGGAGACCAATATCTACTAAGATTCCCCCTACACCCGTCGTGCGAGTTTTCCCCCAAAACTCTAGAACTTTCGAAAGCGTTATTGCATGTCGGCCTCCGTGGCATTCCTCTCCATCCCAAGGGACACGCGTATGTCCGATATGGCCTCGTTCCGACAAACTATGCCATGATCATAGCCAAAAGCTAGCTCATTTGACCTAAAAGCCATGCAACCTCGAACGTGGTAGGTCATTTCTGTGAAGGGGGTTTCTGGAAATCTGTCGTACCCTAGGTTTGAATTTTTTTCCCGCATCTAGGTCACATAAAATAACGTCACATGTAGGTCTTGCATTTTTTTGATTTTTTGAATTAGTTATGCCCAATTCGGGACCCGCATAAAATGATGGCGCCCGAAAACTCCCACTCGCGGCCAGGCGGTGCGGAGTCCCGCCTTAATGGTCAAAGTTTCGTGAAAAAATGATGCGTTGCGGATCTAGAAATATTTTTTTCCAAAAGTCAAGAGCTTGCCTTTGTACCGTTACAGTGCAAACCCAGCCCGGTTCCAGCGAAATAGGTAGCAGCTTGTGCAAAATCCAAAATATAATCTCAAAGCTTTGCGTGACAAAACGAGAGCTGATATGCGTAACCCAGCTGGTCTACTATTTATGTGGGGTGTTGTTCTCACCTTTCGATTTTGCTTTTTGGTAGTTGCCTCATAAAAACCTCGATTTCGGTATTCTAAAAATGGAAAAGGCACTTTTCGTGGGAATAAACAAAAATCGGCCTCCGTGGAATTACTCTTCATCCCAAGGGACACACGTGTGTTCGATATGGCCTCATACCGACAAACTATGCCATGATCATAGCCAAAACCTAGCTCATTTAAACCTAAAAGCCATGCAACCTCGAATGTGGTAGGTCATTTATGTGAAAGGGATTTTTGGAAAACTACCGTACCCTAGGTTTGAATTTTTCCCGCATCTAGGTCACATAAAATGACGCCACAAGAAGGTCTTGCATTTTTTTCGATTTTTTAAATTAATTACGCCCAATTTGGGACCCGCATGAAATGACGGCGCCCGAAAACTCCCGCTCGCGGCCAGGCGGTGCAGAGTCCCGCCTTAACAGTCAAAGTTCCGTGAAAAAATGACGCGTTGCGGATCCAAAAATCAGGAGCTTGCCTTTGTACTGCTACAGTGCAAATCCACCCCGGTTCCAACAGAATCGGCAGGAGCTTGCGCAAAATCCAAAATATACCTCTGAAGCTTTGCGCGATGAAACGAGAGCTGATATGTGTTCCCAGGTGGGCTACTATTTATGTGAGGTGTTGTTCCCACCTTTTGATTTTGCTTTTCGGTAGTTGCCTCACAAAAAACCTGATTTCGGTATTACGAAAATGGAAATGGCACTTTTCGTGGGACGAAACGAAAATCAGCCTTCGTGGCATTCCTCTCCATCCCAAGGGACACCCGCGTGTCCGATATGACCTCGTTCCGACAAACTACGCCATGATCATAGCCAAAACCTAGCCCATTTGACCTAAAAGCCATGCAACCTCGAACGTGGTAGGTCATTTCTGTGAAGGGGATTTCTGAAAAACTGCCATACTCTAGATTTGAATTTTTTCCCGTATCTAGGACACATAAAATGAGGCCACATGAAGGTCTTGGGTTTTTTCAATTTTTTTGAATTAGTTACGCCCGATTCGGGACCGCATGAAATGACAACGCATGAGCATATATATGAAACTTTCAAAGTGTTATCGCATGTGTGTGAATAGGGTGATCACACCTTTAAGATAACTCTACCACACCTATCTACATATGTTATGGCCACATGATAGCTTTGCAGGGATATTGCTACCATTTGAGCTTGTTGTACATAGAAAGTCTAGCCAGGTGGGCCCACGCGGTCTACCCCTTTGACTTTCCTCGGAATGATGGTTGACCGGTAAACTTTTTTACTTAATTATATTTGGTTAGGATATATGAACATGGAAATCCACATTGGAGACCAATATCGGCCAAGATTCCCACTAGATATGTGCATGGCCGGTCAAAGGGGTAGATCCCGAATTAGGGTTTCTATCGAAATTGAGCTCCGGTGGGTGGGAATGCCCCCCAAAACTTGTGTGTGTCCACATATTGTGTACACAATTGTGGTGAGGTGTGTTGTTGGAGACAATGTTGAAGCCTCGGGTGTGTCTGGTAACATGCATGCACACGCGCTGACGGCACATGGCCTGCGAAAGGCGTAGATGTGTGGACCCCGATTTAGGATTGTTGAGTCTTGGGAGAAATGTAGAAGATTAAAAAATAAGACTTATGTGTGTACCTATATTAATATATAGGCTAATAATAAGACAATAAGTAGTATACAAGGAAAAAATAGGCTAGGCCGACGGCCTGGCCGTCGGGACAGCCTGGGTAAGGCCGTCGGCCCAGCAGAGGTCGTCGGCCCAGCTAGGATTTGGGCCACCTCGGTCAGATCTACTGGCCCGTCTAGGCCCACCTATCCACCCCGACCCTGTCCTCCTCCTCCCGCCGCTGCCTCTCCACCACCTGCCGCCCTCCTGTCTCGCCTCTAGTCGCCCTCCGGTGATCTTGTCGCCTGACCCCCTCCTCCCAACTGCCTCCGCCCCGACCCCCTCCTCCCCAACTGCCTCCTTCTCCTCCCCGAGCAGCCCTCCTCCTTCCTGAGCAGCCCTCCTCCTTCCCCAAGCAACCCTCCTCCTTCCCCAAGCAACCCTCCTCCTTCCCCAAGCTGCCCTCCTCCTTCCCGAGTTGCCCTCCTCCTTCTCGAGAAGCCCTCCTCCCCGAGTAGCCCTCCTTCCCGGCCACCTCCTCCTCCTTCCCAAGCAGCCCTCTTCCCCATCCGCCTCCTCCTCGTTCCCGAGCAGCCCTCCTCCCCGGCCGCCTCCTCCTCCTTTCCGAGCATCCCTCCTTCCCGGGCTGCCCTCCTCCCCGACCGCCCTTCTCCTCGAGTTGTCCTCCCTGCCGCTCTCCTTCCCCAAGCCACCTCCATGGCAGCAGAGGTATGCACCTCTATCTCCCTATTTTTTATTTTTTATTTGTTGTTATTTGTTATATAAATAGAATAGAATAGAAATGAAAATAGGAATGGTATATGAATATGTGCACCCCATCGTGACGACCCCGGATCTAGGCCCCGTCGTGACCGCCTTGTTGTGACTACTTGGTTGTTTGACTACTTCCTCGACAGCCGAGGGTGAGCTAAATTTTGAACTCCATATCCACATTTTTTCATTTCCATGTCAAGTCGCGAAACGTATGTGTCACTTCCCGTCCGCAAGCGTTACACGGATAAATATGCATTAGTGGTCAGCATATTTTAAACTGTAATGCTTGCGGCATTTACGGGACAGCCCGCGAATGCGCAGTTGGGTATGTTCTCCGTGTTCTACCCCAGTCTGAGTCACGATTTTGGCAGTGCCTTCCCGTTGTTCTCCGGATGCACATCCTCTCAGATTTTTGCCGAGACGTGTATCAGGAGAGGATTGGGGAGGTGCTGCCAAAATTCTGTCTAGGACCGGGGTAGAACATGGAGAACATACTCAACTACGGATCCAGTGGCTAGGATCCCACCTAGTAGAGATGTAGGTTGATGCATGCATTTTGCCTGGTAGAAAAATAAAAATATGATGCATTTAATTTCATGCTATTATTTGTTGTTTGTCTCTGAATAAAGCAAAGGATGGCTAATAATGGGTGGATGTATAGTGGCCATTTTAGTGGGACTCAAATGACAGATGAGTGGGTATGGAAGACCATTTTTTTAGTGAAGGAGTTAGCACGTGGTTCAAAGTCCACCGTTCGTCCAACTTGCCCTCGCGCTCGTTGCAAGAGGTGTCGGGGTTCGGTGCAAATAACAAAAAAATTATGTGCTACACAACCCCGAATATGCCCAAGGACCTATCTATTAGTAATCTTGTAACGGTAGGAGTCCGGACACGTACCCTCGTAGACTGAAACGCGGGGATTACGCTCCCGCACAAGCGTTGACGATGAAGACGATGTAGCTGACCTCAAGGTTGTGAAGATCTTGGAGCAACGACTCCGGCACCGTACGAGCGGCACCTCCGCATACTCGCACACGTACAGCGACCATGATGACTCCCGGAACCCTGTTTCCAGCAAGTAGACGGCTTTGGACAGGGATCCGGAAACACCACAACACGATGGCGTGCATCGGTGGTGATTCCCTTCTCCTAGGCAGCCCTTTGGGAGGCCACGCCAGAGTGAGAGAGGGAGAGGGCGGTGGCCAGGGGTGTGGCCAGTGCACCAGGGAGGTGGTAGGAGGCGGCTGTGGAGGAGGGCTCGTGGATGTGGTGTGTATCTCCTCATCCAAGGGCCCCCCTTTATATAGTGGGGAGGGGTGCACCTTACCCCTCCACCAAGCCAGCCAAGAGGCGGCGGCCAAGGGGAGGAGCAAGGGCGGCGGCGGCTAGGGTAGGTCCAGGCCGCCCCCCTAGAAACCCTAATCCTCGTCGGCCTGGGCTAGGGCTTAGGAGCCCCTTTTTTATTTTCCCTAATGGGCTTCTTTCAATAAATTGGCCCATTAGATGAATTAATGATTTACTAATTATATAATCAATATTAATTCATATAACTAATATTAATTCACTCATAATCGATTCCCCGCTACTCCGAAACACTTCCGGACTCCGTCGGAACCATTTCGGACTCCACCAAAACTATTCTAGATTTCACCAAAACTATTTTGGACTCCACCGAAACTATTTTGGACTTAGTTGGAACTTTTCCCCTCTCATATAATATCACACGGTGTTTCCAGATAATACCAAAACATCTCTAGCATCGTGATCCTTAAGTGTGTTACCCGACGGTTCGAGAATGCGACAGATATGACCGAGAACTCTCTATGGTAAATGACCTTCAATAGGATCTAGAAATCCGTGATGACCCATGTGCATTCTACAAAGTTCTTTTAGTTGTTGAACCGTAAGAGTCGATGAGCCTTTCCCTTTGCTTCGCCGATACTAGCATAGCTTAAGACCTGATCATCGGTATTCCAAATACCTCGTTCAATCTTATCACTAGCTAATCTTATCACTGATACGTCTCAAACGTATCTATAATTTTTGATGCTCCATGCTTGTTTTTACACCATTTGCTTAGTGTTTCGTTACACTTTGTGGCATTTTTATGCATTTTCCGGAACTAACCTATTAACGAGATGCCACAGTGCCAGTTCCCTGTTTTCTGTTGTTTTTGTGTTTCAGAAAAGTTACAGAGGAAATATTTTCAGAATTGGACGAAACAAAAGCCAGACATCCAGATATTTACCAAAGCTTCCAGAGAACCGAAGAGGAGACGGAAAGGAGCCACAGGGCGGCCACACCACCAGGGGGCGCGGCCTGCCCCTGGCCCATGCCGGCCTATGGTGTGGGCCCCCTGGTCCACTTCTGACGCTGCCCCTTCGCCTATAAAGACCCCCCGATGGGAAAAACCTAAACACCCCATCACTTTTCCAGAAACATATCACGATCCGCCGCCGTCGTCGACCCGAGATCGGGAGGGTCCAGAAGCTCTTCCCGGCACCCTGTCGGAGAGGGGAATCGCCACCGGAGGTCTTCTTCATCACCATGCTTGCCTCCAGCGTGATGAGTGAGTAGTCTACCTTGGACTATGGGTCCATAGCAGTAGCTAGATGGTTGTCTTCTCCACCATGTGCTTCATGTTTAGATCTCGTGAGCTGCCTTACATGATCGAGATCACCATTATGTAATTCTACATGTTGTGTTTGTTGGGATCCGATTAATATTGGTGTTATGATTGAGTTGATGTACTGAATTTTATCTTATGTTATCTCTATGTTGTTTATGATCTTGCATGCTCTCCGTTGTTAGTAGCTATCTTGGCCGAGTAGTTGCTAGTGACTCCAAGAGGGGGTATTTATGCTCGATAGTGGGTTCATGCCTCTATTTAATCTGGAGGAGTGACAAAAACCTCTAAGGTTGTAGATGTGTTGTTGCTACTAGGGGGAAAACAACATTCATATGCTTGAGGGCATATGCTTTGTTTACATTACACACTTTGCTTAATGCAGTTATCTATTGTTCGCAACTTAATACTTGTGGAGTTCTCGGATTGATTCGCCACAAGTGGATTATTAGTCATAGATGCAGTTGGATGGCGGTCTATGTATCTTGTTGTAATGCCCAGAGTAAATCTCATAGTGATCCTCTTGACATATCACGTTGTCTTTGTTCTATCAATTGCCCAACTGTAATTTGTTTACCCAGCATGTGTTATTTTATCTTATGGAGAGACACCACTAGTGAACTGTGGACCCCGTTCCTATTTCCATTATATTGCTATCACCTGTTTACTTTACTCGCACTGTTTACTTTACTTGCATATTACTATTGCTTTCTACTCGATATGCTCATTCCTTTGTTTCAAGCAAACCGGTGATTGACAACCTCATCGTAAGTTGGGAGCAAAGTATTTGGTTGTGTTGTGTTCAGGTTCCGCATTGCTACTAGTTGAAGATGAGACAACAAGTGTCGTAAATGGCGCCCTTGTTGGAGTGTTACTAGGCTAGTCAGCATCACCTTCTGGAGTATTGACTTTTTCCTAGATTCGATAAACCTTGGTTTCTTTCTGAGGGAAAAACTTGCTGTTGTGCTCATCGTACCTTCCTCTTGGGGTTCCCAACTGGACGGTGAAAAACCATCAACACCGCGCCGCATCAAGACATTTTTCTGGCACCGTTGCCGGGGAGAAAGAAGACTTCAGCAAGGGGAGTTTCGCACGCACATCCTTTACTTTGTTTTAAGTTTGGGATTTCTATTTTCATGCCCTCAGGTCCTTAGTTGTACTCAGTTTTCCCCAGCTCCTTAGTTTTTCCTCAGTTTTCCCCAAGCCCTTGTCTGAAACCCTCAAAAGGAGCTCGGACGGGAGGATTTCCGTTTAGTTGACCGTTCCGTGCTGACGTGTGGGGCCACATCATGTGGAGCCGCATCGCGTGGGGCTGGTAGAAAGGGACCGCGTGGGACAGGACGAGACCGCGTCGCGTGGGGCTGGTAGAAAGGAACCGCATGGGACAGGACGAGACCGCGTTTGGTTGTACGTGAGAGCTCGGTTCTATCTCTCTCGGCCCAAATTGGCATTTTTCAGAGCGCCTTTTTCCCCTCTCTCTTTGTAACAGTTCTCTCTCTTTTCACCAAATTAGTATCAAATCTAGAGAAGCTTCTATTTCTGTCTTTCTTCAATGATTGTTGCCTTTTGGCCCTCATTTTTTGCCCAATATGGTAACAAATCTAGTAGCAAATCTAGAAGCTAGTATAGGATAAATTCACAGCAGCATAATAAATCAAGAAAAATAAGTATAATACATAAACTGCATACAGCAGCCAAAAGCAGCCAATAACGATGTTAATGTTCACGACAAACTAAGCTAAAAATAATACAAGACGCAATGTATGGCCAACATGAAGATTAGGATACCCCAGGATTAATGAATCTGTTATTCATTCTTTATATATTTCGTCGTCGCTACATTACATGAGATGAAGGAAATATTCACTGAACTCCTTCCGTCTGCAGTGTGCAGCCAATACATCCTCCAAACAGTATGGCCTTTGTTCATTTTTCAGACCGTAGTATCCTAATCTATCCACACGTCGTGGCCACTCATCACAGGCCTTTCTATCATCAAAGTACTCTCTGATATAACCCAAATCCACGTAGTAGATACAGCCAGGTCGAACTGTCGGGTGCACTCTGGTGTCAACGGAGATACACCAGATATAATTGACGAAGAAGGCACGACTGTCAATGGTACTGACGGCATGGAGAGAGCGGCTCTCAGTGTCCACACGGTACACCAATGGTTGACCTTCCTCCAAATGCCTATTGCCAATACTGCCGCCCAACAACACAAGCAGCAGATCACCATCCGACTTCACAAGGTAGAACTTGGAATCATTTCCAAGTTCTGGAAATGAAAATAGTGTCTCCATGTTGACAGTGCGCGCGCGCTGCTCCAACTGGACATTGTTGGTGCACACTAATGTTCCGACCTCAAAATTGTTCACATCTATTGCATACAATTCACCATTGAACGGGGTAATGCAACGCAGAGAATGGTGCTCGATCGACAATCTTCCTTCTCCCCAATCTTCATCTATATCCTTAGTTGGAGTGTTCTCATCAACCCAAGCAATTTTTGTGGGGTAACCTGTGCAAACGAAGACCATAGTCGGGGACTTCATTACAGCGACTGACTCCACAATAACAGATGGCATCTGCGCCTGATACGTCTCCAACGTATCCATAATTTTTGATGCTCCATGCTTGTTTTTACACCATTTGCTTATTGTTTCATTACACTTAGTGGCACTTTTATGCATTTTCCGGAACTAACCTATTAACAAGTTGCCACAGTGCCAGTTCCCTGTTTTCTGCTATTTTTGTGTTTCAGAAAAGTTACACAGGAAATATTCTTGGAATTGGACGAAACCAAAGCCAGCCATCCAGATATTTCACGGAGCTTCCAGAGAACTGAAGAGGAGATGGAGAGGGGCCACGAGGTGGCCTCACACCAGGGCGGCGTGGCCCAGCCCCTGGCCGCGCCCCCTATATGTGAGAGCACCTCGGTCCACTTTTGATGATGCCCCTTCACTTATAAAGACCCCCCGACGGGAAAAACCTAAGTACCCGATCAATTTTCCAGAAACACATCGCGATCCGCCGCCGTCGTCGACCCGAGATCGGGAGGGTCCAGAAGCTCTTCCCGGCACCCTGCCGGAGAGGGGAATCGCCACCATAGGTCTTCTTCATCGCCATGCTTGCCTCCGGAGCGATGAGTGAGTAGTCTACCTTGGACTATAGGTCCATAGCAGTAGCTAGATGGTTGTCCTCTCCACCATGTGCTTCATGTTTAGATCTCATGAGCTGCCCTACATGATTGAGATCACCGTTATGTAATTCTACATGTTTGGTTTGTTGGGATCCGATGAATATTGGTGTTATGATTGAGTTGCTATACTGAAATATATCTTATGTTATCTCTATGTTGTTTATGATCTTGCATGCTCTCCGTTGTTAGTAGCTATCTTGGCCGAGTAGTTGCTAGTAACTCCAAGAGGGCGTATTTATGCTCGATAGTGGGTTCATGCCTCTATTTAATCTGGGGGAGTGACAGAAACCTCTAAGGTTGTAGATGTGTTGTTGCTACTAGGGAGAAAACAACATTCATATGCTCAAGGGCATATGCTTTGTTTACATTACACACTTTGCTTAATGCAATTATCTGTTGTTCGCAACTTAATACTTATGGGGTGTTCGGATGATATCCCCGTGAGTGGATTATTAGTCATAGATGCAGTTGGATGGCGGTCTATGTATTTTGTTGTAATGCCCAGAGTAAATCGCATAGTGATCTTCTTGACAAATCACGTTTATCTTTATTCTATCAATTACCCAACTGTAATTTGTTTACCCAGCATGTGTTATTTATCTTATGGAGAGACACCACTAGTGAACTGTGGACCCCGGTCCTATTTCCATCATATTGTTATCACCTGTTTACTTTACTCGCACAGTTTACTTTACTCGCATACTTCTACTGTTTTCCACTCGATACGCTCATACCCTTTGTTTCAAGCAACCCAGTGAGATTGACAACCTCATCGCAAGTTGGGAACAAAGTACTTGGTTGTGTGTGTGCAGGTTCCACGTTGCTGCTCGCAAAGCAAAGCTTGGACGAGGCGCCCTATAAATTATCTGGAGCTGTCGCGAAGCTTGCAAGCATCACCTTCTGTCGTTTGTCTGCTCTTCTCCTGATCGATAAACCTTGGTTTCTAACTGAGGGAAAAGACTTGCTACTTTGCTCATCATACTTTCCGCTTGGAGTTTCCCAACTGTCTGGCCATAATCATCATCAACTACACGCCAGCCATCAAGCCCTTTTCTGGCGCCGTTGCCGGGGAAGAAGTGGAAGACCTCTGCAAGGGGAGTTTTTTGCACGCACATCCTTTACTTTGTTTTATTGTTTTTCTTTACTTTATTTATTTTTACTTGCATCGTTTTATCAAAAACCCAAAAAAATTAGAATCCTTGGTAGTTTTTATTTCTTTACTTTAGTTCATTATGTTGTTCCCTAAGTATGTTTTGGAGGACCTCTCAGTAGGTAGTGGTTCAATTATTGGGAAAGATAACATTGAGGAGTTCTTTAATCACATTAGTATGCATAAAGAAGTTGAGAAAAAGTCTTTGGTTGAGCTAGCTCCTAGTTATGAAGTTGCTTCCGCTTATTTAATTCACATGTTGGAAGCTAGGTTTGCTAGTCTTAATCCTTTTATTCAAAACATGTTCCTTAAGCTTCATGAAATTGAAGATCCTGAAAAGAAAGCCTTTATCTTGGAAACTTTGCGCTTAGAATTTAAAGATGTTGCTATTGAAGCTAGGAAAGTTCTTAAGCGTTTTAATAAACTTGGTTCACCTATAAAGGTTATTAGTACAAATGATGAAGGAACCGAAATACCTATACCTAGCAAGCTTTTGGGATTGTATGAAGCTTTTGAAAATAATTTTGATTGGATTTGTCCCAAAAATGTTTTTAGTGATTTGAGTGAACCAAAGCGTGATCACAAAGGGGCTTCAAAAACTTATGTGGATGAAATACAATGCCTTATTGACAAGACCTCTGCAGTTGATCTTAATGCTTCTTCTAAAATTACTTGATTCGCAATTTTCTGCGCCTAACTCAAAGGCGTTAAAGAAAAGCACTCTTGGGAGATAACCCAATGTTTTATTTTTAGTACTTTTTCTTTTATTTGAGTCTTGGAAGTCATTAATATTGTAATGACCTCTCCTTATCCTTTTTATTTTATTGTTGTGCCAAGAGAAACCTCTAATTTGAGTGAGGTAAAGATTTGGGGATGTTGCTGTCCTGAAACTGTTTTCGGTGCTGCACCGTAAAAATTCGTAAAGATTTTGTGTATATCTTTTGGACCTGCGATTTCTTGTGCATATGCCCCAGGTTATATCCAAACTTTCATTAGTTGAACACTTTTTTATTTGAGCAACATAAAACCTCTTAAAAATTCGGCCTTTGTCAGCTGTTCTGTTTTGACAGATTTCTGCCAATATATGTGTTTGCCGCTTTATCGCTTTCTTTTGAGTTCTTTTGATCACGAAACTTTTGGGGAAGTTGCTACAGTAGTATATACTTTATATGTGGTGGTTTTGGGTTGAAACCTGAAGCAAAAAGAGGTTGATTATATGTTATTCTTACACTAATGTTGCTAATAGATTTGTGTTTAGTTTTGTATGAAGGAAGTTTTCAAGTGTAGGGATTGGAGAATGATGAGATGAGTTGAAGAATGGACAAAATCTCAAGCTTGGGGATGCCCATTCATCACCCCAAGAAAAATATCCAAGAAGTACAAGCATCAAAGCTTGGGGATGCCCCCGAGGCACCCCTTCTTCATCGGCAAAAATCAGGTCACCTTTCAAAACACTATATTTTTATTGCTTCATGCACTATGCGTTTTTCTTGGAGCATCAGTTGTTTTAGTTTTCTCTATTAGTTTAGTTTTGTTTGCTGCAATAAATGGTTGGACCCCAACAAATTTATTTTGGAGAAGTTGCCTTGTTTTTCATTTGCCAAGAATGCTCTAGTTTTCACTCTTATCAAAAACCGAGTGTTCTTCTTTTTCTGCTACTGCTTTTGGTTTTCGTTTTCACCTTGATTTGTGTTTAGATCTTCTTATATTTATTTATCAAGGTGTATTTTTTGCCTCTGGACCATGTTGGTTTTCCTCAAAAGAGTTGGATTAAAAAGGTTTGAATGGTGTTGGAAAAGAGAAAAAGCTTTATGCAAAAAAGTGGTACAAGGAGCTTGTGTAGACTGCGGCTTAGGCTTTTTAATGTCATGCTTGATGTCTTTTTGATAGTATGCTTAGTGGTTTTGCTATAGCCTGACTTGTCTCAAATAACTGAGATTGCTTAATGAACCTATGAAAAAATCATGCATTGTTTTTATTGTTTGGAAGCATTATTTTGGTTTTCTCCTTGATGCTTTATTTGGGTTGACTTGGCGCATGCTCACACATGTTAGACTCTTACAAAGTCGCCAATAGCCTCTATGATCATTTAGTTTTTGACTTTTGATGCCATCTTATGCTTCTTTTAATGTCGCTTTGTCGCTTTGCATGATTATGGTCATTATTGCTCTCTTAGTTGGTCGCTCCCAGTCTTTTGCTAGCCCTCGCCTTGTACTGAGTATGAGCTCTACTCGTGCATCCAACTCCTAAAAACCAAGTTTGCCAAAGTGTCCACCATACATACCTATTAGCAATTTTCTATTCCAAGTAAATTTGACTTGCTTTTATTTTCTCTTCAAATTAAACTCTTACCAGTGTTATGCGAAAATTGGTCAGTAAAGCTCTCACGAACCGGAAGGCACACTTTACTTTTTCCTGTTCTTAAAAATTTGACATTGTGGTCTCTTATGTTGAGTTGTTATGCTTGCAAGTTGTAAGTTGGAGACTAGCCCAGCCATGCCGTCATGGGCAAGCTTTCAACATTGCACTTCTTATTTGAGTTGATATCGTGATGTTTTGTTTATGGATGCCCGCAGTGTGAAATGAATTGGGAATCTTGCAGGGATCATGGAGTTTGTATATGTGTTAGGGAAATGCCTGGGCCGCCAATCTAAGCCATGCATAATTCATGGTGGAAATTTGTAGCATACCCATAGTGGACATTCGACGACACATCTCAAAATAAAAAGCTAAACAAATGGTAAATAAAAGAGATGTTGAGGTGTTCATTGTCTGCTTGTCCTGTCATTTTGATGTGGGCTTGTTCCATGTCATCGGGCACGGAGGTACCCCGTTGGTGGTTCTCGATGATACGTGTATACTTACAATGACAAGAGCCTTGCTTGGGACTCTAAGTAAAGTACAATGAGGTTTGGGTACTCGTATTCACGGGACACGAGGTTTTCAACTTATGATTTGTCAAGCATATGCATCATAATTGTTCTCGCATTAACTTTAACCATTCAAGATGCTTATGATGGGGGCAATGAGAGCTCAAAGCCGGTAAGTACCATAATTTTTGAAGGTTATAAAACTTGCAATCACTGCTTCCCTCCGCGAAGGGCCTTTCTTCTACTTTTATGTTGAGTCACCACCTTCTACCTTTATGCACCATTAAGAGAGCATAGTTGTCATTCTTAGTATAATGTGCATTGTCCCAAAGTTTTCATTGATTGATTCATATTGTTGGTTTCACTTGTTCTCAAATTATTTGTATCTAGTCGCCCTCTTAAACTTGAAGGTGTCCTATGCATTTATGTTTTGCTCTCTATTAAGGACAAGCTGAAAACCATTTGTATG
Organism: Dactylis glomerata; assembly: GCA_007115705.1. Lineage (NCBI taxonomy): Eukaryota > Viridiplantae > Streptophyta > Magnoliopsida > Poales > Poaceae > Dactylis > Dactylis glomerata. Next base: position 214,455 of record QXEO01001381.1, on the reverse strand, counting down.
TTTTTCCTTATGATTTGAACACACATTTGACTTTCATTGTTTCATTTTCATGATCTTTTGTTTGTGTTCATTTTCATGTTTATAACATGGTTGCTAAGTTCTTTATTGTCAAGATTATATCTTTCATGCCCATGTTTTAAGTTCTTATGATCCTAGCTCACAAATGCTTACATATATGATCAAGATTGTGTAGGTGCATGTCACCTCAAAAATTATTTCTTTTGTTATCACTTACCTACTCGAGGAAGAGCAGGAGTTAAGCTTGGGGATGCTGATACGTCTCCAACGTATCCATAATTTTTGATGCTCCATGCTTGTTTTTACACCATTTGCCTATTGTTTCATTACACTTAGTGGCACTTTTATGCATTTTCCGGAACTAACCTATTAACAAGTCGCCATAGTGCCAGTTCCCTGTTTTCTGCTGTTTTTGTGTTTCAGAAAAGTTACACAGGAAATATTCTCGGAATTGGACGAAACCAAAGCCAGCCATCCAGATATTTCACGGAGCTTCCAGAGAACCGAAGAGGAGACGAAGTGGGGCCACGAGGTGGCCTCACACCAGGGCGGCGCGGCCCAGCCCCTGGCCGCGCCCCCTATGTGTGAGAGCACCTCGGTCCACTTCTGATGATGCCCCTTCGCCTATAAAGACCCCCCGATGGGAAAAACCTAAGTACCCGATCAATTTTCCAGAAACACATCGCGATCCGCCGCCGTCGTCGACCCGAGATCGGGAGGGTCCAGAAGCTCTTCCCGGCACCCTGTCGGAGAGGGGAATCGCCACCAGAGGTCTTCTTCATCGCCATGCTTGCCTCCGGAGCGATGAGTGAGTAGTCTACCTTAGACTATGGGTCCATAGCAGTAGCTAGATGGTTGTCCTCTCCACCATGTTCTTCATGTTTAGATCTCATGAGCTGCCCTACATGATTGAGATCACCGTTATGTAATTCTACATGTTTGGTTTGTTGGGATCCGATGAATATTGGTGTTATGATTGAGTTGCTATACTGAAATATATCTTATGTTATCTCTATGTTGTTTATGATCTTGCATGCTCTCCGTTGTTAGTAGCTATCTTGGCCGAGTAGTTGCTAGTAACTCCAAGAGGGGGTATTTATGCTCGATAGTGGGTTCATGCCTCTATTTAATCTGGGGGAGTGACAGAAACCTCTAAGGTTGTAGATGTGCTGTTGCTACTAGGGAGAAAACAACATTCATATGCTCAAGGGCATATGCTTTGTTTATATTACACACTTTTCTTAATGCAATTATCTATTGTTCGCAACTTAATACTCATGGGGTGTTCGGATGATATCCCCGTGAGTGGATTATTAGTCATAGATGCAGTTGGATGGCGGTCTATGTATTTTGTTGTAATGCCCAGAGTAAATCGCATAGTGATCTTCTTGACATATCACATTTATCTTTATTCTATCAATTGTCCAACTATAATTTGTTTACCCAGCGTGTGTTATTTATCTTATGGAGAGACACCACTAGTGAACTGTGGAACCCGGTCCTATTTCCATCATATTGTTATCACCTGTTTACTTTACTCGCAATGTTTACTTTACTCGCATACTTCTACTATTTTCTACTCGATACGCTCATACCCTTTGTTTCAAGCAAACCGGCGAGATTGACAACCTCATTGCAAGTTCGGAACAAAGTACTTGGTTGTGTGTGTGCAGGTTCCACGTTGCTGCTCGCAAAGCAAAGCTTGGAAGAGGCGCCCTATAAATTGTCCGGAGCTGTCGCAAAGCTTGCAAGCATCACCTTTAGTCGTTTGTCTGCTCTTCTCCTGATCGATAAACCTTGGTTTCTAACTGAGGGAAAAGACTTGCTGCTGTGCTCATCATACTTTCCGCTTGGAGTTTCCCAACTGTCTGGCCATAATCATCATTAACTACACGCCAGTCATCAGCGCCTCAAACATAGTGTTCGATGTCTTTGTGAGTGGGTTCAGAAGCCGTATCTTGTGCGGCTGGTTCTTCTGGGCAAGCACGATGATGTCACGGCAAAAGCTGACGAAGTAGTATCTAAAATATATTGATGAAGATAACATTCAGCACTAAGATGTTTACGATTGAAAATAAAAATAGATTAACTCTATAGATATGGAGGAATTTGAACCTTGCATGAACTTCCGTTAGATCGATGGTGACGTAGCGGGATGCGCGAAGGTGGAAGAAGGAGAACTCAGCGGCACATGGAAGGGTGTGTTCTACCATGATCCATTAGTGTAGGTGAACGTCGGGCTCAGGTAAATCTGAGCGCCAATTTGTACAAACTTGCCTCAAAGCAGAGTAGGTGTCCACGTACTCCTCGTTCGCCAGTAAGCAGTCGCCGATCTTGTGAAGTGGTCCGTCACCCTTAAGAGAGGCCCAGTTCACGGAGGCGCCGCGCCTGGATGCGCCGCCCTTGGAGGCGACGGGCTCGGCGGCGATGGCCTTGGATGCGAAGGGCTCGGAGGCGATGGGCTCGGAGGCGACGGGCTCGGAGGCGACGGACTCGGGGGCGACGGCCGCCGGCGCATTCTTCTTCTCCATCGCCAGCACGGGAGTGTGCGTAGGGCGGTTGGTTTTTTTTGGAGAAGGTGATGGGACGTGAGAGGCGTGGTTGCGTGCGTGAGTGAGAATGAGACTATGTGTAGAGGGAGGGAGAGAGGGGCTCTGTACAGGCAAAGTGATGGTTCGTCTCAGCAGTTTCTCAAAAAAACTAGACGTTTGGTCTCAACACGCGCACCGCGTGCCTAACCGCTGTGCACCGCGACACGCGTCCGTGGTACTGCACGTCTGCACCGTTACGTGTACTCAGTTCTACCATCGAGTCTTACACTGGAAAAATATCTGTACTCAGTTTTCCCCTCGAGTACTAATACTGGCTAGTGCAATATACTCAGTTTTACCCTCAAATGGCTGGTCAATAGAGAGTCAACAAATAGGATTAAGCTATCTAATTGAGTCATTTTATGTGCAAAAAAATTCAAAAAAATAAAATCATAGTGCCTCCTACTCATGGAGTCTTGTTATGTGACCTGCCACGTAGACAATCATATATAAATCAAGTTTTAACACAAATGGCCACTTCTCAAATCACTAGTAGCTATGAAGGTTCATGGCTTTCCACTCAAACCCCTTCTTAAAACATCTATACCCAAAACATAGTTTGTCTGAATGAGGCCATAATTTTTACACTCATGTATATTTGAATTGCTAATACTTTGAGGTAGGCCAACCTGGGTTTCATTGTACAAAACATGTGTTTTTATTTTTCTAAATCTCTTATTTGAATTCCTTAGCCTGTTTACTATTTACTTGCCCTTGGATCCTTGATACTACTCAGTTTTACCCTCTCCCTTCTCACAGAAGCCCAAACTTGGCCTGATTGCTCGAGCTGTTGTCACACGGATCGTGCCCACCTACCATCGATCCTATGATCTAACGGGCAGGATAACCCCTCTTTCTCTCTCATCATGGCCACCCTCTCTCTATCCGTCGGTGGTAAACTACTACCCCTCTATGTATGCTAAATAACGAGTTTGCCACCAGATTCAACAAGTTTGGTAATCACGAATTTCTTGTAGGCATTACTTTTCACGGTAAAATGATAAACTATCACGAATTTCTATTTCTTTTAGGCATTACTTTTCACGGTAAAATGATAAACTATCATGAATTTCCATTTCTTTTAGGCATTACTTTTCACGGTAAAATGATAAACTATCACGAATTTCCATTTCTTTTAGGCATTACTTTTCACGATAAAATGATAAACTATCACGAATTTCCACTTCTTGTAGGCATTACTTTTCATGGTAAAATGATAAACTATCACGAATTTCCATTTCTTGTAGGCATTACTTTTCACGGTAAAATGATAAACTATCATGAATTTCCATTTCTTGTAGGCATTACTTTTCACGGTAAAATGATAAACTATCACGAATTTCCATTTCTTTTAGGCATTACTTTTCACGGTAAAATGATAAACCATCACGAATTTCCATTTCTTTTAGGCATTACTTTTTTGTTGAGATATAAACCCCCACAACGGTCATCTCCTCCTTAATTTATTGTGTAAACCCCACAACGGTCATCTTTACCTTAATTTATGGTGTAAACCCCACAACGGTCATCTCTCCCTTATAAACCCCCACAACGGCCATCCCTCATGTCAATAGGTCCTGCCTCTCTCTTCTTCGTTCACATACACTTGGTCCATTGCCATGGCTTCCACATCTCGGACGCCGACCGGAAGGGGAAGGGGAAGGGGAAGGGGAAGGGGAAGGGGAATGGGAAGGGAAAGGGGAAGGGGAAGGGGCGGCCGGGGTGGTGGATCATCATCATTGCCACCACCACCGTCAACACTGCCATTGATCATAGAGGAGTTCTTCATCATCATCTATGAAGACCCTTTGGCCAAGAAGGTACGTACGTGTTCCCACATATATGATGCATGTGATTAATTATGTGCATGTTCTAAAAAACCTTTAATTTCAAATGATCGGAGCTCAATCTCTTTGCAGGCACTCCCATAAAAGTTTGCGGACTATCTTGATGGCCAGGAGCCCGCAAAGGTGTATCTGCGAGCAGCTGACTGCGGTCCTCGTCTCTGGACCGTGGAGGTCCTATTTGACGGACAAGGCCAGATGTACCTCGACAAGGGCTGGGAGAATTTTGCCATCGCGCACGGTGTGGATTTCGGCTGCTTCCTACACTTAAAATATGAAGGCAATTATGTGCTCACAGTGAAGGTGTTCGACGGAATATCGTGCAGGAAGTACTACTACACGGACAACAAAGATACTGACGAGGAAAGCGACGACGACGTGAAGCCATGCATCCATCCCCTTTAGATAAGGGGATTATGACCAAGAATATATATGTAGCTTCATATGCATCAATTTAGAGATCTAGCTATTTTCTATATATTATGCATGTAAAATAATAGGGAATCGCAATTTCCACCATGATTCGAGCACCACAGCCTCCAAACGATGCTGATGCCGATATCGGCATGGTCAGAACGGCTATGCTCGCCGCCACTGCTAGGTCACCGTCGGGATGCACCCTCAATCCCGTCCCCTCATTCGATCACTGACACACCAGAGATACTGCCGAGGCCAATGACGAACGTACATGCTGATGCCAATGCCGAACATGCAGACCGCTGTGGGCACGGCCATGCCGCCCCGATATGCTAGACGCCACAGACCACCGCGAGGTCTTTCCCTTCGCCACCACACTCCCCTAGCACCCATCTATACAAGCCAGAAAGGAGAGACACTAGTTTTCTCTACATTGCTCGCGTTCGTGTCCGACACCATCAGTCAAAGTGTTGAGGTCGTCATCGATGTCCTCGACCATTTCTTCTCTTCTTTGCATGGTTAAACGCGTCTAGTTCATATCTATCTAATGCGTCTGGTCTTGCCTCATGCAGTTCTTTGTGGACGTCGATCTCATCTCGGCACCCCGCAGGCCACCTCCTCCTTGCCATCGCTATAGAGCTCCATTTAAAAATCTAATCCTACCCGTGTATTGCCCCTTGTATCAGCGTCATGGCCCCACTTGGCATTCGATATACCGAAGCCCCACTCGTCCGCCTTTTGGTCAGGGATACGGCGATGCTTACGGTCAAACAAAGATGGATGGTCTGACGTGTCTTTGCAGGCTCTATGTGGCCCCACTAGTCAGCAGATAACGGTCAAAGTTGTTGACCCATCGGGCAATCGGCCGTTCCAGCACTTGTGACGGTTTCAGACAAGGGCTTGGACAAAACTGAGGAAAAACTAAGGAGCTAGGGAAAACTGAGTACAACTAAGGACCCGAGGGCACGAAAGTAGAAATCCCTTTAAGTTTTGCTTTACTTTATTTTTACTTGCATCGTTTTATCAAAAACACAAAAAAATTAGTATCCTTTATAGTTATTTTTACTTGCTTGCTTTTAGTCTTGTTAGAATGAGTAATCCTGAAGTTGGAGTTCGTACTTTTAAGCAACAAGGGGGAGAAAGCTTGAAAGATGCTTGGTACCGTATTAGCAATTCTCATCATAGGTGTACAAAGAAGCATTCTACCATGATCCTCCTTAGAAATTTTTATGTTGGTATAACTAGTTGGTATAGGTACGTTCTTGATACTCTTGCAGGAGGTAATTTGGTACTCCCGCTCTTGAAGCATGCACTTTAATTGAAAGTTTAGTGGGAGTACCACCTATTCATGTTGTTAAAACTGAGGTCACTTTGGAGGAAGTTTTAGAAAAGCTTAGCTCTTTAGGAAAAAGTTTGCCAAATATCCTTGATAATGCTAGCCGCGTTAATGAATTGATAGAAAGCATCGGTAAGAGAATCACCGTTTTAGAGGCTAGCACTACTCTTGATAGTCAAAACCTTAGGATTGGGAAACTGGAGGAATCTATGGAAACTTTAAGTTCAATTTTCTCTTCTCTTAAGTTTAAGAAAGAGAAAGCTTTTGTTGGAAAAGAGAAAAAAATTATGTATGTTCCCAAGGTGTCTGTGCCTAAACCACAGCATGTTTTTAAGATTGGTAAGACTTTTAGTTCAACTAAGAGTGACTTGCAGGTTGAATCATCTTCGGGAACCTCTAAAGTGCCTAGTGTGGTAAGTGGTGATCTTGAGGAAACAATTTATCTTAATGCTTCTTTTGAAAATACTTGATTCGCACTTTCTGCGCCTAGCTCAAAGGCGTTAAAGAAAAGCACTCTTGGGAGATAACCCAATGTTTTTACATTCAGTTCTTTTTCTTTTATTTGAGTCTTGGAAGTTATTACTACTGTAATGACCTCTCCTTATCATTTTTATTTCGTTTTTGTGCCAAGAGAAGCCTCTAATTTGAGTGAGGTCAGATTTGGGGATGTTGCTGTCCTGAAACACTTTTTGATTTGAGCAACAAAAAATCCTCTAAAAATTCGACCTTTGTCAGCTGTTCTGTTTTGACAGATTTCTGCCAATATTTGTGTTTGCCGCTTTATCGCTTTCTTTTTGAGTTCTTTTGATCAAGGAACTTTTTGGGAAGTTGCTACAGTAGTATATACTTCATATGTGGTGGTTTTGAGTTGAAACCTGAAGCAAAAAGGGGTTGATTCAATGTTATGCTTACACTAATGTTGCTAATAGATTTGTGTTTAGTTTTGTATGAAGGAAGTTTTCAAGTGTAGGGATCGGAGAATGATGAGATGAGTTGAAGAATGGACAAAAGATCAAGCTTGGGGATGCCCACGCACCCCAAGAAATATCCAAGAATGGACAAAATCTCAAGCTTGGGGATGCCCCCGAGGCACCCCTTCTTCATCGGCAAAAATCAGGTCACCTTTCAACACACTATATTTTTATTGCTTCATGCACTATGCGTTTTTCTTGGAGCGTCAGTTGTTTTAGTTTTTAGTTTTTTTTAGTTTCATTTGCTGCAATAAATGGTTGACCCCAATAAATTTCTTTTGGAGAAGTTGCCTTGCTTTCCATTTGCCAAGAACACTCCGTTTTTCACTCTTATCGTTTCAATGAGTGTTCTCTTTTTCTAGAACTGCGTTTAGCTTTCAATTTTTTCCTTGATTTGTGTTCAGATATTGTTATATCTTTGTATCAAGGTGTATTTTGACCTCTGGTCCATGTTGGAGTTCATAAAAAGAGTTGTTTATAAAAAGTTCGAATGGTGTTGGAAAAGAGAAAAAGCTTTATGCAAAAAAGTGGTACAAGAAGGAGCTTGTGTAGACTGCAGCCTAGGCTTTTGCATGTCGTGCTTGATGTCTTTTTGATAGTATGCTTAGTGGTTTTGTTGTAGCATGACTTGTCTGAAATGACTGAGATTGCTTAATGAGCCTTTGAAAAAATCATGCGTTGTTTTAATTATTTGGAAGCATTATTTTGGTTTTCTCCTTGATGCTTTATTTGGGTTGACTTGGCGCATGCTCACACATGTTAGACTCATAGAAAGTCGCCATTGCCTCTATAATCATTTAGTTTTTGACTTTTGATGCCATCTTATGCCTCTTTTAATGTTGCTTTGTCGCTTTGCATGATTATGGCCATTATTGCTCTCTTAGTTGGTCGCTCCCAGTCTTTTGCTAGCCCTCATTTTGTACTGAGTATGAGCTCTACTCGTGCATCCAACTCCTAGAAACCAAGTTTGCCATTTGTGTCCACTATAAATTCCTATGCATGGTATTTGTAAGCCATTCTAAGTAAATTTTCATGTGCTACCTTTCAAAAACTTTCAACTACTTCTCATTTTGTGACACTATTTTTAGCTCATGGGGACGTAGTGGTTGGAATTGCTATCTTCCATATTAAATTAAGTACCCCTCGACTAGGCAGCTTCATCTGCTCGTCATTAATTTTGCATGAGAGCTGGTCAGACCATTGCAATTTAATTCTAAAAAAAGAAGAAAAAAAGGCACTCCTCCATGGTATGTGAATGTTGGTGGGCACCCGATGGAATCAGCTAGCCATGGTTTGAGAAAGGAAAAAAGGTGGGGAGGAGTGCCAAAGCTTTATAAAAGAGCACCAATGTGCCAAATTTTCAAAGAACTCAGAACTGCTCTCACTTGTTTATTATGGAAGATAGTAAGACCCCATTGCTAGTCGTTGACAAAAGCAACCACCTCTCAAAACCCAAGTTTTATCTCTCTGTTTTACAAATAAAAAGCTCTAGCACATGTTCAATCACTGCTTCCCTCCGCGAAGGGCCTTTCTTTTACTTTTATGTTGAGTCAACACCTTCTACCTTTATGCACCGTCTAAGAGAGCATAGTTGTCATTCTGAGTATAATGTGCATTGTCCCAAAGTTTTCATTGATTGATTCATGATGTTGGTTTCACTTGTTCTTAAATTATTTGTAACTAGTCGCCCTCTTAAACTTGAAGGTGTCCTATGCATTTATGTTTTGCTCTCTCATGAAGGACAAGCTGAAAACCATTTGTATGTTTTTCCATATGATTTGAACACATGTTTGACTTTCATTGTTTCATTTTCATGATCTTTTGTTTGTGTTCTTTTTCATGTTATAACATGGTCGTTAAGTTTCTTCTATCAAGATTATATCTTTCATGCCCATGTTTTAAGTTATTTTGATCCCAGCGCACAACGCTTACATAGATGATCAAGATTGTGTAGGTGCATGTCACCTCAAAAATTATTTCTTTTGTTATCACTTACCTACTCGAGGACGAGCAGGAGTTAAGCTTGGGGATGCTGATACGTCTCAAACGTATCTATAATTTTTGATGCTCCATGCTTGTTTTTACACCATTTGCTTAGTGTTTCGTTACACTTCGTGGCATTTTTATGCATTTTCCGGAACTAACCTATTAACGAGATGCCACAGTGCCAGTTCCCTGTTTTCTGCTGTTTTTGTGTTTCAGAAATGTTGGGGATATACCAAATAGGTATACCAGCGACGTAGTCCTAAATCAGCAAGCCAGGGTGGCCCATCAGGGGTGGTATGGCGGATTCGCCATACCGGGCGGCTGCTACTCGTGTGATGGCGCCAGAAAAGAGCTGTGGCGTTTAGTTGACGTGGGAGCAGTAAGTCCTTGTGCGTGGTGATGACCAGCCCGTTGGGAACCCCAAGAGGAAGGTATGATGAGTGTAGCGGCTAGTTTTCCCTCAGTTAAGAAACCAAGGTTTATCGATCAGGAGAAGAGAGACGATGACGACTGAAGGTGTTTGTGGAACCTGCACACACACAAACAAATACTTTGTCCCCAACTTGCGATGAGGTTGTCAATCTCACCGGTTTGCTTGAAACAAAGGTTATGAGTATCGAGTGGAAAACAGTAGTAATATGCGAGTAAAGTAAACAGTGCGGGAAAAGTAAACAGGTGATTGCAATATGATTAAAATAGGACCGGGGTCCACAGTTCACTAGTGGTGTCTCTCCATAGATAAAATAACATGCTGGGTAAACAAATTACAGTTGGGCAATTGATAGAATAAAGATAACGTGATATGTCAAGAAGATCACTATGAGATTTACTCTGGGCATTACAACAAAATACATAGACCGCCATCCAACTGCATCTATGACTAATAATCCACCCCCGGGGATATCATCCGAACACCCTAGAAGTATTAAGTTGCGAACAACAGATAATTGCATTAAGCAAAGTGTGTAATGTAAACAAAGCATATGCCCTTGAGCATATGAATTTTGTTTTCTCCCTAGTAGCAACAGCACATCTACCACCTTAGAGGTTTCTGTCACTCCCCCAGGTGAAATAGAGACATGAACCCACTATCGAGCATAAATACCCCCTCTTGGAGTCACTAGCAACTACTCGGCCAAGATAGCTACTAACAACGGAGAGCATGCAAGATCATAAACAACATAGAGATAACAAAAGATATAATTCAGTACAGCAACTTAATCATAAACACCAATATTCATCGGATCCCAACAAACCAACATCATAGAATTACATAACGGTGATCTCAATCATGTAGGGCAGCTCATGAGATCTAAACATGAAGCACATGGTGGAGAAGACAACCATCTAGCTACTGCTATGGACCCATAGTCCAAGGTAGACTACTCACTCATCGCTCCGGAGGCAAGCATGGCGATGAAGAAGACCTCCGGTGGCGATTCCCCTCTCCGGCAGGGTGCCGGGAAGAGCTTCTGGACCCTCCCGATCTTCGGGTCGACAGCGGCGGCGGATCGCGATGTATTCTGGAAAACTGATCGGGCTTAGGTTTTTCTCGTCAGGGGGTATATATAGGCGAATGGGCGATGTCAGAGGAGGGACCACGTCCCCTCACACGGGGCTGGCGCGGCCAGGGGGGTGGCCGCGCCGCCCCTGTGTCTGGGGCCCACGTGGCCCCACTCCGTCAGGTCTTCGGATGTCTGGAAGCCTCCCCGTGAAATATGACTTCAGGAACTTGTTTCGTCCAATTCCGAGAATATTTCTTGTGTATCACTTCTGAAACACAAAAACAGCAGAAAACAGGAAACTGGCACTGTGGCACTTCGTTAATAGGTTAGTTCCGGAAAATGCATAAAAATGCCACTAAGTGTAACGAAACAATATACAAATGGTGTAAAAACAAGCATGGAGCATCAAAAATTATAGATACGTTTGAGACGTATCAAGCATCCCCAAGCTTAACTCCTGCTCATCCTCGAGTAGGTAAGTGATAACAAAGAATAATTTTTGAGGTGACATGCACCTACACAATCTTGATCATATATGTAAGCATTGGTGAGCTGGGATCAATAGAACTTAGAACATGGGCATGAAAGATATAATCATGACAATAAGAACTTAGCAACCATGTTGTAAACATGTAAATGAACACAAACAAAAGATCATGATAATGAAACAATGAATGTCAAACGTGTGTTCAAATCATAAGGAAAAACATACACTTGGTTTTTAGCTTGTCCTTCAAAGAGAGCAAAACATAAATGCATAGGACACCTCAAAGTTTAAGAGGGCGACTAGATACAAATAATTTAAGAACAAGTGAAACCAACAATATGAGTCAATCAATGAACTTTGGGACAATGCATATCACACTAAGAATGACAACTATGCTCTCTTAATGGTGCATAAAGAAAGAAGGTGGTGACTCAACATAAAAGTAAAAGAAAGGCCCTTCGCAGAGGGAAGCAGTGATTTAAACATGTGCTAGAGCTTTTCATTTGTAAAACAGAGAGATAAAACTTGATTTTGAGAGGTGGTTGTCTTTGTCAACGACTGGCAATGGGGTTCTTACTATCTTCCATACAAAAATAAAGCAAGTTTTTGAGAGAGAGATTGGCACTCTTGTGCTCTTTTTATAAAACTTGGCACTCCTCCCCACCTTTTCCTTTCACATACCATGGCTAACCGATTCCATCGGGTGCCCACCAACATTCACATTCTTTGGAGGAGTGCCTTTTTTTTCTTTCTTTTTTCCCTTTTTTTCTTTTTTGGAATAAGCAATATGGAAGATAGCAAATCCGACCACTACGTCCCCATGAGCTGAAAACAGTGTCACAAAACGAGAAGTATTTTGAAGGTTTTTGAAAGGTAGCACACGAAAATTTTACTTTGGAATGGCTTACAAATACCATGCATAGGAATTTATAGTGGACACAATGGCAAACTTTGGCTTTTAGGAGTTGGATGCACGAGTAGAGCTCATACTCAGTACAAGGCGAGGGCTAGCAAAAGACTGGGAGCGACCAACTAAGAGAGCAATAATGGCCATAATCATGCAAAGCGACATTAAAAGAAGCATACGATGGCATCAAAAGTCAAAAACTAAATGATCATGAAGGCTAATGGCGACTTTGTAAGAGTCTAACATGTGTGAGCATGCGCCAAGTCAACCCAAATAAAGCATCAAGGAGAAAACCAAAATAATGCTTCCATACAATAAAAACAACGCATGATTTTTCAAAGGCTCATTAAGCAATCTCAGTTATTTGAGACAAGTCATGCTACAGCAAAACCACTAAGCATACTATCAAAAAGACATTAAGCATGACATGAAAAAGCCTAAGCCGCAGTCTACACAAGCTCCTTCTTGTACCACTATTTTGCACAAAGCTTTTTCTCTTTTCCAACACCATTTGAAATTTTTATAAACACCTCTTTTGATGAAAACCAATGAAGACCAGAGGCAAAAATACACCTTGATGAAAAGATATGACAAGATCTGAACGCAAATCAAGGCGAAAACGAAAACCAAAAGCAGTAGCGGAAAAAGTAGAACACTCGATTTTGAATAAGAGTGAAAACTTGAGCGTTCTTTGCAAATGAAAACGAGTACATCTCCTCCAAAGGGAAATTTGTTGGGGTCCAACCATTTATTGCAGCAAACAAACAAACTAAACAACTAAGAAAACTAAAACAACTGACGCTCCAAGAAAAACACATAGTGCATGAAGCAATAAAAATATAGTGTTTTGAAAGGTGACCTGATTTTTGCCGATGAAGAAGGGGTGCCTCGGGGGCATCCCCAAGCTTTGACGCTTGTACTTCTTGGACATTTCTTGGGGTGATGCATGGGCATCCCCAAGCTTGATATTTTGTCCATTCTTCAACTCATCTCATCATTCTCCAATCCCTACACTTGAAAACTTCCTTCATACAAAACTAAACACAATTCTATTAGCAACATTAGTGTAAGCATAAAATATATTCAACCTCTTTTAGCTTCAGGTTTCAACCCAAAACCACCACATATAAAGTATATACTACTGTAGCAACTTCCACAAGAGTTCCATGATCAAAAAGAACTCAAAAGAAAGCGATAAAGTGGCAAAAACAAATATTGGCAGAAATCTGTCAAAACTGGACAGCTGACAATGGACGAATTTTTGAGGGATTTTCTGTTGCTCAAATCAAAAAGTGTTCAACTAAGAAAAGTTTGGATATAGCCTGGGGCATATGCACAAGAAATCGCAGGTCCAAAAGATAAACAGAGAATTTTCACGAATTTTTACGGTGCAGCACCGAAAACAGTTTCAGGACAGCAATAACCCCAAATCTTTGCCTCACTCAAATTAGAGGCTTCTCTTGGCACAAAAACGAAATAAACAAGATAAGGAGCGGTCATTACAGTAGTAATGACTTCAAAGACTCAAATAAAAGAAAAAGTACTGAAAAGTAAACAATGGGTTATCTCCCAAGAGTGCTTTTCTTTAACGCCTTTGAGCTAGGCTCAGTAATTTGAGAAGATGCTCACATAAGAAATATGAATGGAAGCCAAAAAGAGCATCAAGGAGCAAATATAAAACACATTTAAGTCTAACCCACTTCCTATGCATAGGAATCTTGTAAGAAAATAAATCAAAGAAGCACATAGTAACAAGTATGAGTAGATAAAACAAGAGCAATTTCAGAACTTTCAATATAAAGAGAGGTGTTTTAGTAACATGAGAATTCCAACAACCATATTTTCCTCTCTCATAATAATTTTCAGTAGCATCATGAACAAACTCAACAATATAAATATCACGCTCACCCTCCTTTGTTAAGCATGGAGGGCGATCAAATAAGGTATTAGTTAAAGAGTTACTCTTATTGGGAGGTAGACATGGGTAACTCCATTCTTCCTCCTCTTGATCATCACTCTCCTCCTCTTTTTCATCCAATGAGCTTCCAATTTCTTTTTCCATAGGCTCCTTCAAGGCATTAGTCTCTTCCGTTGGAGAGCATCTATTAAGATATTTAAGAATATAGCCATTTCCTTCCTTGTAATTATCAAAGCAAAATGTGAGTATATCATAAACCTCATATTTATAAGGTGCATCATCAGTATTTTGAAGCAAATAAGCAAGTTCAAATGCACCCTTCCAAGCAATAAATTCTTCAATTTGTTCCACATCATAAAGGTCATAATTTCCATTAATATAAGAAGATATGGTAACATCATCATTATACTCACATTGAAAAGGGAGGTGTTTATACCTCCTACAGCAACAAGATTCATCAAAGCAATAAGTAACATTATAAGTAGAGCACACATTTCTAGCAATGATATATAATCTATTGATTTGTTCCCATAAGTGTTTCCCTTTTTGTGACAAGCGGTGTTCATCATAATAATTTTGCTGCTCTTCCGTGAACCCACCTTGCCAAAAAGAATTAGTTTCAAAGAAGCCAACCATTGATAGAAAGCATGATAAAGCAAGACAGGTAAAAACAACTACAAAGGATTCTAATTTTTTTGGATTTTTGATATAAAGCAATGCAGGTAAAATAAAATAAAGTAAAGCAAAACAAATAACAAAGTAAAGAATGTGTGTGCGAAGAACTCCCCTCGCAGAAGTCTTCTCTCTTCCCCGGCAACGGCGCCAGAAAAGAAGCTGCTACTCGTGTGATGGCGCCAGAAAAGAGCTGTGGCGTTTAGTTGACGTGGGAGCAGTAAGTCCTTGTGCGTGGTGATGACCAGCCCGTTGGGAACCCCAAGAGGAAGGTATGATGAGTGTAGCGGCTAGTTTTCCCTCAGTTAAGAAACCAAGGTTTATCGATCAGGAGAAGAGAGACGATGACGACTGAAGGTGTTTGTGGAACCTGCACACACACAAACAAATACTTTGTCCCCAACTTGCGATGAGGTTGTCAATCTCACCGGTTTGCTTGAAACAAAGGTTATGAGTATCGAGTGGAAAACAGTAGTAATATGCGAGTAAAGTAAACAGTGCGGGAAAAGTAAACAGGTGATTGCAATATGATTAAAATAGGACCGGGGTCCACAGTTCACTAGTGGTGTCTCTCCATAGATAAAATAACATGTTGGGTAAACAAATTACAGTTGGGCAATTGATAGAATAAAGATAACGTGATATGTCAAGAAGATCACTATGAGATTTACTCTGGGCATTACAACAAAATACATAGACCGCCATCCAACTGCATCTATGACTAATAATCCACCCCCGGGGATATCATCCGAACACCCTAGAAGTATTAAGTTGCGAACAACAGATAATTGCATTAAGCAAAGTGTGTAATGTAAACAAAGCATATGCCCTTGAGCATATGAATTTTGTTTTCTCCCTAGTAGCAACAGCACATCTACCACCTTAGAGGTTTCTGTCACTCCCCCAGGTGAAATAGAGACATGAACCCACTATCGAGCATAAATACCCCCTCTTGGAGTCACTAGCAACTACTCGGCCAAGATAGCTACTAACAACGGAGAGCATGCAAGATCATAAACAACATAGAGATAACAAAAGATATAATTCAGTACAGCAACTTAATCATAAACACCAATATTCATCGGATCCCAACAAACCAACATCATAGAATTACATAACGGTGATCTCAATCATGTAGGGCAGCTCATGAGACCTAAACATGAAGCACATGGTGGAGAAGACAACCATCTAGCTACTGCTATGGACCCATAGTCCAAGGTAGACTACTCACTCATCGCTCCGGAGGCAAGCATGGCGATGAAGAAGACCTCCGGTGGCGATTCCCCTCTCCGGCAGGGTGCCGGGAAGAGCTTCTGGACCCTCCCGATCTTCGGGTCGACGGCGGCGGCGGATCGCGATGTATTCTGGAAAACTGATCGGGCTTAGGTTTTTCTCGTCAGGGGGTATATATAGGCGAAGGGGCGATGTCAGAGGAGGGACCACGCCCCCTCACACGGGGCTGGCGCGGCCAGGGGGGTGGCCGCGCCGCTCCTGTGTCTGGGGCCCACGTGGCCCCACTCCATCAGGTCTTCGGATGTTTGGAAGCCTCCCCGTGAAATATGACTTCAGGAACTTGTTTCGTCCAATTCCGAGAATATTTTTTGTGTATCACTTCTGAAACACAAAAATAGCAGAAAACAGGAAACTGGCACTGTGGCACTTCGTTAATAGGTTAGTTCCGGAAAATGCATAAAAATGCCACTAAGTGTAACGAAACAATATACAAATGGTGTAAAAACAAGCATGGAGCATCAAAAATTATAGATACGTTTGAGACGTATCAGCGGCCCAGTTGCTGAAGTTGCCACGGCGGTACTGGACGCATGCGCTTATGGCGGATCCTTAGACAGGCCCATGGCGGATTACTGACGACAGGCCCATGGCGGATCCGGAGATGGCCCGTGGCGAGTTACCTTGACGTACACGCATAGGACTTAGTCTAGGACTCCAAGTTGTATCCGCTCCGGTACCAACGTGTAGCCCACGCCCGGCACCTTTATAAGCCCGGCGTGGAGCAGCCCTTGAGGCACGTTCGAGATATACGGCCAATCGCATAGCGAAATAGCCAACCTCATCATTGTAATCGAGCACTTGTTGCCATATAGTGAATTATAGCAGCACGTAGGATCTCGCCACCGTCGCGGGATCTGAAGCTGGTAAACTCGTGCTACCACCGTCCCGGATCGCTCCTCCGTGTTCACCCCCTTCCACAAACCGCCATACCCCTACCTCTATGGCAGATCTGTTGACGAAACCACGACAGTTGGCGCCCACCATGGGGCATAGCGCGTCTAGAGCGGGGATCCAGGCGGGATCCGCCTTCGCAGGCATCGGCGACACCGTCGCCATCGGGCGCGTCCTCTACGATTCCGGCCTCCCCATCTTCCCAGCGGATAACCTCTGGGTGCCGGCTAGAGAAGACCCTGCTCGATTCACTGTCGTTCCGATTGGAGATATACATATCTTCATTGGAGAGACAAACCCTACCCCCGCTACGGAAACCAATTTCCGGCGGATCGGTATGGCTGAAATCCCCAAACGGACCGCTTTCGAGCTGGAGACGGAGGAGGACTCATCTGACCTGGAACTTTCCAAGTTGCCCAGATCGGATCTGAAAAATAATCCCACCCAGCCCGCCCTAGAGGTAGAGGAAGTGGTGGAAGACCGCTGTGAATCCGCTATGAGTAATCTAGCGTTAGAGACACCACGGTACTGCCTTGTTGCGTGCGCAGGCATCACTTCGGGATCTACCTCCAATGGAGAAGATAGCCCAGGTGAATCCATCCTTGAGGCACTTAACGAAAGTGGTGAATCGGATGACTGGGACAGCAAGGGCTATGATTCTGACCATTACGACGCCGCCATGAGAAAAATCGAGGCGGAATTAGCGCAGCAGGCACTTGAAGAATAGCAAGCAGCGGCCAAGCAGGTGTTCATAACCAATAAAGGAGATGATGCTGGGCAGACAACTGGTGATCCACCATCTCAGGCAGTCCACGACGGAGATGACGGCAAAGAGCAGGGCAACCCGCCACCAGCCGCCGATCCTGCCGCGGAGCAACTTCCTGAGATCCACGGCAGACCCAGGCCTCTGCAACCCGCCATCCCCGAGGACCAGCACCCAGAAGACTTCACAACCCCGCTGGATAAGGTCGTCTACGGAACTCTAGCAGATCCAATCACACCTGACTATGTCAGAGATGTGAACGATCTCAAGAAGAAGAGGCGAGCACTCCTCAAGCAAGCAAAGTGAGTCAAGAAGATGGGCCAGCAGCTTGATGGCGACATAGCTAAAGCTCAAGACACGCTGAAGCGCGCAAGGAACATGAAAGAGAAGTATGTTACTCTCATCCAGAACCAGATAAACAAGGGAGGCGACCCATAGCTGGTACGAAACCTTGAGTTCACCGTACCAACGGCAGAAACTCTGGCCAAGATGTACATCAAGAATCCGCCATACGTGGATAAAAACCGCGATGAAGTCAGGGCCACGCCCATTGAAAATATCGTGGCTGCAAAGGAGCTATTGGAGCATAATAAGAGCCCAGCAGCCCTAGAAACGACAGTGAAACTGATGACCAAAGCATTAGTGCACCAGGAGAAGGCTACGTCGTCACGACGACTCGAATCTGATCCCACGCTATGCAGGTCCAGCACTGCCTCTAAGGCTTGGGGGGCTAGCAACCATGGTACGCGCCCTGATAATGAATCTCATACCGGATCCTCAGAAATCCAAAGAAGAGAAGCTCGCAACTGGGCGAACGCCATCCCAATATCCTCCGATGACAAACCAAATGGCAAAGGCCCACAGAGAAATCCATCGCCACCCCACAAGAATTACCCTGCTTACGGATACCAAGAAGACAATGCTGCCCCTCGCCATAAGACCAACATGCCGCCACCAAAGTATAAGACGTTCGAAGTCCCAAAGGGAGGGATCGTCATACGCAACAATGATGGCAAGCGAGGACGAAGCCGTGACGCTGGACGCAAAGACGATCCGCCACGACGGGAAACCAGCAGAGACGGCGGATCCAAGAGAAGGGACCGATCTCGCCATGACGACGGCGCGCACCGTGGCGGCGACAAAGACAAGCATCGCTCCACTCGCCACCACGATGACAAAAGGCAGGGCTCCCGCCGCCATGACGACCATCCATCTCCACGAAGAACAGAAGGAAGCCGTCGTAGCTGCAAAGATCAGTCATAGGACGACGAGAGTAAACGACGATGTGACCCTTCGCCATCCCCACCAGGGAGCCCCCATGGCGGCGGCGGTGGTGGTGGCAGACCAGCAAGGTCACGCAACTCTCGCAAGGATCCGCCGCACCAGAAGCCCTACGACGCTCGTACTCATCTAAACGAGATTGCCAAGTCTCAGATAGCCTTCTTCCTCAGCCCAAAGTGCTTTGGACAACGGATTCGTGATGAGCCCATCCCGCATGGGTTCAAAATCGAGAAAAATATCCGCCAGTACAATGGAGTCGATCGGCCTTTAACTTGGCTACAAGACTACTTCAACGCAGTACAGTTCGCCGGGGGATCACCTAATGTTGCTGTCCGCTATTTGCCCCTGATGCTATCCGGCACTGCGAGGCAGTGGATCAATGACTTGGCAGAAAACTCCATCCAAACCTGGTTTGATATGCAAACTGCGTTCACCGAAAATTTCGAGGGGACTTACAAGAGACCCCATAACATCGGTGACCTCCAACGGTGCCGACGGGCCGACGACGAGACCTCCCGAACTTTCCTCGCACGATGGCTAGATATGAAGAACTCCTGTGAAGGAGTTACTGACGAATCCGCCATCCTCGCGTTTATTGACAGTTTGGAGAGAAGCCAGCTGCTCCGCCATCGCCTGTTGCAGGAAAGGAATGAAGGGAAACTGACCCTAAATTCCATGATCACCATTGCAAGCAACGACGCGGCCGCCGCCGCCGACGCCCGCGAATCTCTGAAGGCTTCCGCCATCCAGAACACTGGAAAGCGGAATAGCAGCAACAAACGGAAGAATCCGCCAGAAGAGCAGCAGGCTCCGGATATGGTGGCCACAACCTTCGCTGACAAGAGCCAAAGCGGCCAGCGGGGAAGAGGGCGCGGTACTAGCAGTGGCCAGCCGCGGAGTTCTGCAACTCCCGCTTCGGCGCCTTCTGCCCCCGTGTCTTACGACGAATACCGCGATATGCCATGTTTCGCCCATCGCGACGCTTCGGGAAAGTGCAACCACACCAACCGGAACTGCAAGTTTGTCGACGACCTCAAGGCGGATCAAGAGGCTGGCTTCAAGCGTAGCCGGCGACAACGGCCTCGTGGCAAAGGGAAAGCGGACAAAGACAAGGAGTCTAGGGATGGCAGTGACATAGACGAAGACCCTGCGCCCAAACCCGCCGAAAAGGCAGAGGGTGGCGTTGTCAAGGGCAACCCAATCAAGGACAAAAAAGGTGCCTTTCACACATTCCTTGGACCCCCCACGGCCAAGGCACAGAGAGCTGCTATGCGCTCACTCAATGCCACCGTGCCAACAATCCGCCAGTACGTCCGATGGTCCGAAGTACCGGTGCACTGGAGCCGCGATGATCATCCAGAGCACATCCTAGATGGATATTACGCCATGGTGGTATGCCCTGTAATCCATGGCTATGAGTTCTCCAAATGCTTAATGGATGGCGGCAACAGTGTGAACATCATGTACGTGGAAACTTTGACGAAGCTCGGCCTTACCAAGACCCAACTCCGCCATAGTGCGATCACCTTTTATGGGGTGGTTCCTGGTCGCCAAGCCAAGTCCCTCGGGTCCATCACACTCAAGGTTGCCTTCGGTAGCGAGGAAAATTACCGTGAAGAGCCTATAACCTTTGAGGTAGTCCCGTTCAAGAGCACATACCACGTGATCTTCGGTCACCCTGCCTTCCACAGCTTCCATGCCAGGCCATGCTACATCTACAATCAGCTGAAGATGCCAGGCCCGGATGGCATAATTACCGTTTATGGCAGTTTCAGAAAGGCAAAGGAGTGCGAGGAAGGAGAAGCCGCCTGCGCGGAAGCAGTGTTCTTCGGTGAGGAGTTCAAAGAAATCCACGCCGCTACGGACCCCGCGGAGATGCTGGCATCCAAGCAGGAGATTTCTGCCTCCTCGCCCACCTTTAAGCCTACAGTCGACACAAAACAGGTGGAACTTGTCGCTGGCGATGCCGCCAAGACCACCTCCATTGGGACAAACTTATCCCCTAAATAGGAAAGCGCGCTCGTCGAGTTCCTCCGTGAGAACCGAGACATCTTCGCATGGCAGCCATCTGACATGACGGGTGTACCCAGGGAACTCGACGAGCACGCTCTGCAGATAATTCCTGGCTCCAAGCCAGTGAGACAAGCCATGAGACGCTTCGGAGATGAAAAGCGCCGCGCCATAGCAAAGGAGATTTCCAAGCTGTTGAAAGCAGGCTTCATCAAGGAAGTGATCCATACTAAATGGGTGGCAAATTCGGTGCTAGTTCCTAAGAAAAACACAAAAGTTCTGCGCATGTGTGTAGATTACACTGGCCTGAACAAAGCGTGTCCAAAGGACCCTTTTCCCTTGCCTCGCATTGACCAAGTCATTGACTCGACGGCGGGATCAGAGCTGCTGTGTTTCTTAGATGCCTACTCAGGATACCACCAGATCAAGATGAAAAAGTCCGATCAGCTCGCTACGTCGTTCGTAACACCTTATGGCACATATTGCTATGTCACAATGCCATTCGGTCTGAAAAACGCAGGAGCAACGTATCAGCGCACTATGCAAAAGTGCCTGGCAGATCAAATCGGACAAAATATCCACGCATACGTGGACGACATAGCGGTTATGTCTAAAAAGCAAGATGGCCTTATAGCGGATTTGCAAGAGACCTTTGACAATCTTAGGAAGTACAACATGATGCTTAACCCCACGAAGTGTGTCTTCGGGGTGCCAGCTGGACAGCTTCTAGGATTCATCGTCTCCCACCGTGGAATTGAGGTTAACCCGGAGAAGATCAAGGCAATCCTCGACATTTCCCGGCCCATAGATCTAAAAGATGTACAGCGACTCACAGGCTGCGTGGCAGCAGTGAGCAGGTTCATCAGTCGTCTTGGCGAGAAGGCTTTGCCACTCTACAAGCTGATGAAGAAATCAGACGAATTCGTTTGGACCGACGAGGCAGACGCTGCACTTAAGGATATGAAGAGAGTGTTATCCACTGCACCAGTCCTAGCGGCTCCCGAAGACCAGGAACCCATGTTACTATACATGGCGGCAACTAACAGGGTGGTCAGCATCGTCATGGCGGTAGAACGTAAGGAAGAAGCGCAGGAGTATGGCGTACAGCGACCAGTCTACTATGTCAGCGAGGTCCTGACGGAATCCAAGCAGAGCTACCCTCACTACCAAAAATTGGCATACGGAGTTTTCCTAGCTTCTCGTAAGCTGAGGCATTACTTCTATGACCATAAGATCACAGTGGTGAGCAAAGCCCCACTGAAGGACATCATCAACAACAGCGACGCAACAGGATGAGTTGCGAAGTGGGGCATTGAATTAGCCTCTTTCGACATCGACTATAGGCCTCGCACCGCCATCAAGTCTCAGGCTCTGGCAGAATTTATGGCGGATTGGAAGGAAGCGCAGGAAACTACGCCCGTCCCAGAACCAGAGCATTGGGTGATGCACTTTGATGGCTCGAAGTTGCTACACGGCTCGGGGACTGGAGTGACACTCAAATCTCCCAAGGGAGATGAGCTAAGCTATGTTCTCCAGATCCACTTCTCCACCACCAACAACATCGCGGAATATGAAGCTTTACTGCACGGGCTACGTGTCGCAAAGGAGATCGGCGTACAACACATCATGTGCTGTGGAGACTCTGACCTTGTGGCTCAGTAGGTGGCTGGCACATACAAAGCTCGCAACGAAGTTATGGCGGCGTATAGAGACGAAGTGGATGAGATGGCCAAAAGTTTCCTCGGCTACGACATAAAACACGTACGACGAGAAGATAACATGGCGGCCGATACCTTGTCAAAACTAGGATCTAGCCGTAAGGCAGTTCTGCCAGGAGTATTCCTCGAGCATCTGCGCGTACCATCGGTAAAGATGGTGGATCCAGAAAATCCGGAACTAGCAAGCTCCCCCGTCATGGCGGTTTTGCCCAGCAATCCGCCATGGGCAGAGCCCTACCTGGAATTTCTGACGAACAAGAAGCTACCCGAAGACGAAGTCCAAAAAAGGCAAATCGAGAGTAGAGCCAAAGCGTACACCATCATAGATGGCCAGCTCTACAAACGAAGCACCTCAGGAGTTTTCATGAAGTGCATATCCCAAGTGGATGGAATAGAAATACTAAGAGAGATCCATGAAGGCGAATGCGGGCATCATGCCGCCGCCAGATCCCTAGTAGCTAAAGCATTCTGCCATGGATTCTACTGGCCCACAGCTAAGGCAGATGCAGACCGTATTGTAGAGCTCTGCCACTGTTGCCAGATGTACTCCAAGCAGACCCATATGCCCGCCACAGCACTGCATACGATTCCTATAACTTGGCCTTTTGTAGTTTGGGGGCTGGACATGGTGGGTCCGCTAAAAACAGCACCTTCGGGATTTACGCACCTCCTGGTAGCGGTAGACAAATTCACGAAGTGGGTGGAAGCTAAGCCCACCAGGAAACTTGATGGCAAAACTGCCCTCAAATTTGTCAAGGACATTGTGGTTAGATTCGGCATCCCACATAGCATCATCACCGATAATGGCACTAATCTGTCTCAGGGAGAAGTTGAAGAATACTGCCATCACAACGGAATCCGCCTTGACCTAGCATCTGTGGCACATCCACAGTCTAATGGCCAAGTTGAGCGGACCAACAGACTAATCATGTCAGGGATTAAGCCACGCCTAGAAGCACCGCTGCACAAAGCAGCTGGAGCCTGGGCAGAGGAATTGCCATCTGTGCTGTGGAGTCTACGGACCACGCCAAACAGATCAACTGGCCTTACCCCTTTCTTCTTAGTCTACGGAGCAGAGGCAATCTTGCCAAGTGATGTTCAGTACGATTCTCCAAGAGTCGAGGCCTACAAGGAAGAAGATGCAGAAGCGTCCAGACAACTATCTGTGGACCTGCTGGAAGAAGAACGAGACCTAGCAGCCCAGAGATCCGCCATCTACCAGCAGAATCTCCGCCGCTATCACAGCCGGCGAGTTCGCCAACGCTCGTTTAAAGAAGGTGACCTGGTGCTACGTCTCAAGCAGCAGAAGTCCCACAAGCTATCCCCGCCTTGGGAAGGACCCTTCGTCATCAGTAAAGCTCTACTGAATGGTTCCTACTACCTCGTTGATATTCGCGAGCTAGATAAGCGACCAAGTAAGAAGCGCAAACGAAGAGACCCTGACGATATCTATGACGAGACAGATCATCCATGGAACATTGCACAGCTACGTCCTTTCTACACTTAGCACTTATCTAGCTATGTAATAGGCACCTCTATATGATCAATGAAATAAAGCATTTGGTTCACTCTTAATTTTTTCTGAGTCTTTTACCTCCTTTATTGTTCATTTAGATCGAATAGAACCTTTTTGCGCAATTGTGCTTTGCACTTGCGTCTCTTTTAAATCCGCCATAAGCGGTCCGCATAGCTTTTTTATGTTTTGATCTTCACTCGATGCTTTCTGTGTGGATTCCAGAGTAGTGACTTTTTGGCGATTTAAGCCGCCATCTGCTCAGGGTTTTGGACGGTTGCTATTAAGTATCGTTGCCCTAGCGGATTGTTCGTGCGAAGATTTCGCCATCTCACGAAAAGTCAAGCACAGAGAGCCGGATGGCAGATCGCATAATCCTACGCGTGAAAAAAAATTCAGTGTTGTTTTTTGGGCATGTCAAAAACTGCAAGTTGCATAAAACTAGGCCTGGCAGTTTCTTCGCACAATCAAACCACTTCATAAAAACAAGCTGCAAGAGTTCAAAAGCATTTTACTGATCCGCCACAAGCAGATCAGTCACAGTGTAGAAACATTCACACGCAGTTTAAGTTTAAATTACAGACCCACTCAGGGGCTGAATTGATGCAAAGTATTTTTTTTCTGCCATATTGCAGGGCACGTCTTAAGAAGACGGCGGAACCTTGGAGGACACCTCGTCACCGCCATCACCACCTGCAGTAGCCGCGAAGGCTGATGCCGAAGCCTGGCTTGGCGACCCTGGCAGCTCGTATGCTTCATAGTATACGTTCAACTGAGTGCCAAGGGCACACAGTTGATCGTATCCAAGCACGCTCTGCCGGATGGCAGCCTCGTCCACTGGCGCACCGTCCTCGCCGCTCTCCGGGATGCCGGAGGTGAGTAGGTCCAGGTCCATCTCGGGATAGTGGGCCTTCGCCAAGGTTAGAGCGGTCCTGGCACCACCCCGAGCAGAGGACTGTTTCCAGTCCGCCATGAGCCCTGGCACTAGTAGCAGCTTCTGGGTAAGCGTAATGGCGGAAAGGTTGGAAGAACCCGCTATCTACAGGCTCCCGCACGCTTGGCGACCAGCGTTGAGAAGGCCATCAAGCTCCTTCTTCGCTGCGTCGGTGGCCGTGTGCAAGCCTTCGGCGGTATCCGCCTCGCCCTGCCCCAAAGCGACTGCATAGCGGAAAAAGAAGATGCGTCACGAACGGCATAGCAGAAATTAAAAAACTTTATAAGAAGAACTGGTACCTAGCAAGGTGTCCTGGAAGTGATGGAGGAGCTCGTTAAAGCCTTCACGCCGCTTTTCAAAATCAGCAGCGGCTTTGCGGAGATCCTCTATCTCCTTGTCCTTCTTGAGGTTATGGCGCTTCTGGTCCTTCAGCAGCTCTTCGAGGAGGGTGTTTGCGGCCAGAGATTTCTGGAGCTGCTGCTGCAGCCCATCCATCGCAATGGTGTGGCCCTTCTCCACTCCCTCAAGTGTGGACTTGAGTTTGGCAACATCTGCATGGCGGAAGTCTCAGCACATCATTGATTGAATGAGCATAAGGGAATTAAAACTGGTTAAGTAAATTACCGCTATTCTCAAGCTGTTGCTGCAAATCCGCCACAAGAGCGCTTTTAGTTGCCAGCTCCTTCTCTTGTGAGCTGACAACCTGGACCAGGTCCTCTACCACCTTCTTGTAGTTCTGGCAAAATAATTTGAAGTGTTAGTCACTCTTAGAGCTTTATGCCGGAAAGGTATCCGCCATAACGCTCAGGGGCTACTCACGATGATTTTTTAGTCACTCTTAGAGCATCATGATGGATAGAATCCGCCATGATGCTTGGGGGGCTACTTATGCTGATTTTTTGTCTTCCTAAGAGCTTTATGCCGGATAGTTATCCGCCATAACGCTCGTGGGCTACTCAGTATGAAATTTAAAAGTTCTCTATAGATCACTGTGAACTACCAGCGTTCGAGGGCTGTGCTACTCAAAAACTTACAGAAGTCACTCTTGAAGCCCCATAGCGGATCGAATTTAGAAATCCACCATGGTGCTCGGGGGCTACTGGGAGTACATACCTCTTTGACAAGACTGGTTCTCTGAACAAACGCTGCCATAGCAGATGACACATGGTTACTGGCCTCCTCTTGTAGATTGTCAAGGCGGAAAAGAGCTTCTGATTTCTTCTTCCACTTTGAGGCCTTCCCAGCTCCTGCGTCCATCTGAACCGCTTTTCCGCTAAAACTCACCTTCTTAGCACCTTTAGTGGGGCGATCTGACGCTCCAGCACTTTTCTCTGGAGCATCCGCCATCTTGCTAACTTGCTGGGAAGAAGTGGAAGGCCCAGTTGGGCGAGCAGGAGCGTCCGGTGTAGGTGGAATGGCAGCGGGAGATGGCTTGGCCCTTGGAGGTTTCTGGCCAGGAACTTTTCTTCTTCTATGCGCAGAAGTCAGTCACAGATTAGAATAAGTCAGGCTATATATGGTATGAAGGCAAGTTATGATTATCCTTACTTCCGCTCTGGCAGATTGATAGTGGCAGAATGCTCGGGCACGGTGTCCAGATGGCCGCGAAGAGCAGGGGACGGATGGCGAGAGAGGACTCTCTTGCCTAGTCCACGAATGCGCCCGCCAGCACCGCGAACGCCATGAGGAACCGCTGTTATGGGCTCATCCGCCACTGCCTCCTCTTCCGCCACCTTCTGTCTTTTGGGAGACGAGGATGTTTCGTCCTCATCATCAGTAAGCTCTTTCGTCCGAGGATAACGGACGAGGCGGCTCAGCTCAGAAGGTGGTAGGGAAGAAAGCTGCGGAGAAATACGAAGTTATTTAAGAACCAGCTGTTATGGTGGAATAAGGAGGGACTCACCTTTGGACAACTGCCATTCTCATACATAGGGATCTTTAGCTTCAAAGGCTCATCCCGCCCCACCTTAATGATGTTGCGGATTCGAAGCTCGATCTCTTCAGCAGATAGTTCCTCCTTGGAATAGCGCTGAGGATCATCAACTCCGCTATATTCGCACATCAGGGATGGGCGGTATTGAAGAGGCTGAATCCGCCGGGAGATCCAGCAGTAGATGGTATCGGCACCTGTCAGTCCAGAGAAGACAAGTTTCGAAATTCGTCGTGAGCATAGCTGACATTCATCATCCATTGTAAAGTCGTCCATGATGCCCCAGCTATCCTGCTCCTCGGCGGGGCCATCAACAAAAGACCGCATGCCGAACTTCCTTTCAGGAGGAGCCTGGTCGGCCAGATAGAAGAAGGATCCCCGCCATCCCTTTGCAGAGTCATGAGGGATAATGTAGGGGTAGGATTTCCCGCTCCGAGGAACAAAGGAGATTGATCCGCAATTGCGAGGATCTCTGTTCGCATCCCGGTTGTGGCGGATATTAAAGTATAAGCGGAATAAATCTCTGTGTGGGCTGATACCCAGATACCCCTCGCATAGCGCGATGAATCCCGCTAGGGCAGTGAAGCTATTTGGAGCAATGTGGTGTAGCTGTAACCTGTAGTGCCGGAGAACGCCTTTCAGGAAGTAGGATGGCGGGAGGCTGAGGCCACGATCAATGTGGGACTTCAGTATGACGATCTCTTCATCTGAAGGAGCTGGCATTGCTTCACCAGGTTCAACTCGCCATCTGGAGATCTCCTTAGCAGTTATGCGGCCTTCCTGCTCCAGAGAAGACAGAATCTCCTCGTTTATGTTACAGGAGTCCCAGTCTCCTCCTGAGGTCTCTGGCATGGCGGACTCTATATCAGAAGACCGCACTGAGCCTTCAGCAGCTTCAGACTTGGAGGCTTGGCGAGGCGATTCTGGTTCCATGGCGGCTAGCGGTGTGGCGGTGATAACTTCCAAGATTTCAAGCGAGGACGAGGAAGACGAGGCCAGCTTGTGGCGGAAAAAGTCGCCGGCGGTGAGGATTTTCCGTGGCGGCTCGTCGGAGATGATGGAGCTCTCGTGGCGGCGCTGAAGAGAGAGAAAGCGACGGGGCAAATGAGGGGTAAACCGGCGGGGGGTGAGAGGCCAGGGTATATATAGACCCCGGGCCTCGAGATTCGTGCCCGCCATCACCACCGCTCGTCCCGATCGCAGAAACCCTAATCCGGTGACACATGTCCAGGGGTAAAAAAGTAACTTGATGAAAACAGTGTGTGCACTGTAAACCTTGCCCTAGAAGGAACTACGTACCGGAATTTACGGCGGATTTCCACGGTATGATCCAATGGATCCCGAAAATCTCGCTAAGATAACTACGTCGCTTGATCCGTTATTTACGGCGGATTAATAGATGGAAGAAGGAACATCAAGATAACCACCATCCCAGCACAGAAGAGAAGAAGAGCTATGGCGGAAGTATTTCACCAAGAACATGCATGACGGATGTAGATGGCAATCTTGAAGTTCCCTGGGGGCTACTGTTGGGGATATACCAAATAGGTATACCAGCGACGTAGTCCTAAATCAGCAAGCCAGGGTGGCCCATCAGGGGTGGTATGGCGGATTCGCCATACCGGGCGGCCCAGTTGCTGAAGTTGCCACGGCGGTACTGGACGCAGGCGCTTATGGCGGATCCTTAGACAGGCCCATGGCGGATCCGGAGACGGCCCATGGCGAGTTACCTTGACGTACACGCATAGGACTTAGTCTAGGACTCCAAGTTGTATCCGCTCCGGTACCAACGTGTAGCCCATGCCCGGCGCCTTTATAAGCCCGGCGTGGAGCAGCCCTTGAGGCACGTTCGAGATATACGGCCAATCGCATAGCGAAACAGCCAACCTCATCATTGTAATCGAGCACTTGTTGCCATATAGTGAATTATAGCAGCACGTAGGATCTCGCCACCGTCGCGGGATTTGAAGCTGGGTAAACCCGTGCTACCACCGTCCCGGATCGCTCCTCCGTGTTCACCCCCTTCCACAAACCGCCATACCCCTACCTCTATGGCAGATCTGTTGATGAAACCACGACAAGAAAGTTACACAGGAAATATTCTCGGAATTGGATGAACCAAAAGCCAGACATCCAGATATTTACCGAAGCTTCCAGAGAACCGAAGAGGAGACGGAAAGGAGCCACAGGGCGGCCACACCACCAGGGGGCGCGGCCTGCCCCTAGCCCACGCCGGCCTGTGGTGTGGGCCCCCTGGTCCACTTCTGACGCTGCCCCTTCGCCTATAAAGACCCCCCGACAGGAAAAACCTAAACACCCGATCACTTTTCCAGAAACATATTGCGATCCGCCGCCGTCATCGACCCGAGATTGGGAGGATCCAGAAGCTCTTCTCGGCACCCTGCCGGAGAGGGGAATCGCCACCAGAGGTCTTCTTCATCGCTATGCTTGCCTCCGGCGCGATGAGTGAGTAGTCTACCTTGGACTATGGGTCTGTAGCGGTAGCTAGATGGTTGTCTTCTCCACCATGTGCTTCATATTTAGATCTCGTGAGCTGCCTTACATGATCGAGATCACCGTTATGTAATTCTACATATTGTGTTTGTTGGGATCCGATGAATATTGGTGTTATGATTGAGTTGATGTACTGAATTTTATCGTATGTTATCTCTATGTTGTTTATGATATTGCATGCTCTCCGTTGTTAGTAGCTATCTTGGCCGAGTAGTTGCTAGTGACTCCAAGAGGGGGTATTTATGCTCGATAGTGGGTTCATGCCTCTATTTAATCTGGGGGAGTGACAAAAACCTCTAAGATTGTAGATGTGCTGTTGCTACTAGGGGAAAACAACATTCATATGCTCGAGGGCATATGCTTTGTTTACATTACACACTTTGCTTAACGTAGTTATCTGTTGTTCGCAACTTAATACTTGTGGAGTTCTCGGATTGATTCGCCACAAGTGGATTATTAGTCATAGATGCAGTTGGATGGCGGTCTATGTATCTTGTTGTAATGCCCAGAGTAAATCTCATAGTGATCCTCTTGACATATCACGTTGTCTTTATTCTATCAATTGCCCAACTGTAATTTGTTTACCCAGCATGTGTTATTTTATCTTATGGAGAGACACCACTAGTGAACTGTGGACCCCGGTCCTATTTCCATTATATTGCTATCACCTGTTTACTTTACTCGCACTGTTTACTTTACTTGCATATTACTATTGCTTTCAACTCGATACACTCATTCCTTTGTTTTGAGCAAACCGGTGAGATTGACAACCTCGTCGTAAGTTGGGAGCAAAGTATTTGGTTGTGTTGTGTGCAGGTTCCGCGTTGCTACTAGTTGAAGACGAGACAACAAGTGTCATAAACGGCGCCCTTGTTGGAGTGTTACTAGGCTAGTCAGCATCACCTTCTAGAGTATTGACTTTTTCCTAGATTCGATAAACCTTGGTTTCTTTCTGAGGGAAAAACTTGCTGCTGTGCTCATCATACCTTCCTCTTGGGGTTCCCAACTGGACGGTGAAAAACCATCAACACCGCACCGTATCAATCACCTAGTCTCATGTTGTGTAGCTTTGATGTATTCTCACTAAGTGGGCCCAAAGTATCATACCCATCATGTGGATGAGCAAATCCCGCTATTGGTTTATACGCCTCAACCTACCCCTTTGGAGAACCCAAGAGACACCTTTTTCAGTCATCCTGTTATGTTGTGACGGTTGATGCAATTAGAGTTTCCTCCGGAAATAGTGATTAAATATAACCTCACGGTCTAAGGATTAAGCTACGACACTTTCTTCATATTGCAACGTGAACATCATGACACGATCATGTTGCAATAGAAACTTTGGGTAAAGTCCATCATGGCATTATCACATGGCACGATCTCATTGTCAATTGGCGTAATGCTCCATGATCGGGAAACCTCGATCATCAGTTGATCAATGAACTAGTAAATAGAGGATTTACTAGGGACTTCTAATCATTTAATACTACACCTATATCAATGTTTCCGATTGACATAGTTCTAGCATAGTACTAAACTTATTATGAACTATATGAAATATGGAAATAAGTCCAATATTATTTTCCTCTGGGGCATATTTCCTTTAGTATCCCACTTGCACTATAGTACAAATAATCTAGCCGCATTTTTACCGATAACAGAGCATATCATGTATATGATCCTTTGATCATGCATGCTTGTGAAGACCTACTGATGACCCACAAGTATAGGGGGTGTATCGTAGTACTTTCGATAAATAAGAGTGTCGAACCCAACGAGGAGCAGAAGGTGTTGACTAGTGGTTTTGATCAAGGCTTCACTGTAAATACTAGCAAACGGGTTTTCAGGGGTATTTGGTAATGCAAATAAATAAAGTGCGAGTAAATAAAAGATAGTAGTAATAATTGCAACAAGTGGCCCAATCCTTTCTTTAGCAAAGGACAAGCCGGTTGTGTAACTTATGATGACCAAACGTTCTCGAGGACACACGGGAGTTTCTGTCAAGAGCTTTCGCTTCATGTCGCTAAATAATCTTTATTGGTTTGATAAGTGTTATGGGGGTGAACCTGTGCTAGCGCACTACCCTTACTAGGATAAATACACACTTGTGATTATACCCCTTGCAAGCATCCGCAAATACAAGAAAGTAATTAATATAAATCTAACCACAGCCTTAAACTCTAAGATCCTATGCTCCCTGGTGCAATGGTTTCCCAATGGAGGTTTAGGTTTCTGTCACTCCAGCAACCCCACAATTGGTAGCCAAATACACAATGCATCTCACTAGGCCCATAAATGGTGAAGTATCATGTAGTCGACGTTCACATGACACCACTAGTGAAATAGCACCACAACAAATAAATATCAAACCATTAAATATTACTCAACAATAATTCACTACTAACATCTTGACTTATCCCATGTCCTCAAGAACTAAATGAACTACTCATGAGACATCATATGGATCATAATCAGAGGTGAAATAATGGTAAATAACAATCTGAACATAAACCTTAATTCAACGGTTCCACTCAATAGCATCAACTACAAGAGTAATCAACACCGGGAAAGTTTCCCCTAAGAATTTAACAAGATCCAACTCAAGATGTTACAGCGGGATGGCGTGGTGATGGTGGAGATGAAGGTGCTGGTGATGGAGATGATGATGATCCCAATGAAGTCCGGTGCGATGGTGATGACGATGGCGACGATCTTCCCTCTCCGGGAAGGAATTTCCCCGGCAGATTTCTGCCTGCCGGAGAGCCTTTCTCTCTCTGGTGTTTTCTACCCCGCAGAGGCAGCGGTGTCTATCTGTGAGCCCCCCCGACTTAGGTTTTTGGGGATGATGAAATATGCGAAGGGGCGAGACCTGAAGTGGGCCAGGGTGGCCACACAATAGGCCGGCGCGGCCAGGGGTCAGGCCGCGCCCCATGTGTGTGAGCCTACCCCCTGGCTCCTCTCGCCTCCTCCTTCTGGCTTCCTGAGTCTTCTGGGAAAATATAATTTTCTGGTATTTTTTTGGAATTTTACTGATCTTCAAAATATGGTGCCTTGATGGTCCTTTTTCTAGCAGAATCCTGACTCCGGCAGCAAATCCTCCAATGATCATCAAACATGTAAAAACAGAGGAAATAACATAAGTATCATCTCTAAATATGAAATATATCAATGACTAACAGTAAATTATGATACAAAATAGTGATGTAAAATGGACGTATCAACCCCCCCAAGCTTAGACCTCGCTTGTCCCCAAGCGAAAACTAAACTCGGTAAACATGACCACAGGTTTATGGAGTGAAGTGTCGATAATCAAATACGGACAAGAAGCATCACATTTACCAAGGCGCAAATTATAATATACAGCAACTTCCCTTTATAAGATATAGACTTGCGATAAGTAAAAGGGAATCACATATAAGGATGCACAAGGTAAACTATAATTGGCGATGGCAAACCTTAGTTCTTGGTCAGAGAATGATGAACAAGCTATTCTTTCTTTTGAACAGAGCCTTTTAAAACAGAGCTGATATAGCAAAGACCATATGCTCAACAAAACAAACTTTTTATATTCATAGAAAGCTTTCAAAGATATATTCCTTCAGATAAAAGCATTGCACTAATCAAAAGAAGATAGTAAACATGATTAAACGGATCAACATATGGATGAGTGAAACATAACAACTCAAATGCTTGCTTGAGATAGAGGAGAATAGGTTGACTCAACATAAAAGTAAAAGATAGGCCCTTCGCAGAGGGAAGCAGGGATTAAACATGTGCTAGAGCTTTTCATTTGCAAAACAGAATTAAAAAGTTATTTTGAGAGGTGGTTGCTTTTGTCAACGACTAGCAACGGAGTTCTTGATATCTTCCATACTAAACAAGTGAGAGCGGTTCCGAGATGTTTGATTAATTGGCACATTGGTGCTCTTTTATAGCTTTGCACTCCTCCCCACCTTTTCCTTTCTCAAACCATGGCTAACCGATTCCATCGGGTGCCAACCAACTTTCACATACCTTGGAGGAGTGCTCTTTTCTTTTCTTTTTG
The DNA here is from genome assembly GCA_007115705.1 of Dactylis glomerata. Classification (NCBI taxonomy): domain Eukaryota; kingdom Viridiplantae; phylum Streptophyta; class Magnoliopsida; order Poales; family Poaceae; genus Dactylis; species Dactylis glomerata. Next base: position 180,911 of record QXEO01001381.1, on the reverse strand, counting down.
AGATTACAATGGTCTGACCAGCTCCCTTGCAAAATTAATGACGAGCAGATGAAGCTGCCTAGTCGAGGGGTACTTAATTTAGTATGGAAGATAACAAACCCATCCACTACGTCCTCATGAGCTAAAAACAGTGGCACAAAATGAGAAGTATTTGAATGTTTTTGAAAGGTAGCACATGAAAATTTACTTGGAATGGCTTAAAATACCATGCATAGGAATTTATAGTGGACTCTTAGGAAATGACTTGGCTTTTGGGATTTGGATGCACGAGAAGTATTCCCTCTCAGTACAAGTTTTTGGCTAGCAACGCTGGGTAGCAAGCATAAGAGTTGCATGAAACAAACAAACATACATATAACAGGAACAATCATGCAAACTTCCTTGAAGGTACAACGGTTTTAACTTTGAGAATAATATTGCTTATAAGCCAAACATGAAGGGAAAACTGAAGTGATGTAGCTACAAGCACTTCTTTCTTCTTTTCTACTCAAACCTCAAAGTAATGTTGCTACTGACCAAGCTAAGTTTGCCAAAACCAACTAAATTTACTCATGCTCCCAAAGTGATACCAATACTAATCAACAAGACTAGTCGTATAAGAGAGATTGCGGACTAAAATAAAGTGTGCGGAAAGTAAACGATAAAACTTCTCATTAATATTTCATTACCGCAACTCACACCAAGGGATACAAAGGAAACCAACTAAGGAGGATACTTCCACACTGCAAACTATTCTATAAGATAGCTTCTCTATTCATGATATGACTCTACTTGAAAAGTAAATGAGCAAAAAGTAATGATGTGATACCACGACACTCCCCCAAGCTTGGAACAAGCCAAGGGGATGCTTATACCGATGACGAGTTACTCCTTTGGCGGTAGTGGAATCAGAGCAACTTTTAATTTATGTAGATTTAATTGAAATCGCCTAGATGCAATCTCAATGTCCCAATCACGCTTTCGTTGCACTTATTCTATGATGAAGTTAATTTTCCAAATTTTGAACCAAGTGCACGCTCACTTTTCTAGAAATTTCTATTAGTCAAAACCTTTTGACTTTGTTTATTCTGAACTTTTAGAATTATGACTAACATACATTCTGAATTAATGCATTTAAAATTTTGCCTTAAACATGATGTCAATTTTTCCACTTATTAATTATGATTAATAATTATGATATAGTATGCACTTATTCATAATATGTCATTCACATAAATGAATTTTGTCATAGCTCCCACTTAGAATATGTACTCTTACATATAGAGCAAGCTCCCACTCAGAATATGTACTCTTACATATAATTGTGAGATTAAAGCGATTTTCATCGCTCCCACTCAGTTTAATGTAAATAGGTTTATCCCGATAATTTTGGACTCTTCCAAAAAATCCTTTGATTCTTAATCAAATCGAGATAACTAAATGCGAGTATTAATTCAAAAATGTGTTAAACATTGCCATAACTTAAACTGATTTTAGAACTTTGCAATTTTAAGAATTAATTGAATTTGAAGACTTTTAAGCATCGCTACATATTGTAGTCAATCATTTGAATTTGTCTAAACACTTTTAAGAAAACCGTGCTTTTATGTCTTTTCATTAAAGATTATTTTCTTCTTCATAATATGATATTATTTGAAGAATTACGTAATACAATTTACTTATTAAGATCGAGTAACAATTACCTCTTAAATAAAACCTTTAATTCTAATTCTAAGTTATTTCTCACATTTAGATCTGCAATCTTTTCTTCATAGTTTGTAGGTATGTCTAGTTTCTATAACTTGATAAGTAAATCATGAAATTAACTTTGTGAACCAGCGCAATTTTAATTCATGAATCCTATTTGAATAAAGGACTTGATTGTATAATCTTTATCATCAATTCCTCTTTTCAAATATAGACCCTTGCTACAGAGCTCATTCCGCTGTGCTATTCTGATATTATAAAGATTAATTCAATTACTTTAATTAATCCTTTATTTTTTCCATTTAGCACATTTACCGAGAAAACATTTTCTCTAGAGTGCACCAAATTTTCTACAAGACGGAATTTCCATCTTTTGGTTTTTAGAAGTTAAGTCCATAATCTTATAAGGACTTTTATGAAAAATTTCTTAATTTTAAATTATCAAAATAACCTGGAATCTTTTATAAATTACACTATAACTCATATAGTATTATTTATATGGCTTCCTATTTATTTTAAATTGAGTTTATTTAATGTGCCACTTTAAATGACAATTAAGCCACTACAGATGATTTATTTCTTTAATAATAATGCCCATTCGAATATGATTTTAATGCGAACATTTAAAAAAATTGAATTGTTTAGCATTATTATTATTTGAACCCATTCGTCAAATTTCTTCCAAATCATAAACTTTGAACTTAGTCATTTTTTATCGATTCAAATTTGACTTAGCTGAAATCTTTCTTTATTTCTATTAAACTATTTGTGCATATCAAATAATTTAATCCATTATAAAGAATTTTGTGAAATAATGATATCTTCTATTTTATGAAATACTACACATCTTTTATACATAATATCAATACTTGTGTGTTTTACACTTTAGCACAAAGTGTTTTAAATAATTTCAAATAAATAAAGTGTGGATCGTATGCGAATTCGATCAAATATACAAGACTCATTTAATTTCATTGATATGAAATTGCTGCAAATATATATGTAATTGATACAATTCAAAAACATATATTCAATTTCACGTTATGAAATTCACATAAGTATTTTCATAAAAGAACCTAAATCATTATTAAGCGCAGACCCTCTTGGATCCCCGCCGCCACGCGCCTCCTGGATCGCGAGCTCCACCAGCCTCCTTCTTCCTCGATGTGTTCCTGCCTCGGCCAGCCATGGGGACTACCGCGAACGCCACCAGAGATCCCCACGGTCGCCTACAACCTTCAAGTACTCCACATCCCGCCCGCCCTCCGCGAATCCCGCACCAAACCTGCATAGGCGACCGCAGAAATCCCCCACCTCACCTACCCAGATCTCCTTCGAGCCGCCCTTGTGGGCTCCAGCCACCGCCAAATCGGAGCTCCTCCGTGCTTGCCAAATCGTGGTTCACCGCGAAGCCTGTGCACCACCTGCAGGCCCTCCCCTCTCCTAGCTCTGGCATGCTTGGCCCGGCAATAGGAGCCCACCCGTTGCTGCCTGACCAGAGCATGCACCCTGCCGATGGGAGTTAACCCGCGCCGCCATGGGAGTTCGACCACGCTGCAACGGGGAGTTCAGCGTGCTCCTACCGGCGAGCTGCTATGCTCCGACCTACCATGCCTGGCCAGTGAACTCTGCCGTCCCCTGCCAGATTTACATTCGATACTGGTGTTTTTTTCTTTTGAGGGTTATTCGATGCTGGTGACGCTACTCGTCCGCTGCGAAAGTCCTCCAACTTGGGTCAACCCAGCTATGGGAGATCCATGGCCCATTTACCTCCAACCTAGCTGGCCTAGCCACAGGAGTTCACCTGGCCAGTTAAGGGAGTTTATCAGCCCAACTAAATAGAGTCCACGTGAGTATGAAAAGCGCAGAACAAAAAATATATTCCAAAACAGGAATACACAAAAGTGTGGGTACAATTATGAAGTTCACTATTTTTGTTCAAAAACGTTAAGTTTGTCTAACATGTGGAGTTCACTTCTTCATCAGCAAAAAATACAACTCATTTGCATGGAAAAAAGTTTTTAAAAAAACTCTAAAGTACAAAATCAAGAAGTTCACATCTACAAGACTCAGAAGTTCACTTCTGCAAAGCTTGAATGTTCACATCTGTGAAATTTGTAACTTTATAAAATTCTCTAGAGTTCAAAAAATTGGGAAGTTCACATATGCAAGACTCAGAAGTTCACATTCGCAAAAATATGAAGTTTAGAAAATTTTCTAGTGTTCAAAAAATGGGAAGTTCACATCCGCCAAAATTTGGAAGTTCACATCCATAGGCTCCTCCATAACTAAGCATGAAATTTGGAAGTTCACTTCGAATACAATAGAAGTTCACTTCGAATACAACAGAAGTTCACTTCGAATACAACAGAAGTTCACTTTATTTTTGGAAAAGTTCACTTTGAACAAAAGACAAAACAACTTGGAAGTTCAATTTGAACACGTAGAAGTTCACAATATTTTTGGAAGTTTGCTTACCACCTTTGAGAAGTTCACTTACCTCCATACGGAAGTTCACTTTCCCCGTATAGAAGTTCATATTTCATATGGAACTTCACTCCTTACAACATTGAAGTCCGTCAGGAAAGTTCAGATGCATATAAGAGGAAGTTCACATCTGTCTCCAGGGAAGTTCAGATGCGACGGAAGTACGCTACATTTTCTGAAGTTCACTTCAAACTAGACTAAAGTTTTCGAAGTTTGCCCTGTACAATATTGAAGTCCATCGAGAAGTTCAGATTCAGGGAAGAAGAAGTTCACATCCGTGTACAGGGAAGTTCAAAAAGGGTTCAAGAATAGTTATTCTAGAACCGATTCTAGAACAGCAGACCTAAATCATCATGCCTATCTTAATGGCTATAAAGAAAGAGCTTTTGGGAGATAACCCATTATATTTTTGCTTTTAGTTTATTTTTGTTTCTTTGAGTTTTGGAAGTTGTTACCTCTGTAGCAACCTCTCCTTATACTTTTTATTTCATTTTGTGCCAAGAGTAGCCTCTAATGGGGAGGAAGTAAGATTTGGGGAAGTTGCTGTCCTGAAACTGATTCGGTGCTGCCACCAAAAAAATTAATTCTCTCAGCGAGAATGTCAGATTGATCTGAAATATTTTGTGCGTATGACCTAGGTTATTATCTAATTTTCGTTAGTTTTGCACTTTTCAATTTGAGCAACAAAGGAATTTTGAAAAAATCAATCTTTACCTATAGTTCTGTTTTGACAGATTTCTGCCACTATTTGCATTTGCCTCTTAATGTCTTTCTTTTTGAGTTCTTTTGATCGGAAGAACTTTTAAAAGAAGTTGCTACAGTAGCTAATATTTTAATGGATGTTTTACTTGAGTTGAAACTGAATCAATGTGGATTTATTATCTTGAATACACTAATGTTGCTAATGAAAATTGTGTGAAGTTTTGTATGAAGGAAGTTTTCAAGTGTAGGGAGAGAAGAATGATGTGATGAGATGAGATGAAGGATGGACAAAAGCTCAAGCTTGGGGATGCCCATATCACCCCAAGAAATATCCAAGAAGTACAAGCGCCAAAGCTTGGGGATGCCCAAGGCATCCCCTTCTTCATAAACAAAAATATCAGGTCATCTTTCAAGACACTATATTTTTATTGCTTCAGATGCTATGTGTTGTTCTTGGAGCATCTTTATTTTTTTCAGTTTTATTTTGTTTTCTTTGATGTAATAAATGGTTGGTTCCTAGCATATTTGTTTTGGAGAGAGACACACTCAGTTTTCATTGTTTAGAACACTCTAGTTTGCACTCTTATTGTTCTGTGAGTGTTCACTTTTTGCTAGTATTGCGTTTAGCTCTTGTTTTCCACTCGTATTTTGTTCAGAGCTTGTTGGTTTGGTTCACTTGTTTATGATTAGCTCTCTTGTCTTTATTGATTATTATCTATGAGAGTTGTTTCAGATAAGTTGATTGGTGTTGGAGAAGAGTAAAATATTTCATGCTTATAGTGGTGCAAAAGGAAGCTTGTTTTGACCGTGGCTTAGACTTTAGCATGTCATGCTAGATATTATTTTGATTATATGCTTAGTAGTTATTGTTGTAGCATGACTTGTCTCAAATAACTGAGAGTGCTTAATTTTCCATTGAAAAAATCATGTGCTGTCTTTATCATACAAAAGCATAATATTGTGGTATTCTCCTTTGATGATTTTTTTGGGTTGACTTGGCGCATGCTCACACCATGTTATGACTATGAGCCAGTCACCTCAAGCCTATATGATCATTTAGTTTTTGACTTGTAATATCACTTTATGCTTTGATTAATAATGTTTTGTCGCTATGCATGATTATGGCCATTATTGCTCTCTTAGTTGGTCGCTCACAGTCTCTTGCTAGCCTTCAACTGTACTGAGTATGAGCTGTACTCGTGCATCCAACTCCCAAAAACCAAAGTTTGCTAAAAGTGTCCACCATATCTACCTATTAGCATCATTGCTATTCCAAGTATATTCATTATGCTTTATCTATCTTCCAAATTGAATGCTTGTTATGAGAAAATTAGTTAGTAAAGCTCTCACAAGCTTGATGGCACATTTTATTTTCTTGCACTTAATAAACTTGAACCATTGTGACCATCTTATGAAATTATATGCTTGCAAATTATGAGTTGGGAGTTAGCACAACCATGCTTTCATGGGGCACACTTTCAACATTGCACTTATTCCTATTTAGTTGATATCATGTTCTTTTGTCTATGGATGCCTAACGGTGTGAAATAAAATGGAAACTTGTAAGTTCATGGAGTTTGTATATGTGTTAGAGAAACGCCTAGGCCGCCAACCCAAGCCATGCATCATTCGTGGTGGAAATTTACAGCATACCATAGTGAGCATTCTATGAAGCATCTTCAATAAAAAACTATGCCCATAGTAAATAAAAGGATTAATGAGATGCTCATTGTCTGTTTGTCTTATCATTTTGGTATGGGAAAACTCCTATATCATGGGCAAGAGGTACCCCGTTGGCGTTCTCAATGATACATTTATGCTTACAATAACAAGAACTTATTTGGGACCTAAGTTGAGTATCATGAGGTTTAGGTACTCGTATTCAAGGGGCATGAGGTTTTCAACTTGTGATTTGTCAAGCATATAACTCATATTTGCCCTCACATTAACTTTAGCCATTCAAGATGCTTATGATAGGGGCAATGAGAGCTCAAAGCTAACGAGTACCATACTTTAAACATTTGGAAGCTTTATAAAACTTATTAATCCATGCTTCCCTCTGCGAAGGGCCTTTCTTTTACTTTTATGTTGAGTCTTCATCTTCTATCCTTATGCACCAATTAAGAGAGCATAGTTGTCATTCTGAGTATAATGTGCATAGTCCCAAAATTTATTATTGATTGATTCATGATTATGGTGTTGCTTGTTCTCAAATTATTTGTATCTAGTCACCCTTTGAACTTTGAAGGTGTCATATGCATTTATGTTTTGCTATTCCATGAAGGACAATCTGAATACCACTTTGCTATGTTTTCACTATGCTCAAAACAACAAGTAACTTTCGATGCATTATTATTCATGATCTTTTGTTTGTGTTGCTTTTCATGTTGTAACATGGTTGCTAAGTTCTATTGTTATAATTATATCTTTTATGTCTATGTTTAGAGTAATTTGATATTAGCTTGCAATGCTTTACATTAACTTGATCAAGATTGTGTTGGCTGCATGTCACCTCAAAAATTATTTTTGTTATCAGTTACCTACTCGAGGACGAGCAGGAGTTAAGCTTGGAGATGCTGATACGTTGCAAACGTATCTATAATTTTTGATGCTCCATGCTTATTTTACACCAATTGCTTCATGTTTTGTTTACACTTCATGGCATTTTTATGCATTTTCTGGAACTAACTTATTAACAAGATGCCACAGTGCTAGTTCCTGTTTTCTGCTATTTTTCTATTCTAGATAATTACTTAAGGAAATATTCTCGGAATTGGACGAAACAAGGACCCAACCTCCTATTTTTACCGAAACGTCAACATAGTCCAAAGCAGAGACGGAGGGGGCACCTAGGTGGCCGCACCATAGGGTGGCATGGGCCCACTCCTGGCCGCACAACCCTCTGGTGTGGGCCCCTCGGGCGTCCACCGACCTCGCCCTTCCGCCTATATATTGTCCCTGACGTGAAAACCCTAAATCATAAAGCCTCCATCCACGGAAAGTTCCATAATGCCGCCGCCATCGAAGACAAGTTTCGGGGGACAGAAATCTCTGTTCCGGCACCCTGCCGGGACGGGGAATTACCCCAGAGCCATCTCCATCGACTCCACCGCCATCTTTATCGCCGTTGCTGACTCCCATGATGAGAAAGGAGTAGTTCTCCCCCGAGGCTGAGGGCTCTACTGGTAGCTATGTGGTTTATCTCTCTCTCTCATGGTGTGATCTTTATGTGATCATGAGCTTTGTAATCTAGTTGAATAAGTAGATGTTACTCTTCATCTATTATGCTACTCAAGTGCTTTTATTAATGTGATCTCTGGAGACACTTTGTCCCATGGTGTGAAGGTGACAGTGTGCGCACCGTGTGCGGCTCTTAGGCTAAAGATTACAAAAATATACTTATCATGAGTTATAATTTGAGTTAGATGTCTCTATGAAATTGTGGTGTTTGTCTGGAACCATCTAGGGCGCTCAAGGTGACAATGTGGGGTTATCTAGATGGGGAATGCAAACTTTAAGGTGTGCTTTTACAGCCCTACGCGGTGAATTGGTGTTCATTATCCAACTAGAGAGTAGTTCAGAGTAGCATAATGAAGAAAAGATATTTATATATTCAATTATGATATCATTGTTGAGAGTGTCCACTAGTGAAAGTATGATCCATAGGCCTTATTTCTAAGTATTGAAACACCATTTACAACCAGTTATGCTACATATTTGCTTGCTGCTATTTTTATTTCAGATTGCAATTACCACTTATAATCATCCATATTACTTGTATTTCACTATCTCTTCGCCGAACTAGTGCACCTATACATCTGAAAAGTGTATTGGGTGTGTTGTGGATACAAGAGACTTCTTGTATCTTAATTGCAGGGTTGCTTGAGAGGGATATCTTTTACCTCCACATCCGTGCATTCGATAAACCTTGGGTGATTCACTTAAGGGAAACTTGCTGCTGTTCTACAAACCTCTGTACTTGGAGGCCCAACACTGTCTACAAGAATAGAAACGTGCGTAGATATCAAGCGTCGGACGCATCGTTCTCTCCGAGGCGACGAAAAAACACGCGATGCGCAAGTACACCAATCGCGGCGCGACCCCGCTGTCGTCCCTCGCTACGTACATGGAGGAGAAGGACCATCGCGCTGCGCTGCAGGCCGTCACGGCCTTCTAGGAGAGGGAGGCTGCCCGCGAGCAAAGGTTGGCGGCGGTCGCACGCGCTCTCCTCCCCCCGCCGACTGTTCTAGGTCGCTGTATTTTGTGTAGCATGATCCACATGTGCGTACTGAAGTGCTTTTGTAAAGAACTACGGTTTCATTTTAGTGAAATGTGCTCATTTGCGATGAACTGCGATTATCTTCGACAAACTAAATTTCGCGCGAATGTTTTTTTTTAAAATTTATGGTTTGGACTACAGGTTATGATCTGCATCGACAACAACGCGAACTACAAACTAGTTTTCGATTTCCCTTACTCGCATTTTTATGGTTTTAAACTTACGAAAACTGCTAGAGATGCTCTAATGGGAAACCTGATCCCTAATTCCTAAATAGGGATGGAGATGAAAAGGAACTTTCCGGTGGGGAGCAGACCAGTTGCCATCCATTAACTTAGAAACCGAAATTCATGCTTCATTTCTCAAAAAAGAAAGAAAGAGAAATTCATGCTTTACAGGCGTGGGGTCCTGGCGTGGGCCCGCTCCAACATAAGCATTCACGCGGCCACCCACCACCAACAACTCCACCCAAAACCGCGCGCGAAAATATTTCGCCACTCCCGCGCTTCTCCTCCAAAGCGGCAGCGCGGTTCTCTTCTCCCTTCCCCGCCTCCACCATATACTTCTCTCCTCTTTTCGAAATCATTCGCGCGCGACGATCCCTCCAGGCCGTTCCAAATCCCTCGCCGCCGCCTGCCCCGTTCCCCAATTCCCGATCCCCCAGCGCCGCCCGCCCGCCGCCTGCCGTGACCTGCTCGTGCCCGCGGCGTGTTCGACGAAAGGCCTGCGCGGGCAGCGGAGGCGGAGATGTACGTGGTGAAGCGGGACGGGCGGCAGGAGGCCGTCCACTTCGACAAGATCACGGCGCGGCTCAAGAAGCTCAGCTACGGCCTCAGCCAGGACCACTGCGACCCCGTCCTCGTCGCCCAGAAGGTCTGCGCCGGCGTCTACAAGGGCGTCACCACCAGCCAGCTCGACGAGCTCGCCGCCGAGACCGCCGCCGCCTTGACCGCCTCCCACCCCGACTACGCATCGGTAAACTCCCTCTCTCCCCCGCCCCACCCCGCACCGAACCGATCCCGTCCTCTGACGCAGTTCGATTGACTTTTTTTACACTTGATTTGCGCTGTGCAGCTTGCGGCGAGGATAGCGGTCTCCAACCTGCACAAGAACACCATGAAGTCCTTCTCAGAGACGTATGTGCTTCTGATTTTTTTTTCGCATATAGGAGGAAAGTTTGATGATCCAGAGTTCTGACGTGGTTGTGTTGCTTTCTGGATGCAGTGTGAAGGTCATGTATACACATATCAACGAGAGGTCTGGGTTGATGTCTCCGCTGATCGCTGATGACGTCTATGAGATCATTATGAAGGTACACGCTCTAGAGGTTAACCGTGTATGTGTATTTGATGGGAATGTGTCTTATTCCTATATTCCAGTTTTTAGACATGTATAGTTGAAGTTTTAGATTTTAGCCTTTGTAGTTCGTAAGTGTGGTGTGGCCGCATCACAAGTTTATGCAACACAACTGGTATCTTATAGAAACACCCGGTAGTTAGTTGGTAATCTATAGGAAGAAGGTTGTCCCTCAAGTCAAAACTGCTCTCCCAACACTAAGCAGATTGCCATAGACGATCCTAGAGATAAGCTTGTGTCGTATACGAATCTGTTTCAATCACCTAGTCCAGGTCTTTGTCAGCTAGCTTAGACTTTAAATATTTGCAAATGCCTACAATAATCTTTGTATCAAATCAATAGCTACATGAATGTCTTGCCATAAAGTACACGGTGAACACTGACATCGCTATGTCGGGCCTATGCCAGCCGATGCTAACCGCGGCTTCAGTACATCTCGCCAAAGATGATGAGCTCCTTGGAACAAAAATAGTCTACATGGCATGCAACATGTACTTGGTGGCTGAGACTTATCAGTCGAATTGCTACAAAAAAATTAGAGGGGGTAAAAAATGGCAAAATGTTCACTAAATGGGGTAATTCAGATGAAACCTTGCTAAATGGGGTAATCACCGTCAAAATTGTTAAGTTAGGGGGAAAAAACTGGAATTTACTCCATTCCTCTCATTTAGATAGCTTGTGCCCTTTGACTATATATCATATTAAAGGACATTGCACTTCAGATGTAATATGCTAAACATGAGCACCTGGCAGGCTGTCACAATGGTATTTTTTCTTTCTAAATTGGGGTCTGTAGGGGAGGTTCTGACTGCAAATTTTATAATTCTGGTCGCACTGCAATAAGTAGCTAGTTGTTCATTGTAGTGTTGCAATTCACAATGTTTTGTTTGGTGGTTTATCATTTTAGTGTTGCATTGATAGCTTTGTTGTTGTTTCAGTTATTCTGTTACCTTATTTTCTGTGTTGTGAAATGATATTTTACAGATGCTTCATTTCATTTTAGTGTATCTGTGTTGCTCATTGATATACTTATAAAATCTCTGATTGCTTTTTCATTTCAGAATGCTACTCGCTTGGACAGTGAAATAATTTATGATAGAGACTTTGACTATGATTACTTCGGTTTTAAGACACTTGAGAGGTCTTATCTTTTGAAAGTTGGCGGAAAGGTTGTGGAAAGACCACAGCATATGTTAATGAGAGTTTCTGTTGGGATACATAAGGATGATATTGACTCTGCTGTCAAAACATACCACATGATGTCTCAGCGCTGGTTTACTCATGCTTCCCCGACCCTTTTCAATGCTGGCACTCCAAGGCCTCAAGTACTGCACCCTCTACTACTATAAAATAATTCAATTTTGTTTCAAGATGTATACTTATACTCCTATTCTTTGTGATGCAGTTAAGTAGCTGTTTTCTTATCTGCATGAAAGACGATAGTATTGAGGGAATTTATGATACTCTCTCAGAATGCGCTTCCATCAGCAAATCTGCTGGAGGAATCGGTGTCTCAATTCACAATGTTCGTGCCACTGGAAGTTATATTCGAGGAACAAATGGAACTTCCAATGGAATTGTCCCCATGCTACGTGTTTTCAATGACACTGCACGTTATGTTGATCAAGGTGGAGGCAAGAGGAAAGGTAAGTAGCATCAGTTAGGCAGACCCGTTTTATATGATTCAGAAGGGTTTCTTATGGATTCCTAATTTACAGGTGCATTTGCTATATACTTGGAGCCCTGGCATGCTGACATTTTTGAGTTCCTTGATCTAAGAAAGAACCATGGAAAGGTAAACACTCGTGAATACTACATGACACAGTTTTGGGAGAGATAAGAAACTGATTACCAGCTTGAATTTATCTTTTGGCATTTGATCACCACTACTAAGCAGTAAGAATATGGCTCATGTTATTATCTTATACCATCCCATCTCAGCCTTCTCATGTGCAATTTACAGGAGGAGAATCGTGCCAGGGACCTTTTCTACGCTCTCTGGATTCCTGATTTATTCATGGAAAGGGTGCAAAATAACGAGCAGTGGTCGTTATTTTGTCCTAGTGAAGCTCCAGGTTTGGCTGATTGCTGGGGAGATGAGTTTCGGAATCTGTACAAGAAGTATGAAAGAGAAGTAAGTTGAATGCTGGATATACATATTTCTTGAAGTAACTGAAGAATATTTAATAACCTAGCTATGTGATTTCAGGGTAAGGCGAAGAAAATTGTGCCAGCACAGTCTCTCTGGTTTGACATTTTGAAGGCACAGATAGAAACCGGAACACCATATATGCTTTATAAGGTAATATAGTTCATGAGGAGACTGGTTGGCTCTTAATATTGCAATTCTATCACATGCCTTCTCTTACCAAAAGATCTAATAAGCTGTTGTTAAAATTACTTGATGTGCAGGACTCTTGCAATAGGAAAAGTAATCAGCAGAATCTGGGCACAATTAAGTCTTCCAACTTGTGTACAGAGATAATTGAGTACACAAGTCCCACTGAAACTGCTGTTTGCAATCTTGCATCAATTGCTTTACCACGTTTTGTAAGGGAAAATGTATGTGTTGATGCCTACTGTATTCATTTGTCAGTTAGTGTAATCCAGTAACTTGCCTGTATAACATGTCCCCATATGCTTGATGTTTCAGGGTGTGCCTATAGAGTCACATCCAGCTAAGCTTGTTGGCAGCAGTGGATCAAAAGGCAGATACTTTGACTTTGATAAATTAGCTGAGGTTTGCTTGGCTCATCTTTACAATGTATGATTCTGTCCCGTTAGTCTGAATGCTACTGACAATTTAATGGCTATATGACAGATTACTTCACTTGTTACATGGAATCTCAACAAAATAATTGATATTAATTATTACCCTGTTGAGACAGCAAGGAGGTCAAATATGAGGCACAGGCCAATTGGAATAGGTGTTCAAGGCCTAGCAGACACTTTCATTTTACTTGGCATGCCATTCGATTCACCAGAGGTACATCTTAAGCAAACAAAAGTGGGGCTATTTCATTTTGTATTTTTCTGACACACTTTTTTTGAATTGTTCCTCAGGCACAGCAATTAAACAAGGATATCTTTGAGACAATCTATTATCATGCTTTGAAAGCTTCTGCTGAGATTGCTGCAAAAGAAGGTCCTTACGAAACTTATGCTGGGAGCCCAGTCAGCAAGGTTTGTCTGATGTCTGTAAATGTGCCAGTCATTTGTGCTAACTATATTATATGATTATATTATATGATTATGTTGAACTATACATTTCACACAGAGAAATTTTAACTGATATAGAAAAAATAGAATTATTTTTGTGCTTGCCATCAGTGACAAGGCATTTAAGGAGATACGAGGTTTTAGCATGATCTACTTAGCAACTGTGGAGAAGTCCTCACCAACTGTACCTGTGAGATAGGCCCTTCCCACTAATGCTCTTCGAATAAACTAGAGCCTGATTAATGGCTTAACTGAGAATTTTGTGCTAGTGCTAGTGTGATAGTTTATTCAGATAGTGATATTTTTTCTTGAGTGGTTTGTAGTGAGATAATGGAACTCTTAGAGTTAGGGATGTACAATCGGCAGGTCATTTTGTTGTTGATAGGATTTTAATAGTCAATCATTTTTCTAAGGTTCTTCTGAATACACTCCTGTGCAGGGCATTCTTCAACCTGATATGTGGAATGTAGTGCCTTCAGATAGATGGAACTGGCCGGCAATTAGGGGGATGATTTCCAAAGTTGGATTAAGGAACTCCCTTCTTGTTGCTCCAATGCCCACTGCTTCTACTAGTCAAATTCTTGGCAACAATGAGTGCTTTGAACCGTACACGTCAAACATTTACAGTCGAAGAGTTCTAAGGTTTGCATATCTGCTCCTTGTATTGTTCATCTGTTGACATTCCAATGGTTAGATGCACATAATTATTTTTCTCTTGGCAGTGGTGAGTTTGTTGTAGTGAACAAGCATCTCCTCCATGATTTGACCGAGATGGGTGTCTGGTCTCCTGTTCTGAAAAACAATATTATCTACCAGGATGGCTCTGTCCAAAAGATCACCGAGATCCCAGATGATCTGAAAGCAATTTACAAGTATGTGAAATATGATCATCCCACCCCATACTTTCACAATGTGTCAGTTCATGTGTGTCTAAATTGTTCTATATACTTGAACCAGGACCGTTTGGGAGATCAAGCAGAAAACTGTCGTTGACATGGCTGTTGATCGTGGCTGCTATATTGATCAAAGCCAGAGCCTTAATATCCACATGGATCAAGCAAACTCTGGGAAGCTTACTTCTCTGCACTTCCATGCTTGGTCCAAGGTTTGCCTGTTTATTTCAATACTGCTCTAGCATTGTGAAGTTTTACTGAAACAAGTTAAACACTAATGCACCATATTTAATTTAGCATGATAACACCTTGTTTGTGTTGCTGCTTTCTAAGTAAACACAAGTCACATCCGCAGAAACATAACGGTTTTTTCCTGTCTGTGACAGGGCCTGAAAACTGGGATGTACTATCTGAGGACGCGAGCTGCTGCTGATGCGATCAAATTCACGGTTGACACTAGTCTTCTCAAGGTGACCAATAATGTTCCCCAGCCTCTTTACTTATAGTTCGATGAACTGATCTTTAGAGGTGCTCTTAATCATCACTCACCTGCCAAGACATTATTCTTACCATGATAACACCAAACTTGCAGGATAAGAAGCTTGCCGAAGAGGAGGAAGAGGACCTCCAGTCTAAAATGGCACAGGTGACCTGTTCCCTGAACAACCGAGAGGACTGCTTGGCCTGTGGGAGTTAGAATCGTCCATTACACCCTACCCGGACGGCCTGACCACAATATCTTACTGCTGGCTTGTCGTTCAATTTGATATATCTCTGTAGTGGTAAGCTGCCTGTGCATTGTGAACTGAATTAAAAGCTAGCGTTGTGCACTCATGCCTTGGCAACTGGGCTATTGTGCTTGTGTATATGTCATCTATATCTAATTATTCACTGTAAAATGTATAATATTTGCCTGCAACCTTTTTTACCTGAATAGTAGTAGTGTCTGGTATTCTGAACTTATGAAACTGGCAGTAGCCAAGGGGTTTATGGAACTATTTGTTAAAGATGTTTTCTAGAACTTTGGTGCGATTCTGCCCATGAATAATTCACCCAAGGGATTAAGAGGTGGTCAAGTGAGGCTAAACGTAGTTCGAAATGACAGGAATTTAAACGTGGACTCTGCATATCGCTGTATACTACTGGTCGTCACTCGCCAAAACTACTGCTACATAATGTTGCATGCAATACGTCAATTACGTTGTTTAATCCAGGATTTTGCTAAGATAGCTTGCCAAAACATCTTATATTATGAATCGGAAGGGTACTTTTTTTTTGAAATAATGAATCGGAAGGGTACTAATTTAGCTATGGTGATGCTCGTCTGATGGTTTCGTTGCTGGGTCCACGTCAACAAAAGAAGGGAATAACAGTAAGAAAATCCTTCTTACATAATCAAGCATGGCACACTCTTACCGAATTTCTGAGCTATCTTCGCTCCACCGTTTTATTCGCATCGTCCATGGAATGTCCAATGGCACCCGGTTCAAAATCTAATAAAGCCACATAGGAATATTAGTAGAGTAGACATTATCTTTAGTTGTTTTCTATTTTAATTTCCGAAAGCGCGTAAAACTCACGCATCACACCCCACTGTGGCTACACACAACTCACGTGTAACACGTGCTGTTGAAGTAACGGAGGCTCTGTGGGCCTTGCTTAACATATGGTCTACACTTTCTCTGAGCATCTTTAGTTGATCTTGTAAAAGAGCGAAAACCCCAAATAACTATCATTTTATCATTATAAACAAAAACAACACACCCTAAACACCCCAAAAAACGACCCTTCTTAGAAATTCTTCTACGGGGTCTCCTCAAAATGACTGCCAGATCCCTCTTGTGTTAATACTGGAGGTTTTTTTTCCGGCATAGCGTAAATGTTGATGTCGTTGGTGGGAGGGAACTTTCACCCCCAATTGTCGCCAGACCGCCAGTAAGTTAAATGCGAGGAGAACTCCGACGACACTGTGGCATTGATAGAGGGCGCAGTTCAATGCACGACGTCGTGGAGGTGGCGGCGATGGCTGGCTAGGGCTGGTGGCCGAGCTCGCCGTAGACAACTGCAAATGCGGGTGGGAGGTGCAAACCTAGAGCATATGGCGATGCATGGAAGGTGGGCAGACAATGGCGGTTGGCCAGATGCAAGGGACTGCTGTGCAGACTGTGATGGGTAAGAGGACCAACTGACAAGAGAAGAAATGAGAGAAAAAAAAATAAAAACACTAACATGTGCGACCTTAGTGACAATTTTACATTTACGGAACCGTTTTAATGGGATATGTTCTACCGAAGCTCACATATAGTAAAAACATTAGTGGTATACCACAAACCGCTCCGATGCTGTTGCGGGGTATGTTTAAGATGCTGTAAGCCTTCCCTAAAAAAAAGATGATGTAAGCCTGTTTTCTTGTAATAGCCTCGTACATGGACAAAATTACTCATTTTCAACTGTATCGTCAGTTATAAGCCATTTTCTTGGCATGCATGTTAGAATTAGCTCGTTATGATCCCACACATATTTGAATTACTTAAATTGTTTTTAATCAAATTACAATTTATCTTGGGTCGTGAAAAATTTCGATAAGAGCGCCAACCACAAGAAGTTATGAAAGGTGGATGCATAACTCTGGCTACAGTTTCACTTTTTTTCGAGGAATTAATACCCTTTCTTTCTTTCTGAGGAATATTCTTTTCTACAAAATAGCACTCACATTTTGTAATAAAAAAGATAAATAAACGAGAGGAATATTCCTAGTATATTGGACTATATACCCATCCAAGGGAGATAGTCGAGTCTAGGAGGAAAGAAAAGACTAGTACCCCCAACTTGGACCGCAGCCTTCAGCCTCGAGGGCAGATAGCGGGTCGGAGTCGGACGGCGCCGTCGCCCACGCTTCCCTCGATTTCCCAATTCAATCTCCGGCCCGGCCTTCAAAATTGGCTGCAGCGCCTCGCCTATTTTTATCTCCTCCTGCAGGCTGCAGAGATTGCTCCATATCTCGGCCGCGACGGATTCCACCAGCAGATTCCTCTCTTTGCCTGGTACGCCTACGTCCTCCTCCCTTCTCCCTCCCTGCCCCCCTCGTTCTTGTTTGGTCCGCGCTCTTGCTCCTTGGATCCATTCTTCTTCCCCCTTTGCCCTATTTCCAGATTTTACCCTCTTGCTGCTCGATTGGTTCTGCGACACCAGTTCTTGTTTTCCCCCTGGAAAACAGGCTTCTTCCCAATCTTCTTCTCCTCCTTCCAGCTTTCCTGGAGCAGATTCAGGATAATTTCTTCCTGTCTTTTCCCTTTTCTCCGCATGCTCCTGCAATGGCGGAGCAAGAAAGCGTGTTCCTTTCTTCTTTTCCCCTACCTCCGAACGCTGACGGAGGCAACAGTTTGCGTACGGAGATCACCGTCACCAATCACGCTCCCACCGCCCACCGTCCTCCCTCTCTTCCTCGCAATTCTTTTTTCAAAAAGAAAAGCCCCCTTTTGTTTTCTCCTTTGCAAGTGGATCCCACGAAATAGACTAGTCAAATTACGCTTCCATGTTATTATGTACTATATATAATTCAGATGATTTCTTCATGCGATTGGGGGACTCACATGTATGTATATTCTGTGTTTCCTTTGGCTGCAGGAGGAGCAAGGAAGCAAGCGACATCCGCCGTCCGTCCGTCCACAGGGCTCGGCTGTCAATTCTGCTTTGGCAGCCAGCCCGCCCGCCTCCAATTCCAGCCGGGAGATCGATTCGACGAGGTAAGCAACAGACAAATTCCCAATCCTGCAATTTGCGATATATACAAATGTTGACCTTGACAAAGACGTGTACTAGGCCATATGGACCTCACATGGTCTCGGTTCGTTAGGTGAATTGGGGGCATACAAATGTCGTGGCACACATGTTTTCTTATGTATTGCTCTGCTGTTGAATTCCCGTTCAATTTTTGCGAACCGCGTGCGAGGACCGACAGCTAACTTTCTTCTCGTTGTTGCTCTTCTTTTTCTCATGACTCAGGGCAGGGCAGTGGAGGACAGATAAATACAACCAGCTCCTTCTCCTGGCAGAACCTGATTACTGAGAGTCAGCAGTTATGGCTTTCTTCTCGGCTCCCCTCCATCGACCCCTCTCC
Source organism: Dactylis glomerata (assembly GCA_007115705.1). Classification (NCBI taxonomy): domain Eukaryota; kingdom Viridiplantae; phylum Streptophyta; class Magnoliopsida; order Poales; family Poaceae; genus Dactylis; species Dactylis glomerata. The sequence continues at coordinate 162,169 of QXEO01001381.1, read as the reverse complement.
GCCATGGCGGTGGCCGCCTTCGCCGCGGTCACCTCCATCGAGCTGCCAGATAGGCTGTCCAACCACCATAGGCTCGCCAACGATGCGGACACCGTCGTGTCGCTTCCTCCAGCCAGCAAGCCGGAATCGTCAGCGCCTTCAGCCTCGCCGCTGTCTGGCCTAAAGTTCTTCCCGCGGAACCACCAGGCTTTTGATATGGCAAAGGCTCCCGTCGCGTCCTTGCCGGCCATCAACAGGGTGTACCAGTACGCGAGGTTTGCCAAGGCCGAGGGAGAAGAGGGCGCGGCGGCTGGGGTCCTTCCGTCCACCCCCTCCTCCTCCTTCTCCTCGTCGTCGGATGTTCTGTACCGCTGGCATCTGCCGCACCCCGGGGCGTGCGGTGGCTCGTCTGACGACAGGTCCCAGACGGTGGTTGTTCTGCTCGGGTGGCTGGGCTCGAAGCAGAAGCATCTGAAGAGATATGCTGAGTGGTACACGTCCAGGGGGTTCCATGCTGTGACGTTTACGCTACCCATGACTGACATCGTCAGCTATAATGTTAGAGGGAAGGCTGAGAAGAATGTGGAGATGCTCTCGGAACATCTCGCTGATTGGGTCAAGGAGGAGGACGGGAAGAAGATCGTTTTCCACACTTTCAGTAACACCGGCTGGCTTTGGTAGGTGTATCTTCTTTGGATTTTTTGCACTGACAATTCACTGAAACCTTGGGGTTGTAAAAGCTTATCCGTGCTTTGTGTGTCTGTTGTAGCTATGGTGTGATATTGGAGAACTTGCAGCAGCAAGATCCTTCAGCAGTGCAGAAAATTAAGGGTTCTATAATCGATTCAGCGCCTGTTGCTGTCCCTGATTCTCAGGTAAAAACTGTAGCTAACCTCATGTGAACAGAATTTGATGATTACGGAAGTGTTATTGAAATGTTATCTTTGTTAATTCTGCACATCCAAAAGTCACTATTTTTCAGAAAATGTATTTAATATATGCTGTCACTCATATGTTCCCTGTCAACCTTTTTTTGCACATCACATAGAAAAAGGTTTTGTTGGAACATAAACATAGTTATTTAATTTTGTGCTTTTTCCCGACCTCAGGTTTGGGCTCTAGGTTTCTCCGCGGCTATCATGAAGAAACACAGCGTAGCAACGAAAGGAGATGTATCAAACGATACGAGGGCCGACGTCCTAGTTGTGGAGTCTCAAAGAGATATTAAGCCAGCAGCTACCGAGGCCATTCTACTATCAGCATTGGAGAAGTTTTTCGATGTTGTTCTGAACTATCCAACCATAAATAGGTATGTATCTCATCCACATATGCATGAGTAATTTGCATTTTCAGTTATATTCTCCATGCCTTTGCAATGTTTCTGTTTTTAAATGTGAGGTGTGGCCTCTGACTCGTATAAGAGTTCAATCTTTGATTGGCAATTGCACCATTAGTCTGGTAATCATCGATTATATCATGCCATGGCTCATAATGTAACTGACTTGGTAAAAAATATAAGAAAATACCTGTTATAGAGTATATGCACTAAACTGGTTTTGGTTAATCAACATATCTCTGGGTGACAAAAGGCTTCATCATGTTATTGGTGATTATGCCAGTATTTCTGTACCCCATCATCCCTTGTAACAAGCCATGTCTCATGATATAAGTGGCATTTGATAAAGAAAAGCAACTACCTGTTATAGAAATAGCACACTAGTGCCATAGATCCTATCCTAAATGCAGTCAAAGACTACATGGTTCAATTAACCGACAATCTTGATTTTTACAGGAGGCTGTCCGGTGTTATGGAGATTTTGTCCTCGAACCAACCAAACTGCCCCCAGCTGTACATATACAGCACTGCCGACCGGGTCATCCCCGCAAAGTCCGTGGAGTCATTCGTGGAGGGCCAACGAAAAGCGGGGTGTGAAGTGAGGTCATGCAACTTCGTGTCCTCCCCTCACGTCGACCACTACCGAAGCAATCCAGGTCTCTACACCTCTCAGCTGACCAACTTCTTGGAGGACTGTGTGCTGACCCATCGGGAGGACTCTTCGTCATCATCTTCTGCATAGGATGTTCTTGCAGCAGTACAAACAAATTTGTTCCTGGTGATCCATTAAAATGTACCAGGATTATACGGCAATTCATTATACGTCTGACCCAATTTCCTCTTTTTTTTGTTTCGCTCGTGAGTTAAGTTTAGGAGGCACAACTGTATAAACGTTGAGAGAGGGAAGCAACACAAAATTGTGGCTTGCTGACTGACGACTTGGTGTTCCTTCCATTACACAAATGATTCATTGATGACTAGTTACCGTGTCTCTGTCTGTTGTTCTGGCTTTGATTCAGCAGAGTACTTGTGTCCATTGATTAAGCGTTCCCAGATATTCCAGATTATTATAGGGAAACAAAATTGTGAACTCAGACCAAAGGGCAGTTTTTATAACTGAAGGATCACTTTTCACAGGTTGTTTACTTGTTTGAGTGTCCACTGGATGCTTTTTTCAATTCTTAAGTGGCAAGCTGCATCAATGCATCATGGAAGTATCCTGCCGTGGCACTAGCTCTTCATATCTCACATGCTTCTTTGAAACATGCATATTCTGATTCTCCCCAGGTATTAAGCAAAAGGGGGAAAAACGAGAAGCAAGAACAGGGACATGGCCTACGCCTAAATCGAACAGTCTCGGTCTTAGATCAAAGCACTTGTATGCGGGCAGATGTGACGATGCCATCTTTCAGCTTCTCCACGAGCACGTCGGCGTCCCTGCTCGCTCTGGCGAACCTGAGCCTCGACCTGGCCGGTGCCGGCCGCCCCGCCAACGCGACCGCACACTTCCCGCACCCGAGATCCTCCACGCCCAGGGTAAGCCTCTCCAGATTCATGGCGGCCGCCTCCATGATCACCCTCGCGAACGGCAGGTCCTTGGCCACATGGAACGCGCGCCGGATCGTCACCTCCCTCAGACGGCGGTGCGTGAACCCAGGCGGCGGCAGCACCGCTGTGTCCAGCTCGGGGTAGAGTCTCGTGTGCCAGCCGGGGTGGCACACATGGTTGAAGATCTGGAAAAACATGCATGGATGGGTCGACCTGGTTAGTCTGAAAAGATGCATGCATGCGAGCGTGACCAGGCGTTAGCAACACAAGGGCGCGCCGATATGGAAATCCACTTTGGCTTTGCATGACTAGACTAGATGTTCCTATACTGTGAAAAAACATATTTTAAAATGGTAAGAAAACTAAAATAAAATCTCAGGTGTGGAATTACATATTATATGCTCATATATAAAGTTACATGGAAAAATACATTTTTTGCGGCATGGGTACAAAGGAAAAAAAATTCGATGCCATATAATGACTTTTAATGAGATTTTTTTTTGCCCTCAACGCTACATATTTTTTATTCATAGAATATTCCAGGACATGTAAAATACACTTACTTGTACATCCTAAAAAAATATTTTTTAAAATGTTTAAAACATGTCTTTCTTAATGGAAGCATATATTCCCGTGGGCCAAAACGGAACCTCCAGGTCGATGGTTCTTTGTTACTCATCTGGTAAGACATATAACTATTGTCCTAAGCAAAACTTTTATAAGTTCGCCAAAGAAAGAAGTGAAAAAAGGGTTTATAGGAAAGGTATCCATATCAATAATCATATCAAACAACATTACTCCTTATGATATACGTTTCCGTATCAAACGACATTGTTCCATGTTTCATAGTGTACTTGCTTGGAACTATGTGTTGGGAAGGTGAGGGTACTAGATTGAGGTGTTCATATGAAAACATGCAAGTTCTCATGTCATATAACGTTTTCCTAGGTGAAACATCAGAATATCGCAACTCGGTGTATAAAATTAGCACATGAAATGAATTGATGACTACTAGTAATCATAATCAAGGGTGAGCGATCAATGCACCTCGATGTGAAGAGTCTTCAAGAGTGGTGCAGCTTTGAGTAGAAAGATTGCCCATGAGAGGTCGTAGGTAGGATGGATCTTCTCAAGATGGAGCTCCATGAGCCCGCCAAGTACGGTTCTCAGATATATTGGCGATTCTGGTTCCACCCAAACCTGTAAGAGACGGTCATCGATATAATGTTGGAGAACATGATGACATGCATGCACGTGAGAATGCAGAAATTTCCAGGATAAAATGCCACGATTAACTTAAAAAGGATCATAGTACACGACGATGGTACAAACATGTACAATGTCATTTAGACAATTCTTAATTCAATGGTGTAAGTGAGGAGTCCTTTGTGTTGATTTGTTATTATGGGCCATTCTATCTTTATCCGACAACCTGCACGTGTACAAGAATTCATCACAACACATGATCCTCTTCCGCATAACCTCCTAACCTTTTTTTGCTTAGTCGTGTCATCTTCTTGGTCTAGCATTAACCCACCCTCGTTTTTTTGCCAACCGGTCATTGTGAACAGTACGTGGAGCCTTGGTTTCCTCCGGACGGCGCCACCACTACAGTTCTCCTCTAACCATCCCACTAAACCTGAAAGGCCGTTCAAAAAGAAAACCAGAAAGGCAAGGAGTCACTAAAATGCATTTCTAGCGGGAGCTCCCACTAAATACCGGCCAAGAATCCACCATTCATGATCCCTCGTGATTCAGCTAGGCCTCCCGTTATGTATGACGTTTCATATTGTTATGGCATGTCATTGATATTTATATGAAATCGCATCGGATTCTTGTAGAATTTTTTACAAAGCAAATATTAACTGTAATTTGCTGATTGAAAAACAACTGAAATAATCCAAATATGTGTTGGGTCTATGAAAATTGTTTTTTCAATAACAAGATTTTATACAATTTTGTTTAAATTGGATAGATTTGAAAAATATGCCATATCGATATGAAACAAGCAAAATATGGTGAGGGACACATGAGCACCACTAAGGACAGTGAATGATGGATTCTTAACCGGTAACTAGCACACCACTACCACCACCTAAATGTGTTACTGAACATATATGTGATTGAACATATGAAATACCTTGCTTAGATTCCTAGCCGGCCGTCATGTTCACAATCCATGTAATACCCCTTGCCATATAGAAAGATCCCCTCCGCACATCCTACCTACGTTCCTCCAGACAGTTGCTTCGACAACCACATCCACCTCCAACTCTAACGACTCATAACTTTTGCCACGACATTTGCCAATCGGTCAATCTGTAGCTCATATGCCTTCCTCCAATCCTCCACACTGAATCATTGTCGTTGCAGCCCCTCTTTCAACCATCTCTAGGAGTTTCGAGGGTACAAAGACCCCTTCCCGTTTAACTGCATCCTCCTGCAACTACCGACACCATTGGCCCGCCGCACAACAAACTCGTTCATTCCATCATTGTGATCTAGCCTATCCTCACTCCTTAGTAAGATTAGAGTACGTGTCTTGTATCTAACATACTTTCAAAGTTTCAATTTGACATTAGTCAGATTTTGGTCCATCGATATATCGTGTAAGACACTAAAATTAGAAAGGGACAAGAGTATGACAATGTTTAGGAGATTGAATGGATCAGACGAATTAATGGAAAATCTAAATGATTTCAAATTGAAAATCTGTTAGCACCTTGCAATCCAGCATGCCCCTGTTAGAATATGTATACGATTTAGGTTAGACTAGGACTCTACTTCTTGTACACCAAGTCTACCCCATTGATAAACATGAAATACGATATTAGGGATTCACAAAAATTATGACAATGTGTACGAGATTGAATGGATCGGCTGGGCGGATGAAAAGTCTAAATGACGCCGAATTGAAAATCTGTTAGCTCCAAGCTAGACGATGAATTGAATTACGTACCTTTGTACCTTGAAAGGAGAGCGTGAGCACCTCTAGCTGGCCGGGGTCCAGCATCAGAAACTCGCTCAGCCTCCAGTCGGCATGCTTATCCTCCCCGACGTACTGCTCGTAATGCAGGGTGAGCTTCTTGAGCTCCGGCGTCCACCCGAACGACGCCGGCGGTGGCTGCGCTCCCTCCTCGGCAAGGTTCCGCCATCCACAGTGGAACTCCACGAGGCTCGGCGCCTGCACGAGGGCGACGCCAGGGACGTCGCACTCGAGGCACAGAAGCGTCCTTAGCCGAGACTCGGGCGGCGCGTCCACCACCATCACCCGGTCGGCGTCCTCGAAGGCGCAGTAGTACATCGACAGGAACTCGAGGGCGGGGCAGCGGCGGACGAGGTCTGTCACGGCGCCGGCGTCGTCGAACCAGAGGTTCTCCACGGCGAGCCTCGTGAGCGCCCGGAACGCGCGCGGGCAGCCGCGGAGGAACTGCGTGAACAGCCGGCCATAGCCGAGCATGAGCTCAGGCGGCGCGTCATAGGCGTCGCGGAGGTTTCGCATCTCCGTGAAGAGCTTTAGCTCGACGGCGCCGCCGGTCCGGAGCCGTCCGGAGCGGGCCGCCTCGCCAACGAGCCTGCCGGCGCGCCGCAGCAGCTCGTACTTCGTCAGGACAATCTTCAGCTTCAGCGTCTCGATGACCCGCGCGCTCGGTGGTGCTTCGAGGAAGTACCAGAGAGCCTGCACGAGGCATCCGGAGGCTTGGTGCTGGTAGGCGAGGTCCTGCTCCTTGCGGCGGCGGCGGGTGGCCGCCGCCGAGGGGCACCAGCCGGTAGCAGCGATGAAGTCCCCAACGTCCAGGGAGACGTGGGGGATCTGGTACCTAGGCAGGTGCCTCCACCGGCGAGAGAGGAGGCAGGTCTTGGCCACCGTGTAGACATCGCCCGCATTCACCAGCCGCTGCACGATGTCGAGGAGGACGTCGTCGGGGAGGCCCCTCAGCCCGCCGTCGTCCTCGCCGGCGGCGGCCGTGCCCATGTGATCGCAAGACATTGTTGTGGATGGCATCTCTTCCTGATCCCCCGTAGGCAGCCGTCTTCTCAGGTGGTGGGTGACTCGTCGTCGGAGTTGGCGGCGGCGACTAGGGCTCCGGTGGTGCTCTCGTGCGCTATGTTTATACGTATGATGTCTGAACTCCTCCGGCAGTAATATATAGGTATAGGCGTATAGCACGGCACATACGGTACACACGTTAGGAATCTCAGCTTCTCTCTTCCATCGCAAGAAATAGATTATTTGTTTCAAGGATGCACTTTCTTGTTTTCCTTGCGGGCAATTTCATCACATATTGCACTTGTTTTAGTTAGTTTTAAAAATTCAAATATATTTAGAGAAATTTCAATTTAGACATGTACTCCCCTCCTTACCAAATTAATTGGTGCAACAGATGTATCTACATATTGAAATGCGTCTAGATACTTCTGCGACACTTAATTTGGAACGATGGTAGTGTGTACTTACTCTACTCACATTCACACATATATAAGTGGAGTTTCATATACATTTTTGAGCCTGTAGTACACCACATAAATAAAAAAAGGCGTGAAACATGGTCTATTCAAGTTAAATGTAAAATTATTATTATTTGATTCATTGGGAACCGTGAAAGGAATATGCCCGAGAGGCAATAATAAAGTTGTTATTATATTATTCCGTGTTCATAATAGATGTTTATTTCTCATGCTAGAATTGTATTAATCGGAAACATTAATACTTGTGTGATTAATAAACTAAAAGGGTTCCTAGTAAAGCCTCTCTTTTATACTAGCTCGTTGATTAACTAATGATCAAGGTTTCCTGATCATGAACATTGGATGTTGTTAATAATGGGTTCATATCATTAGAAGAATGATGTGATGAACACTCACACCCATAGTACGAATAGCAATACGATCAAGTCATCAAGTTCATTGCTATATCAAACTCATGCGAAGTAGTTCTAATCTTTAGACCATGAGATCATGTTAATCACTGATACCGGAAGGGTACTTTGATGAGATCAAACGTCACACCAAAATAGGGTGATTATAAAGGTTGATTTGGGTACTCTGAAAGTATTAGTTGAGGCTCATGGATCAAGAGTGGGATTTGTCCATCCGGATGACGGAAAGATATTCTCTGGGCCCTTCTCGGTGATATTGCATTGGAATAGCTTGCAAGCATGTGACTAGGTCACGGGAATGCATTATCACGGAACGAGTAAAGAGACTTGTCGGGAATGAGATCGAACTAGGTATGGTTGATACCAAATGATCGGATCTCGGACAAGTAATAATATCGTGAGACAAAAGGAATTAACTATGTTCGTTACCGGTTCACACGATCACTATTTCATCGTTGAGTAAGTGGGAGTCATCATGGATTTCCAGATCCCGCTGTTGATTATTGATCGGAGAGGAGTCTCGATCATGTCCACGTTATTCACGAACCGTAGGGTGACACACTTAAGGCTCGTCGTCGTTTTTGAGTGGATACGATACTCCGATCGAATTACAGGACAGCATAAGGGTTGTTTCAGAAAAGCACCGAAACTGTTTCGGGATATCGAAATAACTCAAGGGTGTATTTGTTAATGTTTGTTAATTGAATTAATTAACAAATATTAAAGAAATAAAAATGTTTTATTAAATCAATAAGTGTGAATTTTAATTGGCATGAATGTCATGCATTAAAATGGGGGTTACCTCATGTTGATGAGAGAGTAATCACCATAAAAGGGAATGAAGAAGGGGGCAATGAAGAGAGGGGGAGACCCTTGGCCGGCCACCCCTTGGCTGCCCTCCTCCTCTATATAACCCCCCCTTCTCTCCCTTGTGACACACTTCTTGACTCTCCCTCCCTTGCATAGTTGCTGCCCACTTTCCGTCTTGGCTTAGCGAAGCTCTGCCGGAATTGTAGTTCGTAGTTCACACACTTGGAGAAGTGTGTGGAGGAGTGTCCGGCGGATCCCTTCTTTCGCTGCCCCGCTGGACCGAGGGCGTGGTGGAGTCGACGTCGAGCTGCACGTGTGTGCGAGTACGGGGGCGCTGCCACTTGTGGCGCCGGGTACACGATCTTGTGATCGTCAAGTGAACCACGACGTCGACTACGTCAAGTGAACAACTACGTCGACTACGTGCGTATTCACCAACTCTCCATCGTCAACGTTTGTGCGGGAACGTAATCCCCGCTTACGGCCGTCGAGGGTTAGTATCCGTTGCTACCATCTCGTAGAGTATCTTGGCCAGTTTATGCGTTCTTGCGTAGGAATTTTTTTGTTTTCTATGCTACGAACCCATCAGTGGTATCAGAGCCATCTCTATGCGTAGTTGGTATGCACGGTTAGAACACATGTGGATGTGGGCGTTGATGATCATGTTATTACGTTTTTTTTTGGTATTTTGGATCATAGTGGTATAGTGGGATTGAAGCTGCCCGAGACTAACCTTACGTGACCGCGTTCACGAGACTTGTCCCATACTTGACATGCTTCGGCATATGTGGCTTTGCGGGTGCACGTTTCTCCCACTATAGTTATGATCTATTTTACAAAGAGTTGTTAATAATATTTTTATCACCGTTGTGGTTCTTGTTCGTAGGTAAGAACGGTTCTTCCTAGAAAGCCCCAAACCACGTAAAATATGCAAGACAAATTAGAAACGTCTAACTTGTTTTTGCAGGGGCATATGATGTGATATGGTCAAATTGTTTATGTTACAAATTGTATGCGATGATCCTTTTTGTAAGTTATAAACAACCGGCAGGAGCCATATGGTTGTCTTTACATTTAAATGGCCTGCGTGCCGTATATATATATCCAAGTGATATATTGTAATGGAGGAAGACAACCAAGTTGGCGCGCCATGGACCTTGGTGCTACGCCGGTGGAATGATGGAGATCATGCCATGATGCACAAGATGGAGATCGAGTGCATGAAGGACCATATCATATCACATTATATATGCATGTGATGTTTATCCTTTTTATGCATCTTATTCTGCTTAGATTTGATCGCGCGGTAGCATTATAAGATGATCCCTCTCACATAAATATCAAGATAAAATGTGTTCTCCCATAACATGCACCGTCACGAAAGTTCGTCGTTTTGAGACACCTCGTGATGATCGGGTGTGATAGACTCTACGTTCACATATGACGGGTGTAAGACAGTTTTACACACGCAAATGTTATGGTTCTACTTGGCGAGCCTAGCATGTACAGACATGGCCTCGGAACACGAACCGAAAGGTTAAGCATGAGTCATATGATTGATATGATGAACATGGTGATGTTCGCCTTTGAAACTATACCGTTGCACGTGATGATCGGTTGCGGTATAGTGGATTTGGTTCGTGTAATCACTTAAGAAAACTAGGAGGGATGTTGTTTTTAAGTGGGAGTTCACGTAGAATTTGATTTAACCTGAACTCATTCTATTATGAACTTAGTCTAAGTTAACTTTGCAAATAATTTGTAGATCATGGCACCACCTGCTCTGAATTTCAATGCGTTCATGGAGAAAGAAAAACTAGCCACCAACAGTAGCAACTTCACCAATTGGGCACTTAACTTGAGGATCCTCCTCAATGCCTGTCAAAAGGGCTATGTGCTTGAGGCACCGCTAGGTAACCCGCCTGCAGAAGATGCTCCCGATGAAGAGAAAAATGTTTTTCTGACTCGCAAGGAGGACCACAGTTTAGTTCATTGCGGCATACTGTATGGACTTGAGCCGGAGCTGCGAAAACGTTTCGAGAACAGCAACGCTTATGATACAATGGGAGAGTTGAAATTGATCTTCGACTCCCATACTGCCGTGGAGAGTTATGATGCTTCAGAAAAGTTCTTTAGCTGCATGATGGAAGAGAATAGCTCCGTTAGCGAGCACGTACTCAAAATGTCTGGGTACGCCGATAAGCTCATCTCTTTGGGAATAACGATTCCCAATGAGTTGGGAATACATCGGGTTCTCCAATCTCTCCCACCTAGCTTCAAAAGCTTTGTGATGAACTACAACATGCAGGGCATGAGGAAGTCTCTCCCCGAGCTTCCCTCAATGCTTAAGACTGCAGAAGTGGAGATCAAAAAGGAACATCAAGTGTTGATGGTCAATAAGACCACTAGTTTCAAGAAAGGTAGAAAGGATAATAAGTCCAAGGGTAGAAACAAGAAGGACGGCAAATCTGTTGCCGGTTCTGAGAGGAAACCCAAGGCTGGTCCTAAACCTGAAACTGAGTGTTTCTACTGCAAGGAAACGGGGCACTGGAAGCGCAACTGCCCAAAGTATCTGGCGGATAAGAAGAACGGGAAGATTAACAAAGGTATATATGATATACATGTTATTGATGTGTACCTTACTAGTAGTCGCAATAGCACCTGGGTATTTGATACCGGTTCGGTTGCTCACATATGTAACTCGAAACAGGGGCTAAAGAATAGGCGGCAACTTGCGAAGGATGAGGTCACGATGTGCGTCGGCAATGGATCAAAAGTTGATGTGATCGCCGTCGGGACGCTACCTCTACATTTACCATCTGGATTAGTTTTAAACCTGAATAAATGTTATTTGGTGCCTGCGTTGAGCATGAACATTATATCCGGATCTTGTTTAATGCGAGACAATTATTCATTTCAGTCTGAGAACAATGGTTGTTCGATTTATATGAATAATATCTTTTATGGACATGCACCTGAGAAGAAAGGTTTATTTCTTTTGAATCTTGATAGTAATGAAACACATATTCATAATGTGAATGCCAAAAGAATTAAGTCAAATGATGATATAGCCGCATACATGTGGCACTGCCGTTTAGGTCATATTGGTGTTAAAGGCATGAAGAAACTTCATTCGGATGGACTTCTGGAATCACTTGATTATGAATCATTTGAAACATGCGAGCCATGCCTTATGGGCAAGATGACTAGAACGCCGTTTTCCGGTTCAATGGAACGGGCGACAGACTTATTGGAAATCATACATACCGATGTATGTGGACCTATGAGTGTGCCGGCGTGTGGTGGATATCGTTATTTTGTTACTTTCACTGATGACTTAAGTAGATATGGGTATATTTACTTAATGAAACACAAGTCTGAAACGTTTGAAAAGTTCAAAGAATTTCAGAGTGAAGTAGAAAATCATCGTAACAGAAAGATTAAATTTCTACGATCTGATCGTGGAGGAGAATATCTTAGTTACGAGTTTGGCGCACATATGAGAGAATGTGGAATAGTTTCACAACTCACTCCCGCTGGAACGCCACAACGAAATGGTGTATCCGAACGTCGTAACCGTACCTATTGGATATGGTTCGGTCTATGATGTCTCTTACCGATCTGCCACTATCTTTTTGGGGTTATGCGCTAGAAACAGCCGCTTTCACTTTAAATAGGGCTCCATCTAAATCCGTTGAAACGACACCGTATGAATTGTGGTTTGGAAACAAACCTAAGCTGTCATTTCTAAAAGTTTGGGGATGCGATGTTTATGTGAAGAAACTTCAGCCTGATAAACTCGAACCCAAAGCGGAAAAATGTGTCTTCATAGGATACCCTAAAGAAACAATTGGGTACACCTTCTATCACAGATCCGAAGGCAAAGTGTTTGTTGCTAAAAACGGATCCTTTTTGGAGAAGGAGTTTCTCTCGAAAGGTGTGAATAGTAGGAAGGTAGAACTCGATGAGGTTATTGAACCTCCTCTTCATGAATTGGCGAGTGGCGCAGCGCCGGAAACCATTCCGGTGGTGACTTCACCAAATGAAGTGGGAGCTGATGATGAAGATCATGAAACTCCAAAAGAGGATACTACCGAACCTCGCAGGTCGACAAGAACACGCACCACTCCTGAATGGTACGGTGATCTTATCGTAAATGCCATTGTTGAGAACGATGACCCTGCGACGTATGATGAAGCGATGATGAGCCCAGATTCCAACAAATGGCATGAAGCCATGAAATCCGAAATGGAATCCATGTATGAAAACCAAGTATGGACTTTGGTAGAACTTCCCAATGACCGAAAGGCCATTGAGAATAAATGGATTTTCAAGAAGAAAACAGACGCTGATGGTAATGTGACCGTCTATAAAGCACGACTTGTCGCAAAAGGTTTCCGACAAATTCAAGGAATTGACTACGATGAGACTTTCTCACCCGTAGCGATGCTAAAGTCTGTTAGGATTATGTTAGCAATTGCTGCATTTTTCGATTATGAAATTTGGCAGATGGATGTGAAAACCGCGTTCCTTAATGGTAACATTGAGGAAGAGTTGTACATGGTACAACCCAAGGGTTTTGTTGATCCTAAGGATGCTAACAAGGTATGCAAACTTCAGCGATCCATTTATGGACTGAAGCAAGCATCCCGGAGTTGGAATCTCCGTTTTGACGAAGTTATCAAAGGGTTTGGATTTGTCAAAACTTATGGAGAAACTTGTATTTACAAGAAAGTGAGTGGGAGCTCTGTAGCATTTCTAATATTATATGTGGATGACATATTGCTGATTGGAAATGATACGGAACTTTTGAAGAGCGTAAAAGATTACTTAAACAGTAAGTTTTCAATGAAAGACCTTGGTGAAGCGGCGTATATTTTAGGCATCAAAATCTATAGAGATAGATCGAGACGCTTAATTGGGCTATCGCAAAGTACATACCTTGACAAGATTCTAAAGAAGTTTAGAATGGAAGATAGTAAGAAAGGGTTCTTACCTATGTTGCAAGGAAAGATATTGAGTAAGACTCAAGGTCCGGCTATAGCTAAAGATGTCGTCGTGGTGAAACAACATATGCCATAGGATGGCTTAAATGGGGGCCGAACTAGATGCTGGAGGATTCGGGAGAGGGGAACGAGCTAAAAAGCACGACAGAAAGAGGAACTGATCTACCCAGGTTCGGGGCTCTCGTAAGGAGATAACACCCCTACTCCTGCTCTACTGGTTGTATATTTGGATCGATGTAATACACAACAATGGTGCTTCCAAGCTCTCTGCTAGAGAAGGAAGATGAACTGCTAAGACAGAGTGACCAACAAACCTCCAACCTTCAACCCTTTGCTAGAACTCCCTGTGCCACCTTATATAGTGGTGGCCAGGGTTACAATGGTCATAGAAGACCAGGAGACACCAACTACACTCCAAACAGGACTTGCTGTCGAGGGCAGACGCCCACGACTTTCTCCCTGATTGCTCTCNACTAACCAAGCCCGAGCCGCGACCCAAACTCCACTCGCCGCATCATCATTGCCAAACTGCCCGTAGCGCCCTTGGCCAGCAACCTCAGCCACAAGCCCTTCTTCACCGGTCCCCAAGCAAAGTCGACTCTGAGATGATGCCCCCAAGGAGGAGAAAGACGCAAACAAGCACCTCCATCGCCCGATCCTGAGGATCTAAGGTTTCCCTCCGGAGTAGAAACCGCGAAAGACGGACGCATAGACTCCTCGATGATGCCTCCAACAAAGTCATGACACCCACAGGCGTCACCATCGCCAGTTCCAGCCGAGCAGGAATGGGAACTTCTTCGGGAGCTACGAGCCAACCTTCCAAACCGGTCGACATCCGCTTCAGCCACACTGACAACCTCCCCTGCCAAGCAACGCTGCCGTTCACCTGCGAGACGACCTCACCGGAGCGAAGATGCCCACCGACAACTTCATCGCTGCTCACGCAGCCGAAAAGCCGGCAACCAGCCCTGGCCTTGAGCCGCCGCTCCAGCATACGGGAGCCACGGCGGCCCGCAGGCCGACGAGCTCCCACCACCGTGCGCAAGAGGCCGGCCAGCCAGGTCTGGCCGCCGCCTGCCACCACAAGCGTCGTAGCGCAGCTGCGGCCCAGAAGCCTAGATTGGGCCAAGCAGGCCCGAGCTGCCGTTGCCACCACCACGCCAGGCCACCGCGCGCCAGCCAGCTTGCCGCCACCACCGCCACATGCCCCGCTCGTGCGCCGTACCGATGGCCTCTCGTCGGGCGCTACCTCCACCTGCCCAGGGCCGCCGCCCCGACGACCGAGCTCCACTATGAACTGCAGCCGAAGGTCCCCACCCCCCTTTGGAGACAAGGCCTGCCACCACCGCGGCAAGGGCCGGTGGCAGGAGGAGTGCGGGAGGAGGGGGTCTGTGGCGGGGGGAGCTAGGGTTTCCCCCCGTGTCGCTAGAGGAGGGTGACGCGGGGGTCGGGTCAAGTTTGTGTCTCACAATGGTCGATTCTTACCATGGTAACTTATGTCTACTCTTAACGGGTTTGTTAATCCCTGACAATGATAAAAATATGCCTCACAAAATGAAATTAAGAAAGTATTAAGGATCCAAACCTGTAGACCCAAATTCTTAGTCCTGCCTTGACAAGCTTGGAGTAAATAGGAAGAACAGAAAACACCACGTTCTTGTAGTTATCAAAAATAGAGTAACTGCAATGAAACGTTTTAAACAAAAATACTGTTATATCTGATACGTAATTAGCACAATGAATGATGCATCATTGGGAAGCTCATGCATGTGTCACCTGCAGAGACTCCACCTTCTATCCTTAATCCATCCACTGATATTTGCATGAAGTGATTTCTGCACATCCATCCTGTTCATATAATCTTCAATATAGGTCGAGTAGCATGGATCGTAACCCGAGTACTTCCTCACTCTTGTCAACCTCTTCTGAAATGCACATTCAGTTTCTCACCTTGTTTTCATTTCATTCTCATATTTGATACAGTAACAATTAGAAATTGTCAAGCTCTGTGGTTACCTGGGTATTCATTTCAGGTTTTCTATCAGAGGTAGAGAACAGTCCTGATTCTTGAGTGTTGCACTTAGGTGCATATACATTGTAGATGTCAATCTTCTCGTACTGGGAATAGACAGTAGCCATTACATGTCTACACTCTTTGGTCCAGGATGAGAGCCTGAAGTCACAAACACTATTCACATGCTCGTAAAGTTGATCTGAAATCACCGAGTGGCTCCAAGCGAATTCAATTTGTCCCTTGTAGTCATAGTAATCATTAGTCTCTGCATTGCCAACCTGCAAATGTTTATGTGCACATTGTGATGAAATTGCTACAGCTCATTTTTATGCAAAATATGCTTCAGCTGTCGTTATTGACAGAAAAGAGCTGCAAGTTTTACAAGAAAGAAAAGGTGATGGTTTTATAAGAGTGCTTACAATAAATCCTTTCAAATTGATACGTTGATTTGTTTCGAGTTGCTTGTTGCGCTCATAAACCACTTCCGCCAGCTGAGGAACATAATGGCCTGCGGTTCAAAACTTGTCAGTGTATTATTTCTACAAGATTGTGTTTTACATGTGTGAAACACATTTGATGTTGTGGATTGCCGCCCAGACCTACATGAGTGTTTGTGTGACCATTAGGTAACCACCATGCTTTAAAAACTCTATACTTTTCACCCAACTTTTCTTACTGGACCTGCCACTCCTCTACTCTTTGACCCTCGGTGATAGCAGAAAACAAAAGGATGTATTCCAATTTCAAGTTATATGTACTTTTTACCAGAATAAACCCCATCAACTTGTTCGACGACCTAACAAAGGCAGCAGTATGGAACTATGGATCCATGTATTAGAGTGGACGGAAGAGTGAAAAACTGTATGGAATAGGATCTACATGTATTGTAGGCTAACCCTTTTGACTAGAGAATAGTGGGGAATGAGAAGATGGAGGATTTATTCCTTCTTTGCATGCTTAAAAGTTACTAGTCATCAACAAAAGGCAAAAGCAGTATCTCTTTCGATTCTTTCGCCTTTTGGGCTTATGCAGGCTTGCAATTTTTGTGTTGAAAGAAAGGAGGGAGCTGTCTGCATGTTCCTTGCCTGCATAGCTCTCTCCTGAGATGTACAATTCATGGTTCTTGTACTGAGGAAACCTCTTGAACCAATTCACCAAGAAGGTGTAGGTATCCTCAGCTGCATCAATTGAAAAGGTGGTTAACAAACACAGAAAACTTCCATACTTCCTAGCCAGTAAAGATTACAAGAAAAAGATCAATACCAACGACATGATCATCTAATTTGTTCAGATCGGAGGATGTATTTGTGTAAGAGAAACCAACTCCAACAGGAGACTCCAAGAACAACAAATTGGCCTCTGACCAAAAAAAATACCCGTGAAAAAAAGTCAATTTCTGACAATACAATGGGTATTGCGTTAATTCACATGTAAACTACTTATCAATATATGCCGCGAAGACCTCAGTTGAATAAAAAAGGCAAAGACCATTAAAAATTGGTCTCTGGTGAAGAACAAAAATCAAAGGAACCCAGAGAGTTTACATTGTGGCTTTGATTTCATCAGTCCACATCTAGTAGTCTCACAACATTACTGTTGTTACTTAGACATGAAAATTATAACGTAGTAGATAAAGAATGAAACCGGCATACCTTTATTCCATGCAAATTTGTTGAACTCCAAACCTGTTCCATTTCCATTAATCAGGAGAGGCCCCAGCTCAGTTGCTGCTCCGTATCCCACAGACGAGCAGCCAGGGCCTGAAGAGAAAATTCAGGGGTCGCACCGAGATATAGATTATGCAGATTAAAAATACAATAATGCAGAAGCAAATCACCCAGTATAAGGAGCACCACAAACTTGCCGCCCATACTAGTCGAGTGTTATGGTAACTAAACAAGAGAAGAAATCCTATATCTAGTTCATCGTCGGTCGTGGATCATGAATCATGACCATCATATATTGAAGTCCAACAGAAGATAGCAAAGTACAAAAAAGCTTCAAAGAGAAACTATGGCATCGTCTACTTCTCATCATCACAATCGCCTGGTACGATCATCATTCAAAACAAGTTATCTTGCATGGACAAGTTAACAACCTCCATTGAGCCAAAGCAGGAGAGGATTCTGAGAGGGCTTTTTCTGAGCTTCAAAGAACCAGTAGAAGAGTGCCCGGCCACTGTGCTTGTCCACGGTGATATACCCGGAGAAATGAGAGACCTCTGGGCTCCTTGGCTGTCCAGGGAGGAACCACACCTTATCAGCTTGCTGCTCATCCTGTGCTGTGACTATCTGTAGCAATGAGAGAGTAGCCAAGAAAATGAAGAGTTGATGGTGGCGTATGAATTGGAGCCTTTCTGCAGAAGAGGCCATGGGACCTGTGCAAGAGACTGCAGAAATCTGTGTTCACTACCACCTAGCAGCTCAGTGTTGGAGTGAGGTGTTGCATCGTTTCAACATATACATATAGCAAGGTGCCTTCACTGAATTGGTGAACACAGATGCCACTGCTTTCATATATGCACATGTGGGGAAATTACTCATGTGCCTTTGACTCACATGTTTTATACATTTTTAATTATTTTCAGAATGAGTGAAATGTTGACCGGTCAGCTCTTTATTCTGTTTAGTTTGGATTAAAAAGTCCACTAAGAAGGCATGATTTGTTCTCAGAGGACATGGATCCTATTTGAAGTTTCGCTTTCATACCAGTCATGACCTGTGTCTTGTGACTCATAAGCCACATATATCACATCCTCAGTTTTTCCATAGACTCTCGACTCTCAACGGTGATCGTAGAAACTAAATCTATCCATCATAATTTCTAGGGTGGGCTAAAACTTACACATGCTCTGATATAAAAAAATAATGTGCACCTCTCTTTACCAGTTTTACTAGTGGTCTTCTATTTTTTGCCATCACCGCCAAGGAAAACCTATAAAAATGAATATCAGAAACTCATTGTACATTTGGGCGTCACTGGCTTTTTTTTAAAGAAAATTAATCTATTTGTTGGATCCTAAATTTGTATCAAATTTAAAAGGTATGCTTCAGAGAAACCCTTGTATCATCTCACAAGGTTTAGTGTTTTTTGCGGAAAATCTGCTAAGAACATTTGAGAACTTTCTACGATGATCATTAAGTTTTTTGTTACGCTATAAATCTTCACTAAAAAATTAAACCTTTTTTTAGAATCTCACTGATATGTTGTATTTTTCTTATGCGTGTCTGTTTTGTAAGGCACAAAGTGGAAGAGAGAACAAGGGAGCAACAAGTGGCAGAGGAAAGAAAGGACATGTACTATTAGTTTAAGCTAGCAACTATGAGCATTTAGCTTAAAGATGGGTCAGGAAGACCAATACCCAGCTGGCTATCTCCGCAATAGTTTTCAGCCCACCCAAAGAGATTTATAGGTGGCTTTTGAGTGCATAAACTGGGGAAGAACGATTTCACTCACCTTTGGGAGCAACAACGGTTTGCGCCTTTGATGACCGCACGCTTGTATAGTGAACTTATTTAGTGCACACACCTGCAACTCGTTTTGCATCTCACCGTCTGAAGAGAAAGATGCGAATGTCATTGTCTTTGGATGACACAAATTATAGATCTCAGACCCGTGTGAACAAATGCAAAAGCTTCAGCACGTGAAGTTCCAATTCAATTCACTGGTTGCAGAAATTTTCACCCAAGAGGAAAAGTTACCAAGTAGGCCAGAATAATCACAGATATTTTCATTTGTCACCTTCTCTACTTAAAAACAAAAAAAAAAACTAGGCCGACAGCGCACTGCCAATTATCAGAAGAGTAGGCAATATCATGACACGAGGAATGAGAACAAAGCATCCACATTTCACAGAACTGAATTAGAAGCTACACAAGCATGTAACAGGCCCCATATCTAATCTCATACAGATGTTCCCGGAGGCTGTTAATCAACATAAGTAGTATGCACTAACAACTAACATGGGTAGACTCTTCAAGTTTGAGCTGCTACACCTACCACAGATGTCCTAAAGCTACAAGCATTTACCAACAATCTTCTCCAAGCAGATTATTTTCCTTAGCCCTTAGCAGAAGATCGGCCCAGGTCACTTTCACTACCGCTTTGAGGGAGGCCTCCCATCGTCATCACCATCATCGTCGTCACTATCCTCATCCTCATCCTCACCACCCGACCTCTTCCTCTTTGATGAGGATTGCGCCTTGACAGAATCATCATCATCTTCAGCATCCTCATCCTCATCAATCTCATCATCATCCGCACCATCACCATTTTCTTCCGGTTCAAAATCACTAGAATGCTCTTCATCTTCAGCACACCCAAGCGGCTGTACAAGATACTTGGTTCCCAGTTCCTCCTACAAAACAACAAACAGTGTGCAAGTGTCAACAAGAATTCTGACTCTTGACAAGTGAGAAGTGCATAAACATTTATAGTTCAAAAAAACCCATGTTTAAATACATTTTTGGGATCAGACTGACGTGCAATTTCTCATCATTCTTAATAATCCATTCAGGATATCTGAGATGAATTAATCATCACTTCCCAATTGAAATAAAAGGTTTCAGAAATATATGTGGGATCAGACTGACGTGCAATTTTTCCATCATTCTGAAAAAGCCCATTAAGGACATCTGAGATGAATTAATCGTCATTTCCCAATTGACACATTACAAGGCAACATAAGTAAACAACAGCACATGACCTGCAGAGTATGTCTCCAGGTCAGCATGCTCATGGAATCTTTCACATGAGATGCCCTACGTTTTGAGAACAATTTCTAGAGAATCAGATACGTGTCATTTTCTAATCTAAAAGTCAGAAGATAGCTTACTTGGATCAGAATAGCAGAAATGTTCAAATACTCTTTGGGTCAGGATATAATCAGTTATTTTGGAGAACAGGGAGAGCTCTAGTTTATTTCTCAGAAACAGCCTCTGATAATCAGCATCTCTTAAATATTTTAAGGAAAATATAAAAGAGAAAATAAACAAGTATTTTACTGTCCTTTGGATCAGATAGGCAAATCAGTTATTTTGCAGCACAGGAAGAGCCCTACGCTCATCCTCAGAAACAGCCTCTGATATCCATCATATCCTAACATATATTTTTATTAAATAAAAAAACATAAAAGAGAAGAACAAATGCTTGGCTAGTGTTTTGGATCAGATAGGCAGATCAGTTGTATTGCAGCAATGGACGAGCTTTAGGCTCATCCTCAGAAACAGCCTCTGATGTTCATTATCTCCACACACACACAAAATAGAAAACATAACCAAGTGTTATACTGTTTCTTTGGATCAGATAGGCAAATCAGTTATTTTGCAGCACAGGACGAGCTTTAGGCTCATACTCAGAAACAGCCTCTGATGTTCATCATCTCCACAAACACACCCAAAAAAAATAACCAAGTGTTATACTATTGCTTTGGATCAGATAGGCAAATCAGTTATTTTGCAGCAAAGTACAAGCTTTAGGCTCATACTCAGAAACAGCCTCTGATGTTCATCATCTCCACACACACACACACACACACAAAAATAGAAAAAATAACCAAGTGTTACACTATTACTTTGGATCAGATAGGCAAATCAGTTATTTTGCAGCACAGGAAAAGCTCTAAGCTCATCCTCAGAAACAGCCTCTGAAAATCATCATCTCCAAAAACAAATGAAAACGGCCGATCTATAAAGCCAAAATACTTCCGTCTCCACCAGATCTACACCAAATTCTTTGCAGATCTAAGGGGTCCATGGAAAACAATTAAATTTCTTAAAAACAAGATCTCAGATCGGAAAATCTACAGAACGCATTGAACATACATGGCAGGAATATTTTTGGGGCTGTGTTGCAAAACAATGGTTCATGCAGGTCACAGAAAGTTAAATTAATATTTTTGTTCAAATAAAAGGAAATTGCAAGAGATGGGCATGTGATCTGATAGGCTACACTGCAGACACACACACAGCAGCGCAGGGTAGGTGGATAAGGCTCTTTAATGTCTGTTATCAACCAGTGAAAGGACTGGGAAACGTTAAACGGTATTGCAGAGTACAATCAGACAGATCTAAAACAATACAGAAGCAGAAAATTTTCAAAAAAAAAGATCCTGATTTCCAGATCTAGCTGACGATCGACCAATAGGCAACGTGAAATCCCCCTTTTTTCGGGATCTGGAAGAATTAAAACTCGCATGGCCGAAATAAAACGATGGGCTTTCAGATGGCCAAGGCATCGACAAATCGCCGAAACTAAGAACAAATTGTCCAGCGCTGAGGAATCGGGTTTCCGTGAGGAAATCAAAAATCCAGATCTCGAATTTCTCCAGCAAATTATAGACAAAACTTATCACAAGTCTTCAGATCTAATAACACCTAACTTAGGAAATTAACAAAAAAGTATGTCGGTAGACAGTAAAGCGAGTTTAGGAGAAATTTATACTCGGGGTCCTCCTCCCCCTCAACTTCATCGTCATCCTCCTCTCTTCATCGTCGTCGTCGTCATCATCGTCGTCGTCGCCGCCCTCCTCTCATCGCCGCCCTCATCTTCCTCCTCGTCGGAGATGTCCACCACTGCTGCCCCGCCGACCCCTTCTCCCCGTCGTCATCCTCGTCGGCGTCGTCGTCGGTCGTCGTCACCGTCGTCCTCTTCATCGTCGTCTTCACCATCAACCGCCACTCCTCCTCTTCTTCGTCTTCCTCCTCCCATCCACCACATCTTCCGCCGCAGCCTTCTTGGCCACCGCCGCGGCGGCGGCCTTGATGCGGGCGATCTCCGCCGCCCGCCCGTCCCCTTCCGCAGCCGGCTTCATCTCCTCTAACTCGAATCCTCGCAAGAAGAATTCTTCTGAGTACTAGTGGTTTCAGCTGGCGTTGTGGTTGTGAAGAATTTGGGGGAAATTTTGGGTGAATTTGTAGCAGGCGGGGAAGAACACGGGGCCGTCGGAGCCTCTAGGTTTGGGCAGATGGGCCTGCAGAGATCCTGGCCGTTGGGTAGAATAACAGGCACGCGGATCCATGACGTGGCGGAGCATCGGACGGCTGGCAGGGTTGGTTCGTGGCTGGGTAGACGCGAGGGCGGAGAACCGCTAGGGCTGACGTTGGCGTGAGAAAAAGAATCTTTTTCCCTGCTATTTCACGGTTTCCTCCGTGTGTCGCGCCGTCCCGTGCACCACCAGAAGCACCTCTTGCTTGAAAGACCCTGAGGTGCAGATTATATTAAATCGGTGGGCAAATGTTCCCAAGTTATATGTTCTGGGGAAAAGAAAAAATACAGATTTGTCCTACTTTTTTTCACAAAGGACCTTAGTAAAGAAGCACACAGAGATTGAAGGGAAAAAATGTGATTTCATTAATGCTGTTGTTCAGCCTTATATAGTATCTGAACAGGTGTGTTTACATGTCGGTTACAAGGTTCGCATCCCTTCGAAGAGGCATAGCGCCTCTTCGGGATGTTTAGCGTTTGGACAATGCTAAGAGAAGATAACTGCATGCAGTTGTTATTAACATAATCCTAACTGCTCACTTAGCCTAGATATGACGCTAATTACTCCTAACACTCCCCCTTGGACAAACGTTGCCTTTGAAAATCTTCAATGTCTTGAATTTTTCCATAGCGCTTCGAGTGCTGGAATGTCTTGATAATCCTTAATCTTGAAAACTTAAACTTATACAATATATGTCCTCTAAAATCCTATGGGAAAAATATAAGGAAAGTATAGGAATCCGATATATCGTTGGTATAATAATTGTACGCCTATATGAGAGATCCGATGGAGAGCTCATATGAAAAGAGTACTCCCTCCGATCAGAAATAAGTGTCGGCAATTTTGTACTAGGTTAGTACAAAGTTTGTACTATGTTCTCAACAGTTATTTTCGATCGGAGGGAGTACAATATATTGTTATCGGATGGTAAATACTAAGTTCAGTCCTAGGAGATTTCTCCCCCTGAATTTTGCAAATTTCGAAGTCGTCGTCTCATACCAATGCCATGAATGCATTTTTGAAATGCAACTGTTGGTAAAGACTTGCTGAACAATCTGCAAGATTGTCACAAGATTTTGTTTCTAAAAATATCATATTTCTCCATTTTTCTGTAATTCACGAGGAAAAAACAGTTTTGGAGCAATATGTTTTGTGATATTACTTTTAATATATCCCATATGCATTTGAGAAACACATGCGGCATTATCCTCATAGATAATGGTTGGTGATTCTAATGAACCGATACCGCATGATGTTTGTATATGATTAATCACTCTGCGAAGCCATACACACTCACGTGAGGCTTCATATAATACAATTATTTCAGAGTGGTTAGTGAAAGTTGCTACTAAAGTCTGTTTTGTAGACTTCCATGAAATAGCAGTTCCACCGTATAAAAATACAAACCCTGTTTGTGATCTAGCATTATGGGGATCAGAATGATAGCCAGCATCAGTATAGTAGTCAAAGTCATGTCTTGATTTTTCTGATAGAATAACCAATATCTTTAGTACCTTGTAAATATCTGAAGATATTCTTTACTCCGGCCCAATGACGTTTAGTTGGAGCTGCACTATGGTCTGGCCAGTAAATTTACTGCGAAGGTGATATCTGGTCTTAGGTACAATTAGCAAGGTATATTAGTGCTCCTATGGCACTAAGGTAATGGGAACTCAGATCCAAATACATCTTTGTTATCATCCCTAGGTCAAAAAGGATCTTTTTCCATATCAAGAGATCTGACGATCATGGGTGTTTTTGGATGGATATGATTTATCCATATGAATTTTTCCAAAACTTTCTGAATATATGCGGGCTGATAAACGAGTATTGCTGAGGGAAGGTGCTCAGTTGTAAACCTAAGCAGAATTTGGTTTTTCCCAAATCCTTGATCTCAAACTCCGTCATTAAATGATTGCGTGCTATAGTTATATTTGTTGTGTTGCCAATGATGTTGAGGTCATCAACATATACCGAGATGATGCAAAATCCTTTGAGGATTTCTTGATGAAAGGCATGGGCAATCATCATTATTTGAGTATCCTTTATGGATAAGGAACTCACTAAGCGGTTATACCACATTTTACACCGACTTCTTTAAGTCATAGAGTGACTTTTGTAATTTTACACAATACATGTTGCGATTTATGTCTGGATTCAGAATTTTAAGTCCTTCAGGGACTTTCATATAAATATCTGCATCGAGTGACCCATATAGATAAGCGCACACTACATCCATTAACTGCATTGATAAATTCATTTGTACTGCCAATGATATTAAGTATCGAAACGTAATTCCACTCATTACAGGAGAATATTGTATCGTCGTAGTTGATACCGGGCCTCTACGTAAACTCTTGTGCTACTAGCCTCGCTTTATATCTCACCACCTAATTGTTTTCGTTCCTTTTTCGAACAAAAACCCATTTAGCTCCCACGAGAAAGACTTTATGAGGAGTAGGTATTACTTTAGAGAATACCTCTCTTTTGTTAAGCGAGCGCAATTCTGCCTCAATTGCCTCCTTCCATTTAGGCCAATCTGAGCACTTCAGACACTCTTTCATAGATTTTGGCTCTGGATCCAGTTGAAGGGTTTTATAATTTTAGAGGAGAAATATGTGTCGACAAGTGTAGTCTTTCTATATATGATTCCTCCTGAATCGATATAGTTAGTGGAAATTTCATTAACTTTCTTCAGGCTCCGTGTGATTTCCCATAACAACGGAGTCACGGTTGTTTGATGTCCTAGCATTAGAATTTGTGTGCACATTTATGCTAGGTTCTTGAATGTTGAACATCATGTTGGTGTCTATCAACTTCAGGTTGATTGCATTTACCGTCATAGATTTTCTTTGTTTCCGTGGTGGCTTTAGAGAGGCCTTTTCCCTTGAGACCGGATTTCTCCCCCTTTTATTTGCAATTGGGAGTTGAGTAGTTTTATTTGGTACCTCTACTCGTTCTGGTGCATATAACTGCAGGGATATATGATTTGGTGACACCTTTGTGATCAGTAAATGCATCTGGCAAGTTGTTTGCAAAGTGTTGCAAATCTATTATTCTCTGAACTTCAGATTCAGATTCTTTAGTACATGGATCTAAGGATTGGATGCCATTACATTCCAATCTATTTTCTGGCATTATTTGTGGTATGTTTCTCCCCCTAATGTCAGGAAATGATCCTCATCAAAAATTGAATCAGCGTACCGGGCTATAAACAGGTCCCTGTTAGGGGTTCTAAATATTTTATAATTGACGGAGATTTATATCCCACATAGATTCCTAATTTTCTATGGGGGCCCATGGAGGTACGCTCGGTGGTGATATCGGTACGTATACAGAACAACCGAATTTTCGCAGGTGGGAAATACTTGGCTGATTGCCTCGTACTATTTGAAACGGGGAAGTTTCATGATATGAAGTTGGTCTGACTGATTGAAGGGAAAAGGTGATTTCATTTATGCTACTGTTCAGCCTTATATATTATCTGAACATGTGTGTTTACATGTCGGTTACGAGGTTCGCATCCATTGGAAGAGACACGCGCCTGTTTGGGATGTTTAGCGTTTGGACAATGCTAAGAGAAGATAACTGCAGGCAGTTGTTATTAACATAATCCTAACTGCCCACTTAGCCTAGATATGATGGTAATTACTCCTAACACTTAGTAGAGCTAAAAAGGTGATCTGATCATTTGTCAACGACACCGTATGCAAGCTCCCGATGTCAGTCTCCTTTATTGTGTCGGGGATGAACCACTTCGCGGTGAGAAGGGGGTGTGCTCCATCGAGGAGCTACGAAGAAGGCCTCCTCCAGAGGTTGAACCACACCGCCATCAGGGCGTCTCATTTGGTTGCCTTTTCGGCCATAGGTCCACGGTGGCAATCCTAGCCGACGCATGGTGAGTGTGATGTTGCAGTAGATGGTGGCCACTCCACCTCGACGAGCCTGAGAAGCACTGCCTTCCTCATTCTCTCCCCTCGCCTCCATGGCCGGCTAGAGAAAACATCGATGAGCAACATCCCCACCCTTGAAGGTGAGCACCAACCACCAGGAGCTTATTGGGGGGACTCGTCCACAGTGACTCCTTCTCTCATCGTGGAAGCAGGCCGAAGTTTGATGTTGAATAACGCAAGATGTCATGTTGATGCACTAGCACAAAAGCCATCCACGACCACCGCCACCAGAACCACGAGTCGAACAACTCTTTTTTTCCCTATCTCCCTTGCAGACATGGCTGACCAAGAGAGCGAGAAGCCGAGAATCGCTACTGCACACAGAAGAGGACAATGGCCACTAAAACCTCTAGATCTAGAGGCCTCCATTCGAGCTTACTTAGTAGGGTGCAAAAGTAGGAGCCCTTCCTGTTCCAGATACGAACCTTTGGAGCACGGCGATAAGGGCCAGATCCACCGCATGTCAGGCGACGCATATCAGATGCGTCAATGGCAACAAACCCCTCGGCATAATGCCACCACAAGGCTGACACAAACCCTAACAACTACTACTAGATCTACTCTACAACTACTCAAAACTACACCGACACCACACCTCCGCCCATCTTTGGTTGGCTTCGCCGCCGGGTAAGGCTCGGGTATGTATGGGCCTCATGTCCTAACATAAAGATGATACTACACATCTTACTTATAATCCACTAGAAAGGAATTACCGCATAGACATATTAAAATGGAACGAAGTCCATGATGTCAACAGGATTCTTAGTTGTCACTAAGAACTATAGCCCATGCATTCTTTTTCTCCCTAGTGAGGTAACAAGGAATTGGTAAACACCATAGCAGAACATGAAATTGCTATCACAATTCACAACTACTGTAGCGCCCTACCTTTTGCTAAAGGCAGAACTCCTGTGTTAATGTGCTACTCCCTAGATCAATAGATAGCACCACAGTACAAATATAGTAATCATTGCAATAGTATCAAATATTATATCGTAAATCCAGTTACATAGGTCTTCAACCTTACGATTACACAGCATAAAGCATAGTAGCAATGAGCCTCCATCTTCTTCATGTGCCACAGGCAAACATGTTGGAATATAGACTCGAGATCCTACGAAACGTTCCTTATCCGAATAAGACCTGCACATTTGAATATGCAGCCCCAGAGGGGTCAGTACAACAACGTAATGGCAAATGACACATATTTGGTGGCATTTGTGAAAAGACTATACTACATGAGATTTGGCTGGTGGATCTCATAGGCTAATTTGCATAAAGCCAATTTTATCCTATAAACTTTTTGAAAAAATCTTTTATATCAAAATTTTATTTATGAAGGGCTGAAATAACCCCCATACACTACATACTAGCTAGGCATGTAGTTCTGGGCGAAACCCAACAATGTTGAAAACAACAGTAACCAACACCCCGGGGAGTGCATGGTCCTGAGCTTCTGTTTAAAAGTTTCTAACCAAATTTTAAAGCATTCAGAAAAACGGTGATGAGATTCTTCTGAACATTCCATGACCAGAGACTCAATTTTCCATAACCGAGGACACGGCTAATCGATTAGATTTGACACCCTACATGGGTTGTGCACTTTCACCTTAAGACTCATTTTACCCCATAAATAAAATGAGACAAGACCTTTTAGAAAAAGCATTCAACCAAACTAGTCTGACCGTGCCCCCTAACCCTTTTTCAACTACCCACCTCGTGTCAGTACTCATGGTTGAACCCTTAATCCTACTCAATCAAGACA
Organism: Dactylis glomerata; assembly: GCA_007115705.1. Taxonomy (NCBI): domain Eukaryota; kingdom Viridiplantae; phylum Streptophyta; class Magnoliopsida; order Poales; family Poaceae; genus Dactylis; species Dactylis glomerata. Next base: position 133,893 of record QXEO01001381.1, on the reverse strand, counting down.
AAGCCCATAGTGTCATAAGGCTGCACTGGAAGTACTCTAATCATAGAAGACATAGTAATCTCTTTAATCCTGAGTAGCAATCCACGAATGTACTCCTAGGGTCCACCTCAACCCCTAATGGGCATGAGGCCCTGGAAGGCACTCAATTTCGCATCCATCAACATACTGACGAGGGTTAACTCGACAAATGTCCTAGATGAAGGACTTAGGATCGAGGAGATAGGGCATCGGATGAACTTGAAGGTAAAGTCAGTCAAACAAGGTGTGTATCGAAAGTAAACTTGGGCGTAGAACCTGGCTTGCTTTCAATCTGTCCCACACCGTCCCCTCCTGGCCCCTATATATAGGTGGCCAGGTCTCGAGGATCGGGTGGGATCCGATACAGATTACAATAGCGACATACAACATGAACTCGTATTTCGACTAGTATTACAATTGGGCCTAGCTAAATGGGCCTCAGGGGTACTCAACTGACGGGCTCTGTTATCTATACCCTTGTCACATACCAATCCACCCAGGTGTTTCATTTTAGTTGAAGTTCTTAGGTTTATTCACAAAACAACTTTAACAAAGGTGATCATAGCATGGCATCAATATTTTCCAAAGTATTTAGCATCCTAACTGGTAGGGTTCATGGATAGCTATACACTACTAGGATTCTAGCATTTTATAAACAAGTTTTCAATTCCACCTATCATGCATACTACTGAAAACACTAATGCAGTAGTAAAAGTAGGTAGAACATATGTGTGTCACTTGCCTTTTTGAAGATCACGATCTTTTCACTCCTCTCAACTAAGCACGTAGCTCTTCGCACAAACTATAACACAAAAATAACACAACATAAACATACAATACAAACACAATCAAACAAGACAAACAATTGAAAAGGGTTTATTTAACCATTTAGGTTACTCAAGATATTGTGATAGAAGAGATATGGCAAAAGGCTTGTGGATTGTGAAATATGGATTTGAGAGCTTAGTTGGGAAAGGTCAATATGAGTGGTGAGAATTGGACTAAGTAAGATATAGTTGATGAAGTCTTTATGCTTTACTAAAGCATGAATATAAACTTGAGATGACTCATGTGAATTAGATCACATAAGTGTTAAATAGTGCAACAGCAATACTATTGAATAAGTGTGAAAACAATTACTCATAAATAGCATGAATGGATGATATTTGGGAACATGGCTCAAAGGTTCATTGAACAACATGAAATAAGAACAAGTGCTATGGTATTGATTACACCAACACCACAATAGCAAAAGTAAAATCTAGGATTGAGATGCATCACACTTTACTCAAATAACACAAATGTAATTTGAATATAGGTGAACTAGACCAAAAAGATTTAGATGAGCAAGATAGGGATCAAGGTTGTGTCAAGATGATCTTAGTTGGTAGATATGATCACAGGATTCACTATGGTGAAGGAACAATGATGAAAAGAATTAGAATTATTTCCTATAGTGGAAATTACTCAAACCCCATATTTGAATTTGAATAATGGTGAAGTGGTTCAAGAAAAATTTGAAAGTGATGCTACTGGATAGCTTGTAGTAAAACAAAGCTACTGCAATTGGAATCATTCTAAAATAAATTCTAGAACTCAGATTATGATCAAATTGGTGATTTAGATAGATTTGAATGCAAAAAGTGTGTGTGCACGTAACAACTTTGAAGTTTCTTGATTCTACAATGTTCTACTCCCTCCGATCGGAAATAAGTGTCGGTAATTTTGTACTAGCTTAGTACAAAGTTTGTAGTATATCCCCGACAGTTATTTCTGATCGGAGGGATTACATGATTAGAGGATTCCAAAGACTACAAATTTGTAATTTTTGGATGTGTAGAACAAAGGATATGAATTAAACATGGTAATAGATAAGTTTGATTCAATTTGAAAATGAATTCAATTTGAATACTGAAACTAATAGATATTATTCCACTAATGGATTCTACACTTGATTAGCTTTCCAGTGATATATTATTTGAAATTTTTGATGCATGGTTTGAAAGTTATGAATTTTTGAAGATTCAGCACAAATCTGATTCTAATTCTAATTTTAATTCTATTTTGGACCGAGGCAGGCCACGTGGCTGATTATTACTGGCCGGTACCGGTTTGTTTGGATCTGCCCTGAGGGCCGTTAGATTTAAAGTGGATCGGGGGGATCTGATTGATCCATACCGCTTCACATAAGTGATCTGTCTGGGCCACTGGATCGTGATCCGATGGCTGGGGAGAGAAGAGAGAGAAGTGCTCACTGAGGTTAGGTTTCCAATGAGTCGCCGGCAAGATTGTGGCCAGATGGTGGATGTTGGCGACATTCTGGGGGTCTCTAGATGACGACGATGACACGATGGCACTCAGCATGGCACGGCGAACTCGAGAACAAGGTCGCCTTCGTCGATCGTTTCCAGCGGAGAGAGGGGGAAATGACTGGAGCCATCGCGGGCTTCAGCGAGCTTCGTCGGGGTGTGGATTCCCTGCGTGTTTGAACAGCAGAGGACATTAGGGGGTGCACCGGGTTTAGAAAAGAAGATAGGGGGAAAGAAGGAGCGCGGCTCGCCTGCAGACGTCGGAATCAAGCGGAGGTACCTGTAGCGAGGTGGAACTCCGATGTGCGATTCTACGACGTCCAGTCAATGATTTTCGAGGAAAAGCAAAGGGAAGAAAGGAGGGGTCCTAGGGCTATTTATAGGAGAGGTCGGCTTGGAGGAGTGGCTAGGGTTTCGGACGGTGATCGACGGCTAGGAGGAGTTCCGTGCGGGAAGAGGAGAGTGGCCAGAGGAGGGTGATGACAGGTGGGCCAGGGATGTCAACGAGGGGAGAGGGCATACCTGTTTAGGATCCGGCCAGGTGGGCCATGGGCCGAAACGAGGCTTGGGCCGAAAGGTTTCCCCCGGCCTTCTTTTAATATTTTTTGTTCCTTTCTTTTTCTTTTTCTAATTTCTGGTTTATTTCATAACTTTTGCAAACTTGATTCAAATCAAATCAAACCACTTTCTAAATTCTTCTAAAAATCCACACAATGTTTTAAATCAGTAAGAATCATGTTTTCCAAAATAAAAGGAGATTTTCAATAAAACTTTATGAACTTAGCAAAAAGGGTTTGCTTGCATAACCCAAATAGGAATAGGGTTTGAAAAATAATCCTTTGAATTAAGAGAAAATATTTTTATAAAGTAGTAATTGAAATTCATTTTAAAACACATTTTCAGTGATGCAAGCTTTAACATAAATCATTTTGGTAACATTCCTTTGCAATAGGCTTGCATAGGTTTTGATAAAACGAAAATAATATTTGAAGACTTTCTTTTTATTCAAAGGAGTTCTTTAATAAAATAATAGAAGGTTTTAAAATAGTTTTCATAATAAAGCTTTCAAATAAACTCAAAAGTTCTAAATCCCTGTGAAATTTCACTCAATACAAGCAAAACAAAAACAAAAAAATTTCACTCCAAAATTTGATAAAATCTTGGGATATTACAGACTACCACCCTTAAAAGAAATCTCATCCCCGAGATTTGGAGAGGCTAGAAAAAAGAAGGGTTTGGGTTACCTAGGTGGCTACCACCCTTAAAAGAAACTTTTGTAGGTAGTTTAGGTCCTTGGGTTTAACCATAAACACCTTGGTCTTGACTTGGCACTGGGTCATCTTTTGACTTGGCACTGGGTCATCTTTTGACTTGGCACTGGGTCATCTTTTGACTTGGCACTGGGTCATCTTTTGACTTGGCACTGGGTCATCTTTTGACTTGGCACTGGGTCATCTTTTGAACCCATAGCTAGCCTTCATCTTCATTTCCAATAGGTGGGTGTCTATTCACAAACTTGGGCATCAACCTTCCTCAGGGGTAGCTTGGGGATAACCTTGCTCTCTTATAGAGCTTCTATCCAACAGGGTAGTTGTTGAACTACTTTGGACACTGAGGGGTCACTATTTGGGTCAATCAGAAGACCAAGCTAAGGGGTCTCCTATCTTTATCTCACCCTCGAATTTGGGTTCTTATTTTCAAAAAAACAAAATCACCATAGGGGCTTCCCCTACCGCATTTCCTTTCAAAAAAAAAACATCCTTGGAGGTCCTTCATCTTAGGGTTCCTTCCTTTATGAGCACTTTCGGGTCAAGTGGAGCTCTCCATGTTGGTAGGATTCTATCCGTTGCATGTCTTCTTCAACGGTAAGCTTGTGGTTCAATCTCATCGTATTCCCTACGTTTTTGGGTAGCACTTGCCTATTATAAGGGTATAACATCTTATCCCCCTAAGGTTTAGTCTTAACAACGTCGTCTCTCGTAGGTATGTCTCTCTAGGTTTGCAAAGCCCACAATATGAGAGCGAATAATAAGAGTAGTAAGAATGGTGATCAATCCATTCTGCACCCAAATCATTACTCCATACATGGTTTATTAAATCTTGTATTTTAACTCTTGGTCAACCTCACTAGCTTTTAACAAAAGTTTCCTTGGATATGGAACCAATGTTCCAAATCCCTTTTTTTTAAACAAAAATATATCGTTCCTTAGCAAGGGGTTTGCGTGAACTCTCGAATGGCATTACTCTTGAGTTGCAGATCCTTAGGTTTGCCATTTCGTAAGGAGAATAAGATCCATTCCATTAGGTCAATCATTGCTCTTACATGTCCTTTCAACACTTATTTCAAGTAGTAGTTGAATACAATTGTTTCCAAGTTGGCTACGTCTTGTGGTGTCTTCTTCTTATATTTGCGGTATCCTTCTGTTATTCTAACTCACTGAAGTCATGGAGTTTTTTTGTGCATTTATTCGAATAGTGTCCCTTCTGCTTGTACTTGAAACAAGTGACATGGTTGAGGTCCATCTTCCCACTATCCTGTGTGTCTATGATGAGGGTTAACTCGACAAATATCCAATATGAAGGACTTAGGATCGGGGGAATAGGGCGTCGGATGAACTCGAAGGTAAAGTCAATCAAACAAGGTGTGTATCGAAAAGTAAACGTGGTGGTTAACTTGGCTTTGCTTTCAATCTGTCCCTCACCGTCCTCTCCTGGCCCCTATATATAGGCGGCCAGGTCTCAAGGAATGGGAGGGGTCCGATACATATTACAACATCGGTATACGACATGAACTCGTATTTCGACTAGGATTACACTTGGGCCTAGCTTAACGGGCCTCAGGGGTACTCAAGTAATGGGCTCTATTATCTATACCCTTGTCAGTAGCCCCCGAGATTCTATCAGAATTGCAGATTCTGGTTGAATCTCAAATCTTCATATCTTCGACTTGATCAATCTTTCGACTTCTTCTTCCTATAAAAATAATTAACCTCCATTATATTATCTTGCAAGGGGTTTTGATGAACAAGCCTGATGACTCTGACGGATCAAGAGGCCAGTTAACTGTCGGAGCATATACTTGTCACCTACTTCAAATTCAATCCCCACATGAAAATTTACTTGGAATGGTTCGAAATGCCATGCATAGGAATTTATAGTGGACTCTTTGGAATAACTTGGTTTCCAGGGGTTTGGATGCATGAGTAGAGCTCATACTCAGTACATGTGAAGGCTAGCAAAAGACTGGGAATCGACAATTGAGAGAGCAGTAACTGTCATAATCATGCTTGCGACAAAAAAAATTAACAGGGGTATAAAAATGACACAAGAGCTCTGAGGAAAAATAAATCATCAAGGCTTAATTGATTTTTGTTTAGTCATATGCATGCGTGAGCATGTGCCAAGTTGATTCAAATGAGACATTCAGAGGAGGATACCACAATGTCATACTGTTTTATGAATAGAACAATGCAAGCAAACATCTATATGACATGCTACAAACTATTAGTAAATTGGAACTTATCATATGAGAGCAGGAACTACTAAGCATCCATTAAATAACATACACCTTACACAAACAAACTAAGCATGTCCACATGAATGAGTATATGTACAAAAATGAAAACAAATAGAGTTCATACCTGCCTCTCACCACATCTTGAATTGTTAAAGATCGTCATTATTGCCTTTCACTTGTGTGGCTTGAATAATATGAAGTGATAAGCACGCTCCAATGGAGTCATGGAAGACTAAACTCTGCAGCAAACTTTACAAAACCGGAAAAGAACAAATATTTTTGGATTTTCGAATTTTAAAACAAGAACAGAAGGAAACATCAAACAAAGCAAAATCTTTCTGGATTTTTGAATATCAAACCGAAACTAGAAGGTAAAGCAAACCAATACTAGAAAACTAAAGAAGCAAACAAAGAGAAATAACAGAATTATTTTTGGTCTTTTTGTGTTCTGGAAAGTATAAACAAAATAAGAACAACAAAGAAAAAGAAGGAAAGCAAAACATGGATATACAAAGTTCCGACAGAATATGATGTATAAATGAGCGAGATGTTGGTATACCTTCCCCCAAGCTTAGGCTTTTGGCCTAAGTGGAGATCAATCCCAACGTGGGTAATAACTCCAGGCTGGTGGATCATCATTAGCATGATGTAATTAGGCTCTCATGAAGAACAAGAAGAAACAGAAGGACCATAATCATAATAAGGTTGCTGGTATGGGAACTCCGCCGTGTTGGAGGGCTGGACGAAATTATCTTTGGCCCCCTCTCCATCATTCTCTACGTGCTGGGAGTGTTCTTCTATGTATGTGTTGAGCTCATCCTCCATGAGTGACCATCCTTCCCTGGCATTAAGGTTAAACAAAAGAGGCGCAGACAAATTGACTAATCGATCAGACTTAACTACTCTCCAGCCTGATTTCTTGAAAAAGGTTATTTCAAAAGATAAGTTGTTCAAGTCAGCCGAAGAAGAAACAAATTTGTGCTATATCATAGAATTAAGATCTAGCCTCTCTATGGGGAACTGAATGTCTAAATTATGCAGCACTACACCATGCAAAGCTAGTAAACGAGAAGCAATGAGGCCTCCACAAACTCCCCCTTTCTCGCGGTTAGCAGCAAGACGGAAAGCTATCAAAGCACCCAAATTATAAGTCCTATCCCGTCTCAAAGCGGCTGAGATGAAAGCTAAATCATAAGAAGATAATTTGTTTGCAGTCTTTCTAGCAAGAACACACTTGGCAATAAAATAGGCAAAATATCGAATAGATGGGAGATGAATACTTTGAATTTTACCACTCTCATCTGAGAAGCTTCTCCCTTGGCAAATCTCTTCATACAAGTCCATTAGTGGCCTAGGTCGCTCTGTATCTTCTCGCGCGATCCCCACTGTGGCACTTTAATGGCTGCACAAAAATCATCTGTGACGCCCCGCCTTTTGCTAAAGGCAGAACTCCTGTGTATCTGTGCCATTCCCTGGATCAGTAGATAGCACCACAGTACAAAATGAGAAATCATTGCAATAGCATCAATATTACAACATAAATCCAGTTATAAAGGTATTCAACCTTACGAGTACACAGCATAAAGCATAGATTGCAGTGAGCTTCCATCTTCATCAAGTGCCACAGGCAGACGTGTTGGAATGTAAGCTCGAGATCCTACTCCTGGTTCCTTACTCGAAATGAAACCTGCACGTTTGAATATGCAGCCCCAGAGGGGTCAGTACAATGATGTACTGGCAAATGACACATATTTGGTGGCATTTTGTGGAAAGACTATGCTACATGACATTTGGCTAGTGGATCTCAAGGGCTGATTTGCGTAAAGCCAATTTTATCCTAAAATCCATTTTAATACTTTCTTTCAACGAATTTTATTTTTCAAGGGTCAAGACAACCCCCATACATTACATACTGGCCGGTATGTAGTTCTGGGCGTAACTCAACAAAGTTTGGAACCTCAGGCACCACCACCCCTCGGAGTGTATGGTCCTTAGTTCCTACCTAGGGGTTTATAGACAAAATTTTATAATTCAAAAACGGTGATGAGATTCTTCCGTACATTCCATGTCTAGAGACTCAATTGTCCATAACCGAGGACACGGCTAATCGATTAGTTTAAACACCTTGCAAGGGTTGTGCACTTTCACCTTACGATTCTTTTTATGCCCATACATAAAATGAAACGAGACCTTTTAGAGGAGAGGGCAACTAACTGGCAAGATCCGTTCCCAACCTATAATTTCAGCTACCACCATCTTCTTGCACACAAGTTGCACTCCCACATCTAATCAGTCAAGACAGAGCCCATAATGTCATAAGGCTGCACTGGAAGTACACTAAGCATGGAAGACATAGCCATCTCTTTGTTCCTGGGTGGCCATCCCGAGCGGTATTCTGAACCCACATCCTCTTAACAAGGCATGCGTCCCAGAACCCACCTACCTCGCCTCCTCTTATCAAACCAATCCACCCAGGTGTTTCATTTTAGTTGAAGTTCTTAATTTGTTCACAAAACACTTTTCAAGTGATCTTAGCATGGCATCAATAATTTTCAAAGTATTTAGCATCCTATCAGGTGGGGTTTTGAGGGATAGCTACACACTACTAGGATCTAAGCATTTGATAAAACAATTGAATAAATCACCTATCATGCATACTACAAGAGGTGAATACACTAATGCATAAGTAAAATGGGTAAGGGACATGTGTGTCACTTGCCTTTTTGAAGATCTCGACGTTTCACTTCTCTCAACTAAGCACATAGCTCTTCACACAAACTATAGCACAAAAATAGCATAACATAAACATACCATACCAACACAATCAAACAAATCAAACAATTGAAAGGTGTTTGTTTAACAATTTAGATTTATTGAGATGTCATGATAGAAGGATTTGGTAAAGGATCATGAATGGTGAAATATGAATTTGAGAGCTTAGTTGGGATAGATCAATATGATTTGAGAGAGAATTGGACTAGGCAAAATATAATTGATGAAGTTTTTATGCTTTATCAAAGCATATAAGAGTTTTAGGAATAGCTCATGTGTAATGAATTACACAAGAGTCAGTTTGTGCAACTACAACACTATTGAGTAAATGTGACAACAATTACTCTTAAATAGCGTCTATTGCACTTAGGAACTAGGCTAGGTTTTAAGAATGCTTGAATTACTCAATTAGCACATTTGCAAGTTGAATAGTTCAATACATGTGAACCAAACTAAGTAGGCATTGGATTGGGTATGAATGATTGATATTTGAGGGCATGGCTCAAATGGTTCATTGATCAACATGGTGTATGACACACACTATGGTATGAGTTATAACAACTCCACATTAATAAAATCTAGGTTTGAGATGAATTCATATTCTACTCAAGTAGCACAATTGCAATTTGAATATATATATGAATTAGACAAAATATATGAGTGAGATCTTTATGCTTTATCAAAGCATATTGAATCTTGAAATATCTCATGTGGGTAAATCACATAAGAGACAAAATAGTGCAATAGCAATACTACTGAATAAGTGTAACAACAATTATTCTTAAATATTATATATTACACTTAGGCAATGGGCTAGGATTCATATAACATTGAAGTACTCAATTAACTCAATTGCAAATTGAATAGTTCAATGCAAGGCTATGATTGAGTAGAGATGAATAAATGGCTATAGGTAATGGATATGTATAGATGATGTTTGAAAACATGGCTTAAGGTTCCTAATGGGTAAATGGGATTGGGTTAAGTACTATGATGTTGATTTGATCAATACCATAGTAGCAAAGGTAGAAACTAAGATTGAAAGTATCACACTTTACTCAAATGACACATTTGTAATTTGAATAAGTGGGTACTATACAAGATAGGTCTAAGTAGATATGATCTTGATCAAGATGTTGTTTAGATAACATTGATGACTAGGTATGAAAATAAGATTTGCTATGGTAGAAGGAAACATTATTGAACAGAAATAGATTTATTCTTATAATGGAAATTACTCAAATCCTCATATTAGAATTTGAATAATAGTGAAGTATCTCAATAAAACTAGGAAGTGATGCTACTAGATAGCTTGCAGTAAAGCAAAGTCACTGCAAGTGGAAGCATCCTAAAATAAGTTATAGAATTCAAACTATGATCAAATTAGTGATTTGGATAGATTTGAATGCACAAAGTGTGTGCACGTATCAAATTTGGATTTTCTTGATCCTATGATGTTCTACAAGTTCCGAGGAATCCAGAGACTACAAATTTGTAATTTTTGGATGGACAGAACAAAAGATATGAATTTATCAAGCTAACAGAAGGGTTGATTCCAATTTGAAAATAGTTTCAAATTGAACCCATAAAATATGAAGTTTTGTTGTACCACTGGATTCTATATGTTCTAAGGATTCCAACGGTTTATCATTTGTTATTTTTGGACTTATAGATCGAAAGATATGGATTTTACAAGATTGGGCTTAAATCTGGTTTGAATTTCTAATTCAAATTCGATTTAATTCAGACAGGGCCATGTGGCATGTTCTGATAAGTCGATACCCTTTTGGGTGGATCACGTTTTACACCCGTTGGATCTTATGTGGTATGGATGGACCAGATCTAGGAATACCCCTTCGGGTTAGTGATCTATTTTGGACCCTTGGATCTAGATCAAACGAACGAGAATAGATCTGGGAGAGGCTCACCGTGGGGGCTAGGGTTCCGACCGCCGGTGGCGAGCTTGCGGTACTAGAATGGACGATGGCGACGTTGCAGATGCTCCTGGAGGCGATGAAGGGGTGGACGTGATGCGCCGTGTTGAGGAGATGTCGAATGTGTGGTCGGCGTGCTTGCGCTCTTCCTGGAATGGCGACGAGGAGCGGCCGGAGTTAAAGGTGCGGCACGGGCAAGATGGCTACAACGATGAGAGGTGGTTCTGGGTCACGATTGTCTTACCAGGAGACGCAGAAGATTGAGGTGGTCGTGGTGGCGAAGCGGACGATCCGGAGGTGCTCTGGCTGGGCGGTGATTGCTCACCGGAGTTGTGTCAGTGGTCGGCAAGATTCAGCAGAGGACGGGCACGTCGACCTGGATCGCACGGCGACAGGAAAACATGTCAATGCGGTGCGCGAGGATGGCAGGGGGATTCTGGCGCAGTCAAGAGGTAGGAGAGGGCCTGAGCTCGCCGGAATCATCGAAGTTCGCCGTCGACAGAGGCGGTGCGGCGAGCTCTCATTAGAGCAGCCTGGCGGCTCCAGGGTTCGGGAAAGAGAGGGGAAATAGAGAGGAAGGTGAGGGATATTTGTAGGCGTAGAGAGAGCTCGAAACGGACAGGTAATAAAGCGTATTGAAGAGTGTCGTCGTGGTGAAACAACATATGCCATAGGATGGCTTAAATGGGGGCCGAACTAGATGCTGGAGGATTCGGGAGAGGGGAACGAGCTAAAAAGCACGACAGAAAGAGGCACTGATCTACCCAGGTTCGGGGCTCTCGTAAGGAGATAACACCCCTACTCCTGCTCTACTGCTTGTATATTTGGGTCGATGTAGTACACAACAATGGTGCTTCCAAGCTCTCTGCTAGAGAAGGAAGATGAACTGCTAAGTGTAGGAACACAGAGTGACCAACCAACCTTCAACCCTTTGCTAGAACTCCCTGTGCCACCTTATATAGTGGTGGCCAGGGTTACAACGGTCATAGAAGACCAGGAGACACCAACTACACTCCAAACAGGACTTGCTGTCGAGGGCAGACGCCCACGACTTTCTCCCTGATTGCTCTCGATGGGACTCCCCTTGCTGTACCTTGTACTTCCAGGACTGTGACCTTACCACTCTGAGGTAAGCTTGTACTGGAGCACAGTGAGGGTAGGTAACCTCCACTGTGCACCCTGCCATCTTACTCTGCTACCATGCTTGGATGTTTTCTTCCTTGATAGTAGGGATGTGACACCTTAGTTGACTTAAGTATCCCGGATATGACCGTTGGCCATACCCAGGACATATATGCCGGACCAACGACCTACGAGGGTCGGGTAATCCGGCCTCCCCTGCTCCTGCACAACACACCAAATGGTTAGGCCGGCATATCTAAGTATATGCCGGCACACTTTTATAAGTATTCCGGCTATGCCGGCATATCCAAGTATCAGCCGGGATACACATTATATGCCGGCCTGGCCGATGCTCTTATATTCCGGCCAGGCCCTTCCTTGATAACCCGGCATAAAGTCAATCATAGACCTTGTGTCTTTCTACTCTCTTGACCCTACCGGGGGTCATCCCCCCGACACTAGTCCCCGAAGCTGCCGAGGTTCCCCAGTCATAACTGTGGAGCCTTAACAGGTTCAACATACCTTTCTTCATTATGCCCCGGCGATCAGATTATATGCCGGCACATCTGCACATATCCCGGCCTCTGTTCCTGTTCCAAAACTTATTCCGGCCGGTCCCTAGGGTATTCCGGACGGAACATATTCATCGGGCAATTAATCCGTCATATAGACGAGTCTTCCTTGAGAAGCCATGCCTGACAGCTTTGCATCGAAACTTGTAACTGCCCTGCCACCTCGAACGGTCACCCACGATGTGACGGTTCACAGTGCAGCAGTTACTTCTTGCCATCATTGCGTCATGGCACGGTTACAGGAACCGCCGCCCCACTCCGTGCCGCCACGTGGCGACTCTCTGCAGGAACGGTCGGGGGAGTGGAACACTCCCACGATCCCCACGACCCTGACCTGGCAGACCTATAAATAGGGCGGCGGGGGTAAACTTATCTTTTTACCCCCCACCATCGTCTTCCTCGCCTTCCTCGCCTGCTCCTTTGCCTCCTGCGCTCCACCGCCGGTCCGAAGAACAGCATCTCCGCCGCAGCCGTCCTGCTCCCCGCCGACGCCCTGCATCTCCGTCGACGACGCCGCCGCTGCCGCACCGTTCCTCCGCGACATTGCAGGGAGATTGAAACTCTTCCTGCACGCTCGCCGCCGCTCCATCGTCGCCGGCCAAGCTCCGGTGAGACCTCCCTCTGTTCTTCCTCTTTGATGCTTCTTCATAGCTTCTCATTGGTAGCCATATCCGCATAGATCTAGTGCAGTTCCTCTCTGGATTCGACTAGCATTGCTAACAGCGCTCACAGGTGTTCTTCCTTAAGATTTTTTCCCTTATTTGTTTCCTGTTTTAACTGGCTCGGTAGATCTTTGATTTCTGCTAACCTTGGGGAGAGTGGTATGCCGGAGAGACTAACCTCCCTCTTTTCTCCGGCCTTGATAGGAATATCATCACGGGACTCCGGCTCTCACGCCTTGTCCCGGCCATTAAGATGGCATCTTCAAGCATGACGGGCACCTCGGCCTCTGAGGAAGATACCTCGGCCCGAGCCCAAGGACGCTCCGGCTGGGAGGGGTCGGAGGTTACTCCGGCCGAGATATCCTGGGTCACCTCCACCAGGAGAGTCCCGGAGGGCGTAGCATGCCGGCTACCAGCAGGAGAAACTGTGCCGGCACCTGAACCTGGCGAACGCGTCGTCTTCATCGCCCACTTCGAGCGTGGCTTCGGCCTGCCGGCATCGGACTTCTTCCGGGACTTCCTCAACACCTACGACCTACAACCTCATCATATCCCGGCCAATGCCGTGATGATCCTCTCCGCCTTCGCTGCTTTTTGCGAGGGCTATGCCGGCATAGTGCCCCTTACTCAAGGCTGGGCGAAGTACTTCCAACTGCGGAAGCAAGTCGTCCAAGAGCCGCCCCGGAGCAAGGACGACCCGCCGGAGACGGCCCAGGAAAAGAAGGACCGCCCCATGACCCTCTGCGGCGCGGCCACCATCATGTCCCGAAAGGGCTCGGACTTCCCCAAGGTGGAACTCCTGGAATCTTGCAAGAAGTGGCAGAAAAGCTTCTTCTACGTCAAGAACACCACCGACGAGGATCTGCTCAACCTGCCGCCATTTGTGGACGAGCCACCCTTGGCTATGACGAACTGGACCTACAACCCGAAGAACTCGGTGATGCCGGTGAATGCGCTTCACCGGGTTAAGGGCGAGCTCCTGGATGCCGGTCTTACTCCTCAAGACCTGGTGGCCTGCTATATAAGCCGGCGCGTCTCCCCTCTGCAGCGCCGGTCGCACAAGATCTGCCAGATGAGCGGGCCAATGGACCCCAACCGGCACTCCACACACGAGCTGACTCCGGCCGACATTCTGCGCCGGATTAAGGATGTCTGCAAGTCCTCTCAGGCCACTTTTGCCTGGGGGCTAGAACCATACAGCCGGGATAGGCCCGCCCCAACGGTAAACCATCTTATCCGATACATAAAGTCCATGTCCGGCACATAGATACTTAAGCCGACACATGTCTGTTTGCCGACACATATCATATTGATCCGACATACCTCTTCCACCGGCATATTTCCTTGTCTGAATACTTGACTTTGCTGTTTATACAGAAATTCAGCTTCCAAACCATGGAGAACTCCCGGATCAAGATCGCGGCGGACCGCACTGTTGCGGATGTTGAAGATCCGGATCATTGGGATAAGCTTCCCAGGAGCACCCGTGCTGCAGCTGCCATGGGTAAGGGCTCTTCATCCCGGCATTATACTCAAGACCGGAGTGAGACTGATTCTGACGAGGAGATCCTGCTGTACTATGACCCGATGCCACTTGCGTATGCCTTTCCAGAAACACCTATTGCTTACGAGTTTCCAATGCCGTCCTCAGCTATCCCGGACGATATGGTTATCGACGCCGCCCCTCTGAACCAGGGACCTCCTTCCACCGGCGGACGTGCCGGCCGGAAGCGAGGGGTGAAGCCCCAGTCCGACACACCTCAGAAGTCGAAGAGGCAGAAGGTCGGCGTGCCCATAGCGAAGAAACCGAGACCTGTCGCCGCGGGGTAAGTTCCTTCTGCTTGTTTCATTTCCGACATATCTCTTGCTTGCATTACTGACTTGGTGTTTTCTCTCTTTCAGAGCTCCTCTTGCGCCGGAACAAGCTTCTGGCTTGAGTGGCGACCCGAAGGTTACCAAGCCCGCTGCCCCTGCTACCTCCGACATTCCCTCTGCCAGTCATACGACCTCACCGGCGCCGGCATCTTCGCCTGCGCCAGACAAGACCATCTCCCCGGCGAAGGACGTTCCTCCGCCGGAACAAGACACCTCTGCCCCCGACGTCCACATGGACTCGGGGGCTCAACAGGAACCTCCGGCTCCTGATGTCCACATGGCCACAGGAGCCCACCAAGAAGCACCAGACTCCGGCGCGCCCACCAGCGACGCCGGCACAACTGAAGACGCCGGAGCAGACATCAAGGGTAAAGGCCCTTTAGTGCCGGAAGTCCGGACTATTCCGGATCCTGCCTCTGCTGGCCAAGATGCACCGGCCGCGCCGGAACAGCCCGTGCCCAAAACTCCTTCTGCTGAAACGACTCCTGCACCGGCCAAGACCACGGCGCCGGCCAAGACCTCTGCCCCGGCCAAGACCTCTGCCCCGGCCAAGACCTCTGCCCCGGCCAAGTCCGGCACATTGAAGATCCAGCCGACCAAGTCCGGCACTCCATCCGCCGCCACTGCTCCTCCTAAGGCAACGCCTCGGACCAGCTCTGCTCTGGCCCTGCATCTTGGCAGGGCAGCAGCCCGGCCTGGCTACCGGCGCAACTTCTTCGACACGCCAGAACTTGAGGGCATCATCCCCCTGGTGACAAAGAGTAACCAAAGCCTCGGGTCTCTCAAGGAGCATTGCACCAAGTGGAACGACGCCGGCAGCATGGACACCGCGGACTCCAGCAGCAAGAAGAAACAGGCCGAAGCTTCGGCCACCGGCAACCCAGCTGATATCCTGGCCGCTAAGCCCATACCGATCGCCTGCGAGCTCCTCAGCCTCCAGCAGAGACTTCACCGATTGGCCGATGCCACCAACGTAAGTCCTTTACATATAGATATCCCCAGTCCCCGAAAATGTCGGCTGTCCGGGATACGGACATCCGGGATTTTCCAAGACCTTTTGCACTTAGCTGCTTTTGCAATTAACTTTCCGACATATGAGCTCGATTCGAGCTTCAAATCCTAGTCACCGAGAGCCGGGATAGGTGCACAGCACCTGTGCCGGGTCTCTACAATTTCACATCTCAATTATTTTTCAAATCCTCCTGACCGAGATATAAGCTCGATTCGAGCTTCAAATCCTAGTCACCGAGAGCCGGGATAGGTGCGCAGCACCTGTGCCGGGTCTTTAGCAATTTCACATCTCAATTATCTTTCAAATCCTCTCGACCGAGATATAAGCTCGTTTCGAGCTTCAAATCCTAGTCACCGAGGGCCGGGATAGGTGCGCAGCACCTGTGCCGGGTCTTCAGTAGAATGATCACTTGATAGAATTTTCAACTTAATTTCCATGCCGAATTTCTCTGCTGATATTTTAAATCCGGGCACTTTTGCAGCGCATGAACAACACCCGGGCCGACCTGTATCATAACTTGGTATGCGAGCATCGGAAGTTATCCGACGAGCATAGCAAGCTTCAGCTGGAGCTGTCCCAGAAAGGTAATTTCAGCCGACATACCTTGCCCCTTCTCAATAGACCTCTGGCCGGCATATCTTAATATGCCGACACCTAATCTTTGTCCGACATTTCGCAGCTGGTGCCGAAGCCCAAGTCACCGAGCTTACCAAGAGAGTGAAGGAACTGACAGGTATGCCGGATCCCCTTAATCTTCAACTAATCCTTCTGTACTTCAAATCCTTTAATCTTTTCACTGTTTTCTTTCTTCAAATCCTTGTTTTGACTTCAAATCTTTTCAGACGAGAAAGCTGCACTGGAGGCACGCCACCAGGACTGTGTGTCCTCAGTGGATGTAGCCAAGCAACTGGACGTCCGGGATGCCGGTTACAAGGCCGAGGTTGAGCAGCTGAAGGGCCGGATCACCGAGCTTCTGGACGAAAGGGAACAGAGGGAGGGCCTACTGAAGAAAACCCAGTCCCTGCTTGTCACCTCCGAGACTGATGCCTCCAACGCCCACGCTGAACTGGATAGCCTGAAGGAGCAGGCCACCAAATGGGAGGTTACAGTTGCACAGCTGAATGCCGACCTTGCCAGTAAGCTTCAAATCCTTTCCCTTTATCCTTCCCGACATAGTGTAATTCTCTCCGGCATAGCATCTATGCCGACATATTATCCTTTTGCTAACATTGTTTCTATTCCTCAGACATGTTTCCCGCTTCCGTCGCAGACGTTGAGAGGGCTTTGCAGTTGGATCGAGAAAACCGGGGTGTTCCGGTTGACTCGCCCAACTGGGACATGTCGGAGCAGCTGTTGGCTCTGCAGTCCCGGAAGAACGCCATGTCGCTCTACACTGAAGAACTCTTCTATGGCGCCCAGGAGGCATTCTCTGCCCTCTGGCCGGGACAAAGGACTCCCACTGATCCCGTCGACCTCGGCAACGATCTGCAGCTGGCCAAGGTTCGCCTCCGGGAGTGGCGAGATTCCGGCGCGAGGGTTGGAGCTGACGAAGCTCTCACCTACTTCTTGTCCTGGTATGAAAAGGCTGACTTGGAGACTTTGCGCACTGTGCGCGAAGGATCCATCTGGACCACGGATCCGGAACACATCCGGCGCCGACGGGAGTTGGCCCACAGCTATGTGGACTATGCCGACACCGACGCCTTCGTTCGGGATATCCGTGAGCCGGAGAAGAAGGACGATGCCGGGACATCCGCCGCTGCTGAGGGCTCCGACTCCAGCCAGGATGAAGATGAAGCTGAAGAGGCCGACACTGATGTCCCGGAACAGGCATCTGCCCCGGGCGGAGGTGATGGCTCCATTCCATCTGCTGGGTCCGGCACTCCTGAAGCCGACATCTCCACCGCCACTGCTCCACCAGCCGGCGCCTCTGCTTCTGCCCCTGGTCCTTGACTTTGCAGCACAAACACTTTAAGTTTTATCAGATCCCCGGTATGCCGGGTGCAGATGTAATATACACGTTTAATTTCCTTTGGTTTGCTTCCTGAACAAGTTTTATCTTGGTTTGCTTGTTACTAATGCCGGATCATCTTTTGGCTAAGTCACCGAGTTGTTTTCCTGTTTCCTCAATTTCACAACCTTGGCTGCTTGTCTACCTCAATTGGCTTTCGACGTATGAGTCTCAAGGTTGCTTCCTCGAACATACAGTACTTTAACTTTGAGACTTAGACTTCAAATCATCCGACACTTTAAATTTTAACTTTAGCTTTAACGAAAATGTTGGTTCGCTTGCTTTGTATTTCCTTAGCCGTTTTCCATGTGTAGACAATCTCCGGCATCTACTCTTGCTAGCCATGAAGCCGGGTTTCGGACAGCAGCTGAGTCGAAGAGTGGCCTTTGGTGCCGACACATTACTAGGCCGACATAGGAAACATTCAAATAAAGCCAGCCGGCATATAACAAAAAACTGTAAATAAACAACAAATATACCTCGGAGCTAGTTACCCGGCTTCTTCGGGATGCCGGTATTTCATTCATTAGTCTTGTGCCGGCACAACACGCCGGCATACAAAGGAAAATATGGAAATACATACATTGTGTTGCTCAGGAGTAAAAGGGGCGCAGTAGAGCTATGTTCCATGGCCTCTTGGTTTCTTCTCCGGACCTGTCCGCCTTATTCTTCTTGGGGTCCTGCGCATCTATAAGATAATAGGCATCATTGTGCAGAGCTCTGCTCACAATGAATGGCCCCTCCCATGGAGGAGTTAACTTATGCCGGCCTTCTGTTCCTTGCTTTAGCCGGAGTACTAGATCTCCCTCTTGAAATCTCCTTGGATTTACCTTCTGCGCATAATAGCGTCTGAGGTTCTGCTGATATACTGCTGTTCTTGACAGAGTTATTTCCCTTGCTTCCTCTAGCAGATCAACATCATTTTCTCTGGCTTCTTTAGCCTCTTCCTCAGTATATAGCACTATTCTTGGTGCATCATGTATTACATCTGTTGGAAGCACAGCTTCTGCTCCATACACCAGGAAAAATGGTGTGTAGCCTGTTGATCTATTCGGAGTTGTTCTTAAACTCCACAGCACTGCTGGCAGCTCATCTAGCCAACATCCCGGAGTTTTCTCCAGGGGCTCTATCAGCCGGGGTTTTATGCCGGATAATACTAGCCCATTCGATCTCTCTACTTGGCCATTGGCACAAGGGTGGGCAACCGACGCAACGTCCAGCCGGATTCCCACCTCCTCACAAAATCTGGCAAATGGCCCTTGGGCAAAGTTTGACCCATTGTCAGTGATGATGCTATGAGGAACACCATATCTCAAGATTATATCCTTTAAGAATTTCACTGCTGTGTGACCATCACACTTGCTTATGGGCTTCACTTCAATCCACTTGGTGAACTTGTCCACCATGACCAGGATATGGGTCATTTTCCCTCTGGCCGGCTTAAAAGCCCCGACCATATCCAGGCCCCAAACAGCAAAGGGCCAGGTTATTGGGATAGTTTTCAGGGCAGATGCCGGCTGATGAATCTGGTGGGCATATCTTTGACACCCATTACATTTCCGGACCAAGTTTTCTGCCTCTTGCAGTGCCGTTGGCCAATAGAAGCCATGCCGGAATACCTTTGCCACCAATGCCCTGGACGAAGCATGGTGACCACACTCCCCCTGGTGAATTTCCCGGAGCATCTCCAGACCCTCCGCAGATTCGACACATCTCTGCAATACTCCGGTGGTACTTCTCTTGTATATTTCTTTGTTGATGATGGTATACGCTTTGGATCTCCTTATAACCCGGCGGGCCTCGGTTTCATCCGCCGGCACTTGACCATCCACCATGAAGTTCATGATAGGACGTGCCCATGAGGGCACTTCCCTGACAGTGAACACTGCCTGATCTATTTCCATCATTTCGACCGACACATAATCGATCTCCATGGGCTGCGAAGTCCCCGGGACTGAAGAATCAGTCCCCGGGTATGCCGGAGCAGTCCCCGGGTATACCGGCACAACCTCTTGGCACATTTTACCCTTGCCTTTAGTTTTGCTCTGGAATACTGTACTAACAGCATATGCCGGCCCAGTCCCCGGGACTGAGGAAACAGTCCCCGGGTTATCCGTCCTGGCTCCGGTATCTATCTCCATTGGAACTGCTTCGTCTGGACCTGGCGGGACATAAATGGAGGATGACTCCGGCGAGGGTTTGATCGATGGCTTCCTCAGATGCTCCAGCGAAATGCCGGGCGGGATTGAATCTCGGGAAGACCCCAGCTTGGATAATGCATCGGCTGCATCGTTCTGAGCCCGGAGAACGTGCCGGAACTCACAACCTTCAAAGTAACCACTTAACTGCTGCACTAGGAAACGGTATGATGCCATGTTAGCATCATGCGCGTCCCATATGCCGGAACACTGCTGAATCACTAAGTCAGAATCCCTGAAGCACATAATCCGGCGAATTCCTATGTCCTTAGACACCTTCAGGCCATGCACAAGTGCCTCATATTCCGCCACATTATTTGATGCTGCAAAGTGAATCTGCAGGACGTATCTCAGCTGGTCCTTCTTTGGTGAACTGAGAACTATGCCGGCACCCAAGCCATGGATTGTCTTGGACCCATCGAAATGCATCCTCCAATAATTGGCATCTGGCAATGGTGGCTCATACTGTATCTCGGCCCAGTCAATAAAGAAATCAGCCAAGACCTGGGACTTGATTGTATCCCTCTTATCGTACTGCGGTGTATATGGTGAAAGCTCTATTGCCCACTTTGCTATCCGGCCGCTGGCATCTTTGTTGCCTATAATTTCCGAGATAGGGGCCTCGGCCACTACCCGGATTGGATGCTCTTGGAAGTAATGCTTGAGCTTCTTGGCCGCCATATAGACACCATAGGTCATCTTCTGATAGTGGGGGTAGTTTTGCTTTGAGGTGGAGAGGACTTCACTCAGATAATATACCGGCCGCTGCACGGTTTTGCCTCCTTCCTCTCGCTCTACTACCACCACAACACTGACAACTCGGTTGGTTGCCGCTATATAGAGCAACATTGGCTCCCGGGGCATCGGAGATGCTAATACCGGAGCTGTTGACAACAACTGTTTCAATTCTTTGAAAGCTGCATCTGCTTGCGTTGTCCAGACAAATGTGTCGGACTTTTTCATCAACTGATATAACGGCAGAGCTTTCTCTCCCAGCCGGCTTATGAAGCGGCTCAGGGATGCGAGGCACCCAGTGAACTTCTGTACTTCCCTCAAATCTGTCGGCGGCTTCATCCTTTCTATGGCACGAATCTTGCCGGGATTCACCTCAATACCCCGGCTGGAAACAAGGAAACCGAGCAACTTGCCCGCCGGCACACCAAAGGTGCACTTAGCCGGATTCAACTTCATCCGGAATCTCCTCAGGTTCCCAAAGGTTTCCCGGAGATCATCTATGAGAGTCTTGCTCTCCTTGGTTTTTATGACGATATCATCGACATATACCTGCACATTTTTATCTATCTGATCGTGCAAACACTTTTGCATACACCTTTGGTAAGTTGCGCCGGCATTTCTTAAACCGAACGGCATAGTGAGATAGCAATAAGCCCCGTACGGGGTAATAAAGGATGTCTTTATTTGATCTGGCTCAAACAAGGGGATCTGGTGGAAACCAGAATAGGCATCTACAAATGATAACAGTTCACATCCGGCTGTGGAATCAATCACTTGATCGATCCGAGGCAGCGGGAATGGATCTTTAGGACATGCCTTATTCAAGTTGGTGTAATCAACACACATCCGCCATACTTTCACTATGGCGGGCTCGTCTTTCTTCTTTTCCACCAAAACCAGATTAGACACCCAATCCGGATGAAGTACTTCCTTGATAAAGCCAGAGGCTAAGAGCCTGGCCACTTCCTCCCATATGGCTTTCCTTCTATCGCCGGCATTCCGCCGGAGCGGCTGCTTCACTGGCTTAGCATCGGGTCTCACGTGCAATGCGTGCTCAGCCAGCTCCCTCGGCACACCTTGCAGGTCCAAAGTAGACCATGCAAAGATATCCCGATTCTCACGGAGGAAGCTGATGAGCTCGCTTTCCTATTTGGGATCCAAACTTGCCCCAACCAGGGCATGGCGCTCCGGGAAAGCCTCATCCAGAGGCACCTTTTTGACTTCCTTACTCACTTGAAAAGAAACGCTGCCACCGGGATTTGTCATGCCCGGCATAGATTTGCCGGCCACGACCGTCTCAGCAATCTCCACTGCTCGCTTGAGCCTCTTCCTCTCCTCTGCAATGATCAGAGTCTCGGCCAGATTGGATCCGGCGGTGGCACATGCCATCGAACGCTTGTAATCACCAATGATGGTGATCACTCCTTTGGGTCCCGGCATCTTCATCTTCAGATACGCCACATGCGTAGAGGCCATGAATTTTGCCAGTGCCGGTCTACCCAGCAAAGCATGGTAGGGGCTCTCCAGATCAACCACCTCGAACATGAGGTTTTCCACCCTGCAGTTATCCCGGCTGCCAAACATCACATCCATCCGGATCTTGCCCATCGGCGCACACGAAAGTCCCGGCACTATGCCGTGGAACGTGGTCTTGCTTGGTTCCAGCATATTTTCCTTGACTCCCAGCTTCTCCATCGTATCCCGATACATGATGTTGATGCTGCTTCCATTATCAATGAGGACCTTGCTGAATCTTACGTTATTAGCCGGCCCGACGAATGTCGGATCCATCACCAGAGCATATCCGCCGGGATTTGGCATGATCCGGGGATGATCTGCCCTGTCCCAACCAACAGCCTGGTCAGACCAGTACATCAGCTTTGGCACAGCCGACATAACGGCATTCACCTCCAGACACCGCCGGTACAAGCTCTGCTTGTCTGTTCTCTCGGTCTCAAAGACCATATAGCTCTGATCATACTCCTTGTACTCATTCCGGCCCGCTCCTGGGCCTCCGGCGTTATATTCCGGATTATAGCTCTGGTCAACTTGATTTACGCCGGCATTTCCGGCGTTGCTCTGATTCCCGGGATTAACCGGCCTAGGTGGGACTGCAATCGTATTGGCACCTGTCAACGGCGATGGAGCTGCCGGGACAGAGGGTCTAGCCGGTCCCCAGGGACCTGCACGACCTGCTAATATGTCGTCCAGCCACGAACAGTTCCTTGTCAAATGGTTTGCCGGCTTTCCCGGCTGGAATGTGTGGAACACACAAGGCTTGTCCATGGCAAGACCCACAGTATACTTCGGCCACTGCTTCTTCTGGCCGGCGGCTCCGCCAGCATTCTTGTTGGTCCAGACATTCTTCTTCTGGAACGGCTGTGCTTGCTGCTGCGGCTGCTGCTGAGGCTGCTGATAGCCCTCATATCTCGGACGCTGGCTACTGCCGGCGCCCCCTTGCTCTTCCTCCACAGCTGCAACTTGTGCTTCCCCATACCGGTGATCCGGCCTTTCCTCTCTTCTCTTGTTCCGGTTATCAGTGCGATAATATTGCCCTGATCTCCCGGCATTGCTGGTGTTCCCCTGGGTTTGCCCCTGTCCTTGTGAATCGAGACTGGGCTGCATGGGATCTCCCAGAGCATAACTATCAGCGATCTTGATTGTTTCGGCCAGCGTGGCCGGCATTTGCCTCTGAAGCTTTTGCCACAGCATGGTGCCATGCCGGCACCCATGAGCGAACCACATGATGGCCTGCTGCTCATTGATTCCTTCGCAGGAATTGCGCAACGTGCACCACCTGGTCAGATAGTCACGGTCAGTCTCATTCACTCCTTGCCGGCAGTTAGCCAGCTGCTGCGGACGGTTGGGCCTCTTGTATGTACTGGTAAAGTTCGACACGAACTGCTCTTCGAAATCAATCCAGCCGTTGATACTCCCGGCCGGCAAATTATTCAGCCATATCCTGGCTGGACCTTCCAACATCTGCGGCACATATCGTACCGCCCATCTGAGGTTTCCTCCGGCGATGTTCACCGCTGTGGAGTAATCCTCCAACCAATCTTCCGGCTTCGTACTGCCATTATATGTCCTCGCGCCACGCGCGAGCTGGAAGAAGTAAGGCACCGGCTCCCCCATAATCCGGGGTCCGAAACACATAGGGCCCGGAGCTCCTTGTCTCTCCACCAACTCTGATTGGTGGATCTTGTCCAGCTTGAAACGTGCATCATTGGCTTCCAAGGACCGAGGTCCAAGCCGGGATGCTATTGGGCCTGCGATCATCTGCTGCTGCTGCTCCGGCTGATGCTGCTCACTATGCCGGCCTTGCTGGTGCTGCTGCTGATATCCCGCCCTGGCAAGGGCGGAATTGCCGTCATCCTCTCGATGTCCCGGATGGCCTGCACCCTGCTGCTGCGCTGCACCTCCGGCGCCCTGTTGCTGACGCCGGGCTGCACTGTTACTCCGGCCACCACCGGCCGCGCCTGCTTCATGCCCGGCCGGCACACTCTGGCCGGGCTTCTTGCTGCCGACATACTTGTCAGCTTGGCCGACATTCTTCTGCACCATCGCCTGCTTTCCGGCGGCAGCCGGATCGTACACCTGGATCTGCTTGTCCTGGCGGCCAGAGGTCACACTTCCGGCACGCCGGGCGCTAGGATGCGGGGATGAGGCTTGGCCCCTCGACCTCGCGCCGGCACCTCCCGCCGACACAATGTACTGAGACGCCCCGGCACCCGGGTTTGCCTTCTTAAAGGCCTCCTGCTGCTTTGTAGCTTCAGACAAAAGTTGGTTAAGCCGGGCTTGCTGCTCACGCAGTGCTTCGCCGGATAAACAAGATAAATCCTTAGCTACCTCGGCCGCCGCTCTAAGGTTCTTTACTGGCGAACTATACACTACCTTAGGCACAGTACTAGTTGCGGTATGACTCTTATCTCTAGCATCTTTTCCTATCTCAGCATTAAGATTTCTGCCTCTAGTTCTAACCTCTTCTATCCGGCTAGGCCGGATTACTACAGGAGTAAAACCATGGGCTGCCTCATACTCACGGAGTTGCCGGTTAAACCGTTCGCGCTCCTGGTTCATGGCCAGGGCCTCGTCGACGAGGGCCTGACGAGATCCCTCCAGGACCTCCCTTGTCTGCTCCGGATCAACGCCGGATCGCACCGGCTCGAGAAGCCGGTCGATGATGGGAAGAAGAACCTCGCCCCTAGCCGGCACACCGGAAGTGCCGGCCAGGTTCTCCGCATGCTCCAACGGAGGACGCGCCGACCTTTTGACCTTCGGCGGCTCCGGAGGAGAAGCTCCGGCCGCTGCTGCTTTGCCGGCATCTTCCGCCGGCGGCACGGATGTGCCGGCCATCATCACCTCAGCCGGCTCTACTGAGCGAGCGCTACGCCCAGCGTGAGCCAGCCGATGTGACGGAGGATCCGACGCCACCAGCACCTCCTTCCTGCAAATTCTCTCAGTCCCCACGTACACCTCGTGGGAACCGAAAGACATAATCCGGCCATCCCTGGGGAACGGCCGGCCACCGAGACAACCGGCGTTGTCACTGACGAAACTGAGCGAGCCTAGCCTCTGGACGAGGCCAGAGACCACGCGCACTCCCGAAGCTGCTATCACAGACCCCGTCCGAATGAACACTCCGCCCAGCATATCGATCTGCCCCACGGTGGGCGCCAAATGTCGTCGTGGTGAAACAACATATGCCACAGGATGGCTTAAATGGGGGCCGAACTAGATGCTGGAGGATTCGGGAGAGGGGAACGAGCTAAAAAGCACGACAGAAAGAGGAACTGATCTACCCAGGTTCGGGGCTCTCGTAAGGAGATAACACCCCTACTCCTGCTCTACTGGTTGTATATTTGGATCGATGTAGTACACAACAATGGTGCTTCCAAGCTCTTTGCTAGAGAAGGAAGATGAACTGCTAAGACAGAGTGACCAACAAACCTCCAACCTTCAACCCTTTGCTAGAACTCCCTGTGCCACCTTATATAGTGGTGGCCAGGGTTACAACGGTCATAGAAGACCAGGAGACACCAACTACACTCCAAACAGGACTTGCTGTCGAGGGTAGACGCCCACGACTTTCTCCCTGATTGCTCTCGATGGGACTCCCCTTGCTGTACCTTGTACTTCTAGGACTGTGGCCTTACCTCTGTGCGGTAAGCTCGTACTTGTGCACAGTGAGGGTAGGTAACCTCCACTGTGCACCCTGCCATCTTACTCTGCTACCATGCTTGGATGTTTTCTTCCTTGATTGTAGGGATGTGACACCTTGGTTGACTTAAGTATCCCGGATATGACCGTTGGCCATACCCAGGACTTATATGCCGGACCAACGACCTACGAGGGTCGGGTAATCCGGCCTCCCCTGCTCCTGCACAACACACCAAATAGTTAGGCCGGCATATCTAAGTATATGCCGGCACACATATACCAGTATTCCGGCTATACCGGCATATCCAGACACCAGCCGGGATATACCTATATGCCGGCCTGGCCGACGCTCCTATATTCCGGCCAGGCCTTTTCTTGGTCAACTGGCATAAAAGTCAACCATAGACCTTGTGTCTTTCTAGTCTCTTGACCCTACCGGGGGTCATCCCCCCGACAAAAGATAGAGAGGAAATGAATAAGATTCCCTATGCCTCTGCCATAGGCTCTATCATGTATGCCATGTTATGTACAAGACCAGATGTGGCACATGCTATTAGTTTGACTAGTAGGTACCAATCTGATCCAGGTTTGGAACACTGGACGGCGGTCAAGAATATCTTTAAGCACTTACGAAGGACTAAGGATATGTTTCTCGTATATGGCGGTGAAGAAGAGCTCGTCGCAAGTTGTTACGTCGATGCTAGCTTCGACACTGATCCGGATGACTCTAAGTCTCAATCCGGGTACATATTTGTTATGAATGGAGGAGCGGTAAGCTGGAGGAGTTCCAAGCAAAGCGTGGTGGCGAGATCGACTACAGAGGCGGAATACATTGCTGCTTCAGAAGCGGCAGAAGAAGCAGTTTGGATGAAGGAGTTCATATCCGAACTGGGTGTGGTTCCGAGTGCATTGGATCCAATGGTTATCTATTGTGACAACAATGGTGCCATAGCCAATACTCAGGAACCAAGGTCTCACAAGAAATTCAAGCATGTAAAGCGCCGATTTCACTCCATCCGTGAACATGTCGCGGATGGTGATGTAAAGATTTGCAAAGTGCACACGGATCTGAATGTGGCAGACCCGTTGACTAAAGCTCTCCCCAAGGCAAAACATGATCAGCACCAGAACTCAATGGGTGTTAGATTCATCACTATGTAATCTAGATTATTGACTCTAGTGCAAGTGGGAGACTGAAAGGAATATGCCCGAGAGGCAATAATAAAGTTGTTATTATATTATTCCGTGTTCATAATAGATGTTTATTTCTCATGCTAGAATTGTATTAATCGGGAACATTAATACTTGTGTGATTAATAAACTAAAAGGGTTCCTAGTAAAGCCTCTCTTTTATACTAGCTCGTTGATTAACTGATGATCAAGGTTTCCTGATCATGAACATTGGATGTTGTTAATAACGGGGTCATATCATTAGAAGAATGATGTGATGAACACTCACACCCATAGTACGAATAGCAATACGATCAAGTCATCAAGTTCATTGCTATATCAAACTCATGCGAAGTAGTTCTAATCCTTAGACCATGAGATCATGTTAATCACTGATACCGGAAGGGTACTTTGATGAGATCAAACGTCACACCGTAATAGGGTGATTATAAAGGTTGATTTGGGTACTCTGAAAGTATTAGTTGAGGCTCATGGATCAAGAGTGGGATTTGTCCATCCGGATGACAGAAAGATATTCTCTGGGCCCTTCTCGGTGATATTGCATTGGAATAGCTTGCAAGCATGTGACTAGGTCACGGGAATGCATTATCACGGAACGAGTAAAGAGACTTGTCGGGAACGAGATCGAACTAGGTATGGTTGATACCAAATGATCGGATCTCGGACAAGTAATAATATCGTGAGACAAAAGGAATTAACTATGTTCGTTACCGATTCACACGATCACTAGTTCATCGTTGAGTAAGTGGGAGTCATCATGGATTTCCAGATCCCGCTGTTGATTATTGATCGGAGAGGAGTCTCGATCATGTCCACGTTATTCACGAACCGTAGGGTGACACACTTAAGGCTCGTCGTCGTTTTTGAGTGGATACGATACTCCGATCGAATTACAGGACAGCATAAGGGTTGTTTCAGAAAAGCACCAAAACTGTTTCGGGATATCGAAATAACTCAAGGGTGTATTTGTTAATGTTTGTTAATTGAATGAATTAACAAATATTAAAGAAATAAAAATGTTTTATTAAATCAATAAGTGTGAATTTTAATTGGCATGAATGTCATGCATTAAAATGGGGGTTACCTCATGTTGATGAGGGAGTAATCACCATAAAAGGGAATGAAGAAGGGGGCAATGAAGAGAGGGGGACACCCTTGGCCGGCCACCCCTTGGCTGCCCTCCTCCTCTATAGAACCCCCCCTTCTCTCCCTTGTGACACACTTCTTGACTCTCCCTCCCTTGCATAGTTGCTGCCCACTTTCCGTCTTGGCTTAGCGAAGCTCTGCCGGAATTGTAGTTCATAGTTCACACACTTAGAGAAGTGTGTGGAGGAGTGTCCGGCGGATCCCTTCTTCCGCTGCCCCGCTAGACCGAGGGCGTGGTGGAGTCGACGTCGAGCTGCACGTGTGTGCGAGTACGGGGGCGCTGCCACTTGTGGCGCCGGGTACACGATCTTGTGATCGTCAAGTGAACCACGACGTCGACTACGTCAAGTGAACAACTACGTCGACTACGTGCGTCTTCACCAACTCTCCATCGTCAACGTTTGTGCGGGAACGTAATCCCCGCTTACGGTCGTCGAGGGTTAGTATCCGTTGCTACCATCTCGTAGAGTATCTTGGCCAGTTTATGCGTTCTTGCGTAGGAAATTTTTTGTTTTCTATGCTACGAACCCATCAAACCGATGTGGAAACCATAGTTTACTGTTGTGCCCATAGGTCTCACATGCCAAGGTTGAGAGTGAGACAAGAAAGGCTAGAAAAGGAGTGAACAAAACAACGGCCAACTCAAGTAAATAAGAACTATATAGTATTCGCTTATTATATGGATGCAAGAGTCTATTGCGAATTACAAGTGCTTCTTTGCTCATTTCAAGCCACAGGGAGCCTAATTTTATTGTTAGGGAAACTCTTCATACCTATAAACTTCAGACTAGAATCAAATGAGGCGCCTAGTTTTATTGTTAGCAAACTTAATTATAAATGATGTAATTTTTGTTTTGGAAATTAATAAAGCCCACAACAGAGTCATGATGTTTCCCTCTACAACAAAAAAAACTTCCTATATCCAAGGGTAGTTGGGCCAAAACAAAACCAAATTATCAACTAGAATCGGTGCCTTTGGTAGAATCGACTTCAACAATTCTTTCTTAACATCGTTCCACTGCAATTCTTAGGGTTGCGGCTAAGAGTATTTAACACCAATTTTTGACCACCATTATTCATGCTTCTGTTATCTTTGGTTGAGGGTTATTAATGCAAAACTGCAAATCTTGGATGTAATTTCTTTTTCTTCTTGGACCTCATTGTATAATGTAATCCCGCTGCCTGAATATAACACAACTTATGGGTCCTTCGAGACCCATCCTTGTTTAGAAAAATGAACTCACGTGCTGTTACGATTGAGGTGCATTGGCAGCTTGTGCTGTGTTTTAAAACCGACCAAATAAGTAACTTGTGGAATAGCACCTGAATCTGCAAAGTTGATTCTGAAACTCTCATGCATGCACTCATTGAGGGTGTGTTTGGTAGCCTAGGTGAACTCAGATATTCCCACCTCATCCTGGCTCAACTGACTATTTGTTGTTTGGTAGGTTGCATCGGGCTATCTCAGCAGTGCCCACCTCATGCAAAAAAGGCCTCTCAGCCTGGTTGGGTCAGGAAGCTCAAATCGAGCTTCACAAGTGAGCTTGGTTGAGTACATCCCGCAAAACACTGTAGCGGCAACCCGCGCGGCCCCCTAGACCCCCTCCCGCACTTCTCTCTCTTCTCATTTCCCCCCTCATGCGCCCCAGACCCGAGGACAAGAAGCACATCATCCATCGCCCCTCCGGTCCGCATAGCTTCATGTGCGACCTCCGGCCAGCCATCGCCGGCGAGAAGCACCGCCGCCGGTGCACAGGACGGTCCTCCTCCCGGTGCCCAATCTGGTCCATCTCCTGGCGCCCAGTCTGGTCCATCTCCCGGCGCCCAGTCCGATTCTCCTCCCAGGCGGCCAGGCTGATGAGAGCAACCCCACCCAGCCTTCTGCGCACCTCCGACCCGCCACCGCTGATGAGCCGGCGCACAGACCGGTCCTCCTCTCGGCGCCACGGCTGGTCATCCCGAGCAGAACCGTCGCCGGTGCCCCATGGCTGGTCATCCCGAGCAGAACCGTCCCCAGCTTGTTTCCTATTTCGCCCGAGCAGAACCATCGCCGGCGCCCCATGGCCCGCCACCGCCGCTGGCGCCCAGGCCTGCCACCGTCGATGAGCCACCACCGGCGACCTACGGCCCGCCACCGCCGGCGACCTACGGCCCAGCACCGGCGGCGAGCGCAAGAAACACGGCGTGGTTGACACACAAGGACCCCGATTGCTTTTCATTATATTGTTTAGGGGCTTTTGTGCAAAAGTTTGGGTCTCTCTGCTATTTTTTTTGTTTTTGGGCCAATCTCACTTCATACAGCCCCGTTCAATGGTGAATTGTATGAAATAGATGTGAACAATTTTAAGGTTGGAACATTAGTGTGCACCAACAATGTCCAGTTGGAGCAGCGCGCGAGCACTGTCAATATGGAGACACTATTTTTATTTCCAGAACTTGGAAATGATTCCAAGTTCTACCCTGTGAAGTCGGATGGTGATCTGCTGCTTGTGTTGTTGGGCGACAGTATTGGCAATAGGCATTTGGAGGAAGGTCAACCATTGGTGTACCGTGTGGACACTGAGAGCCGCTCTCTCCATGCCATCAGTAACATTGATAGTCGTGCCTTCTTTGTCAATTATATCCGGTGTATCTCCGTTGACACCAGAGTGCACCCGACAGTTCGACCAGGCTGCATCTACTACGTGGATTTGGGTTATATCAGAGAGTACTTTGATGATAGAAAGGCCTGGGATGAGTGACTACGACGTGTGGATAGATTAGGATACTACGGTCTAAAAAATAAACAAATGCCATACCGTTTGGAGGATATATTGGCTGCACACTGCAGACGGAAGGAGTTCAGTGAATATTTCCTTCATCTCATGGAATGTAGCGACGACAAAATATATGAAGAATGAAGAACAGATTCATTCATCCTGGGGTATCCTAATCTTCATGTTGGCCATACATTGCATCTTGTATTTTTTTAGCTTAGTTTGTCATGAACATTAACATCGTTATTGGCTGCTTTTGGCTGCTGTATGCAGTTTATGTATTATACTTATTTTTCTTGATTTATTATGCTGCTGTGAATTTATCCTATACTAGCTTCTAGATTTGCTACTAGATTTGTTACCATATTGGGCAAAAAATGAGGGCCAAAAGGCAACAATCATTGAAGAAAGACAGAAATAGAAGCTTCTCTAGATTTGATACTAATTTGGTGAAAAGAGAGAGAACTGTTACAGAGAGAGAGAGGGGAAAAAGGCGCTCTGAAAAATGCCAATTTGGGCCGAGAGAGACAGAACCGAGCTCTCACGTACAACCAAACGCGATCTCGTCCTGTCCCACGCGGTTCCTTTCTACCAGCCCCACGCGACGCGGTCTCGTCCTGTCCCACGCGGTCCCTTTCTACAAGCCCCACGCGACGCGGCTCCACATGATGTGGCCCCACATGTCAGCACGGAATGGTCAACTAAACGTAAATCCTCCCGTCCGAGCTCCTTTTGAGGGTTTCAGACAAGGGCTTGGGGAAAACTGAGGAAAAACTAAGGAGCTGGGGAAAACTGAGTACAACTAAGGACCCGAGGGCATGAAAATAGAAATCCCAAACTTAAAACAAAGTAAAGGATGTGCGTGCGAAACTCCCCTTGCAGAAGTCTTCTTTCTCCCCGGCAACGGCGCCATAAAAATGTCTTGATGCGGCGCGGTGTTGATGGTTTTTCACCGTCCAGTTGGGAACCCCAAGAGGAAGGTATGATGAGCACAACAACAAGTTTTTCCCTCAGAAAGAAACCAAGGTTTATCGAATCTAGGAAAAAGTCAATACTCCAGAAGGTGATGCTGACTAGCCTAGTAACACTCCAACAAGGGCGCCGTTTACGACACTTGTTGTCTCATCTTCAACTAGTAGCAATGCAGAACCTGCACACAACACAACCAAATACTTTGCTCCCAACTTACGATGAGGTTGTCAATCTCACCGGTTTGCTTGAAACAAAGGAATGAGCATATCGAGTGGAAAGCAATAGTAATATGCAAGTAAAGTAAACAGTGCGAGTAAAGTAAAGAGGTGATAGCAATATAATGGAAATAGGACCGGGGTCCACAGTTCACTAGTGGTGTCTCTCCATAAGATAAAATAACACATGCTGGGTAAACAAATTACAGTTGGGCAATTGATAGAACAAAGACAACGTGATATGTCAAGAGGATCACTATGAGATTTACTCTGAGCATTACAACAAGATACATAGACCGCCATCCAACTGCATCTATGACTAATAATCCACTTGTGGTGAATCAATCCGAGAACTCCACAAGTATTAAGTTGCGAACAATAGATAACTGCATTAAGCAAAGTGTGTAATGTAAACAAAGCATATGCCCTCGAGCATATGAATGTTGTTTTCCCCCTAGTAGCAACAACACATCTACAACCTTAGAGGTTTCTGTCACTCCTCCAGATTAAATAGAGGCATGAACCCACTATCGAGCATAAATACCCCCTCTTGGAGTCACTAGCAACTACTCGGCCAAGATAGCTACTAACAACGGAGAGCATGCAAGATCATAAACAACATAGAGATAACATAAGATAAAATTCAGTACATCAACTCAATCATAACACCAATATTAATCGGATCCCAACAAACACAACATGTAGAATTACATAACGGTGATCTCGATCATGTAAGGCAGCTCACGAGATCTAAACATGAAGCGCATGGTGGAGAAGACAACCATCTAGCTACTGCTATGGACCCATAGTCCAAGGTAGACTACTCACTCATCACGCCGGAGGCAAGCATGGTGATGAAGAAGACCTCCGGTGGTGATTCCCCTCTCCGGCAGGGTGCCAGGAAGAGCTTCTGGACCCTCCCGATCTCGGGTCGACGACGGCGGCGGATCGCGATATGTTTCTGGAAAAGTGATGGGGTGTTTAGATTTTTCCCATCGGGGGGTCTTTATAGGCGAAGGGGCAGCGTCAGAAGTGGACCAGGGGGACCACACCATAGGCCGGCGTGGGCCAGGGGCAGGCTGCGCCCCCTGGTGGTGTGGCCGCCCTGTGGCTCCTTTCTGTCTCCTCTTCGGTTCTCTGGAAGCTTTGGTAAATATCTGGATGTCTGGCTTTTATTTCATCCAATTCCGAAAATATTTCCTGTGTAACTTTTCTGAAACACAAAAACAGCAGAAAATAGGGAACTGGCACTGTGGCATCTCGTTAATAGGTTAGTTCCGGAAAATGCATAAAAATGCCACGAAGTGTAATGAAACACTAAGCAAATGGTGTAAAAACAAGCATGGAGCATCAAAAATTATAGATACGTTTGAGACGTATCAGTGATAAGATTAGCTAGTGATAAGATTGAATGAGGTATTTGGAATACCGATGATCAGGTCTTAAGCTATGCTAGTATCGGCGAAGCAAAGGGAAAGGCTCATCGACTCTTACGGTTCAACGACTAAAAGAACTTTGTAGAATGCACATGGGTCATCACGGATTTCCAGATCCTATTGAAGGTCATTTACCAGAGAGAGTTCTCGGTCATATCTGTCGCATTCTCGAACCGTCGGGTAACACACTTAAGGATCACGATGCTAGAGATGTTTTGGTATTATCTGGAAACACCGTGTGATATTATATGAGAGGGAAAAAGTTCCAACTAAGTCCAAACTAGTTTCGGCAGAGTCCAAAATAGTTTTGGTGAAATCTAGAATAGTTTTGGTGGAGTCTGAAATGGTTCCGACGGAGTCCAAAAGAGTTTCGGAGTAGCGGGGAATCGATTATGAGTGAATTAATATTAGTTATATGAATTAATATTGATTATATAATTAGTAAATCATTAATTCATCTAATGGGCCAATTTATTGAAAGAAGCCCATTAGGGAAAATAAAAAAGGGGCTCCTAAGCACTGGCAGGCCGACGAGGATTTGGGTTTCTAGGGGGGCAGCCTGGACCTACCCTAGCCGCCGCCGCCCTTGCTCCTCCCCTTGGCCGCCGCCTCCTGGCTGGCTTGGTGGAGGGGTAAGGTGCACCCCTCCCCACTATATAAAGGGGGGCCCTTGGATGAGGAGATACACACCACATCCACGAGCCCTCCTCCACAGCCGCCTCCTACCACCTCCCTGGTGCACTGGCCACACCCCTGGCCACCGCCCTCTCCCTCTCTCACTCTGGCGTGGCCTCCCAAAGGGCTGCCTAGGAGAAGGGAATCACCACCGATGCACGCCATCGTGTTGTGGTGTTTCCGGATCCCTGTCCAAAGCCGTCTACTTGCTGGAAACAGGGTTCCGGGAGTTATCATGGTCGATGTACGTGTGCGAGTACGCGGAGGTGCCGCTCGTACGGTGCCGGAGTCGTTGTTCCAAGATCTTCACAACCTTGAGGTCAGCTACGTCGTCTTCATCGTCAACGCTTGTGCGGGAGCATAATCCCCACGTTTCAGTCTACGAGGGTACGTGTCCGGACTCCTACCGTTACAAGATTACTAATAGATAGGTCCTTGGGCATATTCGGGGTTGTGTAGCACATAATTTTTTTGTTATTTGCACCGAACCCCGACACCTCTTGCAACGAGCGCGAGGGCAAGTTGGACGAACGGTGGCCTTTGAACCACGTGCTAACTCCTTCACTAAAAAAATGGTCTTCCATACCCACTCATCTGTCATTTGAGTCCCACTAAAATGGCCACTATACATCCACCCATTATTAGCCATCCTTTGCTTTATTCAGAGACAAACAACAAATAATAGCATGAAATTAAATGCATCATATTTTTATTTTTCTACCAGGCAAAACGCATGCATCAACCTACATCTCTACTAGGTGGGATCCTAGCCACCGGATCCATAGTTGAGTATGTTCTCCATGTTCTACCCCGGTCCTAGGCAGAATTTTGGCAGCACCTCCCCAATCCTCTCCTGATACACGTCTCGGCAAAAATCCGAGAGGATGTGCATCCGGAGAACAACGGGAAGGCACTGCCGAAATCGTGACTCAGACTGGGGTAGAACACGGAGAACATACCCAACTGCGCATTCGCGGGCTGTCCCGTAAATGCCGCAAGCATTACAGTTTAAAATATGCTGACCACTAATGCATATTTATCCACGTAACGCTTGCGGACGGGAAGTGACACATACGTTTCGCGACTTGACATGGAAATGAAAAAATGTGGATATGGAGTTCAAAATTTAGCTCACCCTCGGCTGTCGAGGAAGTAGTCAAACAA
Organism: Dactylis glomerata; assembly: GCA_007115705.1. NCBI lineage: Eukaryota > Viridiplantae > Streptophyta > Magnoliopsida > Poales > Poaceae > Dactylis > Dactylis glomerata. Next base: position 98,441 of record QXEO01001381.1, on the reverse strand, counting down.
CCAAGTAGTCACAACAAGGCGGTCACGACGGGGCCTAGATCCGGGGTCGTCACGACGGGGTGCACATATTCATATACCATTCCTATTTTCATTTCTATTCTATTCTTTTTATATAATAAATAACAACAAATAAAAAACAGGGAGATAGAGGTGCATACCTCTGCTGCCATGGAGGTGGCTTGGGGAAGGAGAGCGACAGGGAGGACAACTCGAGGAGAAGGGCGGTCGGGGAGGAGGGCAGCCCGGGAAGGAGGGATGCTCGGAAAGGAGGAGGAGGCGGCCGGGGAGGAGGGCTGCTCGGGAAGGAGGAGGAGGCGGCTGGGGAAGAGGGCTGCTTGGGAAGGAGGAGGTGGCTGGGAAGGAGGGCTACTCGGGGAGGAGGGCTTCTCGAGAAGGAGGAGGGCAACTCGGGAAGGAGGAGGGCAGCTCAGGGAAGGAGGAGGGTTGCTTGGGGAAGGAGGAGGGTTGCTTGGGGAAGGAGGAGGGCTGCTCAGGAAGGAGGAGGGCTGCTCGGGGAGGAGAAGGAGGCAGCTGGGGAGGAGGGGGTCGGGGCAGAGGCAGTCGGGAGGAGGGGGTTGGGCGACAAGATCACCGGAGGGCGACTAGAGGCGAGACAGGAGGGCGGCAGGTGGTGGAAAGGCAGCGGCAGGAGGAGGAGGACAGGGTCGGGGTGGATAGGTTGGCCTAGACGGGCCAGTAGATCTGACCGAGGTGGCCCAAATCCTAGCTGGGCCGACGACCTCTGCTGGGCCGACGGCCTTACCCAGGCTGTCCCGACGGCCAGGCCGTCGGCCTAGCCTATTTTTTCCTTGTATACTACTTATTGTCTTATTATTAGCCTATATATTAATATAGGTACACACATAAGTCTTATTTTTTAATCTTCTACATTTCTCCCAAGACTCAACAATCCTAAATCGGGGTCCACACATCTACGCCTTTCGCAGGCCATGTGCCGTCAGCGCGTGTGCATGCATGTTACCAGACACACCCGAGGCTTCAACATTGTCTCCAACAACACACCTCACCACAATTGTGTACACAATATGTGGACACACACAAGTTTTGGGGGGCATTCCCACCCACCGGAGCTCAATTTCGATAGAAACCCTAATTCGGGATCTACCCCTTTGACCGGCCATGCACATATCTAGTGGGAATCTTGGCCGATATTGGTCTCCAATGTGGATTTCCATGTTCGTATATCCTAACCAAATATAATTAAGTAAAAAAGTTTACCGGTCAACCATCATTCCGAGGAAAGTCAAAGGGGTAGACCGCGTGGGCCCACTTGGCTAGACTTTCTATGTACAACGAGCTCAGATGGTAGCAATATCCCTGCAAAGCTATCATGTGGCCATAACATATGTAGATAGGCGTGGTAGAGTTATCTTAAAGGTGTGATCACCCTATTCACACACATGCGATAACACTTTGAAAGTTTCATATATATGCTCATGCGTTGTCATTTCATGCGGTCCCGAATCGGGCGTAACTAATTCAAAAAAATTAAAAAAACCCAAGACCTTCATGTGGCCTCATTTTATGTGTCCTAGATACGGGAAAAAAATTCAAATCTAGAGTATGGCAGTTTTTCAGAAATCCCCTTCACAGAAATAACCTACCACGTTCGAGGTTGCATGGCTTTTAGGTCAAATGGGCTAGGTTTTGGCTATGATCATGGCGTAGTTTGTCAGAATGAGGTCATATCGGACACGCGGGTGTCCCTTGGGATGGAGAGGAATGCCACGAAGGCTGATTTTCGTTTCGTCCCACGAAAAGTGCCATTTCCATTTTCGTAATACCGAAATCAGGTTTTTTGTGAGGCAACTACCGAAAAGCAAAATCAAAAGGTGGGAACAACACCTCACATAAATAGTAGCCCACCTGGGAACACATATCAGCTCTCGTTTCATCGCGCAAAGCTTCAGAGGTATATTTTGGATTTTGCGCAAGCTCCTGCCGATTCTGTTGGAACCGGGGTGGATTTGCACTGTAGCAGTACAAAGGCAAGCTCCTGATTTTTGGATCCGCAACGCGTCATTTTTTCACGGAACTTTGACTGTTAAGGCGGGACTCTGCACCGCCTGGCCGCGAGCGGGAGTTTTCGGGCGCCGTCATTTCATGCAGGTCCCAAATTGGGCGTAATTAATTTAAAAAATCGAAAAAAATGCAAGACCTTCTTGTGGCGTCATTTTATGTGACCTAGATGCGGGAAAAATTCAAACCTAGGGTACGGTAGTTTTCTAAAAATCCCTTTCACATAAATGACCTACCACATTCGAGGTTGCATGGCTTTTAGGTTTAAATGAGCTAGGTTTTGGCTATGATCATGGCATAGTTTGTCGGTATGAGGCCATATCGAACACACGTGTGTCCCTTGGGATGAAGAGTAATTCCACGGAGGCCGATTTTTGTTTATTCCCACGAAAAGTGCCTTTTCCATTTTTAGAATACCGAAATCGAGGTTTTTATGAGGCAGCTACCAAAAAGCAAAATCGAAAGGTGAGAACAACACCCCACATAAATAGTAGACCAGCTGGGTTACGCATATCAGCTCTCGTTTTGTCACGCAAAGCTTCGAGATTATATTTTGGATTTTGCACAAGCTGCTACCTATTTCGCTGGAACCGGGCTGGGTTTGCACTGTAGCGGTACAAAGGCAAGCTCTTGACTTTTGGAAAAAAATATTTCTAGATCCGCAACGCATCATTTTTTCACGAAACTTTGACCGTTAAGGCGGGACTCCGCACCGCCTGGCCGCGAGTGGGAGTTTTCGGGCGCCATCATTTTATGCGGGTCCCGAATTGGGCATAACTAATTCAAAAAATCAAAAAAAATGCAAGACCTACATGTGACGTTATTTTATGTGACCTAGATGCGGGAAAAAATTTCAAACCTAGGGTACGACAGATTTCCAGAAACCCCCTTCACAGAAATGACCTACCACGTTCGAGGTTGCATGGCTTTTAGGTCAAATGAGCTAGCTTTTGGCTATGATCATGGCATAGTTTGTCGGAATGAGGCCATATATTGGACATACGCGTGTCCCTTGGGATGGAGAGGAATGCCACGGAGGCCGACATGCAATAACGCTTTCGAAAGTTCTAGAGTTTTGGGGGAAAACTCGCACGACGGGTGTATGGGGAATCTTAGTAGATATTGGTCTCCAATGTGGTTTTCCATGGTCCTATATCTTAACCAAAAAAAAATGAAGTTAAAAGTTCACTGGTCAACACTATTCCGAGGAAAGTCAAAGGGGTAGTCACGCGGGCCCACCTGGCTAGACTTTCGACGTGCAGCAAGCTCGGAGGTTAGCTATCCCCCAAAGCTATTGTGTGACCCATAATATATGTAGATATGTGTTGTGTAGATCTATCTCACATGTGTAATCACCCTATTCACGTACACACATGCGATAACACTTTGGAAAGTTCTGTACTCTTAGGGGTGAACTTGCACGACGTGTCTAAGGGGGGAATCTTGGTCTCCAATGTGTTTTTCCATATCCTAACAAAATAAATCTTCGAGATGTGATCATCCTATTCATACATATGCGATAATATGCACACGTATACGATAACACTTATGCGCGCAATTTCTCAGAGGGGTACTGTCCCTACAATTGGTATATATATACTTGAGAGTAATCAATAAATAAACATATTAAAATAATTAAGACTAATACATAAATGAGTACAAGTACGAAAAAATAGTTGTACTGATGGCCATAGGGGTGAATACATAATGAGTACGAAAAAAAGTTGTGCCGACGCCCCGTCGTTCCTGCGCAAATTTCAAGGCCCACACGGCAGTACAGAGACCAACAGTGGCGCATGTGCCACGGTGGCCGTCGGCACAGATCTACCTATGCCGACGGTCACCTTGCTGGCCGGCCTCACCCTCGTGCTGTACCGACGACCCCAACAAATTATCGTTGGCACGGTTTCTGGCCGTCGGCGCCTTGTTTCTTTCCCGTAGTGAGGGAGAAAGGCGGTGGTGGCTAGGGTTCGCCACTTCGCCTTTGCCCCTCGCGGAGCGGGACAGGGCGAAGCTGTAGATGAACAAGTCCTTGTGCAATGGCTGGTTGTGCTCAAGGTATTTGAATATGAGTAGGCGACTCCATGACGGCGACGCCTGTGGCGCGCGTAATCACCTTCAGTGGAGGGCTTCCCGTGTCTCTCCAGCCGCCGTCGATGTTGCTGTAGGCATAGTTTTGGTACAATCCACCTACGTGACCGCGCAAACTGAAGGATGGAGCGTTGGAAATAGTGCATGACTCGTGATCTATCTGGAGTCCTGGACTTGATCCTGAACCATGAAAAGGAACAAGGAAAAATGGTGCAGTCAGCACACGAAACACACAGCAGCTAGCCACCGGCGAATACGTATGACTCGCTCAAAAAAGGCAAAGACATAATACGAAAAAATGAACATCGTCTTTTTTTTTTTGCTACTAAAATTCGGACATTACCTAATTCGGACGCGGACGTCGCTGTCTTCACTGGAAGGTGGTTTCTGTTTCCGGTATATAAAGTGGTGCAATCGTACTGGCTAAGCAGTACGGGACACAAGAATGGAACGGTTCCATGACAATTTTTTGTCCAAACCGAACACAAGAATGGAACGGTTCCATGACAATTTTTTGTCCAAACCGAACACAAGAATGGAACGGTTCAATTCTGGTGGAATAGAATGGTTCCATTCCATTCTACCCCATTCCAAAACCGAACACACCCTAAAAGTCTAGCTCGCAACACGCATCAATCCCGTGTACTGACGCACCAAAGCACGTGCATGCAGGGTTCCGCTCGGGCTGCTCATGTTCCCACGGCAGCGGGAAGAGCGACTCCCTATGGGTGTGCAATCCAACGTGCGAACAAGGTACTAGCAACTGTGACTAAATGCTACTCCTAGCTCGTACTTTCATAAGAGAGTCTAGAATGCATCCTAATAAGAGAATATGACTTAAGCACATTCATTCAAGTCGATCCGAGGGAGTAGCATTTGTGTGCTCACGCCTTGCACTAGATGATTGAGTCGAATACAAATTTGTGGAACAACTAAATTGTTGTGAGGAACAAAAAGCTAGTTTTCTCAAACAAAATATAAGAAATGTTGGAACAACAATCTTACATTAAAACCGATCAAAAAACGTGTCTTGGAACAATCCGAATATTATAGACTCGTGTAACAAAGAAATATCTACCACGAAACAAATCAATAAGGATACAGTTGGAATAGAGATTAGGATAAATAGAACGAACATTAACGATCGTGGAACAAATTACGAGAATAGGTGGAACACAAATAAGGAGCCCCAAGACCATGGAAGAAAATTTTAGTTCTTGTGGAACAAAATATTAGACAAGCATTACAAAAAATTACCAGCCACAGAACAAAACTTATGAGAACACCTGGAACATAAATTTAGTGGATGAGAGCCATGTAATAAAGATTAAATTTCTTGGGGAACAAAACATATTTTTTTTTGGAAAGTTTGGGGAACAAAACATTGGAATAGATGGACCAACAAATTTGCCGATCAGGGAACAAAAATTACGAGTACATGTGAAACTCAAATTTAACGCCGAGGACCAAAGAACATTTTAGTTCCCCAAGTAGACAAGAAGGAACAAAATTTTAGCTACCGTAGAAAAAATCATGAATTCGAATCAGACTAATTGGAACAATGTTTTAGTTTCCAAGGAAACAAAAAAATTAGTGGCTGGGAACAAATCACGATTTTGAGTTAGACTAATTCGAAAATATTTAGTTCCCAAGGAACAAAATTTTAGTGACCACGGAACAAATCATGAAGTCACATCACACTAATTAGACAAAAAAAAATTAGTTCCCGATGAACAAATCATGAATTTGAGTGCAACAGTTACATTTTCCAAGGAACAAAAAACTTAACAAAATCTTAATCAGAACAACATTTTAGTTTTAGTTCCCCAGAAACAAAAATGTCAATATGAATAAAAAATGAAAAAATATAAAGGAAAAATACAAAATGAAAAAAGAGAGGAAAGGATACTTAAAAAGAAAAGATAACAACAAAATATGTTGAAAAGGAAAGAAATAGAAAGAAAGAGAAGCATGCAAAAAAAAACATATGCAAAAGAAATAACGAAAACAAAAGAAACAAAAAGGTAGAAGAAAATGCTAAGAAAACCTTGTCGTTGGAGAAAGGAATGAAGTAGTACCTGATTAGTGAAGTTAATTTCGCGAACGCGGTCGCCTACATGCATGCTTGCGTTACGTACCAATAGTGGTACACAGTGGGACGCGTCTGTTTGCTTCTAGTACCACGTAGCTTGTCTCAGGTAAAGTATGACTAGTATTCGAGCACTAATATAGGCTAGCACGGTAGCTGTTTGAAAACGGGACTAGAAAATTAAGAAAAAAAAATAAATAAATTAGCTCACATAGAAAAACACAAGAAAATATTTGAAAAAAGATGGAACAAAATCATAGTGTTCAAAATAACACCCGCAAGTGGAATAAAACCCGCCTAGGTGGAACAAATCTGTAATTCCAATGTGCAAAATTTTAATATTACATGGAACAAATTATGACGGTAAAAATAAACAAAACATTTATGAGCCATGCCTGCAAGTACGCTGGGACTGCGCTGCATGCGTCATGCCTGCATCCGGTCTTCTTTGCTTAGCTACTTGCGCTAGCGCAAAAAAGTGCGTGATGCTGATGCGACTAAACTCTGTCAAAGTAACCATGGAGCTTAAATAAAACCAGATCAAACTCTATCCACTACCGAGATTTGAGAGTATTGCACGCTACACTTACTGGAAAAAACATGAAAAAGCAATAAGGGTGCAAATGCTCCCTTTATTTTAAATGTAATTTAAATATATTTTGAATTGTCAAAAAAAATCGAAAAACATGTTGCATTTACATCTTTACAACTTATGCATGAGCGAAGTTGTTTTACGAAAAACCGACTCTTCTCGTGGGCTAAACAAAAAAAGACAATATTCGGTGGTAAAATAAGGGTTTGCACGAGATATTTTTTTATCTTTTTTACTCATAACACTACATATATTGATTTACCGCGAAACTTGGTCATGCGTACGTAGAATGTCGAGATGTATTTTTGTTCGATTTATTTTCACATTTTCAAATATGTTTTTAAAATAAAGGGAGCATAAACACCCTAGATTAAATGTGCATTTCTCAATCTTATTGTCATTGCTTATAAAGAAGTACTAGAGGAAACCACAACACCGGCTATAATTTTGCATAATCAACTAAAGTTTTCAAGTTAGTAAAAAAATAAAGGTTCCTAGCTCTTAACTGTACTAACACTATATATTCCCAAACATAAGCAACCATTATTCACACAAGAAATTCAGAACCAAAGAGTCCGGGAAATAAGGAAACTACTAGCATGCAGAGTACCATCCCAGATTACTGGATGCCGAAGACGAAGATAGTTAAATGCATAAAGGAACATGATACTTAGAAAATCATATTGCAAATCAAGCGAAAAAAATATATCAGAGATTCTGAAGTCGCAGTTGATTGTCCTCTAATCCCACTCCAAGTAATTCCATGGCACATATTCTGTTTGAATTAATCCAATAGATTCTACTTTCAAGCTGGGACAAATGGGGCTCAACGCCTGATTTTTTTTTTGGAGGAATCAACAGCAGCAGCTCTTTATCAATTACCAAGTAGAGAGTAACAGATTGACATTCAATTCAACTCAATATGGAGGGTGACATATGAATATATTCTGTTTCTGAAGAAATGTACATATATATATTTTTGGCATTTGTTGTTCTGCTGCATGTCTGCATCAGAAGTGCACCCAGCTGTGATTGATCTAAGAACAAAGAGAACTCCGGTTATTTGGGTTGCGGGCTGCTCCACCCGATGATGGGGCACCGGGGCACGCAATAAGTTGAAGACAGAGGAAGGAATCCCCACAGCAAGTGTGCACCAATTTCACCAGCCAATTGAACAAGTTCAGCTGTCCGCGGACGTCCGCCCGTCGTATGCGGACATAAAGAGCTGCAACTTGGTTAGCTGTAAGATCAGAGGCTTGAGCTGTCCAGCTCAAAGCTTCAAGCGAGAGAGAGAGCACTGCAATGCAATAATGCTAAACTTGCAAATAAACAGTCACTGCTGAGTACTAACTTTACAAAAGATGTCATTTCCTAAGGAGTAGCTAGAATGAATACAAAAGCACGTTCATCGTACTGAGCGAGCTAGCTCATTCAGTTCATGTAAGCATCAAAAGAGAGATCACTTGACATGGTTCAGAACAACAACAAAATTCAAAAATACACAAACAGGTTAGGCAATACTATGGGGATTTCATATGACAATTCAAAATTTCACTCACTCACAAAATTAGAACAAATATCAAGATAACCTAATCCAACACCCGATGCAATTTTGGAGCAACAAATTGCTGATATACTATTGAAAGCACAAAATTAAGAACTGATAGCCAACTTTTTCATTGCCGATGATAACAAGAGGGTAAGAACTAGAATCATCACCACCACACTACCAAATGGCAATAGCACGCATAACTGCAGGTGTTGCTTGTTGACGAGGGGTAACTCGACAAATGTCCTAGATGAAGGACTTAGGATCGGGGGAAGAGCAACGACTAGAGATTCCGGGATCGAGATTGGCACACGATGTACCCAGGTTCACGTCCCCACGGTGGAGGATCTCTACATCCTGCTAGCAATCTAGTAGATAATCACAATGGTGTTTACATGGTGCCGCCGTAGGCGGAATATTGTATCTAGTCTATGTCTAATCTATCTTGTCTAGTCGAGATATTGCTTGTCTATGATATTCGATGTCTATGAGATTGTCTAAGATATTCTGTTCTCTCTCTAGGGGCGCCCCTGCCTGGCTTTATATATGCAACCGGGCAAGAGATTACAAGAGTTCTAGTCGAATACGGATTAGAGCCTTCCTTCTTCTACTCCAAGTCATCTTCGAGTCCTTGTTCTGATCCATCTCCACCATGGGTCGGACCCGGTATACTAATCTGCGAGTACCCGAAGGGCATTCCCTCGTCAGTAGCCCCCGAGACTCAATTCGAGTTGCAGACTCGGGTTGAGTCTCCAAACTTCAATTCTTTAATTCTTCAATCTTTGACTTCTTCAAACTTCGATTTCTTCATATATCTTCGACTTCTTCAATTTTCGACTTCAATTCTTCGACTTCCTGAAATCTTCAGATTCTTGAATACGCTCTCCCGATGGGAGTGAAATGTTGAGTCCATGGACTCGAAATTTTCTTCCTCATTCTTCTCAAAATTTTTCATCTTCGACTTGATCAATACTTGAATTCTTCAGATCTTCAAATCTTCGACTTGGTCTTTCGACTTATCTTTTATTATAATGTCTCGCAAGGGGTTTTGATGAACAAGCCTGACAACTCTGACGGATCAAGAGGTCAGTTAACTGCCGGAACAGATACTTATCACCTACTTCAAATTCAATCCCCTTGGACTTGAATTCGGGATACCGGTCAAACCCATTCTTTTGCCGCATTTAGGACTTACAAAGAATGAATCCCAGTGGTTCTCAGGGTACCCAGTGCGTCCACCAGGATTTTCTTCACGTCGTAGACACGGATACATACCAGCAGAGCGCATCCATGTGCGTATACCGGGCCACACAGGACGGATCCTGGGGTCTTACCTTCGCGATATATTTCAATCATGGCATTCAAGTTTTGTCGCGATGACGCAACTCGAGAATCATATGTCGCAGCCTTGTTGGACTGTTTCAGTTCTAAAAATCTTCGGGTTATTCAACCTTTATTGATATAAACTCCCTCCAGGTGGTAGTAATGATGATTTCGAAATCTTCTTTCACCTTCTTTGCCTCATTATTCATGAAAAAACATCATCGGGTGCGCGCCCAGCGCTCCCGATGGGAGTAGCCCCCGAGGCTATGGTCGGATACTTGTAGTCGATCATAGGCTCAAATAGTCTTCGTCTTCTTGTCGAATTCTTTCTCAAAATTGTTTTTCTATCGGGTGCGCGGCCAGCGCTCCCGATGGGAGTAGCCCCCGAGTCTATGTTCGGGTACTTGTAGCCGGGCATAGACTCAAGTTGTACTACTCGAAGAAGTTCGGCTCTTTGATGACTTTGATGAATTTGTCGACTCCTGCAGAAAATATGAATAATTATGAAATACTTTGTCTCTCGAAGAAATATTACGTCTCCAGATTGTAATGATGATGATATAGTATGTAAAATAAAAACTCGATGTTTTTTGTGCAATTTTGTTGCTCGTACGTAAGACCCTTTTGTTACCCTGATGCACTTCACGGCTCGATCAGCTACTCAGGTCAGACGTAAATCGATGCGTGTGCCGCATTTGAATTTCAAGATACTTGCTAAGCCTTTTTGTTAGCCTTACGCCCAAGATTTTGGCCTTGCCAACCGTTAGTCGAGCTTCATGCGACTGTAAACTAAATTGACAAGTATTCGACAAGGAATGCCAGCTAGCTACTAGGGCTTTCACAATTTTTTTCGAAGTCAATGATATGCAAAATGATTGTTCATGCCGGAGCCTCCGAGTGTTGGGTGCGACGAAAGTAAATGATAATTGACTCTTGGAAAAGGAAAACTTAGCTTTTATCGGGTGCGCCGTGGTCGACGCGGCCGTAGTCGACGATGACGTAGTCGAGTTGTTGTCGTAGAATCACAATCACGATCGGAGGCGAAGTTGTTGTCGAGCCCCCGAGCGCTGTTGGGATCGTCGCGTTGCTGATGTCAACGAAATCGTAGGTCTTGAGTATAAGCTTCCGTACTCCGGGGTGAGTTGATGTCGAGCCCCCGAACGTTGCCGATAGTTTGCGCGATGGCGAGCCCCCGAGCGTGGCAAGCCGCAGTTGGCATAGATGTAATCGACGATGTTGAAGACGAAGTAGTCTAAATATTTTTCTTTGAGTTGTCCAGCAGAGCTTGTAACTCGCCGCATTGTCCGAATAGCTCGGCGAGTAGTCAAAATATTTTTCTCCGAATTGTTTGAGCAGAATAGTCAAAATATTTTTCGAATTGTACCGTAGTATTCTTCACGTCTTGGCTTGATTCACGTCTTCACGTAATATTCATGTATCATCTTTTGCTTTCTTGATTCCCGTGCTAGTAGTACCAGATCACTTGATTTGATCCTGTTTTCCTTGTTGCGTTGCGCCTCAATTGAATTCATGTATATGGATGATGTGTACTCTGAGATTTTCACACGTCGCAGACCACGAGTCCACGATGGTGCTCGGAACTTGCTCCAGGAAAGTAGAAACGGGGATCCATCAATCAGGCTTCCTAAATTGCTGCCGGTTGCTGCCACTCTCGATGGAATATTTTTATGGCTGTATACAGAGACATCCTGCTGCGCTTTCTGTAGACGATTTGACGCGCACTCGGAAACCGTTGAGAACACAAACTCTTGCTCTTGTAGATAGATTTTGGTGACCCGATGATCCGATGGATGAATTTAGAACTCGTCGGTTCCGATGGATCACCAGGAGACGCTTCTCAATTGCTCCTGATCTTCCAAATCTCTTTTTTTTTTGGAGTGCTCTGCTCGTAGAAACCGCGTGAAGCTGGTCGGCTGAAATTGTCGACGTCGGCGATAAGTCGATGAGATGCGATCTGTTGAAGCGATCCAGCTGTTGCTGCTGTCGGCAGCCGCAAAATTTGCTGATCTTGTCGACAAAAAATTTGCTGATCTTGTCGATGAAAAACTTGCTGATCTTGTCGATGAAAAAGTTGCTGGATCCCGCCCAGATAACAAAATCCAGTCGTCACGATCCCCACGGCCGGCGCCAATTGACGAGGGGTTAACTCGACAAATATCCTAGATGAAGGACTTAGGATCGGGGGAAGAGCAACGACTAGAGATTCCGGGATCGAGATTGGCACACGATGTACCCAGGTTCACGTCCCCACGGTGGAGGATCGCTACATCCTGCTAGCAATCTAGTAGATAATCACAATGGTGTTTACATGGTGCCGCCGTAGGCGGAATATTGTATCTAGTCTATGTCTAATCTATCTTGTCTAGTCGAGATATTGCTTGTCTATGATATTCGATGTCTATGAGATTGTCTAAGATATTCTGTTCTCTCTCTAGGGGCGCCCCTGCCTGGCTTTATATATGCAACCGGGCAAGAGATTACAAGAGTTCTAGTCGAATACGGATTAGAGCCTTCCTTCTTCTACTCCAAGTCATCTTCGAGTCCTTGTTCTGATCCATCTCCACCATGGGCCGGACCCGGTATACTAATCTGCGAGTACCCGAAGGGCATTTCCTCGTCACTTGTAGAACCAGAGAACTAGTAATATGTTTGGTTCCCCACCAACCATAACTGCTTGTCTGTCTACCTGAACCAATCATCAAGTCACCAAAACGTGATGGATTCACAACATACCAAGAGCAATCCCGTGCTGAAGATGGTTGTTTATTGTGATAGAAACATGCAACATCAGAAACTAATGTTGACCATCTTTAGAGTCCGTTAAAAGGAAGGATCAATCAACCATCTTCAACATGAACTACCAAAGAAGCAGGGCATGTAGCTTTCTGACGGATCAAGTGTGAAATTAGTCGACCACACACACTGAGCCATTGATGTAGTTCTTGATTAACCTAGCTACTTGGATAGATCTGGACTTGTGATAAACAATTTCAAGAAACAAACAATTGCATCAATCGGGGGGGGGGGGGGGGGGGGGAGTGAGAGAGAGAACGGAAGAGAAGGATCAAAGACCTGCCCCGCTGGATTCTTCTCCTACCCATCTGCCGGATTCTTGTCTCCTCTGCCAGATTCTTCTCCATCTCTGCCGCCACGTCCATCTTTCTCCGCACGCGGAAACGAAAAGAAAGCCGGAATGGCGCAAGCGTAGCGGGAGGCACTGGGGGCGAGCTGGGCGTAGAGGGGAGGCACAAGGCACTGGGAGGCGACGGCTTGCGGGGCGCCGGCCTAGCGGTGGCGAATGGCGTGTCGGCGTGCCTTATCGATTGGAGGTTCTCTGTTCCAGTTTTGTCGTTAGCAGCTAACTGGCAATTTTTTAGCAGGAAGACGGGCATAGCAGGCTGAGCGGGCGGTGCCGGTCATTCCGTTTAAAGTGAATTTCAATTTTAGATGTTTGAAATTTAGTAAAATTTTGATTTGAAAAAGTGTCAGAAAAGGTCAAAACTATTATGGCACATCGGCAAAGCCCTCCAAAAGGTTAGACCTTTTAGGGCACTTTGGAAAACTACCTCAAAAGCTATATAGTTTTAGGGCACTTTGAAAATCTACCACAAAAGCTATATAGTTTTAGGGCACTTTAAAGAAGTGCCACCAAAGCTATATAAATTTTAGGGCACTTTACTAATGTGCCTCTAAAGCTATATGTCTTGTAGGGCACTTTACTACAAATGCCCTAAATTGTATATTTTTAAAGGCACTTGTCTAAAGTGCTCTAAAATTGGAGTTTCTAGGGCACTTTGAGAAATGCCCCTATCAAAGTGCCCTAAAACGTTTACCGTGACCTAGTGCGCCCTGCCCCTGGTAGCTCCGATCCTGCGAAAGCATGGCTGCCCACCTCCACACGCTCCTGCGCGCGAAGCTCAGCTGCCGCCTGGCCCTGCACGCCCAAGCCCACCTCACCCCGCGGAGTAGGCCTCCTCCTCACATCGATCACCACCATGCAGCCATCTTCTCGCGCGCCCCCCTCGCCGTGACGGCACGGGGGCTCGCGGCGAGAGCGAGCAAGAAGAAGGATGCTACTGCTATAGACAGGCTGCTCCCGACGCCCAATGCCAGGGTCGCCGGGGCGGGTTGCGCCGACGGGAAGGTCGGTGAGGCGGCGCCGGCGGCGGTGAAGAAGGAGGCCAAGATGGTGACGGCTACCAAGAAGGGCGCCGCGGTGCTGGACTCGCACATCCCCGACGACATGAAGAAGTCATGGCACGTCCTTCAAGCGGTGCGTGCGTTACCGCTTTCACCCGCGCCAACATGAGATTCTAGCCAGAGAGTTTTTAGTGACAGGCCTACGCTATTCCGCGTTGCGTGCAGGGTGATGAGATCTACGACGCCACCCTGAACCAGACCAACGTGGGAGCCAACAACAACAATTCATCATCCAGGCTTTAGGTCTGTCCTCCTCAAGTCTATGCTCCTTCCTGTCATTGCTATCCTCTTGCATGTTCAGGTTCCTGTGTTCAGTTTTAACTGGTGCCTGTTAATTGTAGAATCTGACGATGGCAAAAGCTACATGGTTTACTGGAGATATGGGAGAGTAGGTCACCGAGGTCGGTTTGAGCTGATCGGTCCCAAGCCACGGCATGAAGCGATTAGCCTATTCACATTTAAGTTTTGGCACAAGACTAACAACGAATGGTCCGATCGCAACAACTTCAGGTGTTATTCAAACAAATACACTTGGCTTGAGATGGACTATGGCAAGGAAAGAGTAAGATTTGACTTAAGTTTTTGTTAGTGACTATATTCTATAATTCATCCATCAGAGGCTTTCTACGTTTTAATGCTTTCGTCTTGCAATTTGTTTTCAGGATAAGGCTCAGAAGAAAAAGTTTGTTGCTAACCAGTTAAAAGAGACAAAGCTTGAAACTCGGACTGCGCAATTCATATCTGTCATCTGCGATATTAGCATGATGAAGCAGCAAATGATGGAAATTGGTAATAATTAAGTTGCTTGATCAAGAAATCCTCAATGATGTATCACCACCCTCATAGGCTCTTTCTTTTTTAAAATAAAAGAACCGGTAGATCCTATAATGTGGGTGGTGAAAGCAAGATTGTCAAATCGTCCTCCCTCCCTCGTCCTCCCTCCCTCGTCGCTCCCGTGGGCGACGGGGAGGGAACCCTAGCCGCCAGCCGCCATGCCCCCTCCCTTCTTCTCCTCCCCCTCCTCGCCGCCGCCAAACAGCGTCTCTGGGCGAAGCCCGGGCGCTAGCGGCGGCGGGGCCCCTCTCCCCCTCACGCGGAGGTCTCGGCGCGGGTCGATGCGGCCGGTGAGGCGGCGCGCTGGGCGAGGGGCGCATCGGCGCGGCTGTCTCGGCGGCGGCGTGGTGGCTTTGCAGCAGGTTCGCGTGTCCGTGGTGGAGGCGGCGGCTGCTCTCGGGCGGACGCGATTTCCGGCTGCGGGCGGCGCGGGCTTGACCCGGATCTTGGCAGGGTGGCCTCCGCCAGTGCCAACGGTGGCGTCCGAGGTTGGAGATGACCGCAGGGGTGGCATCGGCGGCTCACGACGGCGCGCGTGGCAGGGGCGGCGCGGGCCAGATCTGGGCCCGTTCTGGGCCTGATCTGGGCTCTGCGGTCAGCCTTCTGTGGGCCAGATCTGGGCTAGGTGGGCTTAGGTCCGGCCGCCACCGCGTGCTAGGTGCGGCTTGTGGATGGTGCGGAGGTGCCGTGTCCATCTTGCTCGCCACCCTCGCAGTCGTCGACATCTCGTGATCCTGCCGGTGGCCCTGCTGGAGTGGTATCTGCTAGTTTCGGTTCGAGCCGGGATGCCGGGGTGGCGGCCCTGGAAAGTGGAGCGCTCGGTTTGCTCTTCGGCGAGCAACGTTGCGTTGGTGGTGGTTCGTCTCTTTGGCTGCGTGGGTGGCGTGGAGCGGACGGCGGGGGACCTTGGAGTCTTCGGTGTTTCGGCAATGGAGGCTCCCAAAGCTCGTCCTGGAGGCTTGGTTTGTTGACGACGTGTTGCCATGGTACCTCGGTGTGGTGTGGTTGTGATTTCGGACGAAAGTTCAGCGCTTTGGCGCCAGCGGCGACGACACCTGCGGGTGTCGTGTCCCTCTTGAGGGCGTCGTTGTGGTCACCTCCCCTATGCCCGGGCTCCGGGTGAAAGCCCTAGACTGTCTCAGTCTCGGCGACGGTGGCGTTTAGCGTCATCACCCTCTTGGGGGCGTCGCCGTGGAGCTAAGGTACCTTGGGTCACGGCTCGTTGTCATCGACAAGCAAGTTTAGATCCTATCTCGAAGCCCTTCGGTGCTGGCGTGTGGTGGTCTCAACGGACTTATCTTTTACACGTGATTGAGTTGCCACCGCTCCCGTCCTCGCTGTCCGCTAGCAGGATCGGCGCTCCACGGACCGGAGCGAGAGGACAGGTGGTCTTCTCTAGCGATGGCTTGGTGGGTGCGGTGCGACGATGTCCGGTGGTTTCACAAGAAGGCGTTGAGTTACCTCTTGTCAGTCTTCGCAAGTCCTTCTTGTAGGGTGTAGCTACTCCTGTTTTCTTTGTATCTTTGCTTTGCTTTTTTAGAGGGTTGCCTCATCACTTTGTATCAGTTCGGCCGTGTGGCTTTATTTATAAAGCGGGGCGAAAGCCTGTTTCGTCTATAATGTGGGTGGTGGAACTGTGGTACTTAATTTTTATGGACAAATTTGAGAGTAAAACATGGTACTAAAATAAGTTGATGGCCAAAGAGGATAATACTTACTATCTGCTCAAATACATACAGATATTGGACTAACTCATTTGAAAAGTATCTTCTGATTGTTCAATGTTGTCCTATGGGTTCATACTTTTTTTAATATGTAAATTCACATTGATTATTCATGTAGCATTTGCTTTTACTAATTCGCTCATCTTTCATAATCAATTAGGTTATAATGCTGATAAACTTCCTCTTGGAAAGTTAAGCAAATCTACAATACGTAAGGTGAGTTATTTTGATGCTTCTCGGATTACCAATCAGGTTTAGAACAATGTGCACAAACAACTTGGACTTAATTATCTATCAAGTTAACAGAAAATTATATAAGATTGCATTTTAACTTATTTTCAAGTAAGTCACTTAAATACACTATACGCACACTAGAAAGTTGTTGGATGTACATCCAGCGTTGTATGCAGTAAGAGCTGGGATATGATTGTCTCGGCTTCAAATTTCTTCCATCGTATCTTTCTCCCTTTTGATGATGACATTTCCTAGCTTTCCACAGGGTTATGATGTTTTGAAGAGGATCTCTAATGCTATTTCGAGTTCTGACAGGAGACAGCTGGAACAATTGACTGGGTGAGTCCATAATTTTATTTTTATTTGCCTGCATGGAGTATAACAAAGAGAATGAACAACCTTATTCCTGTTTTGACATATCATTGCCCAATGCATCAAGATATCGAAGAATTCTCTGAAAATATATGCATTTATTTATGACCAGTTATGAACAATGATAGTTCTCTAAGAAAAGTTATGAACAATGATAGTTGTGCAATACATAATGGCATCCACCATCATTACTACACTTGTACTTTCTGATCTTTGAACTATGTTTATGCTTACCGAGATATTCCTGTATTACTGTGGCTTTCAGGGAATTCTACACTGTGATTCCTCATGACTTTGGTTTTAAGAAGATGAGTAAGTTTTGAACTTTCAGCTTAATTCACCCTAAAGTCAGGATATTCTAACATATTTATCTGACAGGTGAATTTATCATCGATACTCCTGAGAAACTAAAAGCTAAGCTGGAAATGGTAATAGGCTACTATTTTTTGCTTCATTCCAGCATTGACCTGTTATGAAATATTGTGTCGCGATAAGAAACGATGGATATTTTCAAGGATAAATAGAACATTGATTCTTCTGAAGAGATTCAGAACCAGAGCTACCTTTGATCCTTTCTAATAAAAAATGTGTACCTGTCATTATACTAAGTTTGAAATGCATTGTAACTGAACATTCAGTTTTCTCTCCAAAGAATGTTCAGATCCATATACCCTCTGCTAATTGCACATTTGATCTAATGTTACCACCTGTCTTCGAAGGTTGAAGCCCTTGGTGAGATTGAGATTGCGACGAAGCTTCTGGAGGATGATTCGACTGATCAGGTAAGACATTGGTAAAAAAAATGTGGTGTACACACGTGAAACTCTGGTTTTATAAGTTCTTTTCATTTGTGATCTAGGACGATCCATTGTATGCTCGATACAAGCAACTTCGTTGTGACTTTACACCTCTGGAGGTTGATTCAGAAGAATACTCAATGGTAATACTTCTATCAACAATCTATATATGTAAACGGCAATGTGTTGATGTTTCATGTTGGTAGCAGGTTTCTCTTAAAGCTGTTTCGGTATATATTAACTTAGTGGTAATGAGTTGCCGACATTGATAAGTGCTCTCTACGTACACAACATCAAAAAATAATTCAACAAAGTAGATTTAAAAGTTATTTTCTTCTTTACTGTTAAAGAATTGCTCTTGTGTTGCTCTCTTCATAGAGGCACCTTTGCTAGAGCCTAGAAACTTTAACCATGTATGAACATTTCTACCATCCAGATAAAAACATATTTGACAAATACACATGGCAAAAATCACTCGGATTATACTGTCGACATAGTGCATATATTCAAGGTGACTAGACAAGGTGAAACAGAGAGGTTTCAGAAGGTCAGTAGATCTTTCTAATCAGCTATGTAAGCAGTACTCCCAGGAAAACTTCTGGAATGGATTTTACAACGATTGATTCTGAAATGTTTCACAGTTTATTGGCGCAGGAAATAGGATGCTTTTATGGCATGGTTCTAGGTTGACCAACTGGACTGGGATATTTTCCAAGGGTAATTCATGCTATGTACTATTATTAACGCTTTTTTGTTTACATGCATAACTCCACCCAGCCTTCTAGGTTTATGGTTCATAAATTACGACCTACCATTTAGTCTTCCTGGAGTTCTCAGAGTATGAATATTACTTATATCAGTATGAAAGATAGTTTTAATCAACACTAACTCTTTCTCCCAGGTTTGCGAATCGCTCCTCCTGAAGCCCCTAATAACGGCTACATGTTTGGGAAAGGAGTTTACTTTGCTGATATGTTCTCCAAGAGCGCAAACTACTGCTTTCGTTCAGAAGCATCTAATAAATCTGGAGTGCTGCTTTTGTGCGAGGTCTGTTTGTCATAGTCACCTCCAAGCTATTAGATGTTCATCACATAACTTTGTATGATCCGTCTTAGTTGTAGTTCGGGTGTGGTTTTCTTGATATCTTGTCGTGTTGTTTGTCGAACTTATTTTGGGCTTTCTCAGGTTGCACTTGGCGATATGAACGAGCTAATACATGGTGATGGCAATGCTAATAATCTGCCCAAGGGAAAACTAAGGTATTGCTAATGCAATCCATCAAATTTCTACACGCACTTACTTATTCAAAAGTAAACATATTGACCTACCAGTCTCTGATCTATTACTTTGGTAGATCGTAATGGATAAAACATGATATATTTCTACACCATGTAGTAGTACTTGTTAATAACACACAGAGTATGCATATCATCACAAAACTATATTGATGCAGCACGAAAGGAGTCGGGAAGACGGCACCAGACATGGCGAAGTGCAAGATCACTGACGACGGCGTGGTTGTTCCGCTTGGGAAACCTAAAAAGGTATCGGCCAAAAAGGTATCTTCCAATAATCCAACATATAGCCAGCCGGGTACATATGCAAGAAGCATTGTGACTAACTCTATGCACGGCCTTGTTTCTGGTGTTGCAGGATGTCCTGAATTACAATGAATACATAGTATACAACCTGGACCAGATCAGGATGCGGTATGTCATTCATGTCTCCTTCAACTCCAAGAAACAGTAGATCATCTCGTGTGAAGGTGGAGCAGTACTAAGATCCAGACATCTCCTTGTCCTTGGTGAAATCCAATCTTCTGTCGCACATTATTAGTAGCAGATGAATGTGGACGAAAATGTAGTTGGGCCCGGGTATCTTTCTGAGCAGATGAATTGGGAAATTCTTCTTGTTCACATCGAAAACTTGAATTCTATCGACATTCAACTCTACCAAAACATTAGGCAATGAGAGGCAGAGCCCTCATCGTGCTTGGTTAGTGAGAGGCAGAGCCCTCATTAAATGGTGTGAGAATGTGAGTCTTGGTGCTCTGATATTGGGGCTACTAACCACCATCCGTTTTGGTTAATTTGTGTTCTTTTCTATCCCTATTTTACGTGTCTTTAACTTCCAACTTCAGCTTGCACCATTTATTGCCTTTCTGTCCGTGGTCACACTATTGTTGCTCTTCCGTGTTGATATCCTTGAATTTGCATTTCTAATATTAACTGAAGCTGTGTGGGTTGGATTTCTAAAACTGTTGGCATAGTTAGCACTTGTAAGCTTGGTGGAAGCCTCACGATTGATTCGACCGTTGTCATTGATCCCAAGTAGAATCTAGTGACTTCTCTGGTCAGTCAGCGTGAGCATGCATTCCCGCTCGCTTGTTTTTTTTCTTTCAAGAAAACACAAAAGACCTTTGCGTTTCTTTACATTGAAAAATTAGGATTCAGTTACAATCCTCATAGGAGGTAGGGGGCATCAACACAGTGAATGTACATCCCAAGTCATCGGCAGTACTACTCCAAGCCCTGTGGCCCCTACTCTAACCCATTGCATTGCTTCATCTTTGATCCTATTGATCAGGTTGCTAACGGAAGGCCTTGCGTTATTGAAGATGCAATCGTTCCGATGCTTCCAGATCATCCAGGGGGTAAGAAGCGCAAGAGAGGCGAGCCCTTTTCTCATTGCCGCTGGGGTGTTCGTCCTTGCCTCGGCCCACCAGTCGAACAAGGAAGGCTCAGTCGAGGACGGGGCACAGGTCATGCGCGCCCAGGCCAGCACCTCATGCCCTGGAGAAGGGGCATTTGATGATGAGGTGGTGCATGGACTCCATCGCTTGATCGCACAGAGCATAGCGAGGATTGTGCTGCAGCCCGCGTCTTGCAAGGCGATCAACCATCCAGCACCTGTCCAGACTAGCGAGCCAGTTGAAGAGTTTCACTCGTGGTGGCGCCCAAGATTTCCACATGAGCTTCCCTTCTTTGCAAGCCATCAAGCCCTAGAAGGAGGCGAGGTATGCTGATTTCGCGGAGTAGTTGCCATCCTCTATCCATCTCCATGCTATTTGGTCCGGCTCATCATCAAGCGTGATTTGTTGGAGCATCCCCCAAATTTGCAAGTATTGGCCGATCTCATGGATCCCAATCATGCCGGTGCCTCGGCAACTGTTGTCCTCCGTCGGCGCCTTTTGGGGATGCAAGCATAGAGCTCAGGCGCGATCTCGCTGATGGATCTGCCTGCAAGCCAGCGATCCTCCCAAAATCGAGCCTTTCTTCCATTTCCGATGAAAACATTGGTCGAGGCGAAGAAGAAGGACTTCTCCAAGGGGCTGCCCTAGCTAGCGATCGCTCGCTCGTAACGTCCCGAGCGATCAGTTTTTACTTTCCATTTTTAGTAAAGAAAATCCTATCAGAAATTACTATTTTTGGAAAATTCTGCATGTAAATGCTGCGGGCTAAAAAAACTAACTTCAACGAGAATCTTTACTAATTTAGACATTCAAAATGTTTTATCTTTCAAACGCCAACTCCGATTTAAAATCTGTTTTTACCAATAAATCAGACTCGACGAGATCTTCAAAACTAGCACCCATGTTAATATGTTTTGACAAACTTTTTTTTCGGACTAAAAGTTATCAACCCCTCTGCAAGTGAGTTATCAACGGTAAATGTAAAAAATTATCAACCCTAAATATTAATTTTACTTTAAAAATTTACCAATTTTTTCACTAAAAAATTATTAACTCCTTTTTGGCAACTTTTTTCTATTAAACTTTTTTGTTTTACAATTTTTTTCATACATGCACTATGAGACAAAAATAGAAGGCACATAGATTATCTCCTAATTCGAAATTTTAAAACGTTCTATCTTTCAAACAACAACTCCGATTAAAGATTCATTTTCACCAATAAATCAGACTCGACGAGATCTTCAAAACTAGCACCCATGTTGATATGTTTTGACAAACTTTTTTTCGGACTAAAAGTTATCAACACCTCTGCACGTGAGTTATCAACGGTAAATGTAAGAAGTTATCAACCCTAAATATTAATTTTACTTAAAAAAATTTACCAAATTTTTTCACTAAAAAAATATTAACTCCTTTTTGGCAACTTTTTTCTATTAGACTTTTTTGTTTTACAATTTTTTTCATGTATGCACTATGAGACAAAAATAGAAGGCATATAGATTATCTCCTAATTCGAAATTTTAAAACGTTTTATCTTTCAAATAACAACTTCGATTAAAGATCTGTTTTCACCAATAAATTAGTCTCGATGAGATTTTCAAAACTAACACCCATGTTGATATATTTTGACAAAAAAACATTTGGGCTAAAAGTTATCAACCTCTCTGCACGTGAGTTATCAACGGTAAATGTAAGAAGTTATCAACCCTAAAAATTAATTTTACTTAAAAAAAATTAGTGAAAAAATTTACCGTGACAACTTTTTTTGAGTAAAATTAATTTCAGACTATAGTACATGCTATTTATAAAAAGTTCTTCATGCATAGGATAGGAGATAAATTTGCCGACATCGGCGAGAATCTTTTCTATTTCAAGCATTCAAAATAATTTATCTTCCAAACGACAACTCCGATTGAAGATCTGTTTTCACCAATAAATCGGTTTCAATGAGATCTACAAAACTAGCACCCATGTTGGTATGTTTAAAAAAAAAAATCGGATTAAAAGTTATCAACCCTTTTGCATGTGAATTATCAACACCATTTATCAACGGTAAATATAAGAAGTTACTAACCCTAAAATTTTATCATATAGGGATTTTTTGCCAAAAAAAATTCACCCACAAATTGTTAACCTATTTTAGCAACTTTTTTACTGTTTAAATTTTACTTTTATGATTTTTTTTACATTTATGCACTACAAGACATGTCAGATATCACATATCTCCTAATTTGAAACTTCAAAATATTTTATCTTTCAAACGACAACTCCAATTTAAGATCCGTCTTCACCAATAAATCAATCTCGACGAGATCTTCAAAACTAGCACCCATGTCGATATGTTTTCACAAACTTTTTTTTGGACTAAAAGTTGTCAACCCCTTTTGTACGTGAATTATCAATCCCTTTGCATATGAGTTATTAATAGAAAATGCAAAAAATTATCAATTCTAAAATCTAATTTTATTACAATTTTGTTGCGACTTTTTACGATCACAGATTATCAACCCCTTTGCATATGAGTTATCTATGGTAAATGCAAGAGGTTATCAACCCTAAAAGTTAATTTAATCAACCCATAATGTGAAAAAGTTACCGATCCCGAAAGGTAATATCATTTAGAATGTTTTGACAACTTTTTTAGCTCATAAGTTCTGGACCCTCTGCCTGCTATTTATCAATGGAAAATGTGAAAATTTACCGACTCCTAAAATTAATATCATTTAGAATATTTTGGTGACTTTTTTAGCTCACAAGTTATCAACCCTCCATGCGTTATTTATTAATAGTAAATATGAAAAGTTATCGACCCTCTGCCTGTTATTTATCAATGGTAAATATGAAAATTTATCGACCTCAAAAGTTAATACCATTTAGAATGTTTTGGTAACTTTTTGGCTCATAAGTTATCAACCCTTTGCTCGTTATCTATCAACGGTAAATGTGAAAAGTTACCGACCCCAAAACTTAATATCATATAGAATATTTTGAAGTCTTCTTGAGCTCACAAAGTTATCAACCATATGCCCCGTTAGTTATCAACAGTAAATGTGAGAAGTTACCGACCCTAAAAGTTAATATCATTTTGAACATTTTGACAACTATTTTAGCTAACAAATTATCGACCCTTTACCCGTTATTTATCAATGGTAAATGTGAAAAGTTATTGACCTCAAAAGTTAATACCATTTAGAATATTTTGGTGATTTTTTGGCACACAAGTTATCAACCCTCTGCCCGTTATATATCAATGGTAAATGTGAAAAGTTACCGAACCTAAAACTTATTATCACATGGAATATTTTGACGCCTTCTTGAGCTCACAAAGTTATTAACCATATGCCCGTTAGTTATCAACAGTAAATGTGAGAAGTTACCGATCCTAAAAGTTAATATCATTTAGAATACTTTGACGACTGTTTTAGCTCACAAGTTATCAACCTTCTGCTCGTTATTTATCAATGGTAAATGTGAAAAATTACCGACCCTAAAAGTTAATTTCCCCACCCATTATAAGTGGTTATAAGTGGCTATAAGTGGTTCCCCACCCATTATTTCCCCTATATAAACCACTATCCCCAAAAAGGGAATTGAAATCTAATCCAATTAATATAAACTTTTATACAAATTAAAAAAGAATTGAAAGGGAATTGAAAAAAGTAATCCAATTATTTATGCAATTTTATACAAAAATAAAAAAGGGATTGAGAAAAAATTGATCGATCGACATTGCATGTAAAGGGAATTGAAACCAAAATAGTCGCGCATGTAGGGAATTTGCGCGAAAAGTAGTCCAAATAATATACATATTGGTACAAAAAATAATAGCAATAAGAGAAATAGGGAATTAATCTCAAAATCTAGGCAGCAAAGAAAGGGAATTGTCACTACCAAAGTGCGTACATGTCCTTGTTTTGGATTAGCTATATACAATTTTTTTTTACCGCCTAGGAAGAATAGAATTGAAGCTATTAAGGTACGCTAGCTGGAGCTAGGAGCATGCACACCGTACTATCTCAAAAAAAGCAACATGCAAAGTCAACAGATCATTAGCGAGAGAAAACCCATACAAACGTACATCGCGACAAAAGAAGCCAGCCTGCGATTAGCAAATGCGCAGGGACGCGGACGCGAGCGTCACATCTGATCGTTCGAGCGATCGTTCGCCCAAACTTTTTTGACAAACTTTTTTTTGGACTAAAAGTTATCAATCCCTCTGTACGCGAGTTATCAACGGTAAATGTAAGAAGTTATCAAGCCTAAATTTGAAGTTTTTTGGTTACTTTTTTGCTCATAAGTTATCAACCCCTCTGCATGTGAATTATCAATGGTAAAATCATGAAGTTATCAACCCTAAAAATTTATTTAAATCAGCAGAATATTGATGACTAGTTACTAAACACCTTGATAAATAAATCAGCATTATGTTGGTGACTATTTAGTGAACGCCTTGGTAACTAAATCAACACCGTGTTGATGACTGTTACTGAACACCTTGGTAACAATATTAATACGATGTTAGTCACTAATTACCGAACACAATGATAGTTATATAAACATCATGTTGATGACTAGTGTCAGTTAGAAGTGATTATAAGTGGTTATAAATGATTTTCCCCACCCATTATTTCCCCTCTAAAAAACCATGGCCCGAAAAAGGGAATTAAAAAAGCTACTCCAATTAATATGGAGTTTAATACAAAAATAACAAAGAAAGGGAATTGATAAAAGTTTTTCATCCCTCCACATGTAAGTTAATAATGGAAAAAAGAAAAGGGAATTGCCCAAGTTCATTTCAAAAATCATGAGTTTCTTACAAAAAACAAAAGACCAACACATAAAGGGAATAGCAAAACAAATTCAAAAAAATAAAAAATTGCATGATGCGACCAACACGATTGCATGAAATAAACAAGAGCTTGCATGTGCATGCGATGCATGCAGCAGGCAGTTTCTCGTCCGCGTAATTAACGAAACACTATAATTAGGACCATGTGCGCAAAAATGAGCTAGCAGGCTAAAAAAAAAGCCCAGCTAAGAAACGGACCGATAGATACGTGTGAAAAGGGAAAAGGGAATTGTGTCGCTACCGCGAACACTTCGCGCGAGGAAAACCGATCGCTCCAGCGATCGATTGCTAGAAAGGGAATTCGTTCTCCAAGGTACTGAATTGCAGGCCTAGTCCGCTCCAGGCGCGCCGATCGTCAGTTTTCTCCAGCCACATCCAGCGCAGTCTAAGGGTGAGGCTTGAGCGTTCCAGGTCTCGGACTCCCAGGCCTCCCAGTTCAATGGCCGTGCTACGCGTTGCTAGTTGACGTGGCAATTGCCACCATTGGCATCAGCACGCCCAGCCCAGAAAAACCCTCGCTCGATTTTCTCCAGCAGGTGAAGAGCTTTCTTGGGCGGGTCTAGGACGAGGAGCTGGTGCAGGGGAATCGCCTGGAGTACTGCTTTGATCAGAGCCAAACGTCCGGTTTTGGTCATCAACCACGCTTTCCGTCCAGTTCCACCTCCTTCAGACCTTCAGCACAAGGAGCTCTGAATCTGTGCCAAACGCATGCAGCTGTACAAAGGAAATAAGTGTGGAGTAGATCTTAAGTCAAGCACATCGTTAGTTGTTGACAGGGATAACTAAAACAGGAACTGAAAGCTCAAGTGAACATACAGTTTCTCCATCAAAAGATTACGAGGCTTTTTGCCTGGTGAAATTTGATCATCAGCTTCACAAACTGAATCGAGCCAGGCACATGAGGGTTCAACAAGCTGCAACAGGTTGATAGCAGTAGACAGAGCATGCAGCTTCTTTTGTAACAAATGAGAAAGTTGGCGGCTTCCACCTGCATCCCCCTATGTACTCAATCTAACAAAATGCATGTGCATGTACGCAGCTGCCTTCCTCCAATTGTTCCTACAGTCTTCAAATGAATAAAGGACTCTGTATAGATTTGGTCTACAAGATAGATCTGAGCACTAAGCCTGTCAAATAAACGAAACAAATGACCATCTGTGCTAGAAAACATATTTGGGGGTAAAGATGGTAATTATGTGCACAAACCCCCAGAAGAGCTCTTGCTCCACCTTTTCCAGCAAACTAGTAAATGGTATCTCACCATTACAAATGACCTGATTGGTATCATTGCACCAAATTTCATAACAGCACAATCAGGTGTATTTGAACATTCAACAACCAACCTACAAGTCCTACAGCACCTATACATGTAGCCATGTAGGGCCCATACCAGTGGCGGCGCTAGGAATCTATAACTCGGTATTCATTTTGCCAATTTGGTATTCATTTTAACAAAAACATCACTGTTTTTCCAAAATCTGACACTGTTTTTCCTTATTTTGTCAAAATCTTTGGTATTCACATACATACCAAGGAATACCCCTAGCGCCGCCACTGGCCCATACATGTATGGAAAGTTAACAGGTAACGTACATTAATGGGTGTCCAAGGGCATCAGGCAGAAGAACTGGTTATTATTCACCAGGTGCAATGAAGGATAAAGCTAAACAAACAATGCCAAACCTTAGTCTCGCCAAGCTCACAAAGAACTATAATGAAACACCTCAAGCAGACGTACTTGCTGTCATCATCTGGATTGGAGACTATAGCGCAATACGCATCTCGGAAGTTTTTCAAATCCAATCTATACTTGAATACATTGGCCCATAGTCGTCCTTTAATCGTCTGTGCAGTCTCTGAGCGACCCTCAACTTCACTTCCATTGTCCAACAACAATGCTATCAACTTGTTCAAGAGCAGCAAGAGCAAACTGGCATGCTCCCTCGCTCATGGAGTTCTGCTCAAAATTTTGCATTGCCCACTCGTAGTAATGAAGCCTCCATAAGTAAATAGATTTACACTCCCCTGGAATAGAATCCAAAAAAAGTTAGAATATGTGTGAAATGGATTAGACTAAAAGCAAGGTCAGGAAAATGATGCCACCGGAAATGTGAAATCCTGTTTCTGAAGAGAACTTCAACGCCTTTGGATCTTCTTCCCTAGATGCAGCTCTGTTATTCTCAGGCACCACATAAACACCATAGAATAAGTCAGCCAGTACAACAAGAGAATTTGCAATGTGAAATACATAAAACTAGATATAAATATAATTTTAAGCAGTTTGCTCAAGATGGTTTTCGCAAGGAGTTTTCAATAAAATGAAACGTGAGAACTGGTCATAGACCAGTTGGCAAGGGCTGCGGGTGCGCGCCTGGCCGACCCGGGTTCGAGTCCCCAGACTCCCCGATGGTGCTCATGTTGCTTCTTCTTAAAAACAATGCCCTGGGTGCTAGTGCCCATGGGTCTCATTTTTATAAAATGAAACGCATAGGTTTCTCGGAAAAAAGTAACATCACAACAAATGAAATATATATAATGAATTTCAGGAGTACAAACAGAAAAAGGTACCTGGGCAGCTTCATATTGACCATGTCGGATGAAAACTGCTGCCAGATTTATAGTGGAACCTAAGAAGCTGTCTACATGGTCAAAATTATTACTGCATACAATCGAACTGCTAAACCTCCTAACCAAGTCGATCACCTCGGCTGGACTAGGAAAACAAGCTGAAAGATGACCCCCTTCAGCAGATTAAGGAAAATCAAGCAACAAGCCAATGTAAAATCAGAGGATCCAGGCTTTCTGTGCAAAGATACCTCATCAGCTATACATGTGAAGATAGCCAAAATAAATGGAGTTTCTTGATTGGAAATTACATTTAAGAAATGTCGAACTATAAATATTTATAATACATGTATATACTGCAAAATTTACAAGTTGAGGAAGCAAACTGTACCCTACTTGCAGAATGTACAGTGCCTCTACTTGCAGAAACTACATAATGAAGTATTCCCTTGCAGGAAAACATACCACTTAAATGATTAGAAAAAGACACCTGATATTTAGTTTCTTAGCCAACTATTGACAAGGTTTGTGCTCCAAGTTCTATTGACAAGGTTTGTGCTCCAAGTTATCTCATCATATTCCAATTCACATAATATTAGGTTGAAAGACTTACTACAAAACAACAAAGATTTGATCGTTGGTCAGGGATATACATACCTAATATTGTACTTAGTATTAGAAGAGGAAAGAGGTGGAATGTGCTATTAGTATATAAACAAATACAGAACTATTTTCTGCATATGTAAATTTGTAATTAAACAGCCACAGAACATTAATCTCCATCGGAGCCAAAACAAGGTGATACCCAGGCCCTCTATTTTGATCTACAGTCGCACAAACATGGGAGACAATTCAATCATTAGATGGATACAAGAAACATTTATCTGGTCACTTGCAAATGCAAGACATGTAGACTAATTGACCGAATTTGAAATTTGCTAATGCAGATTCCCCTATCTTGATAAAGGCCAGGGTGTGCATTGTCCCATTCACCACATCCAGAACACCAAGAAACTTACAAACATGCCATTATTTACTATAAAATATCAAATGACATATCTATAGTCCTTTTTCTTAGTTAGTTACGTATTAGTTTATTACTTTGTAATAATATAGCAATTTAAATATAATGGTTCTGGAAAGGTCCCCCCAAAAAATCGACATGTCTGTTAAGGTTTATGCACTAGCCACTTGAACCAAAAGTCCGAACTGATGGAAAGGGCTAGTACAATCTACTTATACACTTCAACACCCCCTCTCACGTGTGACGGGAGACGAGAAGACAAGTCAACACGTGTAGAGAGGCAAAGAGGCAGCGGGAGGCCGGGCGCGGCAGGAGGCTGCGGAGAATTTAGAATAAATTGTGAAAGCCAGGATTTGAACTCGAGACCTGGGGCTCTGATACCATGTTAAGGTTCATGCACTAGCCACTTGAACCAAAAGTCCGAACTGATGGAAAGGGCTAGTACAATCTACTTATACACTTCAACAATGTCAAGCATCAAAAATAAGAATGCTCAACACAATTGTTTCATTTAGACATTTATAACCTAGCTGGAGGTAAGAAAGTTGATAGCTGAAATCCTCCATGGTTGGTGGTGTGGTTGGTGAAATTCCCACAAAATGAAGAACGGTCCACTGTCCCAATATATCTTCAATCACTGGAAACAACTTCAGTTTTATCCTGGCAACATCGCTTTGCAGCAAGGATACCTAATTTGGAAATTATCCTTATCAAAAGAAGCAATAAAATATCGTTTACCTTCGCATTAGCATTTACCAGTGCAAAGGCATTGATTTTTAATTCAACAACACAAGGACCAACAGATTCAAGAAAATAATAGTTATAGCCTCTACAATAAAGCAATGCTGAAATGAGCATGAAATTAGCATATATTAACCTGAAACATATAAAACATAGTGGAAGTTGGGTGTGAAGTGTTCCTAACAAATGGTGGGACGTGACAGTGGGATGTGAACTCTGAATTCAACAGTGAACTAACTTGTCATAATAACCTGCCATCTGTCTTTCTGGTTAATGCAAGGATCAGATAACAAGCCACAACTTGGCATCTGCCTATATAACTGAGAGTGCTGACCAACTTATGAAAGTTAAGAGGCGAGACAACCAAGCATGCGTGCTCATAGTCTGAGTAACAAAACTATATTCAAAGAACAGATGGCATTTCTATATGGCCATTGTTCAATATGCAATTTTAACCAGTACCCTACGAACATGTAAATAAAACAATTTGAATTCATATATTGTGAAGATATGTTTAATGACAATCAAATAAAAAAATATACTACTCCCTCCGATCGGAAAAGGTTGTTGGTGAGCTAGTACAACTTTGCTCTCTCCGATCAAAAAAGGTTGTCAGATGATTTAGTACAACTAGTACAAAGTTGTACTAGCTCACCGACAACCTTTCCGATCGGAGGGAGTAGTATTCAAAGTTAGAGAAGTTCTATTGCAGGCTTCATAGAACATTGTTGATTCCTGAATGGAGGTAGTATTACATCTTCATACTATATCGCAGTCAATTGAGTACTTGTCAGTTAGCAGAGCGTTATATTTTGTGACACAAAGAGTAGTTAGCAGAGGTGGCACATCAGACAAAAATGTTAAGATTGAAAAAACATGACATACCTGCCCACCAACACCAACCAGATAGCTGAGGAGCAGAAACAGATCAAAAGCAGACTCGAACATGGTTCTTGCAACCTGTGAAGTAACCTGAACCAATAACACAGAATTTACACTACAAAGTCTTTTCAATTCAGGCTCTCATATGGTAGCATTCGTATTCAAACACTTCATGAACTTCTCAATCATATCAAATACTGCTGATCATGATGTGGATCTCGATTGCAACTTACGGAAAGATAGCAGCATCTCAACAGAAAACTTCCTTTGGCTTTTGTGAGCCGTCTGCCTTCTTTCTACATAAGCATCTGTTCCAAGTAATGTAATGAGGGGTGACTGAAGATTGAGGACTAAATCCACTCTCTAGAATCTTTAATATCTGAGGAGCAATTTCATCAGGTGATATAACAGAAGTGATGAGGACTCGTAATATATTGGAGCAGAGACCTCTGAAGCAAATGGTTTATATGGCCCATGCACCTGAGAACTTCAATATGGGTTTCAGTATCAGAGATATCGCCAAATAAGTTCATTCCGCCTTTGTCCCAGTTCATTAGATGAACCTGATATCTTAAGCTAGTTAGTATCCCCTCACAAATGATGAGTTGAATTTCAGTAAGAGATGTCCAATGCTACGACAGAAACATACCATAAATAAGTTGCTCCACACCCTCCAAACAATGGAAGAGAGAAAGTGAGCCCTTTGTAATTAAACCAAACACCTCGTGGTTCGTATCAAGAAACAACCCACATGGCCTATTGTTCCAGCACCATTTATGGAGATACTGTACAGATTTTTTTTTTACCAGTGATAAGCAGTAGAACTTGCGGACTCTGAACTTTTTTTGAGAAAACGCAAAAGACTTTTGTGTTTCATTGCATTGAAAAGATAGAGTTTGTTACAAGCCTCCTAGGAGGACAATTACAGGGTAAAGTGAAAAAGGATAAGTGCACATCCCAGGTCTGTGGCAGGATGGCACGCAGGCCCAGCGCACCAGCCCTTGCCCACAGAGAGGCCTCGTTCTTGATCTTGGTCATCAGTGCGGAGAAGGAGGGTTGGTCTCCGTCGAAGATGCATTCGTTGTGCTGCTTCCAGACCATCCATGGGACGAGGAGGGCCACTGAAGCTAGCCCTTTGTGCATTGCTTTCGGGGTGCGACGCCTTGCATTACACCACCAGTCCGTAAGCGTGGCCTCGCCGTCCGGTGGGAGGCAAGGTATGCACAGCCAAGCTAGTGTCTTGTGCCATCCCTGTCAGGCGAGGGGGCACTCCAGCATCAGGTGGTGGATCGTTTCTTCAGCTTGGTTGCAGAGGGGACAGCGTGGTGGATTTTGCAGCCTGGAGCGTGCGAGGCGATCTGTGGTCCAGCACCTGCCCAGGTTTGCCAGCCACTGGAAGAAACAAACCCTCGGCGGCGCCCAGCTCCTCCAGGTGAGCTTCCATTTGGTGGACTGTGAACTTTCCTACAATCAAAAAGGGGGTTATTGAAAGTCAGCTATAAACTATGATTAGAAATAAGGAGGCCTCAAAGAGCAAATAGATAAACAGAGTACCTCTTGTTCTATAATGGACAATATTTCTCTCCGTAGCCCACTAGTAGTAAGTGACTGGAACTCTGAATCGGATAGAAACCTTTTGTGCTCCAGTAAGGTTTCACGAAGAGCAGAACAGTGGTTCACTCCTGGTTGCAGCAGCCTCGGCAGAAACATTGATGAGATAAAACTGAAACCATGCTCCTACAGGTACCGAAGAAACTACATGGCTTAAGAACATTAAAGTGCACCACGCAGGCACATAGCACAAAAAAGAGAATTAAAATACAAGAAAGAGCTCTACAGTATAGATCAAAATACTCTTGTCATGTATGTCATATGAACATATGATATAATCTGAAAAGACAAGAAAAACTCGCTAACCAAATAGATTATCAAATGACTACATGAATTCACTTGCCATAGTTGGTAGTTGATAGTTGTTGTAACCATTGTCAAAATATAAAAAATGTAACAGTTAGAGTGCATAGATAAAAATAAGTTAATCATAAATAATCACTAAATCTGTGACTCTAAAGAAAAGGTTTAATAATTGAACTAATTGTTATGTTAGGAATATCTAATCAGCTATGACCTAAATAAAAGGTTTGGTGCTTGGGAACAATTAGATCCCTCGGAAATTTCTGGAGTTACTTCAAAATTAACATGCACTAAGAATTAAAGCAATTTAATGGAGTGGAGCACAAGAAACATAACAATAATGCCAAATAAATAAAAGCTCAAAAGCCATTATAATAATTGCTAAGTTTTTTTTGCGGGTAAATAATTGCTAAGTTTAAAGAAACATGTATCTGTACATGCCAGATTGTATCAGAACAATGAATAACCTTAAGAGAATTGCATTTACCTTCATAGATGAGAATACTGAGTTAGCAGTCCAAACCAAATCATCCAATGCACTCTCAGAACTTTGGAACATTTGCTGACTGATAGCATCTTCTTGTAAGACATATGAACATATTTCCTCACTAATCATGTCATTTGAATAAACAATTATTTAGTTCATGAGGCAACAAGACGGAATAACCACCAACTGAAGGATTAAAAGGGGTCAGTGTGGCAGCAAATGAAATAACAGCAGACATACCCATCAGAGTCATACTGCACTATTTCATACAGCATTGATCCCACTTCTTTATCCAAAGCTTTTCTGTGCTTATTTTCAAATCAATGAGCTTCCCCTAAGTAAAAGGCAAGTATCCATCAACAGGTGGGCAAGATTAGCTCCTCCGAGCTTCCAACGTAATCGCTGAGCTACGATAAATTGCTACAAGCCATCCTACACTAGTTGGTTAATGAACATGGGAAGACCGTATTCCAATAATATAATCAATCACAATGCAACAAATTTGTCTTTGAGGAACATGCATACAAACTTTTTGAACTCCACGGTATCAGGATTAGTAAGTCCAGAGGCAAATCTCCAGCTAATTTTGAATAAAATTCAAATTTACTGATGGTATTGCCAATAATATATACAAACAATAACTATGGAAGTATGATGATGATCCCTAGACAGGTTCAAAGCTATTAAATACGGTTCGTCTCCTATTTCTTTTTTATTTTTTCTGTTGGAGGGTGTTGTGCCTTCGTGCACATTAAGAGAGATTCGATTGACTGCAGAAGTTAGTATATAGTGAGCCAGGAAATTCCTTCATAATCCATATGGGTTGTAAATAGCTACAGAGGAGTGCACGGCGTGTGATAGAAGCTGTCCAGTCTTGTGGCAGTCAAAGTCCTAATGAAATTCCTCCTATACTTCACAAGGCAGGAAGACCAAATAATATGAAGGAGTATCACGATGAGTGAAGCTTTTATTTACCTCCAGCAAAGGTACAGCAGAAACCGAAGTTACCTTTCACCAGCACCAAAACTGAAGCCATATAGGGAAACACGATCACAAGCTGGAACCTTTATGTTGGACTGTACATGGGCTGAAGCTTAGCGTTCAGCCTGTCTACCTATTCTGGCCCATATGGCCCATTAGCCCAAGTTACCTGGCAGTATATAAGCTGAGGCTGGTCTGTGAGAAACCCTAAGAGGAAAACGACTCCACACACCACTGCTGCTGACGGCTGCCTCTAGGTTAGCAACTCTCCTCTTCTACATGGTATCAGAGCCACCGGCGACGGAGGTGGCGGCGCCGGCGACAACTAGGGCGGTGATGGGGGTGCTCCAGCAGTAGCTTATCTGCGGGGTGGTGTGTGATCTCCTGCAGGTGGCAGCAGATCCACAGGAGGTGGAAGTCAGTGGTGCTTGTGGTGGAGTTGTGTTGCTGTGATTGGAGATGGCGGAGGAATTGGATGTGGCCAAGGTACTTGACAAGCTAGCCAACCTACTGGCTGCAAAGACAGCAGATGGGGCATCTTCTGCTACTTCTGAGGAAGGTAGGCAGCCAGTTCCACATGGGGAGGTGCAGTACAAACTTGAGCTCATGCCAAATGAGATCAAGTTGGATGGGGTTGGAAATTATTTGAGCTGGTCTAGGAGGGGGATGCTGATTCTGAGGACGAAATCAGTGGAAGGGTATGTGTTGGGAAAGGTCAGTGAGCCTGAAGACAAGGTGGGTCAGGAGTGGAAGAAATGGAGTGCTACAGATTCACTTGTTCTCACTTGGCTGCTGAACTCCTTGACACCGGCTGTTGCAGCATCAGTAGAAGCACTTTCCACATCCACAGAAGTATGGGATGCACTGTCAAAGATGTATTCTGGCAAGGGAAATGTCATGTTGGTTTCTCAGATCGAAGATGCAATACATGATCTGACTCAAGATGGAAAAACAGTGATGACATATGTCGGAGAGTTGAAACATGCATGGGCAGATCTTGATCACCTTGCCCCCTTGGTGCTTCCTCATTCTGAATGTGTGGCAATAGCAAAGAAGTGGATTGAGGATAGAAGAGTGCTGAAATTTCTCAAGGGACTGAATCGTGCATTTGAGGGCAGGAGGGTTGCACTACTGCATCTTCCTCAGTTGCCTACACTAGAAGAGGCCATTGCAGCCATGGGACAGGAAGAAACTAGGCTAAAACAAGTTGAGAAAGTGGAGGAAGTACCTAAACCAGCTTACTATGTGGAGACACGTGCTTGTCACAATTGTGGAATAAAAGGGCATCTAAGCCATAACTGCTTTGCTCCAAGACGTGGCCGTGGAAGTGGAAGGGGCTATGGCCGGGGAAATTACAGGGGAGTTAGAGGCAGGAATGCAGGGTATTCTAACTATCAAGGGAGTGCTAGAGCAAACATGTCAGCCATGGATGAAGGGCAAGGACAGCCTAGTTCAGGCCAGAGTGAAGTGAAGATGGGAGAACAGCAGACTAATGCAAACTTTGGAGATTTCACCCATTTTGTCTACTCTGATGAAGGTAAGACTGAAAGTGCCTCTATAGCTGTGCATAGATTAAATTCAGAATGGATATTAGACTCCGGAGCCTCCAAACATGTTGCTGGTAGCCTTGGGGAGTTTGAATCATATAGCCCATCTTCTCCATTCTATCAAGGAACAATTCAAACGGCTGATGGTACTGCTCAGCCAATCAAAGGAACTGGAATAGTGCGATGTACAGGAGATATTAAGCTATCATCAGTCCTTTATGTACCTGCATTTCCTGTGAATTTACTCTCCCTAAGTGCTCTGGTTGATCAAATTGACTGCCGTTTAATCGTTGACAAATATGCATTCTTGATTCAGGAGAGACTGAGTGGAAGGAAGAT
The DNA here is from genome assembly GCA_007115705.1 of Dactylis glomerata. Classification (NCBI taxonomy): domain Eukaryota; kingdom Viridiplantae; phylum Streptophyta; class Magnoliopsida; order Poales; family Poaceae; genus Dactylis; species Dactylis glomerata. The sequence goes on along the minus strand of QXEO01001381.1, from coordinate 62,554 downwards.
TGGAACCGGAACCAGGCGTAGAGGCCTATGGTACATGGACCGTGATGAATTCTGCCAGAAAGGAGGTTCAGCATTAGTTGCAACTCTAGCGGAGAAGGAGAAAATTGCTATGATGCAACATTGTAGAATGGGACATGTAGCATTTGATAAAATGAGTAAAGTTTATCCGGGTGTAATGAGTGAGGTTGATAAGAACAATCTAAAGTGTGAAGCATGTGAGTATGCAAAACACACTAGAACCACCTATGTAAGTAAGGGGCTTAGAAGTATATCCCCGTTTATGCTTGTTCATTCTGATGTGTGGACGTGTCCTATTACCTCTGTTAGTGGGATGAAGTATTTTGTGACATTCATTGATTGTTATTCTCGGATGACATGGGTGTACCTTATGAAGCATAAGGATGAAGTGCTACCATGCTTTCAGAATTTCTATGCATATGTGAAAACTCAGTTCAAGGTGCAGGTTCAAATGCTGAGATCTGATAATGGGACCGAATATATCAACAAGAAATTTGGAGGGTTCATATCTGATCATGGTATTCTACATCAGACATCATGTCCAGACACTCCACCTCAAAATGGGGTGGCAGAGAGGAAGAATCGCCACATTTTAGAAGTGGCTCGATCATTGATGTATACCATGAATGTCCCACAGTTCCTCTGGAGCGAAGCAGTGATGACTGCTACTTTTCTTATAAACCGCACACCCTCAAGGATATTAAATATGAAGTCTCCTTGTGAGTTATTGCTAGGAAATAACAAGTTTGTGGTTCCTCCCAAGGTGTTTGGCTGCACTTGCTTTGTTCGTGATCACAGGCCCTCGGTGACAAAGCTTGATCCCAGAGCTGTGAAGTGCATCTTCATCGGTTATCCCGCTGGACAGCGAGGATATAAATGTTGGAGTCCCTCCGAGCGACGCACATTTGTAAGTCTTGATGTTTCTTTCTGGGAATCTAACCCCTTTTATGGTGAAAAGACAGATTTAAGTTTTATATTTGAAGGACTTGACCAGCCACTTAATCTTGCTGGTCAAGAGGGGGAGTGTGTGAACAGTAATGAAAATGTTACTGGCAGCAGTTCTAGCAGCAACTCTCCTCATGGACAGCAACATCTGATTGTTGGGTCTATACCATTAGTTGTACCAGAATTATCACATGATAAAAGATGGCCAAAGCCAAATGAAGAGCAGGCTCCTCGTGTGTATACACGGAGACCAAGGATAGAAGAACAAAAGAAGCAACAGGTAGAAGAAGAGGGGGAGCAACAAACACAGGGGGAGTTACAGGAACAAGGGAAGCAGCAGGTAGAAGAAGAGGGGGAGGTTGTTGAGGTTGATTTACCTGAAGGAAGTTCAGATAGAGATACGATGTTGGACATGCCTATTGCTTTAAGGAAAGGAATAAGAGCAGCTACATCAAAACAAATTGATAGATATGGCTTGGTACACAAGATCAGTAACTATGTATCATACGAAGCTTTATCCCCTTCATACAAGGCATTTGTAGCATCTCTCCAGTCAATTGCAATCCCAACAGATTGGAGGGCAGCCAAGAGGGATCAGAAGTGGTTTGCAGCCATGAAAGAAGAATTGGATGCATTGAGGAAGAACAAGACTTGGGAATTGACTACTCTTCCTAGAGGAAAAAAGGCAGTTGGTTGTAAATGGGTCTATACAGTAAAACAGACCCCTGAAGGAAAGATAGAAAGGTACAAGGCAAGATTGGTTGCTAGAGGATATAGCCAAACATACGGAATTGACTATGATGAAACATTTGCACGTGTGGCCAAGATGAACACAGTGAGGATCCTGATATCATGTGCAACAAACTTCAGATGGCCCCTACACCAGCTAGATATTAAAAATGCATTTCTACATGGCGATCTACAAGAAGAAGTCTACATGGAAATTCCCCCGGGCCTAGCTTCAGCTGAAACTGAAGGTAAAGTGTGCAGGCTAAAGAAGTCTCTTTATGGATTAAAACAATCTCCTAGAGCTTGGTTTGATCGATTTAGAAAAGCTGTGTGCGAGATGGGATATGGACAGTGTAATGGAGACCACACAGTTTTCTTTAGACATTCAAATCAGAAGATCACAATTCTAGCAGTCTATGTGGATGATATTATAATCACAGGAGACGATGCAACAGAAATAACAAGAGTAAAGAGTTGTTTAAGCAAATCGTTTGAAGTAAAAGATCTTGGCCAACTTAGATACTTTCTTGGAATAGAGGTGGCAAGGTCAAAAGAGGGAATAGTTCTATCTCAGCGCAAGTATACCTTGGACCTTCTCAGTGATATGGGGATGCTGGATTGTCGTGCTGCTCCAACACCAATGGATCAAAATCAAAAAGTAACTGCTCAATCTGGTGAACTCGTAGACAAGGAGAGATATCAGAGACTAGTGGGAAGATTATTGTACTTATGTCACACAAGACCAGATATTGCATATGCGGTTGGCGTAGTGAGCAGATATATGCATGAACCAAGGAGTGGACATATGGATGTTGTTCATCGAATCCTAAGATATTTAAAAGGAACTCCAGGAAAAGGGTTACTGTTTAAAGCAAATGGACATCTAGCAATTGATGGTTACAGTGATGCTGATTGGGCAAGTTGTTTAGATGATAGATCAACTTCAGGTTATTGTGTATTTGTTGGAGGGAACTTGGTTGCATGGAGAAGCAAGAAACAATCAGTTGTATCAAGGTCAACTGCAGAAGCAGAGTACAGAGCCATGTCTCTAGGATTAAGTGAGATGCTATGGGTAAGAAACCTTCTGAGTGAGTTGAAGATCTTAAAGGCAGGACACTTGAATGTATGGTGTGACAACAAATCAGCAATTTGCATAGCAAATAATCCAGTCCAGCATGATAGGACAAAGCACATTGAGATTGACAGATTCTTCATTAAAGAAAAACTAGATGCTGGAATTATCAAGATCAGCTATGTGAGCACAGGGCAGCAGATCGCTGATTGCTTGACAAAAGGCTTGGCTCCCAAGGATTGTGATCAAGCTTGTGACAAGATGGGAATGATAGATATCTATCACCCATCTTGAGGGGGAGTGTTGGACTGTACATGGGCTGAAGCTTAGCGTTCAGCCTGTCTACCTATTCTGGCCCATATGGCCCATTAGCCCAAGTTACCTGGCAGTATATAAGCTGAGGCTGGTCTGTGAGAAACCCTAAGAGGAAAACGACTCCACACACCACTGCTGCTGACGGCTGCCTCTAGGTTAGCCACTCTCCTCTTCTACACTTTACAATTTCCAAATGCAAACAGTCAGTTACTTCCAGCAATACTGATGACAAAAATGTTATGAACGTGGTAGGGGGGTAGGTTAGATGGCCCTGGACAGGTGAGGTGCGACGCCCAGCCAAGAGGAGGCTGCTGCACAACAAGAGCAGGGAGATAATTGGGAGGGATAATTGAGACTATTTTCTTTCTTGTCTATTGATCGAAAAGGCTAGGCATTATATAGCCAGCTTACAAACTTGGAGGCTAAGCCAACTAACAAACTTGGAAATAACTAACTTGGAAATCAAGAAATATCTCTAAGAGATTTAAACTGCTAAGGATAATTAGGGATACTTATCCCTCTAATTCTGTGATGTGGACCTCTCTTTGATGGCCTTCCTGCGCCTAGGTCTGGCCCCACATAACATCTCTCCCCTCCTTTTGAAGCAGCTCGTCCTCGAGCTGGACTAATGATTGTCACCATCAGCCGCACCCGGATCGATCTCTAGGACAAAGAGTTTCTTGCAGCGGTGGCCAGGCACAAACCGTTCATCACAGTTGTAGCATAGGCCTTGCTCGCGGCGGTTTGCCATTGCTGCAGGTGTAAGTGTGCGGCGTGGTGTATTTGCTGGAGCTGCTACTGTCGCCTGTCCCGGAGGTGGTGCTGCTGGGATAGTAGGGGCAGCTAGTTGCTGATCTGTTGGGGTTGTCCATTGTGCACGCCGCTCGCAGGAGCGTGCCAAACTCATGGCGTCCATCAGGCTACCCGGCCTCCACATCTCCACATCAATCTGCAAAGGCTCCTGGAGGTTAGTGGTGTAGATGGAAACCACCTGATCTTCCGGAAGTTGCGGTGCTCGGCACAACAGTGCATTGAACTTCTTGTTGAACTCGGCAACAGTCCCGGTGCGCTTGAAGGAGATGAGCTCCCCTAGGGCATTACTGCGAGACGGTGGCCCGAACTGGATATTTATCAATTCAGTGAGGCGGCGCCAGGTTGGATGTCCATGGGCACCCTTGTACTGTTGATACCACAATTGTGCGTCGCCCGTCAAGTGGAAGGACGCAAGGCCCACCTTTTCAGTGGATGGCGTGCGCTGCGTGTCAAAGAACTGCTCGCAGCAGTTTAGCCATACCAGCGGATCAACTTCCCCGTCATAGATGGGAAATTCCATCTTGAAGAAGCGTGGGGGATGGTTGTTTGTGTTGAAGTGTATAAGTGGATTGTACTAGCCCTTTCCATCAGTTTGGACTTTTGGTTGCGTTGGCTAGTGCATGAAGCTTAACATGGTATCAGAGCCCATGGTCTCGAGTTCTTGTCCTGGTGCTCATGCTCAGAATGGTGTGGCTGAGCGCAAGCATCGTCACCTTCTTGAGACGACTCGTGCGTTGATGATTGCCGCTTCTCTTCCGCCTCACTTTTGGGCTGAGGCTGTTTCCACTGCCACCTATCTCGTCAATATTCAACCCTCTGCTGCAGGGTGGTATTCCTCTAGAGCGCCTCTCTGGTCATCCTCCTGATTACTCGGCGCTTCGTTCGTTTGGTTGCGTTTGTTATGTTCTTCTTGCCCCTCGTGAACGCACCAAACTGACCGCTCAGTCTGTTGAGTGTGTCTTTCTTGGATACAGTGATGAGCATAAGGGCTATCGGTGTTGGGACCCCGTTGGTCGTCGGATGCGCATTTCTCGTGATGTCACGTTTAATGAGACGCGTCCTTTCTATCCTCGCCCCACCTCCTCGACCTATCCGATGGAGGATATATCCTTTCTGAGTTCGAGTCCTGGTTTTCGTAATTTATTATAAAATTGTTGTTGCCCCCCTTTGTGTCCACGTGTTGACTTTCTCTTCTCCCGTTTGTGTCCACGTTGCACGTGTTGACTTTCTCTTCTCCCGTCACACGTGAGTGGGGGTGTATAAGTGAATTGCCTAGCCCTTTCCATCAGTTCGGACTTTTGGTTGCGTTGGCTAGTGCATGAAGCTTAACATGGTATCAGAGCCCAGGGTCTCGTGTTCAAGTCTTGGTTTTCGCAATTTATTGTAAAATTGTTGTCGCCCCCCTTTGTGTCCACGTGTTGACTTTCTCTTCTCCCGTCACACGTGAGTGGGGGTGTTGAAGTGTATAAGTGGATTGTACTAGCCCTTTCCATCAGTTTGGACTTTTGGTTGCGTTGGCTAGTGCATGAAGCTTAACAGTTTGCAGCCTTGGGATCAGTTTCAGGTTGGGGCAGCAATCCATCAGATCCCTTTTGCTTGTCGTCTGCGGTGCCAGAGCTTTGTGGCGTGCCATTCTCTAACTTGATGATAGCCAGATTATGGGCACGGACCTGCTGCATGGTATCCCGCAGATCACCAGTCAAGGAATCAATCTTCTTGCCCTGTTCCACCATCTGTTGGTCGATGCCGTCCAGACGCTTCATGAGGGAGATGAGGGTGGTGTTGATCTTGTCGAGATCTGCAGCGGTAGCGGCCATGACCGATCTGAATCTGATACCAAGCTGTTATGAACGTGGTAGGGGGGTAGGTTAGATGGCCCTGGACAGGTGAGGTGCGACGCCCAGCCAAGAGGAGGCTGCCGCACAACAAGAGCAGGGAGATAATTGGGAGGGATAATTGAGACTATTTTCTTTCTTGTCTATTGATCGAAAAGGCTAGGCATTATATAGCCAGCTTACAAACTTGGAGGCTAAGCCAACTAACAAACTTGGAAATAACTAACTTGGAAATCAAGAAATATCTCTAAGAGATTTAAATTGTAAATTTAGACGATACTGCTTAATCTGCACTATACCACCCTGACACTGAATGCCTTATTTGCTGCCAAGTAGTACTAAAACATCGCATTTATCATTTCCATCACCTAAAATGCAACAACTGCCTTTATGCTCATCCTGCCTTGCCTCCTCTTCAACTCTAGCTTCCCTGTAGCCCATGATTATGGTGGCACACCCCTGTCACGCTGAGAGCACCTACCCCAGAGCACGGAGCAGCAGCCACCGTGTTGTGTATCTGAAGCCATCAGGGTTCTGGCCATGTCCACTGCGCAATGCGTGTTTGTCAAAGTCGCCGCCACTGCCTCCGTTCGCTTGAAAGTTGGGATGCAGCCACGGTGGCTCGCCCAAGATCAAACCGCAGCCACTACGCCAGATGGTGTCAGTTGCACTTTTGCCCTTCTCGGAGGTAGAGTGAATTTCTTTGTGTTTTATGCCTGTAGTTAAATTTGATCATTTATTCATTTCGCTGTCCGTGCAGGATGCAGCTGGAGCAGTGGAAGCTTACAATGAGATGGGTGTTCTTCAGCAATAAAGCCAAGGAAGGGAGCCTCAGGTTAGATGTGAATGTTGCAGTTGCTCTCTTCTGATGATCCTTACAAGTGTTCAGCTTGAACTCATTGCTGTTCAAGACCGAGAAGGAGAATGGCAAATGGGTCTTGGGTTTGGTTTTTGTCTTTTCAGATTGGTCCTCGCTGCTCCCTGTATTATTGAGAATGTTGTTTGCTCTTCATTTGGATGGAAGTTTGCGTATGGGATATTTCTAGTCACACAATTTTTTTTAATTATAATGTTCACTCGAATGATTTTTGAAGGTAATCTGTGTGCTGAGTTTATTTGTCGCATGAAAGATCATGAAAGATCAAATATCTCCTGCTGAGCTTTCATTTATGGTATATGGTTCCTTGAAAGAACTCATTTTTACTGTTCTGCATTATGTGCATTGCATGTAGTGCCACTGTAATACATATGTAAGCAAAACCTAGACTCTGCTATATCAGTGAAGCCACTCTGCTAAAGTTGCATCTGATTTAGAAGCTGCTGGGCATGTCTGTTCGTTGGGATTTGGGAACAAATGGTTGGATGAGTTCAGCTGTGCTACTTAAGTCTATCCTAGTAGTTGGTCAAGTGTGGTAATTACTGGTGATGCTAGCACACAGCCTGCATGTTTATTTTAGTGAACTGCATGACAGTTCTCTATGGTGGAGGAAAATAATACCATGAAGGAAAAATGCGAAGAAAGTGGGTCTGCACTTGCAGTACTTCCAGAGAGTCACTCTAGGTGTGCTCTGTCACTGCCTCAAGTATAGCAGCTGCTTCTGCAATTGTCTGTTTTGTTTTGGCATCTTTGCATTCGAACAGGACATGATTAAGCTTTGCTTTCATTCATTTCTGAACCTCTTGTTGTTCTTTAGTAGTACCTCTCAGTTGAACCTTTTCTCTTCATCTTCAGGGCAACCCTCTAGGATATAGGTTGGTGAGGCTGATGATGATCAAGAGCTGATATCTTTGGCTGTCCTCCATCAAGGCACTGTGGTATGCACATACTGATATCTCATCGCTGCATTTACTTGCTTGTTTTTGATATATAAACATATGATATATAAAAATGAGAGCCAAACATTAGGTTGTAGAACTATCTCTGTTTAAAAATGGCAACAAGGCATAGTATGAGTTGAAGTTGTGTATGTGCCCGCTTTGTGCCCAGATACCTACAAACTAAGGCATTGTGTTTCACGAGTCATTCACTGTAATTTGTAGTGGAATTAGTTTAAGATGTATTGAGGTCATGGAGGAATCAGGAAGATGTTTATGGTGATTTGATGTTGGCTTGAATTTTTTCTTGGTGAGGGGGAGTTTGAAATGCTGAAAATATAGTAATGGTGGGATAATATGGATCAGTAGTGAGACATGGTTTGCTCACAGTTTATCGCTTATGGATTATTACACCTGGATATCTAGCATGCTAACAAATATCATAAAATTATTTAATTTCCTTTTGGTAAACTGTTCCAGTAGTTTTCCAGTTCTGGGAGAGTAGGTACTCCTCATCATGTCAGCATTTGGCTGGATGCAGCAACTTTAAGGAAACTGGGGCCATGACCTTCAGTTTGAATGTTAGAATTTTGCTATGTTTTCGTGCTTATGTTTGTCGCCATGATTCACCTTTTGTTTATCACGAGTTATGACCACATGACATCATAAATAGGTTAGGCTTTCTCTGGCTTTTTTGGACTTTGGCTTATAAGCCGAAAAAGCACATAAATAGGTTCTTTTGGCATCATGCAACAATATCCAGTCAAAAGCCAGTGTTGCTGAAAGTAACTGGCTGTTGCATCTCCAGTTGTAAAGGTTTTAGCTTGTGATCTTGTTGCGGTATGTTATGTGGGGCCAGACCTAGGCGCAGGAAGGCCATCAAAGAGAGGTCCACATCACAGAATTAGAGGGATAAGTATCCCTAATTATCCTTAGCAGTTGTCCAGCTAAAATATGGGTAGTTGGAATGTGAAGGACCAACTTTCCCCTTGATGCAATTACCATGTTCATTGACTTGTTTCACAGAATCAGTTCACCTCCACTGTAGAAAAAGGTAAAGGAACACTAAAGGAAGCCCATGCTTAGCGATATTTTAGGATGTATGTACAACACAAGTGTACCATTAGCGTTTCCTATAGCCAGGAATTTTCTTGTAGAGATAGATGATTCTAGTATGCAAATTTCATGGACAACAGGTTCTATCACGGAGAGTCGGGGACCAAGTTCATGATGCCATGAGCTTGCAATATTCATACTCTACCAACGTAAACATGTCATCTGACCATGGCATCTCATGTAGAGAACAACTCAATTCAGGTTTGAAGAATAAACAGTAGTCACCATGACTCTGCATTCCAGATTTATTGATGCAGATACAGTTTATCTTGCGTGAATGCATGGTATGCTATCACCCTGGAATTTGGAAGTAGAAGTTGGTTGCAACTTGCAACCCATAAACATCAAATGTAACACATCCTAGTATATCTAGTCAAGCTAATGTGATGTCTCAGCAGATAAGATCATCAATTTTTCTCACGACGACAGTATATACACCTAGGTGATATAGGTTCTTACAGAGGACCATGTGAGAAAAAATGGAAAAGAAAGGATCTGGTCACCAGTATTCCATAGCTCAGCATGCAGGAATAAGCGTTAAGCGAGAACCAAAATAAGGGAAGACTTGCCTTGGTAGAAGTGGCAGCATGCTTGCAGAATCATCTCGATGGAATTTGATATGAATAGATTAACCAATGCTCCAGAAACCAGAATACAGCGCCAGGCGACTCCAAAAAAAACATGATGAAGCGATGATTACTGAAGAAAAGAAGTCAACATGTCATGCTAACTTCAAGATAAAAAAATGTAAATTAGATTCCATTCAAAGATTTATGAGCCTAAGGAAAATATCATTTAGCTTGGCCTTAAGCGGGTAGAGATAAGATCAACATTTTTTCACGTAGTTTTGATTGTGAGGCCTAATATAAAGAGGATGCTCTGAGGTATTAATCAAGCAAGAAAAATGAAGAATACCTCATCTACTTCGCGTCCTGGGGTGAGAGCCCAGAGCCCTTCCCCTGCCTCCTTCAAAGCCTAGTCCACAATAGACACCAATTTTTCATTGTCTCATTATTTAGCAAAAGAAATGCAGCTAATACATTAAAGTAGCAGACCTTGCCCATCAACATAAATTGGCACTGTTCCCTGTGTGCTGGATTTTGCAGCTCAAGAAAAACAACCCGACAGCTGTCTGCAAAGCGTATATGAACATATGCATGGTAAGAGCATTACAGAACAATACATAAAGCAATAAGAACAAGACTAGATAAGATAATCATATTGTCATCACATAATCAAGTGGAAGTAACAAAATAAATCTTAATTCCAGACTTCCAGAAATTCATGACTTCAAGTACATTACCTTGCTGTTGACATGATTTTGGTTGACATAACTGCTGGAAAATCATACATATGGCTGATCCCGCCTTGGTCTCAAGACTTTCTGATTTAAGACAGAAAAGGTGAGTACATCTGGTTTTATTCCCCTATCTACCATTTCTTGAAAAAGATCTTCCGCCTTTGCTATTTCTCCCTGGCTGCAATATCCATTTATAAGAGCCGTGTATGTATAAAGATCAGGAGCAAGTCCTTTCTGCAACATTTCATCAAATAGTCCCCGGGCATCCTCTAGATAATCTGCTTTGCACTGCCCATCAATCAATACAGTGTAACAAGGAACATCAGGTTCGATTTCCATTTCTTTCATAGAGTTGAGCAACCGGTTCTGCTTTGCTCTAAGAAGAAAGCTCCTTCTCTCCTTACTAATGCCCTGCCAGCATCTCTGCAGGTCCTCTTTTAGGTGACCATCCAGTAGCACAGTATATGCAACTACGTCAGGCTTAATACCTAAACTTGTCATCTGAACAAATAATGTGCAAGCTTCTTGCATCCGACCAACCTTGCAGTAACCATTCATTAGCACAGTGTATACAATAACATCAGCAGCAAGTCCTTGCTGAACCATATCATGGAACCATAAACGAGCATTCTGCATATCTCCTGTCTGACAATAGGCTGCTATGAGCTTGCTATATGAAAGTAGATCAGGAACAACATTCTTTTCTAACATGGTGCTAAATACATTTGAAGCTCCCTGGGCATTTCCATCCCTACAAAGATCATTTATCAACTTTGAACTTGTGAAACGATCAACAAGTTTTCCTTGCTTAGCAACCCTAAGAAAAAGCACGTAAGCATGATCAGTCCAGCCTGAATTTAAATAGCCACAAACCATTGAACTGTACAATACTTCAATTTGATCAATTCCTCTCTCTTCCACAATATTAAATAGCACCTCTGCTTCACTAAGGTTGCCTCTTCTACAAAACCCATCAATTGCTATACCATAAGTAAGTGAATTAGGTTCTAACCCTTGATCCTGCATATGGTCTAGAAGATCAAACACCTCCGTAACAAGACCACTCCTGCCAAATCCACTGGCCAGAATGTTATATGTAACGACATCTGGCTTTACATTTGCCTTCAGCATCTCTTCAAACACTTGCTGCGCATTTAGTATATCTCCCTTCAAACAGTAACCCTTGATCAGGCATGTATAGTGGATTCTGTCAGGAGCAAGACCGTCAGTCTTCATTTCTCCCAGTAGCTTAACCGCCTCATCCATGTTCCCAAGCTTGCAAGAAGCATCCATAGCAATGTTATACAGAACCCCATCTATACGGACTCCGGAATCTCTAAATTTCTGGAAATGCTCAGTAACATGAGATGTCATGCCTACCTTGGTAAAGCATTGCAGAATGTAACTCACGATGTGGCAGTTTGTTTCGAGACCATGGGACACCATTGCCTGATAATGATCCAACACCTTAAGTATGTTGCCCTCTTTGCAGTAACTCCGGATGAGATAGCTATAGCCATATATATCCGGGGTGAATCCTAGTCTAGTCTTTTTCTCCAAGAGCTTTTCAACCTCCTCCAGTCTCATTTCCTTGCATAGCCCGTCCATCACCTTGTTATAAGCCATGGCGTCCACTTGAACCCCCTCCCTGATGATCTCTTGCAGAATAGCATAAGCCAAATCAATCTTTCCGCAATCACACAGGCCAGTTAAAAACAGCGAGTATCCATTTATATCTGGTTTCGCTCCCAATTCAATCATCTCAACCCACACTCGGAAGGCTTTGTCTGCCTTCTTTTCTTGAAAAAGAGACCTGGTAATAATGCCCAACGCATGAGCATCCAAAACCAGCCCAAGGAGCTTCATCTGATCATAAGCTGATAAAACAACCTCCGAGTCGCCGCTCTCGGCTGCAAACTTGAGAAGCACGTTGCAAGCCCAAGCTGCCGGGACAACTCCAAGCCTGCAAAGCTCACCAAACAGCCCTACTGTATCCTGCACACTGTGGCAGATGATGTATGCCTTGACTAAGCAATTGGTCGCCGACACGAGCGACTCTGGAGCAGCGCAGGTTCTTCTTTTAAGATGCTCCATGAGCGGCAGGACTTGAGGACCGCCGCCGCCGCCCTCGGGCGAGACGATCTCACGGAACAGGGAGAAGAGCATCCTCGACTGGCCGGAACGGGACAGGATGTCCACGATCTCCGCGTAGGTAGACAGGTCGTGGGTGAAGCCGACGCTCTCGGTGTCCCTGAAGTAGGCAAGGCAACATCGGGCCTCCTCCTGAGGAACTGTAGGTTCTGGACGACTCTGGCAGAGGTGAGAGCGCGGCCTCTGCTCTGGGCAGTCTCACCAGGAGCGCCGCAGCAGGCGGGCTTCTCGTCGGCGTCGTCGCCGCTGGAGGTGTCGTCGGCTGGTTGCGCCGAGGCAGCGATCACGGAGAAGCGGCGTCGGCGGGCAGATGATGATTCAGCCGGTGGAGGAGCCCTGACGCGTCTGCAGCACTCGGCGACACATTTGCGGCGCTGCAGCCGCCGCAGGAGCATGGGCGACGCGATTCACAGGGGCGCGGTAGAGATGGGCGCTGGGCTTTCACCAATCGATGAACAACCGCAGGGCCATACCTTGAAGCGAAACTCGATGGCCGCCGGAGCTGCGGACGGGGTGGTGAGGAGACGGCAGGGACGCGCGCGATGTCCCCGCGGTGGGGAGAACGGGGACGGTGGCGGCGGGGCGGGGCGCGCGTGAGACTGCCGGGAGTGTTGACGAGCGGGGGGGGGGGGGGGGGGGGTGAACGGCGGCGGCGGCGGCAAAGGTACGGCACGGCGGCGGCTGGGGACGCCGGGACGGTGGTGGGCTAGGGATTTAGAAGAGTTTTTTTAGGGAGAGAGAGGCTTTAGAAGAGGATAGGAAAACCGAAAAGTAGTAATAGTACCGAGTACTAGTTTACTACCACTAGTTGAATGCCCGTGCTTTGCTACGGGCTTTTAATAATTTCTTATAAATCTATTTAAATTCACATGATGTTGTCATAGAAAAACAAATATAGATGTTGATCAAAACATTATTGTAATTTACAAACATGTATTCGTATGCCACTTTTGGTTGTTTTGACCAATATGACTTTATATATGCCTGCTTCCTTAATATGGTGATTGAATGTCCGAGCTTTGCTACGGGTTTTTGATATTTTTTATAAATCTATTTAAATTCACATGATGTTTTCATGGAAAAACAAACATAGATGGTGATCAAAACATTATTGTAATTCACAAACATGTATTTGTGTGCCACTTTTGGTTGTTTTGACCAATATGACTTTATATATGCCTGCTTCCTTAATATGGTGATATTTCCTCACCGAGCTCTTAAAATTGCCGATTGCAATCTAAAGCTTGAATAGACCCACTAAACTTAATAAATTACTTCTAAGGTATGGGAACCATACAAAAGGCCCCTACAGAAACATCCAGCAAATAGCAAGAATGTGGAGATAACAGTGCACAAACAAAAATTTAAAGATATGAAATTAGTATTAAGTGATACTCAGTGCTAGTTAAAGATGAATAGACTTCGGTTATACACTATTATTTGGAAGCGCTATTAAAATTGAAGTTATACAACACCTGGGGTAATGCTAGTTATAATAAAAGGACATTACAAGATGCAATTAATTGATCCGCAAGAACCAACTTGTATAAATTAATGAACCGGGGAGCTCGCTCAATGGCCTGGCGGTTGTGCATTTTATCAAACACATGGGGCATATACAACCTATACTATTAAGATTATAAGCTGCGCTTGCCCACTATATATCTGGCAGTTCACTGATACGTCTCCAACGTATCTATAACTAGATGAAAACCCCGCGCGTTGCTGCGGAAATACTCAGAAAATTGAAAAGAAACAAACATGAACCAAAGAAAATAACATGTGGAGCATGTGTTGTTGTAGTCGGCATAACTGCACAGGTACGAACACTATCCAAATAGACAGAAAATGGGAAGTTATTCGGTTGAGTAATAATGATTTCAGATTTTAGAAATACAGATGTCATTCCAATTTGCAATGTCTGTTAGCAACAGCATAAGTGCCTGACAGTGATCTGTTTCTCTTCGCACACAAATAAATGTAACGACAACTTTTTAGTGGCCCAGTAAAAAGGTTTTGACACCACATTTCAAGTAGGAGTATACAACTTAACCATACTTTCCACTACGCAGAAGATTATTTCTGTCAAGACCTATGATATCTTTGACATTCAAACTTAGTCATTGTCAGATATATATATATATATATAGCCAGTCTTCGCATGTAAAAGTACAAAAAACAAACTATAACAATACTCAACTATCCAGAGTTAACTACAAACACACAAAAAACATCATAGAGGCTAAATAGATCTGTTTAAATACTCCCTTTTAAGAAACACCGGCATTCAATAATTAGCATAAATAACAAACTATTACTCCCTCCGATCGGAAATAACTGTCGTTGACTTAGTAGAAACTTTGTACTAAGTTAGTACAAAATCACCAACACTTATTTCCGATCGGAGGGAGTACTGTTTTTAGCTACAAATCACCATGGTTTTCTTAGCTGCATACTTATATTTTGTATGGAACCTACAGATATATGGCTCATGCCCGTATACATTTTCAGAGGTCTTTCTTCCCTGAATACACACTTCCATCTGGTAACAATTAATTGTTTCTTGGCGGTACCTGAAAAGGAAGAATGCAAAGAAATTAGTTCTGATATAGCTCACATCACAAACGGAAATCCAGATCTCAAAAAGAAATAAGGAAATAGAAGGAAATAGATCAGAAGCCTTATGAAGAGGGGGTAAATTTACCAAGATGAGAGGAATTAGTCAACAATCCAAGCAGTTTCAGATGCTGAATTTGAACACCGGGTACGATTTAAGAGGATCTAATAAAATCCAATCACCTTCCCACAAGCTTCCATGTGAAAGCCCCAATAGTACTTGAGACGACAATACCAACTGCAATCTGCAGGTAAAGTTTCCTATGCTTCAAATCCCCAATCTTCTGATTAAAACGTTCCTCTGTAATCCAACACGCATGCGTAAGCTGAAATTATTTAAGGCAGAGATGATTGGTAAGATAGAAAGCAGACTACCTAGATTGTCTGACGCATCTAGCTGAGCTGAATAAAAAAAACCGTCTGTAGAGGGAGCTGGGCGGATGCTCCACGGTGAGATCGTGGGATGAACCTTAACGGTACTTTCCATCGTCGGCAAATCTTCCATCACTGATGGAGCAGGAGACTATAATCTATTTGGCGAACATAGGCGCATACTTGCGCTGGATACAACAACTGAGGAACATATCGAGGTTTTTATAGGCGAAGACCATCCAGGCTCGATGGCCTGTTTCAAACAATGAATGCGGATGACTGTTAGGATGCCATCATCGATTTCACGTGCATTTATGGTGGGCGATAGATGGTCACATACTCGTAGTGGAAGAGACGGCAGAGGGCGGTGAAGATGAGCAGGCGACACAATAAGTGCTTGAAGATTTCCGTTCTTAGCGTGTGGGCTAGCTACAAACAATCAATGCAAAAATAATGGAGGGGAGGAAACTGTCGCTATACTCTGTCGACCGTAACAACAGCTGAACAAACTAAGGCGATGACGTGGACTCACGGTAAGCCAGCAAAATAGGTTAGTGGGGGTCTCTTATATAGATATAGAAGATTTTTGATGCTCTATGCTTGTTTTTACACCATTTGCCTACTGTTTCGTTACACTTTGTGGCACTTTTATGCATTTTCCGGAACTAACCTACTAACAAGTCGCCACAGTGTCAGTTCCATATTTTCTGCTGTTTTTGTGTTTCAGAAGTGCTACACAGGAAATATTCTCGGAATTGGACGAAACAAGTTCCTGAAGTCTTATTTTTCCCGGAAGCTTCCAGAGATCCGAAGAGGAGACGGAGTGGGGCCACGACGTGCCCACACACCAGGGCGGCGCGGCCTGGCCCCTGGTCGCGCCCCCTATGTGTGAGGCCGCCTCGGTCCACTCCTGACGATGCCCCTTCGCCTATAAAGACCCCCCGACGGGAAAAACCTAAGGGCCCGATCAATTTTCCAGAAACACATCGCGATCCGCCGCCGTCGTTGACCCGAGATCGGGAGGGTCCAGAAGCTCTTCCCGGCACCCTGCCGGAGAGGGGAATCGTCACCGGAGGTCTTCTTCATCGCCATGCTTGCCTCCGGAGCAATGAGTGAGTAGTCTACCTTGGACTATGGGTCCATAGCAGTAGCTAGATGGTTGTCTCCTCCACCATGTGCTTCATGTTTAGATCTCATGAGCTGCCCTACATGATTGAGATCACCGTTATGTAATTCTACATGTTTAGATCTCATGAGCTATCTTGGCCGAGTAGTTGCTAGTGACTCCAAGAGGGGGTATTTATGCTCGATAGTGGGTTCATGTCTCTATTTAACCTGGGGGAGTGACAGAAACCTCTAAGGTTGTAGATGTGCTGTTGCTACTAGGGAGAAAACAACATTCATATGCTCAAGGGCATATGCTTTGTTTACATTACACACTTTGCTTAATGCAATTATCTGTTGTTCGCAACTTAATACTCATGGGGTGTTCGGATGATATCCCCAAGAGTGGATTATTAGTCATAGATGCAGTTGGA
Organism: Dactylis glomerata; assembly: GCA_007115705.1. Taxonomy (NCBI): domain Eukaryota; kingdom Viridiplantae; phylum Streptophyta; class Magnoliopsida; order Poales; family Poaceae; genus Dactylis; species Dactylis glomerata. The sequence goes on along the minus strand of QXEO01001381.1, from coordinate 45,919 downwards.
TAGCGGTCTATGTATTTTGTTGTAATGCCCAGAGTAAATCGCATAGTGATCTTCTTGACATATCACGTTTATCTTTATTCTATCAATAGCCCAACTGTAATTTGTTTACCCAGTATGTGTTATTTATCTTATGGAGAGACACCACTAGTGAACTGTGGACCCCGGTCCTATTTCCATCATATTGCTATCACCTGTTTACTTTACTCGCATTGTTTACTTTACTCGCATACTATTGATGCTACCGAGTTGATGAAGTAAATAACCGGCCAGTTGGGAAACCCCAAGAGAAGGTTTGATGACGATAGCAGCAAGTTTTCTCTCAGTTAAGAAACCAAGGTTTAATCGTTCAGGAGAAGAGCAGACAATACGACTGAAGGTGATGCGGACTGGCTTAGCGACAGCTTCGGACAATTTATATATGGCGCCTCGTCCAAGCTTTGCTTTGCTAGCTGCAACGTGGAACCTGCACACACACAACCAAGTACTTTGTTCCCAACTTGCGATGAGGTTGTCAATCTCACCAGTTTGCTTGAAACAAAGGTTATGAGCGTATCGAGTGGAAAACAGTAGAAGTATACGAGTAAAGTAAACAGTGCGAGTAAAGTAAACAGGTGATAGTAATATGATGGAAATAGGACCGGGGTCCACAGTTCACTAGTGGTGTCTCTCCATAAGATAAATAGCACATGCTGGGTAAACAAATTACAGTTGGGCAATTGATAGAATAAAGATAAACGTGATATGTCAAGAAGATCACTATGCGATTTACTCTGGGCATTACAACAAAATACATAGACCGCCATCCAACTGCATCTATGACTAATAATCCACTTGTGGCGAATCAATCCGAGAACTCTACAAGTATTAAGTTGCGAACAACAGATAATTGCATTAAGCAAAGTGTGTAATGTAAACAAAGCATATGCCCTTGAGCATATGAATGTTGTTTTCTCCCTAGTAGCAACAGCACATCTACAACCTTAGAGGTTTCTGTCACTCCCCCAGATTAAATAGAGGCATGAACCCACTATCGAGTATAAATACCCCCTCTTGGAGTCACTAGCAACTACTCGGCCAAGATAGCTACTAACAACGGAGAGCATGCAAGATCATAAACAACATAGAGATAACAAAAGATATATTTCAGTATAGCAACTCAATCATAACACCAATATTCATCGGATCCCAACAAACCAAACATGTAGAATTACATAACGGTGATCTCAATCATGTAGGGCAGCTCATGAGATCTAAACATGAAGCACATGGTGGAGGAGACAACCATCTAGCTACTTCTATGGACCCATAGTCCAAGGTAGACTACTCACTCATCGCTCCGGAGGCAAGCATGGCGATGAAGAAGACCTCCGGTGGCGATTCCCCTCTCCAACAGGGTGTCGGGAAGAGCTTCTGGACCCTCCCGATCTTCGGGTCGACAGCGGCGGTGGATCGCGATGTGTTCTGGAAAATTGATCGGGTCCTTAAGTTTTTTCCGTCGGGGGGTCTTTATAGGCGAAGGGGCATCGTCAGAAGTGGACCGAGGCGGTCTCACACGTAGGGGGCGCGGCCAGGGCCTGGGCCACGCCGCCCTGGTGTGTGGCCACCTCGTGGCCCCACTCCGTCTCCTCTTCGGATCTCTGGAAGCTTCCGGGGAAAATAAGACTTCAGGAACTTGTTTCGTCCAATTCCGAGAATATTTCCTGTGTATCACTTCTGAAACACAAAAACAGCAGAAAACAGGGAACTGGCACTGTGGCGACTTGTTAATAGGTTAGTTCTGAAAAATGCATAAAAGTGCCACAAAGTGTAACGAAACAGTAGGCAAATGGTGTAAAAACAAGCATGGAGCATCAAAAATTATAGATACGTTGGAGACGTATCAACTATGAAAGGATCGGTATGGGCGACTAGAGGGGGGTGAATAGGCGCTAAGTCAATTTTTTAATCTTTTTCAATTTTAAGTCTTGACACAAAGTAAATTCACTAGATGTGCAACTAGGTGAATTTCCTAAGAGTGGCAAGCATGCAAGTAAACAAGTAACTAGTAAGATACAAGTAAGGGAAAGAAATAACCGAAGAGTGAAGACCGGAGACATAAGGATGTATTCCCGTAGTTCCTTCCTTTTGAGGGGAAGTACGTCTACGTTGGAGAGGTGTGGTGACACGGAGTCTACCAACGCCACAAAGGCTCACCTTGTTCTCCGGTGAGCAAGCCACGGAGGCTAGCTCGATTCCACTAAGCGGTGGTATTGGGGGAACCACGAATCCCTTACACGGAGCTTGGGGCACAACTCCACAACTCAATTGGAGGCTCCCAAGAACGCCACGGAGGCTAGAATCACCTCAGAGATGTGGCAATCAAGCACTTACAATACCTAGGGTTCCAACAAACCCTAGGCTCAAATCCTCCAAGCAAATGGAGGGGGAAATGAAATTCCTTCGGTGAAGATGATGGACTAGGTCTCCTCCCTCGAATCCTTAAAGGGATTCAAGTTCTATTGGCTAGAGGTGGAGATCTAGAGCTTTGGAGCTTGGCGGCAATGGAGGTGAGAGAGTGTGAGCCACAGCCTTGACTTGAGGTGGAAGAAGCCTTTATATAGTCCAAGACAAGGACTAGCCATTGCTGCCTTTTTAGGCCGGAGTCTCCGGGGTTCAGAGCCCGGAGTCTCCGGGGTAAGTCGCCAAGGTCGGAGTCTCCGGGCCGGAGACAAGCTCCTGCCAAAGTTTCCGGACAGAGTCTCCGCCCCCATATCTGGGGCGAGCGACACCCGACAAAAAAGGACCCCAGAGGCTTGGGCCGGAGTCTCCGGTCCCTGACCCAAAGTCTCCGGTGTGTGAACACCGGAGTCTCCGGGCAGGAGACCCGGAGTCTCCGGCGCAGAAATGCCAGCAACAAATAATCTTCAGATTTCCACCTACAAAGGAGATTATACTGAGACAAAATGGTTAGATACCTGAGTATTGACAACAAACACCCAAAAATAGATTTTGCAAGAAAATGCTCTTTCAATCTCCCCCTTTTTGGTGTTTGATGACAATACTCAGGTTCAAGAAAAAGATCAACAAGAATAGGGTGAGCTCCCCCTAGATGTGTGCAACCTACAACAAAAGCTTGATGCAAATGCACACATACTAGACACAAAGCTCCCCCTAAAAGTAATGGACCAAGATCATATGCATAATACATTGAGAACAATATGAAGTAATAAGGCATGACCATTACAATAAAACACACCACAAGTCTCACACCATATTAAGATAGGTACCACAACGAAGTTCAATTTTTTTTTTAAAGAACTAAGTACTAGAAGAGAGCACAAGCATAGGCAAATGAAAGCTCAACAAAAGAAATGCTTGTGCCCGACCCTTGCAAATCCCCGATAACAAACTAATATAACTCTTCTCCCCCTTTGGCATCGAGACACCAAAAAGGGGAAACGAGCGATGCTACACGTCCCAACAAGTCACTCGTCGTCGTCCTCGTCGTTTCCCTCATAGGAAGGATCTTCATCATCACCCATAGGACCCTTGCCACGACTGGAGGAGGACGGATAGTTGGGCTTGGACACTTCATCGAAATCTCCCCATTGGAGTGAGCTGCCCATCTCTTTGTTCCAAGCACCATAGCTGAGAGTATCATCTGAGTCTGAAGGAGGATGCTCTGGAGGAGGGAGGTTGCGGATAGCACGAAGGTGATCAACCATCAAGCCTTGGTTGTGAGTGATGTGCTTGTTCTAAATATAGATGTTGTGTTGCTCCTTGCGAATATCCACTCCCATGCAAAGCATGGTCCTCTTGAACCAAGAAAGTTTCTTGATCTCCTTGTTGACTTCTTCTTTGTTGCGCGAAGGAAAAGGCACATTGCTAGCATTCTTGCTTCTCCTCTTAGGTGGAGAAGGAGGAGCAGTCCGATTTCTTCAATCTCTTCCTCACCCTCTTCTCCTTCCTCATCAACATCATCCTCATCACCTTCCATATCTTCATCTTCTTCATCTTCACTAGCGGAGGCAAAGGGTTCATTGGTCACACCCGGTGCCGGTTTCTTTTGAGGCTTCACGGTTTTGTGCTCAACCAACTTAGAGATGTCAACACAAAGAGAGTAGTTGGGAGACTTCCTCTTGATAAGCTTCATCACATACGGAGCATAGACCGGGGCTTTCCTGGAAAGAATGCACTCATACATTTCCCAGTGAATGAAGTCCATGACATTAATGGGTTGAACTTGAGCTTCTTGTCCTTTGCAAAAGACTTCATGAGAGTAGGCAAGTAGGTTGACCAACCCACCACGAAGAGCATCGAAATTTCCCGCACTTGGGGCAATATTCTCATGGAACAAACGGAGGAGAATGTTGTATCTTGTTCTCAGACCATAGGACTCCCCAACAACAATCTTCTTGCCTTGATCAACGGCATCTTTGGTGAGCTTACCATAGAGGGGAGCAAGCGCCTTCTTGTTGTAGGCAACTCCGGAGAGATGCATCCTTGCACCACATGGTGCATGGTTCCCCTTGAATGGATACACAAGCTCTTCGGCAAACTCAATGAAGTTGGATTGGACAACTTGATCACCGGTCATCCAAGTCATGGGAAGTTCTTCTCCATCTCCAAACACAAGTGTTGCAAAGAATTGGTGCACGAGGAGAATGTTGTAGTCTTGCTTGAGTTGCATGAGAGGGTGAAGACCAAGCTTTTCGGTGATCCAAAGGGCTTCCTTGAAGTAATCACTCTTGTGGAGATGTTCAAAATCAACCACCTTTTGAGGGCAAACTTGGTGGGTGAGGTTAGCATAGAGCTCGGTGCAAATGAGTTCTTGCTCCCTTCGATGAAAACAGTGATCATTTGTGTTCCTTGGTAAATCATACATCTTCCTCTTCCTCATATCTGCAAACTCGGGAAGTGACATACCCTTGAGAGTTGGCAAGCGATCAAACTTGGCCTTTTTGGCCCTTTCTTCCTTAGCCAACTGAGCCAACCGAGCTTTCTCTTTCAGAGCATCCCTAGCAACAGCAGCAGCACTCTGCCTTTCCACATAACAGTCCTTGGCCGGGTCATAGTCAAAGGTGTGCTTCCTAGGGAGACGCTTGCGACGACCACCTGCACTGCTACATGTGAAGGGAATGGCACGAAGTAGCAAGGGGAGAGTCAAAAACATGCTCAGATGAAAGGAGAATAGCATCTTGTGGAGCCAAATTGGGAAAAGTTCGATCTACACCGGAGTCTCCGGTGTCTGACCCCGGAGTCTCCGGCCTTGAGAGGGCGGAGACTTCAAAGTCTCCGGGGTTTGGACCCCAAAGACTCCGGGCAACACGAGATCAGACAAAGGAGGCTAGGGTTTGCTCGAAAATTTGCACAAAACTGATTCTACACGATGCTAGATACTCAAATTGCCGAAAGTGAGTAATCCCATGGACAAACAACAAGTACATCTTCCAATCCCTTGAATCTAGAGGAATCTAGATGGGAGGAGGAGGAAAATACCGGATGGCTCCATGGAGAAGCAAGCAAGCCGGAGGGAGAAGCTTCCGGAGGCTTGGAGAGGAGGGAGGCCGGCGGCAACGGCGGATCCGGGGCCGGGGAGGCGCCCGATGGTGACCTGGGGGAGGCGGCGGCGTCCTGGGGGAGAAGAAGGGTGGGAGTGAATGAGGGTAACCGGCTGGGTTGCCCTCACCCCGACCCTTTTTACCCAGGGTGAAAACCGCTAGGGCCAGAGTCTCCGGGGCTGATCACCCGGAGTCTCCGGCCTCCAGACACCAGAGTCTCCGGGGTGCAAACCCCGGAGTCCCCGGCCTGCCTCGACCAGATTACACAGCTATGTATTTGAGCATGTTTCTTCGAAAGATGGAGCAAGTTTTAGATGAAAGGGATAGGCTTGGGTCAGAAAGAGGTCACTAAGTGGTACTTAGTGTTCATGTTTGCAAAAATGCAAATAAAACTCAAATAAGCCCAAACATGAACACATTCCCATTGAAAAGGCAATAAAATGCAAATAAGGCTCAAATGGGAACAAACCTCCACTTAGGAGGTCGGTGGCCGAAGCCACCATGTTTGAGTATAAAGGTATGGCACCGCGAAGATATATCTTGGGCCCAAGACCAAAACTCATCAATTAAGCTCAAAATTGTCCCAAAACACATTGCTTGCTATTGGCATTATGGGGGGAGGGATAGCCCAATTAATTAGGACCGCACTCCCCCTATCTCCATGCCCACACGTAGATGGGACCACACGCTATCATATGGGAATGAGTGCACACGATCAAGCCATATTGCAAGAGTCTAGGATATTCAACTCATGCCTCAACTCTCGGAATCTTGCTTCATCAAGGGGTTTGGTGAAAATGTCGGCGAGTTGGTCTTGTGTACCTACATAAGATAGGTTAATCTCACCTCGGTTGACATGGTCACGGATGAAATGGTGGCGGATCTCGATGTGCTTGGTCTTGTTGTGTTGAACCGGATTATGGGCAATCTTGATGGCACTCTCATTGTCACACAAGAGTGGCACCTTGTCAAAGTGAACACCATAATCCTCCATGGTTTGCCTCATCCAAAGGAGTTGAGCACAACAACTCGCGGCCGCCACATACTCGGCTTCGGCGGTGGAGAGAGACACACAATTTTGCCTCTTGGAAGACCAACTAACCAAAGACCTACCAAGAAATTGGCAAGCCCCGGAAGTTGACTTCCTATCCACTTTGTCTCCCGCCAAATCTGAGTCCGAGTACCCTACAAGCTCAAAGCTTGCTCCCTTCGGGTACCAAAGGCCAAAATATGGGGTATCAATCAAATATCGAAAGACTCTTTTGACCGCCATTAGATGGCTTTCCTTAGGGGCGGCTTGATATCGTGCACACATTCCCACACTAAGCATGATATCCGGTCTAGATGCACAAAGATAGAGCAAAGACCCAATCATAGAGCGATAAAGTTTTTGATCCACCTTTTTACCATTAGGATCGAGATCAAGAGTAACCTTTGTAGGCATGGGAGTCTTAGCGCCCTTCACTCCGATGTCCATCTTGAACTTCTTGAGCATGTCTTGGGTGTACTTGGCTTGATTGATGAAGGTGCCACCCTCAATTGCTTCACTTCAAAACCTAGGAAGAATTTCAACTCCCCCATCATAGACATCTCAAATTTGTCGGTCATTATCCTTGCAAATTCATCATTGAAAGATTTGTTAGAAGAGCCAAAAATGATATCATCTACATAAAGTTGGCATATGAAAAGCTCCCCGTTGACTTTCTTAGTAAAAAGAGTGGGATCAATGAGGCCTATCTCAAAACCACGGTCTACAAGAAGCTCTCAAAGGTGCTCATACCATGCACGTGGGGCTTGTTTAAGGCCGTAGAGTGCCTTATCGAGCTTGTAAATGAAAGGACACAGATGTCGCCTAGAGGGGGGGTGAATAGGCGATATCAAATTTTACGAATGGCTTGAACAAAAGCGGAATTAAACTAGCGTTTATTTTGTCAAGCACACAAAACCTAAATAAACTAGGCTCACCTATGTGCACCAACAACTTATGCTAGGCAATACAAGTAACAAGGTGATAGCAAGATATATAACTTCAAGCACGAAGGCTATCACAATGTAAAGTGCATAAGTAAAGAGCTCGGGTATAGGAATAACCGAGGCACACAGAGACGATGATGTATTCCCGAGTTCCTCCCTTGAAAGGGAGTACGTCTCGTTGGAGGGGTGTGGTATCGCCACAAAGGCCTAACCAACGCCACAAAGGCCTCACCCTATTCTCCGGTGTGAGCTTGCGCCACAAAGGCCTAGCTCACTCTTCCACTAAGGGGTTCCTCAAGGCGGAACCGGGCCTTTACACAAAGCTTGGGGCACGCATCCACAACTTAATTGGAGGCTCCCAAGAATAGCCACAAAGGCACCACAAAGCCACAAAGCCGTCTAGGGTTCCAAGAACCCAAGAGTAATAAACTCACAAACTTTCACTTACTCGAATCTCCGGGGAGAACTCAAACCGATGCAACTTATGCAATGGCAAGAGCACACAAGGTGCTCAAATCCTTCTCACTCAAATCCTACCAAAGCAACTAATGCTATGGAGAGATATGAGAGGAAGAACAAATGGAGGAAAACCACACAAGTCTCCAAGATATAGATCCCAAGATGTTCCCCTCACTTAGAGGAGAGATTGATTGGTGGAGTTCTAGATCTAGATCTTCTCTTTCAAATCCCTCAACAAGATTCAAGAAATATGGGAGGGATAGAGAGTAATTGCAAGCTCTTGAAGGTCAAAACAATGGAGGAGAGAGAGACAAGCAACCAACCAGCCCAAGGAGGAAGAAGGGGGCTTTTTATAGGCCCCCCCACGAAATCTGACCGTTACAGCCATTTAGACCGGCTAAAGCCGGACTTAACACCGGCTAAAGCCGGACAAAAATCCGGACTGAAACAGAGAGGCAATCGAGCGCCCCGGTCCGGCTATTTCCGGCCCTGGGCCGGCTAAAGCCGCCCCTCCTGAAACTGGCAGAAACACCAAAACAAAAACGGCAATAACTTGAGCATCCGGACTCCGTTTTCGATGATCTTGGGCTCGTTGGAATCACCACAACGAGGTCTACAACTTCATCCATAGAAACATCATAGTCCAACAAGGGAGTATAAAACCAAATGATGAAAGGTTTGACCTCACTTTGAAGGCAAACCGGTAAAACCTCCAAACATCAAAAACGCAATAAGAGCTTCATGCGAAATCCGTTTTTGATGAGCTAGAGCTTGTCATGGAAATAACCACAAGCTCTAGAACCTCACATGGATAAAACCCAAATACGAACCAAGAAAGATGATGCCAAGTATGCAAAGGTTTGAGCTCTCTCCAAACGATATAATTAAGTTACTCACTCGAGAGCCCCTCTTGATAGAACGGCTATCGATCCTATAACCCGGTCTCACAACTAACACCATGAGACCGGTAAGAAAGAAACCCTAACACTATCATACCTTTTCCTTGAGAATTCCACTTGAGGTGGATAATGATGATCTTGATCTTCTCAAGTTGGACCACCTTTCTTGATTGAGCTTGCTTGATGAAGTCTTGCGGATTACTCCCCCATACTCCACTATGGAAGAGACTCTCTTTAAGCATATCTTCACATATCCATGATCACAATATAGATGGCAAGCTTCAAGCATATGTTCTCTTCTAGTTGCTCATCTTGAACTTGCGCTTTGACTTGATCAATCCTCGAATCAATTCTTCTTTCTCCATAATGATGGTGTCTTGAGGATACACATGAGAGCTCACTCAATCTTATTCTTCAAGACACACTTCACATAAGCTCAAATCCCTTAAGACCAATCTTTGGATCACTCCTTGAATAACACTTTGGTCAACACATAATCTTCTTCTTACAACCTTGACTCCAACAAATGGTTCAAGCATTGTCTATGGACAAGTCCTACACATATGACTCGATACAACCATTAGTCCATAGGGATTGTCATTAATTACCAAAACCACACATGGGGCTCGATATGATCTTTCAATCTCCCCCATTTTGGTAATTGATGACAATCTCTTTGAGAGGGTTTATATAATGAATTCAAAGAACCAAAATGGTTGTACTAACATCAAATACTACAAAAGTATGTGATGCTAGTAAAACCACCATATATAGAGCAAACTCCCCCACAATCTATGCACGTGTGAATGATCTTGATTTCATTGCATATATTGCCAACCAAGGTTGTTGGTGGAGTTTCCACTATCTACTCAACCATACAAAGCATGCAAGGCAAATGCTTAAGAACAAACCAAAGCATAAAAGCCAATTCCCTTTAAACCCTCGAAACTTCTACAAAGCATGCAAGGCAAATGCTTAAGAACAAACCAAAGCATAAAAGCCAATTCCCTTTAAACCCTCGAAACTTCTCCCCCATTGGCATCCATTGCCAAAATGGGCGAAAAACTTAGAAGGCCAATATAGTGTGAGTTCCTCCAAAATGGTTTGCATATCCAAAAGAAATAAGTGAAGACACAAGCACATATACAAAGACAAATATATGAAGGAAACCAAACTATATTGAGGATCAAAGATTGCAAAAAAATAAGATAACACGATGGATAAACTTCAACAAATGAAGAGAGCAATCAAACAATCCAAAGAACAAACTGAATAAAGATTTTATGATAAGATCGAAAAGGTGCTCTAAATAATATGAGGAAGCTCCCCAAGGTGTGTGCACAAAATATTCTATTGAGTTGAAGTATAAGGTGCACACACATGGAATCATCACTCCCTCAATATTATTCAAAACAAAATGATACCAAGTGAAATTAAATACTATGCTAACCGCAAAATGGTGCTTTAAATGAAATGAGGAAGCTCCCCAAGGTACGTGCAAAAATTGGAATGTTTGTATTTGAATACAATTTACACAACATGGAATCCTCACTCCCTCAATAACATTTAAAACACAACCATTTGCAAGAGATCATAGAGAAGAAATTAAGCTTAACACTTGCATCAAAGAAATGGTTGAGCAAAAAGTAAGGGATAACATATAAAAGGCTCAACCAAGGAATGTGTGAGAGAAATGACACAACATATTATAAGACTAATACAAGGATTAGCATAGAGCATCCACATAGTCTTCAATGAATGATATTGCTTAGCATTCCATCCCAACACATAAGGTTCAAATAAGATATCAAATAATGAGATATCATCTCTCATGTGTATAAGTTTCTAAGTAGACAATATCACAAAGATAATTATCACAAAGAAACATGTACACACAAAATAGATACTAAGAATAGAACATGATATCCAAAATGAAGTCATGCAATATACCAATGAGATATTTGCTTTTAAAGCATGGCCAAAGGCTTAATTTATCTTATTGTATATTGACGAACTTCAACCACCAACATGTCAAAGACATCACAAATATCAACAAGGGAAAGAAGATAGTTGGGATGCTTTGATAAAAACAACAAGTATCAAAATGAAGGATACCAAACGGAAGAAATAAATTTGCAATTTCATCAATATTGCACATGTGAGCTTATTGAGGAATTGATATGCAAAAAGATTGCTAAGTTGACATATATGGGATAGGAGAATCATGAGCATGATTTTTATATGTTCCCAATAATATGTCCTCATCTCAACTTGCTCCCATTTGCAATATAGAGGTTTCATTAGAATCCTTGCAAGAACCACATGATTTTCAAATAAAGATATCCATGTCAAGAAACAACCTACACAAGGTTGGACGCTAGAAAAGTATGCATGAAGAAGATACTTGTTACCGAGATATCAATGGTAGGATCTAGTAGATAAGAGTCCTTCAATAATCCTAGCTTGCCTCAAATTATCATTTAGTCACCACTTCATCCTTATTATTGAGACAAGAACCAATATATCTCCATGTACCTAAAACAAAGTTCAAGTACAAGATGGTCCCCAAACTCATTGGGTCCAAAGTAGTTAGAAACTACAACATATAGGACAAACTCCACATAAATATGTGCATATAAATATGAAATTGAATTTCATGCACATCTTAGCCGATTTAGGATTTGATGGATCTTCCCCTATATATTTGACCAAAGAAAGCAAAGCATGCCATAAAGTATACATTTAGTAAATATGCATGCACAAGACTTTCAAGAGCCCAAAGGAGATACAATTTGGATAAAACACAAAGAAGAACAAGCGAGCACACAAAATTGTGAAGCGACAAGAAAGGTTGTCCAAATTATATCAAAGAATCAAATCAACACAAGATTGACTCCAAAGTTCACCAAGTGAACAACGCAAAAGCCAATGAGCATAAAGCATAACTTAAACACACATGCTCAAAGACATATCTCATTTTAAGAGTAAGAAATAAATAACAAGGAATGAGATAACCAACTCCCAAAGAAAGTAAGGTTCAAACAAACCAAACAAACTCTCCATACTTTTTAAGATGGCACACTAAGTACCAAAAAGAAATGATTTTTCTTCCAACAATAACCAATACCAATTGAAATAATCATAGAGAGTGTGTTATAACAAATATAGGAGAGATCCCCCAAGATTTGTGCATTATTTACGATTTTGCATTTGAATACAAAATGCACACAAGTGGGATCATCACATCTACCTACATAGAAATAACACAAAACAAGTTCAACAAAATCAAATAGAATCACAATAGTCAAGGAGGACAACGGAAATTAAAACAAATATATTTCTTGGCAAGAGATACGACAATTAAAAGCAATAGCCAATGTAAAGATGATCAATATATATGTACCACATGATAGAGTACCAATTGTCCAAGGACAAAAAGTAATTGGACTTATTTCCCGGTGGTAGTTTACACATAAATCCAAGATCATCTTCACAACAAAGAAGCATATGGAAAAGATAAGAATTAAACACCATGCTAAAGAAGATATTCTTGATAGACTCAAATAGTTAAACAATCACGCTAAGCAATGATTAGGATAACTTGAAGAAAATGGTTTTCCAACTTTGATGTAGCATTCCACATTTTAGGAAAACCCTACCAAGAAAATATCTCACAATCAAGATCCAAAACAAGAGCAATAAAACAATTTGGCAAATTAGAATTTGTTTGAGAAAACATGCCACATAGAAGCAAGATAATTTACAATATCAACACTATGTGACACAACCTCAAATATACACATTATATTGGTTTGTAGTATGCACAAAGCATATTACTCCCCCATAATGTGATAAAACATTTATTTTTCACAAGAGGCAAATAAAAACCAACAAGATGATTAATGGACATTATAGAATTTGAATTTCTCATGAGAATGACATACCACATAGAAACTAGATAATCTTTAAATATCAACACTAAGTGGTATTCCTCATGTACACACATTTTTAGGATTATGAAGTGCAAAAGCATATCACTCTCCCAAAATGGGATGAACCATTAATCTCTCACAAGAGCCAACAAGATACAAGAAATATGCAAAAGGCTCAACAAGAACAACCATACATGGTGTGCAAACCAACATGCACATGCTTGATTACTCAAAATGAAGCAAGTAGGAAGCACAACATATACAAACATATGCAAGATACAAAACCCCAACACATGCAACGGGGCGAGTAACTTTCAATGTAGATAAGTTGAATACATGTTACCGCAAGGAGGAACATTGGATATATGATAGACACAAGATAATCCCTTGACTTGACTTGAGAAAATATAATTGATGAAGATCCCTTAATTCTTCATGATATTGCCAAGTCTCCAATGCCCTCCACCAACACCTATTGTTCAAGTAATGGCTTGTTGGTCCCCAACAAAGTTGGGTCCTAAGAAGTTAGTAACAATAGGTTTGGCAACCCAAATGGTTCTTTTCTTGACACCACTTTGAGTACCAACAAATTTGGCAAACACATTACCAACCTTATCCTTGCAAAGTGAATATACATCCTCAATTATGATAGGGTTGGATGAGTTACCACTAGTGCATGAAGAAGATAGGTGACCCTTCTCATGGCATATGTGGCAAGTTCTTTTCTTCACCTTCTTCTCACTTGATTTCTCCACAGGGGGAGCATTAGCTTGATTATTCTTGGGAAGTGACCTTTCTTCAACTTGAGGTTGAGCAAGGGCTTGAACTTGAGGCCGCTTCCCTTGTTGCTTCTCACTAAGTGCCTTTTTCTTCAAAGGGCAAGATCTAACATGGTGCCCTTCAATTTTGCACTTGAAGCAAACAATCTTGGCCAAATTCTTGACTTGTTCTTGGCCCTTCTCCTTCTTGTATATTTTGGACTTCTTCTTGTAGTTAGAGATAAATCCAAGTCCACTCTTGTCATTGGGGGATTTTTGCACACTCAAGATCTTATTGAGTGTGGACTTCCCTTCATGACGTTTTTCCAAGTCTTTCTTCAACGAAGTAACTTGGGCCTTGAGCTCTTTGATTTCCTCTACATGATTAGTGACAACACAAGTACTAGTGGAAGTAGAGGCTACATTGTTAGAGCAATAAGGCAAGGAGGGTAATTTATCACTAGATGTAGCAATAGTATGAGTGGATGAATTACTAGTACTAGAACATGGCAATATAGCATTTTGGGAAATAGTGCTAGTGCCCACATGAGGCTCACAAGATGTTACCTTTGTAGATATAGCCTCATGAGCTAACTTTAGGCGAGCATGGGACACTAGAAGATCCTCATTAGAGCTAGATAGCTTTTCATGAATTTCTTCCAATTTCCCATACTTGCTAGTTAGCAATTCAAGTTGAGCCCTTAGCTCAACATTCTCCTTCAAAATAGATGCTTCACAAGAAGTAGAGTTAGTAGCACAAGCATCATTATCATGAGCAATAGGAGAAGACAACTTGGCAAGAGCGAGGTCACGTTCTTTAGTGAGTTTAGAAATAATTTCATTACATGACTCCTCAATGGATTCAAGCTTCTCCTCAAGAGAAACCCGAAGCTCTTGCTCTTCCTCTAGAGCATATTTTAAATCATGGATATCATTGGCATACTCACGCTCAAGAGAAAACATTTTATCAATTTGTTCTTCCTTCATCTCAATGAGTTTCGTGCTCTCAATAGCACAACTCATGATTTCAAAGAAGTTGGGCAAAACATTTTTATGGTTATGCAAAGCATCAAAGACCACCTTACCCTTCTTGTTTAAATACTCAATATAGTCTTCTTCATTTTCCTCATCCTCACCATTGTCCTCAACATCATTATGATTTGAAGATCTAGCCATAAGGCATATGTTGGAACCGTGAGAAGAAGAAGATGAAGAAATGCTTGAAGCTCCATTCAAGACCTTGTCTTGGCCCAAAGACTCTTCGGTTTCCTCTATATGGTTAGCATCACAAATACTAGAGGAAATAGAAGCATTTGTATCATGGCAACAAGACAAAGCAAGCATATCATCATGAGATTTATTCAAGAAATTTACACATGATATGCAAGGACTATCAACACAAGCATGTAAAACATTTATGGGGCTACAAGTGTTTAAGTCCAAAGATGAAGCATTGCAATAAGACAGAGATGAAGGATCATCAAAAGTAAGCATACTATCACCATTGCAAGTTTCATCATCACTCACCATATCATTACCTTGTGTCTTGCCACACTTTGGTGAAGTGGATGAAAGTTCATTGCGGCCGGAAGTGGAAGGAATACAATCATCCTCAATAATCTTGGACACACCATATTTTTCTTGAAGCTTTGTCCATATCTCATGAGCGCTCCGAAAAGGCGAGATGGAGAAGGTAACTACATTGCTCAAAGCATTAACAATCACATGAGTAGCTTGAGCATTGAGATACAAGTTTTTCTCATCCTCTAAAGATAGATTTTGAGTATCCTTTGGAGGAGAAAAACCCGCATCTACAATTCGCTCCATAGATGGGTCCATGACCCGAAAATAATTAAGCATGTAAATTTTCCAAGTATCATAATTTGTGCCATCAAATATAGAAGTGTTATTGTGCACTAATCCCCTAGCCAACATCTTTGCTCTCAAGGCGGTGAAGCCTAAAATGAGAGACCGGGCTCTGATACCAATTGAAAGGACACAGATGTCGCCTAGAGGGGGGTGAATAGGCGATATCAAATTTTACGAATGGCTTGAACAAAAGCGGAATTAAACTAGCGTTTATTTTGTCAAGCACACAAAACCTAAATAAACTAGGCTCACCTATGTGCACCAACAACTTATGCTAGGCAATACAAGTAACAAGGTGATAGCAAGATATATAACTTCAAGCACGAAGGCTATCACAATGTAAAGTGCATAAGTAAAGAGCTCGGGTATAGGAATAACCGAGGCACACGGAGACGATGATGTATTCCCGAGTTCCTCCCTTGAAAGGGAGTACGTCTCGTTGGAGGGGTGTGGTATCGCCACAAAGGCCTAACCAACGCCACAAAGGCCTCACCCTATTCTCCGGTGTGAGCTTGCGCCACAAAGGCCTAGCTCACTCTTCCACTAAGGGGTTCCTCAAGGCGGAACCGGGCCTTTACACAAAGCTTGGGGCACGCATCCACAACTTAATTGGAGGCTCCCAAGAATAGCCACAAAGGCACCACAAAGCCACAAAGCCGTCTAGGGTTCCAAGAACCCAAGAGTAATAAACTCACAAACTTTCACTTACTCGAATCTCCGGGGAGAACTCAAACCGATGCAACTTATGCAATGGCAAGAGCACACAAGGTGCTCAAATCCTTCTCACTCAAATCCTACCAAAGCAACTAATGCTATGGAGAGATATGAGAGGAAGAACAAATGGAGGAAAACCACACAAGTCTCCAAGATATAGATCCCAAGATGTTCCCCTCACTTAGAGGAGAGATTGATTGGTGGAGTTCTAGATCTAGATCTTCTCTTTCAAATCCCTCAACAAGATTCAAGAAATATGGGAGGGATAGAGAGTAATTGCAAGCTCTTGAAGGTCAAAACAATGGAGGAGAGAGAGACAAGCAACCAACCAGCCCAAGGAGGAAGAAGGGGGCTTTTTATAGGCCCCCCCACGAAATCTGACCGTTACAGCCATTTAGACCGGCTAAAGCCGGACTTAACACCGGCTAAAGCCGGACAAAAATCCGGACTGAAACAGAGAGGCAATCGAGTGCCCCGGTCCGGCTATTTCCGGCCCTGGGCCGGCTAAAGCCGCCCCTCCTGAAACTGGCAGAAACACCAAAACGAAAACGGCAATAACTTGAGCATCCGGACTCCGTTTTCGATGATCTTGGGCTCGTTGGAATCACCACAACGAGGTCTACAACTTCATCCATAGAAACATCATAGTCCAACAAGGGAGTATAAAACCAAATGATGAAAGGTTTGACCTCACTTTGAAGGCAAACCGGTAAAACCTCCAAACATCAAAAACGCAATAAGAGCTTCATGCGAAATCCGTTTTTGATGAGCTAGAGCTTGTCATGGAAATAACCACAAGCTCTAGAACCTCACATGGATAAAACCCAAATACGAACCAAGAAAGATGATGCCAAGTATGCAAAGGTTTGAGCTCTCTCCAAACGATATAATTAAGTTACTCACTCGAGAGCCCCTCTTGATAGAACGGCTATCGATCCTATAACCCGGTCTCACAACTAACACCATGAGACCGGTAAGAAAGAAACCCTAACACTATCATACCTTTTCCTTGAGAATTCCACTTGAGGTGGATAATGATGATCTTGATCTTCTCAAGTTGGACCACCTTTCTTGATTGAGCTTGCTTGATGAAGTCTTGCGGATTACTCCCCCATACTCCACTATGGAAGAGACTCTCTTTAAGCATATCTTCACATATCCATGATCACAATATAGATGGCAAGCTTCAAGCATATGTTCTCTTCTAGTTGCTCATCTTGAACTTGCGCTTTGACTTGATCAATCCTCGAATCAATTCTTCTTTCTCCATAATGATGGTGTCTTGAGGATACACATGAGAGCTCACTCAATCTTATTCTTCAAGACACACTTCACATAAGCTCAAATCCCTTAAGACCAATCTTTGGATCACTCCTTGAATAACACCTTGGTCAACACATAATCTTCTTCTTACAACCTTGACTCCAACAAATGGTTCAAGCATTGTCTATGGACAAGTCCTACACATATGACTCGATACAACCATTAGTCCATAGGGATTGTCATTAATTACCAAAACCACACATGGGGCTCGATATGATCTTTCAGTAAACATGGTCCGAAAAGTTAGGATCCTCAAAACCCGGGGGTTGCTTAACATACACTAACTCATGCAAAGGACCATTTAGGAAAGCACTCTTCACATCCATTTGTTGTAACTTAAAATTATGATGTGATGCATAAGCAAGAAGGATACGGATGGACTCAAGGCGAGCCACGGGTGCAAAGGTCTCTCCATAGTCAATGCCTTCAATTTGAGAATACCCTTGAGCAACCAAACGAGCCTTGTTCCTTACAACAATCCCATTTGCATCTTGCTTGTTCTTGAAGATCCACTTGGTGCCAATGACATTGCGGCAATCCTTGGGCTTCTCCACTAATGACCAAACCTTGTTGCGCTCGAAGTTATTGAGTTCTTCATGCATGGCCTCTACCCAATCCGGGTCTTCAAGCGCTCCAAACACCTTTTGAGGTTCCACACAAGAGATATAGGCATGGTGGTTACTAAAGTTTGCCAATTGCCTCCTTGTGGACACCCCTTTTCTCACACTCCCAATCACACTCTCCAAGGTGTGGCTACCTCTACGGAGAGTTGTTGCTATCTTCATGGCACGGCGAGCTTGAGCTTCTTCAAGAGATTCTTGAGAGGCCACTTGGTCATCACCACGGTTTTGGTCCTCGCCTTGACCTTCAAACCGAGCATGCTCTTCACCTTGAGCTTCTCTTCGTCTTGCACTTGATCTTGATCACCACTTGGTGAAAAATCACCATCATGCTCATGGTCTTGATCTTGATCATGCTCACATGGTTGAGGGGCTTGAGCTTGTCTTTGGCTAGCATCAAAGGGACCTTGTGGAGCTTGTTGTGTTTGAGAGGGTGAAGGCTCCACTTGAGTAGAGCATAGTCCTTCTCCTTCCGCCAAAAGGTGTCCCTCAACAGGTATGAGATGTCCCACACCCATTCTTCTTATGGCAAGAGGAGGTATTTTGTCACCTACATCAAAAACACCACGTTGCTCCACATGGGAGCCATCATTCTCGTCGAATCTCACGTTAGAAACTTCAACAACTCGAGCGGAGAGTTTGTCAAAGATTCTAAAGGCGTGAGATTCGGCGGCATAGCCAACAAAGGTACCCTCAAGAGCTTTTGTATCAAATTTGGACAAATGAACACCTTTCTTAAGATAGTAGCACTTACAACCGAATACCCAGAAGTACTTGATGTTAGGCTTCTTTCCAGTGAGGATCTCATACAGAGTCTTGTTCAAGCCCTTGCAGAGATATAACCGGTTTGACGCATGACATGCGGTATTAATGGCTTCGGCCCAAAAGTTATACGGAGACTTGAATTCCGCTAACATGGTCCTAGCCATATCAATGAGAGTCCGGTTCTTCCGCTCGGCTACACCATTTTGTTGGGGAGCGTAGGGAGATGAGTATTGATGGCGAATCCCCTCATCACTGAGAAAATCATTCAAGGTGTAGTTCTTGAACTCGGTGCCATTGTCACTTCGGATCATCAATATGTCTTGACCATATTGGCGTTGCACTTCATTGGTGAAGTCTTTGACGGTTTGTTGAGTCTCACTCTTGTGAGCCAAGAAGAAGACCCAAGTGTATCTTGAATAGTCATCGACAATCACCAAGCAATACTTCTTTCCTCCAAGACTTTCATAAGAGGGAGGGCCAAAGAGATCCATGTGAAGGAGCTCTAGGACCCTCTTAGATGAAATGATGGTCTTGCTAGGATGAGGAAGTTCATGCATCTTTCCTTCAATGCAAGCTCTACACACACGATCTTTTGAAAAGGTTAGATCGGTTAGTCCTAGGATGTGGTTGCCTTTGTGGAGACTTTGCAAAGTTCTCATATTGACGTGGCCTACCCGGCGATGCCAAAGCCATCCCACGTCAACTTTAGCCATGAGGCATGTCGCGGCTTTAGTGACCTCCTTCGAGAAGTCGATCACATATAAGCCATTTTCGACATGCCCTACATGAGCTACATTAAGAGACTTGCTCCACAAAAGAACTACAATCCCAACATCAAAGAAGATTGCAAAGCCCATATTAGCAAGTTGAGCAACGGAAAGAAGATTATATGAAAGGGACTCAACAAGCATGATATCTTCCACGGTAACATTGTGAGAGACAACAACCTTGCCGAGACCCAATACCTTTGACCTTGAAGAATCCCCATAGGTGACGTAGCCCGCATGGGATGAACCGGTGTGAAGCTCCTTCACCATTTCTTTGCTCCCGGTCATATGATTGGTAGCACCACTATCAATTATCCATTGACCACCACCGGAAGCAAAGCCCTACAAGAGATCAAGTCTTGACTTTAGGTCCCCATTTCTCAATGGGTCCTTTCTTGTTAGTGACAAGGGTCTTTGGAACCCAAATAGACCATGCAACATATTCATTTTATGAACCAACAAATTTAGCATAAACATGTCCATCACGTGCATGGCAAAGAACATAAGAAGGATTATATTTTCCCGCAAAGTTATTATGGTTAGGCATAGCCTTTTTGCCATTCCCAATAACTTCCCTCACCTCCTCCTCAAATACATTACCGTTCTCATCATAGCATATTTCACTAGGAACATGCTTCTTTAATGAGGGAGGAGGCGCGGGGACACTCTTCTTCTTCTTCTTGTTCTTCTTCTTCTTGTTCTTCTTGGACTTGGACGAATATCCAAGTCCCGTCTTGTCACCATGTTGCTTTTGAGCATTTAAGAGCTCATCAAGCTTCTCACTTCCCTTTAGGGGGGCTTTCTCACAAGAGGGGTTAGTTGAGCATGAACTTGCAACAAATGTGCTAGAAAGAGACTTGGTTGCTTCATTAGCAATTATAAGATTTAGTTTCTCATTTTGCAACCTAAGTTCATTAGCAATGGATTGAGCAATATCACGATCACTTTTAAGTTTAGCAATATCCAAATTGTGAGATTCTTCAAGACCCAACATGGATGTCTCAAGTGTCACCCTTAGGTCATGCTCTTCCTCAAGAGATTGAGTAAGAGAAGCAATTTCATCGGCATAGTCACGAGCATGCCCCTCAAGTTCGAAAATGCGTTCATCATTTTTATCATTTATTTGGATGGCTTCATTATATTGATCTAGGAGAATCTCAAAGCGAACTTTGGTCTCCCCATGCAAGGTTGACATGAAAATGTCCATTTCATTTAGATCATCATTATCACCAACTTGTTCAACACAATCCATCAAAGATAGGCTTTTAGGTATGATGGGTGTGAGAGGCGGTGATACCTTTGTAGCGTGAGCCATGAGACAAGTCGCATTGTGGTTGGTGCGCTTTGATTCATTTGCGGAAGCAAATAGGGATGATGAGGGGGTAGGTTGGGCAATGGCGATGGCGGCCCTTCCTACTTCCTCATGATCACTTGCATCATCCCCGGAGAGGTACTCTTCTTGAGTTATCAAAGCGTGAGTTGGAAGGACTCTCTTCTTGTCGGAGTTTCTAGGGTAAGACTTGGACTTCATTTCCTTGCGGACAAGCCTTCCATTGTGATCTTCAACTCTTTCATATGGACACTCCACAATGAAGTGGTTAGTGTTACCACAATTGTTGCAAGTCCTCACTCTACTTGTGGCCTTTGGCTTGGAGGGGCTAGATGACTTCCACTTCTTCATGAATGCCCTTTGAGCAAGTGCCATGTGCTCGGCATGAGCATACTTCATATCCTCGGGGCTTCCACCCATTACTTCTTCCTCTTCCAACAAGCTTTCTTCTTCATGATAGGTGACTTTGGCCTTCAAAGCAAGGTTGGGAGCACGCACACCACGTGCATGAGCTAGAGCATCATCCGCATTCTTCTCGAAGATCGTTCTTGCCATCATCTCTTGCAAAATGTCATGAGCGGACATCTTCTGGAAATTTGCATTTCCCTTGATAGAGTTCACGGTCTCCTTGTGGAAGGGCAAGAGAGCTTGAATGAACTTCCTCTTCATCCACCTCCAATCACATTGGGTGGAGCCAAGATCCGTTAGCTTCACTTGGAGTGACGAGAGATGCCTATGGAGTTCTTCGGGAGTTTCACCATCAAGCATGGCAAAGTTGTCCGCTTCATTGGAGGCTTCATCAAACTTGGATTCTTGAATGCTTTCATTTCCAATGAAGAGGTTGGTGAGAATGTCCCAAGCTTCCTTGGCGGAGGTGATGTTGCGAACGAAAGCCTTGTCCTTCTCGGTAAGAGACATATGAATGAGATGCAAGGCGGAGGCATTGAGTTGCTTGTCGATTTGCTCCCAAGGTAGCAAGTTGGTCAAATCCTTGGAAGTTGGATGGAAACCCTGCTTAATGATCCTCCAAAGCTCAATAGACACAAAGTTTATGTGAGAGCGCATGTTATCTTGCCAATTGGCAAAGCTAGAAGCATCAAGTGGTGGCGGTGGCCCGCAAGAAGCAAGGTGTGGCATTTGAAGGTGTCTTCCGGAGACATAGCTCATGGGATGTGGAATTCCCGAACTATGCCCCCGAGAGGTGTCATCTTTGTTGGGTGGGTCATCGTTGTTCTCATCCCCATCCTTGTCCGGATCATCCTTGTTTAAGGACGGCTTATCCTTATCCGAGGTGTCAACCGGGGTTGGAGGAGTGGTACTAGATGTTCCACTAGTGAGAGCATCAAGTAGAGATTTTTGGCTTTCCATGGCGGCCATCATAGCATCCATACGTGCAATTATACTATTTAGATCCCCCTTAGTGGCGGGTTCCTCTTCGCCCATAACCTCTTAGGCGGTTAAGCCCAAACAAAGAGCACTAGGTTCTGATACCAATTGAAAGGATCGGTACGGGCGACTAGAGGGGGATGAATAGGCGCTAAGTCAATTTTTTAATCTTTTTCAATTTTAAGGCTTGACACAAAGTAAATTCACTAGATGTGCAACTAGGTGAATTTCCTAAGAGTGGCAAGCATGCAAGTAAACAAGTAACTAGTAAGATACAAGTAAGGGAAAGAAATAACCGAAGAGTGAAGACCGGAGACACAAGGATGTATTCCTGTAGTTCCTTCCTTTTGAGGGGAAGTACGTCTATGTTGGAGAGGTGTGGTGACACGGAGTCTACCAATGCCACAAAGGCTCACCTTGTTCTCTGGTGAGCAAGCCACGGAGGCTAGCTCGATTCCACTAAGCGGTGGTATTGGGGGAACCACGAATCCCTTACACGGAGCTTGGGGCACAACTTCACAACTCAATTGGAAGCTCCCAAGAACGCCACGGAGGCTAGAATCACCTCAGAGATGAGGCAATCAAGCACTTACAATACCTAGGGTTCCAACAAACCCTAGGCTCAAATCCTCCAAGCAAATGGAGGGGGAAATGAAATTCCTTCGGTGAAGATGATGGACTAGGTCTCCTCCTTTGAATCCTCAAAGGGATTCAAGTTCTATTGGCTAGAGGTGGAGATCTAGAGCTTTGGAGCTTGGCAGCAATGGAGGTGAGAGAGTGTGAGCCGCAGCCTTGACTTGAGGTGGAAGAAGCCTTTATATAGTCCAAGACAAGGACTAGCCGTTGCTGCCTTTTTAGGCCGGAGTCTCCGGGGTTTAGAGCCCAGAGTCTCCGGGGTAAGTCGCCAAGGCCAGAGTCTCCGGGCCGGAGATGAGCTCCTGCCAAAGTTTCCGGACAGAGTCTCCGCCCCCATATCTGGGGCGAGCGACACCCGACGAAAAAGAACCCCGGAGGCTTGGGCCAGAGTCTCCGGTCCCTGACCCAAAGTCTCCGGTGTGTGAACACCGGAGTCTCCGGGCAGGAGACCCGGAGTCTCCGGCGCAGAAATGCCAGCAACAAATAATCTTTAGATTTCCACCTACAAAGGAGATTATACTGAGACAAAATGGTTAGATACCTGAGTATTGACAACAAACACCCAAAAATAGATTTTGCAAGAAAATGCTCTTTCAAACTATTATCACTTTCCACTCGATACGCTCATACCCTTTGTTTCAAGCAAACCGGTGAGATTGACAACCTCATCGCAAGTTGGGAACAAAGTATTTGGTTGTGTTGTGTGCAGGTTCCACGTTGCTGCTAGCAAAGCAAAGCTTGGATGAGGCGCCATATATTAATTGTCCGAAGCTATCGCGAAGCTTGCAAGCATCACCTTCAGTCGTTTGTCTCTCCTCTCCTGATCGATAAACCTTGGTTTCTTAACTGAGGAAAAATCTTGCTGCTATATTCATCACACCTTCCTCTTGGGGTTCCCAACGGGCTGGTCATCAACCACGTCACCGCGCCATCAACAAGATTTTCTGGCGCCGTTGCCGGGGAGACTCCTACATCAACTATATTTTCCCCCGTCAACTTGGCACCATAAAACAGCAAGCAAGATTTTCTGGCGCCGTTGCCGGGGAGGAAGTAGAAGACTTTTGCGAGGGGAGTTTTTCGCACGCACATCCTTTACTTTGTTATTGTTTTGCTTTACTTTATTTATTTTACTTGCATCATTTTATCAAAAACCCAAAAAAATTAGAATCCTTGGTAGTTGTTATTTCTTTACTTTAGTTCATTATGTTGTTCCCTAAGTACGTTCTGGAGGACTTCTCAGTAGGTAGTGGTTCAATTATTGGGAAAGATAATATTGATGAGTTCTTTAATCACATTAGTATGCATAAAGAAGTTGAGGAAAAGTCTTTGGTTGAGCTAGCTCCTAGTATTGAAGTTGCTTCTGCTTATTTAATTCACATGTTGGAAGCTAGGTTTGCTAGTCTTAATCCTTTTATTCAAAACATGTTCCTTAAGCTTCATGAAATTGAAGATCCTGAAAAGAAAGCCTTTATCTTGGAAACTTTGCGCTTAGAATTCAAAGATGTTGCTATTGAATCTAGGAAAGTTCTTAAGCGTTTTAATAAACTTGGTTCACCTATAAAGGTTATTAGTACAAACAATGATGGAACCGAAATACCTATACTTAGCAAGCTCTTGGGATTGTATGAAGCTTTCAAAAATAATTTCAACTGGATCTATCCTGAGAATCTTTTTAGTAATTTGAGTGAACCAAAGCGTGATCACAAAGGGTCTTCAAAAACTTATGTGGATGAAATAAAATGCCTTATTGACAAGACCTCTACGGTTGATCTTAATGCTTCATCACTTGATGTTACTTGATTCGTAATTTTCTGCGCCTAGCTCAAAGGCGTTAAAGAAAAGCACTCTTGGGAGATAACCCAATGTTTTATTTGCAGTACTTTTTCTTTTATTTGAGTCTTAGAAGCCATTACTACTGTAATGACCTATCCTTATCCTTTTTATTTTATTGTTGTGCCAAGAGAAGCCTCTAATTTGAGTGATGTAAGATTTGAGGATGTTGCTGTCCTGAAACTGTTTTCGATGCTGCACCATAAAAATTCGTATAAATTCTCTATATATCTTTTGGACCTGCGATTTTTTGTGCATATGCCCCAGGTTATATCCAAACTTTCATTAGTTGAACACTTTTTGATTTGAGCAACAGAAAATCCCTCAAAAATTCGACCTTTGTCAGCTGTTCTGTTTTGACAAATTTCTGCCAATATTTGTTTTTGCCGCTTTATCGCTTTCTTTTGAGTTCTTTTGATCACGGAACTTTTGGGGAAGTTGCTACAGTAGTATATACTTAATATGTTGTGGTTTTAGGTTGAAACCTGAAGCAAAAGAGGTTGATTATATGTTATGCTACACTAATGTTGCTAATAGATTTGTGTTTAGTTTTGTATGAAGGAAGTTTTCAAGTGTAGGGATTGGAGAATGATGAGATGAGTTGAAGAATGGACAAAAGCTCAAGCTTGGGGATGTCCACGCATCACCCCAAGAAATATCCAAGAAGTACAAGCGTCAAAGCTTGGGGATGCCCCCCGAGGCACCCCTTCTTCATCGGCAAAAATCAGGTCACCTTTCAAAACACTATATTTTTATTGCTTCATGCACTATGTGTTTTTCTTGGAGCGTCAGTTTTTTTAGTTTTCTTTGTTAGTTTAGTTTTGTTTGCTGTAATAAATGGTTGGACCCAATAAATTTCCTTTAGAGAAGTTTCCTTGCTTTTCATTTGCCAAGAACGCTCTAGTTTTCACTCTTATCAAAAACCGAGTGACGAGGGTTAACTCGACAAATGTCCTGGATGAAGGACTTAGGATGGGGGGAAGAGGGCGTCGGATGAACTCGAAGGTAAGATTAGTCGAAATAAGTGTATATTGAAAGTAAACTTGGGTGTTCAACCTGGCTTGATTTCAATCTGGCCTACACCGTCCCCTCCTGACCCCTATATATAGGTGGCCAGGTCTCGAGGATCGGGTAGGATCCGATACAGAACTCGTATATCGACTATCATTATAATTAGACCTAGCTTAACGGGCCTAAGGGGTACTCAACTAACGGGCTCTATTAGCTATACCCTTGTCAGTAGCCCCTGAGATTCTACCAGAATTGCAGATTTGGGTTGAATATCTAATCTTTAAATCTTCGACTTGATCAATTCTTCGACTTCTTCCTATCTTCAAATCCTCGACTTGGTCTTTCGACTTATTCGCATGATAATTTTTCGCAAGGGGTTTTGATGAACAAGCCTGACAACTCTGACGGATCAAGAGGTCAGTTAACTGCCGGAACAGATACTTGTCACCTACTTCAAATTCAATCCCCTTGGACTTGAATTCGGGATACCGGTCAAACCCACTCTTTTGCCGCATTTAGGACTTACAAAGAATGAATCCCAGTGATTCTCAGGGTACCCAGTGCGTCCACCAGAATTTTCTCCGCGTCGCAGACACGGATACATACAGCAGAGCGCATCCATGTGCGTATACCAGGCCACACAGGACGGATCCCGGGGTCTTACCTTTGTGATAAATCATGGCATTCGAGTTTTGTTGCGATAACGCAACTCGAGAATCTCATGTCGCAGTCAAAGTTTGACTGAAAATATTCGGATTTATACAACCATAAAAACTCGCTCCCGATGGGAGTAACACTCCTCCACTTCACATGTTCCAATGCTTGCCAAGAAATATCATCGGGTGCGCGCTCAGCGCTCCCGATGGGAGTAGCCCCCGAGGCTATAGTCAAAAAAAAAACTTTTTCGAGTATAGGCTCAAATATAATGTAGTTCATCATACTTTAACTCGAAATATTTTAATGATAACCTATCGTCGAATACGCGTCCACCACTCCAGTTAGAAGTTGCTTTCAACATTCTTGAAAGTGGTAGCCCCCAAGGCTATAATCGAAAGTCCTTCGTGTATAGTCTTGTCTATAGATTTTGCACTTGTCGGCGCCATCCTTCTTAGTTTTGACCTTTCTTATATCATCTTCTTTATGACATCAATGAGTACGTCACTCTGTATGAGTGCGAACCATTTTATGGGTAGCACTGTAATTTTCGCAATTTTTGACCGTTAGTGGGCTTGCCGTTTCCGCTCTTTGCGCCACGTCTCAGCCCACGATCTCTTCTCTAAGAAGGTATATAAAGGGGGTAGTGGGGGATTTTACTGTTTACCAGCTCCTTCTCTCCGCCGCCTCCATTGCCGATCTCTTCTTCCTCCTCCACTCGTGCATAGCCCCCGAGCGCGTCACGTTAGATGCGCGTGAAGCACCTAGCCACCAAGAACACCATGGCCAAGACATCTTCTGCCACCAGCTGGGTGCGCTCTGCCATCACGAAGAAGGAGTTGGAGAAGGCCAGGACGGACGGCCTCATCTCCAGCTCTGATTCAATCAAGTTCCCCAGTACTGAGCGGATCCCGCAGCCCCTGAGCGGCTTTTGGGTAATATTCCTTGCTTTCCTTCTCCGCAGCTTTTCTCTCCCTGCCCACGAGTTTCTTCGTGGGCTTCTCTTTGTTTACGGTGTGCAGCTTCACCAGCTCACACCTAACTCCATTCTTCACATCGCCTGTTTCGTGACTCTCTGTGAGTCATTCTTGGGCATTGAGCCCCACTTTCTTCTCTGGAGGTCGATTTTTCGGCTTCGCCCCAATGTTGCTCTGTCCAGAAAACCTGAATTGGGCGGAGCCGTAATCTTTGTGCGCCCTGAGGCGCAGTACCTCAAATTTTCTTTTGCCGCATCTGTCCAGGGGTGGAGAACCAAATGGTTCTACATCCAAGATCGCAAAGCTTCTCCTGAAGACCAATATGGTCTAGCCCCTTTCGATGCCTCCAAGGAAGTGAAGAAATTGGCGTCGTGGGATGCGCTTCCCTCAGATGCGGAAATAGAACAAGTTCTTCCTCTTCTATCTCGCTTTCAAGCTCTGAAAGGAGGCAAAGGAGGCGCTTTGTCGGGTATTCAACTCATGGCGTTCTTTGTGCAACGTCGAGTTCAACCCCTGCAGCACCGCCTGACCAAGCTTTGGAGCTACTCTGGCTTGGAGGATCCTGCTCGTGTCTCTGAAGATTTGATAGAGAAAAAAGATGTCGACAAGCGAGTCAGGAGCCTCACCAAGCTCACCAAGGAACATGCGGTTGCTGATTTGACCGCTGATTACTTCGACTCCGTGCACCCTCTACCTGAGGTATGTATCTTTGTGTTCACTTGTTGTCGAATTTTGTTTACTTCGATTTGTGTTTGTCTTTGCCTTTGTACTCTGCTGACTTGTTTATGCGCAGGGACACCAATTCCTTGTGTCGCGCCCTCCTCTTCCAGAGGAAGGGCCTCTACCGACTGATCTGGCCTCTTCTGTATCTGAAGCCCCCGAGGCCGAAGAAAATCAGGACGGAGATGATGCCGAAGAATCAGAAGAAGACACTAGTTCATCGACATCGCCTCCTCCTGTGCTCGCTGAAGATACTGGTGTCGACAAGAAGAGGAAGCGTGTCGACGAACTTGCTTCTTCGAGTTCTGCGGCGGCTGATAAGGCCTCTGTTCTTGCAGAAGATATGGAATACTTCGACCTCCTGGCATCGTAAGTGCTTTATTTGAGTTCTTCAATTGCACCGCTCTTGCCTTCTTTCTATCGTGTTACTCATAAATGTGTTTTCTTCTTGTAGAGATGACGAGGAGCCTCCAAAAGATGCTACAGCTGCTCCTTCGACTTCACCTGCGACTGCTGATGAGCTTGCCGAGCAAGAAGTTGCGCCGAGGGTTACCAGGGCTTCTGTCAAGAAGATTCCTGTGACTCGAAACCTCAAACGCTCGAAGAAGTCAAAAGAAACTGACGTTTCTCTTGAGGCTCATGCATCGATGATTTCTCCCGCTGATGTAAGTAACTTCTGTTGACTTGCTCTCTTTGTATTCTCTTATGTTCTTACACGCCCTTTTTCCTAGGGATTATTGAAGAGATTCGTCGCCTTGGGCACTGAATGTGCTGAGTACCTAAAGGTTGCGAAAGCTTCCGAAGGTATACTTGACATCCAGTCATTACTTTTCTTCTATGCTTATCCTTTGTTGTTTACCTGACTTCCTTTCTTCTTCTTCTGTAGCTGCTCTAGCAATAGCCAACGCTCGAATTGCGTCGCTGGAAGCCGAGCTTAGTGCTTCACAAAAGGCTTATGATGTTGCGGCTGCTGCTAAAGCAGGCGCTGAGAAGTTGCAGAAATCTGTGCTTGGTAAGGCGAAGAAAGCCGAAAAAGCTTCAGCCGATGCCAACAAGGAGCATGCTCAGCGAGAGCAAGCCGTGGCAGAGCGTCTTCGCACAATGTCTGCTGCTGCTGAAGGTAAGGACTTCGCTTTGTCTTCTATTTCCACTCATGTTGTATTGTTTGTACTTGCTGATGCTTTTCTTTCCTTTTCTCCTCTGTCTTCTTTTGTTGTGCAGGATTTACCGGGGTGTCCTCGTCGTCCTTGCAACCGGGCGATGATCATCTGATGACCGCGGTTAACCTACTTGAGGCAAACTGGATATCTATCCAGGAGACTTTTGAGTTGGTTAGCCGCGTTCTGTCACGGCTGTTCGTCGGGTTGTGGCCGAAGAAAAAGGCAGAGGTTCCGAAGGACAACTTGGAGAAACTTGCCAAGGCTTTTGATACAACTGAAGACCCCACCCTTCAGCTGAAAGGGCTTTCTCTGAAGCGTGGTGCTGAGGGTGCTATTGCACTTTCTTATGCACACGGTGCGGACTTCGACTGGGAGAAGGTGAGCTCCCCCCATGGCCGCACCCACGGTGAGATGAAGGCTTTCTTTGAGAGGGCAAAGAAGTTGGCGCCTGCACTGGTGGCAACTATTTCTCCTTCGGCAGCCTCCGCGACATCTACTGCGCCACCTCCAGCGGCGGAAGATCCTGCGCCTCCATCAACTGTTGGCAAGGCATTTGTCATGCCTTCTTCTGCCACGGAGCAAAATGCTGAGGTGTCATAGACTCGGCTTCCTTGTAGTTTTCCATTTATCCTTTTGAATGTAAAAAGCTTTAGTCGCGTGCAACCCGAGAACCTTAATCAAAGGATTTTGCACTTATGTAAATATATTT
Source organism: Dactylis glomerata (assembly GCA_007115705.1). Taxonomy (NCBI): domain Eukaryota; kingdom Viridiplantae; phylum Streptophyta; class Magnoliopsida; order Poales; family Poaceae; genus Dactylis; species Dactylis glomerata. Next base: position 15,886 of record QXEO01001381.1, on the reverse strand, counting down.
GCTTCTGATGAAGTATTGTGCTGGCTCTCTGAAATGTTTCTCCTTTCTTTTCTTTTGACTTCCAGTCGATGCACACCAATGATCCTGCTCCTTCCTCTGCCCGCACGTTCGGCTCGACGATTTCGTCGCCTCCTAGTCGATGCAGTCAATGCGCGGAATATTCTTCAAGGATTTCTGATCTTGAGGCTCGCTTGAATTTAGCCAAACGCCAAGCTCAGATGGCTTTTGATAAAGATAGCAAAACTTCTGGTTTGATGAAGCAGGTATCTATTCTTGACGATAAGGTATCTAGTCAGATGGCGAAGATTGTACATCATGAAGAGTGCGACTCTTTTGTCATTGGTATTATCGAATCTGCCTGCGAGATGCTGCGATGTAAGGTTCCTTGCGACTCCTCTTTCTTTTCCTTTTAATCCACTGCTTTTTCGTGATATCATTTGCTATCATAAGCACTTGTTTGGATTTCGCTGCTGAAGATCGTCGAGTTATCGAGCGAAATGCGGCTCTAGAAAGAATGTCCGTGATACGTCTCAAACGTATCTATAATTTTTGAGGCTCCATGCTTGTTTTTACACCATTTGCCTATTGTTTTCTTACACTTAGTGGCCCTTTTATGCATTTTCCGGAACTAACCTATTAACGAGTCGCCACAGTTCCAGTTCCCTATTTTCTGCTGTTTTTGTGTTTCAGAAGTGATACACAGGAAATATTCTCGGAATTGGACGAAACAAGTTCCTGAAGTCTTATTTTACCCGGAAGCTTCCAGAGATCCGAAGGAGAGAAGGAGTGGGGCCACCAGGGCCCCACACACAGGGGTGGCGCGGCCAGGCCCCTGGCCGCGCGAGCCCCGTGTGAGGGCGCCTGGCTCCCCCTCTGACGATGACCCTTCGCCTATAAGAAGCCTCGGGACGGAAAACCCTAAAGGAGTCGGCAATTTTCCAGAAAGAGTTCCGTAGTTCCGCCGCCGCCACCGACGAATTTCGGGGGACATAAGTCTCTGTTCTGGCACCCTGCCGGGACGGGGAAGTGCCCCCGGAGCCATCTCCATTGGTCTCCATCGCCGTCTCCGCCGTCTCCATCGACCTCACCACCATCTCCATCAACCTTGCTGTCTCCTATGATGAGGAGGGAGTAGTTCATCCCCGGGGCTGAGGGCTCTACCGGTAGCTATGTGGTTCACCTCTCTCTCCCATGATGTGATCTTTATGTGATCGTGAGCTTTGTATCATGTTGAACAAGTAGATGTTATTATTCAGATATTATGCTACTCCTATGCTTAATTATTATAGTGTACTCTAGTGATGTTATTAAAGTAATCTATTCCTCCTGCCATGGTGTAACGGTGACAGTGCGTGCATCATGGTGGTACTTGGTTTAGGCTATGATCGTGATCTCTTGTGGATTATGAGAGTAATTATTACTATGATAGTATTGAGTGATCTATTCCTCCTTTCATGGTGTAATGTTGACAGTGTGTGCACCGTGTTAGTACTTGGTCTAAGTTGCAATGATTTCTATCTTGAGTTGTGATCTGATTTGGATGTCTCTATGAGTGGTGTTTGTCAAGTACTTGATGAACTTTAAGGGGTGCTTCTGTAGCCACTACGCAATGATTAGTGTTATTCAATAGGAGAGTAATTCAGAGTACCATAGTGGAGAGAAGTTATTTATTTGTTCATTCATGTTATATTGTTGGGAGTGTGTCCACTAGTGAAGGTATGATCCCTAGGCCTTGTTTCCAAGCATTGCACACCGTTTACTTGCTATTTTGTTACTTGTTTGCTCGCAGCGATATTTATTTCACATCACGTTTGCTACTTATAATCATCTATACCACTTGTATTTCACTATCTCTTCGCCGAACTAGTGCACCTATACATCTGACAAGTGTATTGGGTGTGTTGGGGACACAAGAGACTTTCTGTATCGTAATTGCAGGGTTGCTTGAGAGGGATAGCTTTGACCTCTTCCTCCCTGAGTTCGATAAACCTTGGGTGATCCACTTAAGGGAAACTTGCTGCTGTTCTACAAACCTCTGCACTTGGAGGCCCAACAAGTGTCTACAAGAATAGAAGTGCGTAGACATCAAGCTCTTTTCTGGCGCCGTTGCCGGGGAGGTAAGGTAAAAGGTACTTGCATCCTCCTGTGTGAGTGCTCGGAGTTATTTCCTTTAGATTCTGCAATTACATCTTTTTGTTTCTTGTTTTTATTTTCACTAGTTAGGCTTAATGGAAAACAAAGAGTTCTGTAGTCTTTTTCCTGAGTTTAGATATGAAGTGTTTGAAGAGAAAATTGTAAAACCTTTGGAGCTTAATTTGCATGCTAATAGTGTTGTTAGTATGAATGCTTTGAACACTGTTATTGCTAATGCTATAGAAAAGTCTAAGCTTGGGGAAGCTAGTTTTGTTAAGCATGATATTTTTAGTTCCCCAGCTTTAGTCGAGAAAATTTGCTCTGATGATATTTTATCTCCCATATGTGATGTTCCTTCTTATGATGATATGTTTGAAGAATATGCTTTGCGAAATAGTTGTTCTTTAGCTTGTGATGATACTAAACCTCTAGTTTATGATGGCTATGATGATGAGTATAATATTTTCAGTTCACCTACTATTGAGGATAAAATTAGTTATGATTACAATATGCCTCCTATTTATGATGATTATGGTGATGAGAATAATTATTCTGTTGAATCTGCTCCTACTACTATTGTTCCTGTGGTGAGTATTAATTTTTTTATGCATGTGGCTCATGATAGGGATGTTTTATGTGATAGTTATATTATTAGTTCTATTCATGATGCTACTGAAAGTTATTATGAGAGAGGGAAACATGGTTTGATGGATCTCAACAATATTAAGTTTCCCCTCTTTATGTTGTAAATCTTGAAGTGGTACTTGTTTTATCAATCCATGCTTGCTACTATGTGCCTCGTTGATTTATTTTCTTACAAGATTCCTATGCATAGGAAGTGGTTCAAATATAAATATCTTTCACATTTGCTTTTTGATGCTCTCTATTGCTTTAAGTTCCTATATGGTGCCTTTGCCTCAAGCTCTTATATGGCGCCCACATGAGCATCTTTGCAAATTACTGCGCCTAGCTCAAAGGCGTTAAAGAAAAGCACTCTTGGGAGATAACCCAATGTTTTCTTTTCAGTACTTTTTCTTTTATTTGAGTCTTGGAAGTTATTACTACTTTAATAACCGCTCCTTATCCTTTTTATTTCGTTGTTGTGCCAAGAGAAGCCTCTAATTTGAGTGAGGTGAGATTTGGGGATGTTGCTGTCCTGAAACAGTTTTCGGTGCTGCACCGTAAAAATTCGTGAAAATTCTCTGTATATCTTTTGGACCTGCGATTTCTTGTGCATATGCCCCAGGTTATATCCAAACTTTCATTAGTTGAACACTTTTTGATTTGAGCAACAGAAAACCCCTAAAAAATTCGACCTTTGTCAGCTGTTCAGTTTTGACAGATTTCTGCCAATATTTGTGTTTGCCACTTTATCGCTTTCTTTTGAGTTCTTTTGATCATGGAACTTTTTGGGAAGTTGCTACAGTAGTATTTGCTATATATGTGGTGGTTTTTAGTTGAAACCTGAAGCAAAAAGAGGTTGATTATATGTTATGCTTACACTAATGTTGCTAATAGAATTGTGTTTAGTTTTGTATGAAGGAAGTTTTCAAGTGTAGGGATTGGAGAATGAGGAGATGAGTTGAAGAATGGACAAAAGCTCAAGCTTGGGGATGCCCATGCATCACCCCAAGAAATATCCAAGAAGTACAAGCGTCAAAGCTTGGGGAAGCCCCCGAGGCACCCCTTCTTCATCGGCAAAAATCAGTTCACCTTTCAAAACACTATATTTTTATTGCTTCATGCACTATGTGTTTTTCTTGGAGCGTCAGTTGTTTTAGTTTTCTTAGTTAGTTTAGTTTTGTTTGCTGCAATAAATGGTTAGATCACATCATGTTTCTTTTGGAGAAGTTGCCTTGCTTTTCATTTGCCAAGAACACTCTGTTTTTCACTCTTATCGTTTCAATGAGTGTTCTCTTTTTCTGCTACTGCTTTTGGTTTTCGTTTTCGCCTTGATTTGCGTTCAGACCTTGTCATATCTTTTCATCAAGGTGTATTTTTGCCTCTGATCTTTATTGGTTCTTATCAAAAGAGGTGTTTATAAAAAATTGAATGGTGTTGGAAGAGAGAAAAAGCTTTATGCAAAAAAGTGGTACAAGAAGGAGCTTGTGTAGACTGCGGCTTAGGCTTTTTCATGTCATGCTTGATGTCTTTTTGATAGTATGCTTAGTGGTTTTGCTGTAGCATGACTTGTCTCAAATAACTGAGATTGCTTAATGAGCCTTTGAAAAAATCATGCATTGTTTTTATTATATGGAAGCATTTATTTGGTTTTCTCCTTTGATGCTTTATTTGGGTTGACTTGGCACATGCTTACACCATGTTGACTACAAAATAAGTCGCCTATAGCCTCTATGATCATTTAGTTTTTGACTTTTGATGCCATCTTATGCTTCTTTTAATGTTGCTTTGTCGCTTTGCATGATTATGGCCATTATTGCTCTCTTAGTTGGTCGCTCCCAGTGTTTTGCTAGCCCTCGCCTTGTACTGAGTATGAGCTCTACTCGTGCATCCAACTCCTAAAAGCCAAAGTTTTCCAAAAGTGTCCACCATACATACCTACTAGCAATTTGCTATTCCAAGTAAATTTGACTTGCTTTTATTTTCTCTTCAAATTAAACTCTTATCAGTGTTATGCGAAATTCGGTTAGTAAAGCTCTCACGAACCGGAAGGCACACTTTACTTTTTCCTGTTCTTAAAAATTTGACATTGTGGTCTCTTATGTTGAGTTGTTATGCTTGCAAGTTGTAAGTTGGATTCTAGCCCAGCCATGCTGTCATGGGGCAAGCTTTCAACATTGCACTTCTTATTTGAGTTGATATCATGATCTTTTGTTTATGGATGCCCGCGGTGTGAAATGAATTGGGAATCTTGTAGGGATCATGGAGTTTGTATATGTGTTAGGGAAACGCCGGGCCGCCAATCTAAGCCATGCATAATTCATGGTGGAAATTTGCAGCATACCCATGGTGAACATTCGACGACGCATCTCATAATAAAAAGCTAAACAAAAGGCAAATAAAAGAGATGTCGAGGTGTTCATTGTCTGCTTGTCCTGTCATTTTGGTGTGGGCTTGTTCCATGTCATCGGGCACGGAGGTACCCCATTGGCGGTTCTCAATGATATGCATATACTTACAATGACAAGAGCCTTGCTTGGGACTCTAAGTAAAGTAGCATGAGGTTTGGGTACTTGTATTCACGGGGCACGAGGTTTTCAACTTATGATTTGTCAAGCATATGCATCATAATTGTTCTCGCATTAACTTTAACCATTCAAGATGCTTATGATGGGGGCAATGAGAGCTCAAAGCCGGTAAGTACCATAATTTTTGAAGGTTATAAAACTTGCAATCACTGCTTCCCTCTGCGAAGCGCCTTTCTTTTACTTTTATGTTGAGTCACCACCTTCTATCTTTATGCACCATTAAGAGAGCATAGTTGTCATTCTTAGTGTGATATGCATTGTCCCAAAGTTCATTGATTGATTCATGATCATGGTTTCACTTGTTCTTAAATTATTTGTATCTAGTTGCCCTCTTAAACTTGAAGGTGTCCTATGCATTTATGTTTTGCTCTCCATGAAGGACAAGCTGAAAACCATTTGTATGTTTTTCCTTATGATTTGAACACACGTTTGACTTTCATTGTTTCATTTTCATGATCTTTTGTTTGTGTTCATTTGCATGTTTACAACATGGTTGCTAAGTTCTTATTGTCAAGATTATATCTTTCATGCCCATGTTTTAAGTTCTTTTGATCCCAGCTCACAATGCATACATAGATGATCAAGATTGTGTAGGTGCATGTCACCTCAAAAATTATTTCTTTTGTTATCACTTACCTACTCGAGGACGAGCAGGAGTTAAGCTTGGGGATGTGATACGTCTCAAACGTATCTATAATTTTTGATGCTCCATGCTTGTTTTTACACCATTTGCCTATTGTTTCGTTACACTTAGTGGCACTTTTATGCATTTTCCAGAACTAACCTATTAACGAGTTGCCACAGTGCCAGTTCCCTGTTTTCTGCTGTTTTTGTGTTTCAGAGTGATACACAGAAAATATTCTCGGAATTGGACGAAACCACATCCTGAAGTCTTATTTTACCCGGAAGCTTCCAGAGATCCGAAGAGGAGTAGGAGGTGGGCCACAGGGGCCCCACACACACAGGTGGCGCGGCCAGGCCCCTGGCCGCGCCAGCCATGTGTGAGGAGGCCCTGGCCCTCCTCTGACATCGCCCCTTCGCCTATAAGAAGCCTCGGGACGGAAAACCCTAGGGGATTCAGCAATTTTCCAGAAAGAGTTCCGCAGCTCCGCCGCAACCGTCGACGAATTTCGGGGGACAGAAGTCTCTGTTCCGGCACCCTGCCGGGACGGGGAAGTGCCCCCGGAGCCATCTCCATCGGTCTCCATCGCCGTCTCCGCCGTCTCCATCGACCTTACCGCCATCTCCATCAACCTTGCTGTCTCCTATGATGAGGAGGGAGTAGTTCATCCCCGGGGCTGAGGGCTCTACCGGTAGCTATGTGGTTCACCTCTCTCTCCCATGATGTGATCTTTATGTGATCGTGAGCTTTGTATCATGTTGAACAAGTACATGTTATTATTCAGATATTTTGTGTACTCTAGCAATGTTATTAAAGTAATCTATTCCTCCTGCTATGGTGTAACGGTGACAGTGCGTGCATCATGGTGGTACTTGGTTTAGGCTATGATTGTGATCTCTTGTGGATTATGAGAATAATTATTGCTATGATAGTTTGAGTGATCTATTCCTCCTTTCATGGTGTAATGTTGACAGTGTGTGCACCGTGTTAGTACTTGGTTTAAGTTGCAATGATTTCTATCTTGAATTGTGATCTGATTTGGATATCTCTATGAGTGGTGTTTGTCAAGTACTTGATGAACTTTAAGGGGTGCTTCTGTAGCCACTACACAATGATTAGTGTTATTCAATAGGAGAGTAATTCAGAGTGCCTTAGCAAAGAGAAGTTATTTGTTCAGTCATGTTATATTGTTGGGAGTGTGTCCACTAGTGAAAGTATGATCCCTAGGCCTTGTTTCCAAGCATTGCACACCGTTTACTTGCTATTTTGTTACTTGTTTACTCGCAGCAATATTTATTTCACATCACGTTTGCTACTTATAATCATCTATACCACTTGTATTTCACTATCTCTTCGCCGAACTAGTGCACCTATACATCTGACAAGTGTATTGGGTGTGTTGGGGACACAAGAGACTTTCTGTATCGTAATTGCAGGGTTGCTTGAGAGGGATAGCTTTGACCTCTAACCTCCCTGAGTTCGATAAACCTTGGGTGATCCACTTAAGGGAAACTTGCTGCTGTTCTACAAACCTCTGCACTTGGAGGCCCAACAAGTGTCTACAAGAATAGAAGTGCGTAGACATCAAGCTCTTTTCTGGCGCCGTTGCCGGGGAGGTAAGGTAAAAGGTACTCGCATCCTCCTGTGTGAGTGCTCGGAGTTATTTCCTTTAGATTCTGCAATTATATCTTTTTGTTTCTTGTTTTTATTTTCACTAGTTAGGCTTAATGGAAAATAAAGAGTTCTTTAGTCTTTTTCCTAATTTTAGATTTGAAGAGAAAATTGAAAATCCTTTGGAGCTTATTTCGCATAGCAATGTTATTAGTACGAATGCTTTGAATACTGTTAATGCTAATGCTATAGAAAAGTCTAAGCTTGGGGAAGCTGGTTTTGTTGAGTATGATATTTTTGGTCCCCCAGCTTTATTGGAGAAAGTTTGCTCTGATGATATTTTATCTCCCATATGTGATGTTTCTAATGATGCTTGTGCTCCCCATCCTTTTAAAATACCTACGCAGATTGTTGAACGTATTAGGGATAATTGCTATTTAGGAGATGGAACTGTCCATCCTGGTGATCATCTGCTCTTTATACATGAATTATGCGAGTTGTTCCAGTGTGCAGGTATTTCAATGAACCAAGTTAAGAAGAAGTTATTCTCTTTGTCACTGAAAGGCAGAGCTGAGGAATGGTATCGGCTGCTTGAAGATGGTCCATCTGTTGGCTGGGAGGAAATTGTGACTCTCTTTTATTCTAAATTCTATCCTCCAAGTGAGATTCATAAAGATCGTAATCAGATATATAATTTTTGGCCTCATGAGGGAGAAAGCATTGCCCAAGCGTGGGGAAGATTGAAGTTACTAATGCATAAATGTCCTATTCATGATCTTCCCCGTAATATTGTTATTAATAATTTTTATGCAAGGCTTTCAGGATATTACAAGGACTATCTAGATGCATGCTTTGATGGGTCTTTCACAAGCAAGGATGTCGACACCAAGTGGGGTCTGCTTGAGACAATTCAAAACAATATTGAAGGTTGGGATAGCGACAAAGGTAAAGGATCAGGTATGAATTATGAGTTTGATTGCATTAAGTCTTTCGCTGAAACTGCTGATTTTCAAGAGCTTAGTGCTAAATATGGTCTTGATCCTCAAATTATGGTTGATTGCTTTAAAGCCTTTGCTTCCCATATAAATGTTCCTAAAAGAAATGGGGACGTGTATCATGAACCTTTTAAGGACACTTGCATAGAAAATGATATTGTTGTTGATGATTGCAATAAACATGCTCAAACTTCTAAAAGTACTATTTCTTATAAGCATGTTAATTTTTGCGGAGTACATAGACCTTGTGAACAGAGTTACAACAAGGAAGATTATTGCATCACCCACGCAAATGAAGAAACTACTATGTGGTACAAGGATATAGGTGAGATCGGTAAAAAGGTTTGTGAGCTTTATCCTTTTCTTTGTAAACATTGCGATGACATAGGTCATTTTAATTTCCAATGCTCAAACCCTAATAGTTACTCTTCTAGTACCTTAAGTTTGTATTGTGATGACAAGATTACTCCTAATCAGCATGATGAGCTCACTTTGTTCTTGGCGTGTGACGAGATATCTAGAAAGATTGCTTTGATAGATATGAATGATGTTGATATTAATAGCACCCTTCGTGGTTGTCATCTCTATTGTGCTAAAGATTGCCTTGCAAATACTTACATTCAGAATCTTATAAAACTTGATATTTTGCCAAGCTATGACAGGACTGATAGATGTTTTTATCTTATTAATAGAGAGGAGGAATCCTCCAAAGTTTCTTCTGTTGTTCCTGTCAGCAAACCAGATTATGTGGAGAAGATGCCTTTCCCTCCTAGAGAATATGTGGAGAAGATGCCCTTCAAGTCTCTCCCTCCTAAAGGAGAGAGTAAGAAGAAGAAGAAGAAGAAGAAGAGGAGTAAGAGGCGAGAGGACACGGTATCTTCCCCTAAGCGTTATGATCCTGCTATAGATTATGATAATTCTGATTGGGATGATGTTCCTATGCCTATTACTTATGTTAGTGATCATGATTGGGAAAAGCACTCTACTTTTGATATTGAAAATCTTTTTGGTACCAATTCTAAGGTTAATAATTGTTGTACCATTAGTGCTATCCATGTTCCTTCTTATGATGATATGTTTGATGAATATGCTATGCGACATAGTAGTTCTCTATCTTGTGATGATACTAAGCCTCTAGTTTATGATGATGTTTATAATGTTTTCAATTCACCTACTTTTGAGGAGAAAAATAGTTATGATTACAATATGCCTCCTGTTTTTGATGATTATGGTGATGAGAATAATTATTTTGTTGAATCTGCTCCTACTACAATTGTTCATGTGGGGAGTATTAATCCTTTTATGCATGTGGCTCATGATAGGGATGTTTTATGTGATAGTTATATTGTTAGTTCTATTCATGATGCTACTGAAAGTTATTATGAGAGAGGGAAACATGGTTTGATGGACCTCAACAATATTGAGTTTCCCCTCTTTATGTTGCAATTCTTGAAGTTGTACTTGTTTTGCCTTCCTATGCTTTTTGCTTTGCGCTTTCATGACTTGTCTCTTTACAAGACTATTTTTCATAGGAAGTGGTTTAGATTTAAATGTGTTTCATACATGCTTTTTGATGCTCTCTATTGCTCCAAGTTCTTATATGGCGCCTTTGCCTCAAGCTTTTATATGGCGCCCACATGAGCATCTTTGCAAATTACTGCGCCTAGCTCAAAGGCGTTAAAGAAAAGCACTCTTGGGAGATAACCCAATATTTTCTTTTCAGTACTTTTTCTTTTATTTGAGTCTTGGAAGTCATTACTACTGTAATGACCGCTCCTTATCTTGTTTATTTCGTTTTTGTGCCAAGAGAAGCCTCTAATTTAAGTGAGGTAAAGATTTGGGGATGTTGCTGTCCTGAACTGTTTTTGGTGCTACACCGTAAAAATTCGTGAAAATTCTCTGTTTATCTTTTGGACCTGCGATTTCTTATGCATATGCCCCAGGTTATATCCAAACTTTTCTTAGTTGAAAACTTTTTGATTTGAGCAACAGAAAATCCCTCAAAAATTCGACCTCTGTCAGCTGTTCAGTTTTGACAGATTTCTGCCAATATTTGTGTTTGCCACTTTATCGCTTTCTTTTGAGTTCTTTTGATCATGGAACTTTTTGGGGAGTTGCTACAGTAGTATTTGCTATATATGTGGTGGTTTTGAGTTGAAACCTGAAGCTAAAAGAGGTTGAATATATTTTATGCTTACACTAATGTTGCTAATAGAATTGTGTTTAGTTTTGTATGAAGGAAGTTTTCAAGTGTAGGGATTGGAGAATGATGAGATGAGTTGAAGAATGGACAAAAGCTCAAGCTTGGGGATGCCCATGCATCACCCCAAGAAATATCCAAGAAGTACAAGCGTCAAAGCTTGGGGATGCCCCCGAGGCACCCCTTCTTCATCGGCAAAAATCAGGTCACCTTTCAAAACACTATATTTTTATTGCTTCATGCACTATGTGTTTTTCTTGGAGCGTCAGTTGTTTTAGTTTTCTTAGTTGGTTAGGTTTGTTTGTTTGCTGCAATAAATGGTTAGATCACATCATGTTTCTTTTGGAGGAGATGAACTCGTTTTCATTTGCTAAGAACACTCAGTTTTTCACTCTTATCGTTCACCGAGTGTTCTTCTTTTTCTGCTACTGCTTTTGGTTTTTGTTTTCGCCTTGATATGCGTTCAGATCTTGTCATATCTATTTATCAAGGTGTATTTTTGCTTCTGATCTTTATTGGTTTTCATCAAAAGAGGTGTCTTAAAAAATTTCAAATGGTGTTGCAAAAGAGAAAAAGCTTTGTGCAAAATAGTGGTACAAGAAGGAGCTTGTGTAGACTGCGGCTTAGGCTTTTTCATGTCATGCTTGATGTCTTTTTGATAGTATGCTTAGTGGTTTTGCTGTAGCATGACTTGTCTCAAATAACTGAGATTGCTTAATGAGCCTTTGAAAAAATCATGCGTTGTTTTTATTGTATGGAAGCATTATTTTGGTTTTCTCCTTGATGCTTTATTTGGGTTGACTTGGCGCATGATCACACATGTTAGACTCTTACAAAGTCGCCATAAGCCTTCATGATCATTTAGTTTTTGACTTTTGATGCCATCGTATGCTTCTTTTAATGTCGCTTTGTCGCTTTGCATGGTTATGGCCATTATTGCTCTCTTAGTTGGTCGCTCCCAGTCTTTTGCTAGCCCTCGCCTTGTACTGAGTATGAGCTCTACTCGTGCATCCAACTCCCAAAAGCCAAAGTTTGCCATTGTGTCCACCATACATACCTACTAGCAATTTGCTATTCCAAGTAAATTTGACATGCTTTTATTTTCTCTTCAAATTAAACTCTTACCAGTGTTATGCGAAATTCGGTCAGTAAAGCTCTCACGAACCGGAAGGCACACTTTACTTTTTCCTGTTCTTAAAAATTTGACATTGTGGTCTTTTATGTTGAGTTGTTATGCTTGCAAGTTGCAAGTTGGATTCTAGCCCAGCCATGCTGTCATGGGGCAAGCTTTCAACATTGCACTTCTTTTTGAGTTGATATCGTGATCTTTTGTTTATGGATGCCCGCGGTGTGAAATGAATTGGGAATCTTGTAGGGATCATGGAGTTTGTATATGTGTTAGGGAAACGCCGGGCCGCCAATCTAAGCCATGCATAATTCATGGTGGAAATTTGCAGCATACCCATGGTGAACATTCGACGACGCATCTCATAATAAAAAGCTAAACAATATAGCAAATAAAAGAGATGTCGAGGTGTTCATTGTCTGGTTGTCCTGTCATTTTGGTGTGGGCTTGTTCCATGTCATCGGGCATGAAGGTACCCCATTGGCGGTTTTCAATGATATGCATATACTTACAATGACAAGAGCCTTGCTTGGGACTCTAAGTAAAGTAGCATGGTTTGGGTACTCGTATTCACGGGACACGAGGTTTTCAACTTATGATTTGTCAAGCATATGCATCATAATTGTTCTCGCATTAACTTTAACCATTCAAGATGCTTATGATGGGGCAATGAGAGCTCAAAGCCGGTAAGTACCATAATTTTTGAAGGTTATAAAACTTGCAATCACTGCTTCCCTCTGCGAAGGGCCTTACTTTTACTTTTATGTTGAGTCACCACCTTCTTTCTTTATGCACCATTAAGAGAGCATAGTTGTCATTCTTAGTGTGATATGCATTGTCCCAAAGTTCATTGATTGACTCATATTGTTGGTTTCACTTGTTCTTAAATTATTTGTATCTAGTCGCCCTCTTAAACTTTGAGGTGTCCTATGCATTTATGTTTTGCTCTCTTTGAAGGACAAGCTGAAAACCATTTGTATGTTTTTCCTTATGATTTGAACACACGTTTGACTTTCATTATTTCATTATCATGATCTTTTGTTTGTGTTCATTTACATGTTTACAACATTGTTGCTAAGTTCTCATTGTCATGATTATATCTTTCATGCCCATGTTTTAAGTTCTATTGATCCCAGCTCACCAATGCTTGCATATATGATCAAGATTGTGTAGGTGCATGTCACCTCAAAAATTATTCTTTTGTTATCACTTACCTACTCGAGGACGAGCAGGAGTTAAGCTTGGGGATGCTTGATACGTCTCAAACGTATCTATAATTTTTGATGCTCCATGCTTGTTTTTACACCATTTGCCTATTGTTTCGTTACACTTAGTGGCACTTTTATGCATTTTCCAGAACTAACCTATTAACGGGTTGCCACAGTGCCAGTTCCCTGTTTTCTGCTGTTTTTGTGTTTCAGAGTGATACACAGAAAATATTCTCGGAATTGGACGAAACCACATCCTGAAGTCTTATTTTACCCGGAAGCTTCCAGATATCCGAAGAGGAGTAGGAGGTGGGCCATAGGGGCCCCACACACACAGGTGGCGCGGCCAGGCCCCTGGCCGCGCCAGCCATGTGTGAGGAGGCCCTGGCCCTCCTCTGACATCGCCCCTTCGCCTATAAGAAGCCTCGGGACGGAAAACCCTAGGGGATTCGGCAATTTTCCAGAAAGAGTTCCGCAGCTCCGCCGCAACCGTCGACGAATTTCGGGGGACAGAAGTCTCTGTTCCGGCACCCTGCCGGGACGGGGAAGTGCCCCCGGAGCCATCTCCATCGGTCTCCATCGCCGTCTCCGCCGTCTCCATCGACCTCACCGCCATCTCCATCAACCTTGCTGTCTCCTATGATGAGGAGGGAGTAGTTCATCCCCGGGGCTGAGGGCTCTACCGGTAGCTATGTGGTTCACCTCTCTCTCCCATGATGTGATCTTTATGTGATCGTGAGCTTTGTATCATGTTGAACAAGTACATGTTATTATTCAGATATTTTGTGTACTCTAGCAATGTTATTAAAGTAATCTATTCCTCCTGCTATGGTGTAACGGTGACAGTGCGTGCATCATGGTGGTACTTGGTTTAGGCTATGATTGTGATCTCTTGTGGATTATGAGAATAATTATTGCTATGATAGTTTGAGTGATCTATTCCTCCTTTCATGGTGTAATGTTGACAGTGTGTGCACCGTGTTAGTACTTGGTTTAAGTTGCAATGATTTCTATCTTGAATTGTGATCTGATTTGGATATCTCTATGAGTGGTGTTTGTCAAGTACTTGATGAACTTTAAGGGGTGCTTCTGTAGCCACTACACAATGATTAGTGTTATTCAATAGGAGAGTAATTCAGAGTGCCTTAGCAAAGAGAAGTTATTTGTTCAGTCATGTTATATTGTTGGGAGTGTGTCCACTAGTGAAAGTATGATCCCTAGGCCTTGTTTCCAAGCATTGCACACCGTTTACTTGCTATTTTGTTACTTGTTTACTCGCAGCAATATTTATTTCACATCACGTTTGCTACTTATAATCATCTATACCACTTGTATTTCACTATCTCTTCGCCGAACTAGTGCACCTATACATCTGACAAGTGTATTGGGTGTGTTGGGGACACAAGAGACTTTCTGTATCGTAATTGCAGGGTTGCTTGAGAGGGATAGCTTTGACCTCTAACCTCCCTGAGTTAGATAAACCTTGGGTGATCCACTTAAGGGAAACTTGCTGCTGTTCTACAAACCTCTGCACTTGGAGGCCCAACAAGTGTCTACAAGAATAGAAGTGCGTAGACATCAGGATGCTTGATACGTCTCAAACGTATCTATAATTTTTGAGGCTCCATGCTTGTTTTTACACCATTTGCCTATTGTTTTCTTACACTTAGTGGCCCTTTTATGCATTTTCCGGAACTAACCTATTAACGAGTCGCCACAGTGCCAGTTCCCTATTTTCTGCTGTTTTTGTGTTTCAGAAGTGATACACAGGAAATATTCTCGGAATTGGACGAAACAAGTTCCTGAAGTCTTATTTTACCCGGAAGCTTCCAGAGATCCGAAGGAGAGAAGGAGTGGGGCCACCAGGGCCCCACACACAGGGGTGGCGCGGCCAGGCCCCTGGCCGCGCGAGCCCCGTGTGAGGGCGCCTGGCTCCCCCTCTGACAATGCCCCTTCGCCTATAAGAAGCCTCGGGACGGAAAACCCTAAAGGAGTCGGCAATTTTCCAGAAAGAGTTCCGTAGTTCCGCCGCCGCCACCGACGAATTTCGGGGGACAGAAGTCTCTGTTCCGGCACCCTGCCGGGACAGGGAAGTGCCCCCGGAGCCATCTCCATTGGTCTCCATCGCCGTCTCTGCCGTCTCCATCGACCTCACCGCCATCTCCATCAACCTTGCTGTCTCCTATGATGAGGAGGGAGTAGTTCATCCCCGGGGCTGAGGGCTCTACCGGTAGCTATGTGGTTCACCTCTCTCTCCCATGATGTGATCTTTATGTGATCGTGAGCTTTGTATCATGTTGAACAAGTAGATGTTATTATTCAGATATTATGCTACTCCTATGCTTAATTATTATAGTGTACTCTAGTGATGTTATTAAAGTAATCTATTCCTGCTGCCATGGTGTAACGGTGACAGTGCGTGCATCGTGGTGGTACTTGGTTTAGGCTATGATCGTGATCTCTTGTGGATTATGAGAGTAATTATTACTATGATAGTATTGAGTGATCTATTCCTCCTTTCATGGTGTAATGTTGACAGTGTGTGCACCGTGTTAGTACTTGGTCTAAGTTGCAATGATTTCTATCTTGAGTTGTGATCTGATTTGGATGTCTCTATGAGTGGTGTTTGTCAAGTACTTGATGAACTTTAAGGGGTGCTTCTGTAGCCACTACGCAATGATTAGTGTTATTCAATAGGAGAGTAATTCAGAGTACCATAGTGGAGAGAAGTTATTTATTTGTCCATTCATGTTATATTGTTGGGAGTGTGTCCACTAGTGAA